>OX352764.1:66073035-67273035 GCA_947095585.1 Nephrocerus scutellatus | reverse complement strand
CAGGTGGACATTCGTTTCACCATCGTATGTTACGTCGAAAGTTGTCCTCTAGTCAGGCATTTAGTCAGGCATTTGAAATAAATTTGGTATTTATGCATGCTGATTTCATCTCGAATACAACTACGTGAGCTGATTATATTAGTCACGAGAGACTGACATCGACCGGCCTCAGTAGTGTGAACGAAACTTTGTGCATAGGTCTGATGTCCTTTTAAGAGTACTCTGTAAAATTTCTTGTTTATAAGAAATTCACTGTCAGGATTTTTATTACCGAATATTCCAGAGATGATTTCGAATGATTTCGCATTATTTGTGGCTTACTTGTGCTTCGTTTTGTGTTTTCAAATTCATGACATTTCCGTTCAGTCCGTGTATTATTCTTGGGCCTTAAACCTATCTTAAAAGCGGTACGCTTTAAGCTCGCTTCATTTGTTTATGGATTATATCTCAAATATCGTAAATATTATTTTGATGAGTCATCAAATATACACATTGGCATTATTGCTTTTCAGATGACGTTCAATTATTGCAATATCTTCGATGTAATCTCAAATTCGAAGTTGGATATATGTATATATTCTACTCATGTATGCGTCGATAAATGTCGTCTCTGAATTACTAATGAAAGATATAACCGTCAGTAAACACGGCTATGCAATAATGTTGGCTTACGTCTAAGCAATTAAAATTTGTTCTTTTTTTAATTTTTCTCACTTCAGGCAACTTACTGTAGTTTACTTCCTTATGTTAGCTTCGATCTTTAATCCAAACTTCTTAGTGTCAACTAAAAAATATTGTAAAGATTCGCTTGAACATTCCAGCAATGTTTCTAGACCCAAAATTTCACCTCTCCTACAATTAACTCTACTATTTTACCCTCCCATTTGTATTTGCATAGAATTAAAAATCAAATTCTTCCCTGATAACTACATCAAAAACTGCTTAAATAATATTTTTAACATATTAACAAAAACATATGTGTATATATAATTATATATGCACGTATTGTATGTATATATATAAAATAAATTATATGTATATGTATATCAGTATATTAGAAAATATAATTATTTTGTTTTGTTACCAAAAAATACTAAAAAGGTACTACACATCATGATACAGTCAAGAGTCAATTGGATGTTTCAAATGGAAATAACTTGTATGTCATTCTTTTTTTTTATAAAATCACACATTGGGGATATTTTTTGCCTACCAAAGCATTGCTAGGAACAATTTGCCAAACTCGAATAACATTGGTCTGAGCCGATATAATTCTAATCAAAATTTTATTTCATTCAAAGTGAAGGCAATTTGCGAAATCAGTGGTCATCGAAACGATACCGTTGAACACATATACATAATTTTGTTCTAATAAAACGTCCTACAATATCACTACTCTCAAATAATTATTGCATGCACTTCAACATATAGTCATCGCTTCAAACCAATACGATAAAACGCATTTGGACCGCTTTGTTGATGGCGCTGAGTTCGAATGCTCAGTGGTGTGTCCCATGTTAGGCGATAAATTGGCATTAAATCTACAATCAAAATTTTTTTTTTCGTTTTTAGATTGGGATAAATCTGCAGGCGGGAGCGATCACCACATTCGCTCGACACTCGGCACACAGTGAGTTAATCTTGTTCTAAACTGTTATTGATGCTCAAAATCTACCCCACGACACCCCATCAAAAAGCTGATGTCGATTTAACCACTGTCGGACAGTTAGCAGTATCACACCATCGGCCGCGGTGAGCAATTCCCAGCTTTGCACAACGAGGGTAACATAAATTAATAACAATTTCTAATCGAGTTTTATTATTGTCCGACAATTGTTCTGGTGCACCGGGTACGCCGCACACCCGTTAAATCCATACCTCTGTATACGCATGACACAGGGATTTCATCCGCGTTATGGGATGTATGATACGGTTTCGCGACATACATAGGTGATCTGACACAGAAGGTACGTTAGAAAGGAGACGGAGGTGAAGCAGCATAGTATAGTCAATTGTTTGCCATCAGCTGAAAATCATTGCAAAGAGCATGTTTTGATTTTGCGGCGAGTCATTTGCAGAATCGAACGTCCGGACACTCAGCAAAGTAGACGAACGACGAAAGACAAGAGATTTTGGGGGTTAACTGGAAAGTGGATTTACAGAAGGCTGCAATTCACATACGAGTGTACATGGATACGAATACATATATGTATGCACTCTAAAAAGCATCGATTGGATTGTACGCATGCTGTGATGACAGGCTCCGCGTGCCGTTCCCTAGTCAAAGTTTATTAATTTCTCGCAGTTGCACAACATTCTGCATAACTGTGAAACAATATTCTAATTGTATGGCTCTCGGCAAAAATAGGATAATATTGAGGTTTTTATGATCATCAGAACCATCCTTGTTTAATCTCTATTATTCCAAAACGGATTATTTCACTCTGTTCGTATCATTCTGGTCGAACGGTAAACTTTGTGTGTTACTTCGTATAACTTAATATCGGTTTGTACTTAAAAGGATTCCGATAAGGTCCTGGATTTCCAGGTTTATTCCACAATATTGAATTCCCAAATGAAGACTATTTACCTTGTAAATTGCTATCCAGTTGCTCTGCTCCAGTACCGGGCAAAACTATGTTTCTAAAATCAAATTCGCTTTATCTCTTGAGTGCTGTAAATTGCCCATTTCGGCGGCAATCCGAAATCAAATATCATTTGACACTATTTATAAAAAATAATATTATCTCTTGTTAATTGAAGCTGTGTGGCATATCCTGCAACGAACGATTTTACACACTCAGCACAGGAGTCTCACTATATACCCAATACATTTAGAATTTCGCGTGTGAGTCCTGGTGCCTGAGAATGTGGTTACTTAATTGGGAAACATTTTTGTATGCGTTAGAGTTTAGAAAATGTAAAAAAAATTGATTATTTCAGATATTAGAGTTAAGACAGTTTAATGTTAATATATGTACTATAAGCATAATCATAATTCTCATACATAGCCAGTTGTAACTTTGTAAAATTAGTTTCAGTGTGAAGATATCATCCGTCTTGCTGTCGAAGGATTTGATCCATTTTTAAATTCTCTATATTCATGTCGATTATAGAACTCGCCGGATTTACTGCGGCGAGAGTTCATTCAATCCGCATTCGATACGCATTTGACATTTTTTGTATTATAGATTCCGCCGGAAAACTGCATTATCAATCCGCAATAATCTGCAATTTCGACAGCGGTCGAAATGTTGATACTTTAAATGAAATTAGATGTAGTGTTTTTTTCGAATTACAACAGTTATCCCAAAAAATTTAAAAAAGTGAAATGGACACAATTAAGCTTTTCTTATATTTGAACGAAGAAGAAGAATCGTCGAATAGAAAAGAATGCAGAAAAGCAGTTCGTAATTTGTGCTAAGACATATTCCAATTATCAAACACTCAGTGAGTAGAAATGATTCTGAATTCTACTCACTGTGATTAAGATTAAAACGTTAATTTGTTTTTTAGATTTATTAAAAACTTTAGGCTAAATAAAGCTGTGTTTAAATATGTTTTAGCAGAGTTAAAAACTTTCTTGGCCTTCTTATTATCCATGATAAAAAAAATCTACCACCACCACCAGCTTGAAATCCGCAGTAAATATGGTGCGAATTTAAAATGACATTTTTTGTATGAAGTGCGTTTCACCCGCGAATTCAGTAATACCAAATTTTTGCACTGCTTACCGTCATTCGTTCACTTTTCATTCGTCGTATTCCATAATACCTAAAACGTCAAAAGTTAATGAAACTCCCTCCGCAGTTGATCCGTCGAGTTCTATAATTGACATGATTAACTTTGTTGGTTTGTGGGTTTGTCGTGGAATCTTGCGATAAATTTTTAACCCACTTCCCAAAGTCCTATTTTATTGAAATTTTGCACACATGCAACACTACATATTAATTAATTTGGGCCCCTCGGGCCTCGGGGTCGGGGAGCTCCCATAAAAAATATTTTACAAAATTTTACTCGATTTTCTTCAAATTTTATACACATGTGTATCTCTGATATACAACACTTTTTGTTAAAACTTTGGAGACCCCGGGCCCGGGTTCGTGGGGCCCCATAATTTTTTTTAAAAAAATTAACCCGATTTTCTTCAAATTTAATACACATGTGTACCTCCGATAGACAACACTTCTTGTAAAAAATTTGAAGACCCCGGGTTCGTAACTTTTTTTAATAAAATTAACCCGATTTTCTCCAAATTTAATACACATGTGTATCTCCGATTGACAACACTTTTTGTAAAAAATTTTGTGACCCCGTTTACCGGGTCGTGGGGCTCCAAAATTAAAAAAATAAAACAACCCGTTTTTCTTCAAATTTTATATACGTATGTATCTCCGATGAAAAACACTTTCTGTAAAAATTTTGGAGGCCCCAGGGTCATTGGGCCCCAAAATTTTTTTAAAAAAATTAACCCTATTTTTTTTAAATTTTATATACGTGTGTATCTCCGATGGGCAACACTTTTTGCAAAAATTTTGGAGACAGGGTTTGGAGGGTCATGGGGCAAAAAAAAAATAGTGCGGTTTTCTTCAAATTTTAACACATACCCATCTCCTATTAGAGAATTTAGATGAGAAATTGTATTTTTATGGATTTCTTTTTTAACGATCGAAGTTCAGTTCGATCGGTATAATATCTCTTCCTATAAAGTTCCTCCTTAGAAGCAGTACAGCTGTATAGTTGTTTATTTTTCCTCTATACTTACATATTGGGTCCAATATAAGTTCCAATTTGATCATATCACTTCCAGTTTACCCAGTTAGCAATGTAGGTTTATGAGAACAATATTCTAGTTTTTGAGTTCTCGGGTGTGAACTCAACTCCACCCACCTCAACACTTTCCTTCTTCTTCTTCTTCAATCCAAATATTTCCAATCCCTCTGTGCCTAAGCATTGTAAGGTTGCAAATCCCTTGAACCGTGCACTTATTATAAAAAAAAATAAAAAAAATATTTCTGCTTGAAAGACATTTTGCTAATTTTCAAGTGCAAAATTGTGATCTAAAAACGTTCCTTGTTCAGTTCCTTCATCAGTAAGGGAACTATCAGTAAAGATTATTGTTACAATTACTCTAAGTTATCCAGTTGAATAAATCCTAGATTTCCTACTAAGTTTTAGAATTTTATATTTTCTATTGAACATTAGAAACAGTACAGTAGTATTATATACAGTCATCAGGAGCGAGGGAATTTGTTCAGAAACCCTATGAAATATTTCCATGCACACTAGTTAAAGGAAATTTATGCTTCCGAGTAAACTAAATCGCAGTTGTTTTGCTCGGATTTACCAGAGATTTGTTGCTGGATGAGAGAAGACATACATCGTCCTGATATGCTTGTATGTGTTGATCTAATTCACCAACTTCCTCAAGTAACGAATCAGAAATAAAACACATCAAGGGCGGGGCATTCCATAACCATTTCGAGTGTAACTTTATTTTCCATATTTTGCCACCGTCAGATAAGTTGACAGAAACTGTCTATTAGATTAACGTGGTTACCTGCAAGATAGCATTACCCCACGGACCTCTTCAGACACGGATTAGGTTCTGAAACGCCAATTAATGCCTATCCACAGATGTATAAGTATAACTGGGTGTAAGGGCCCAGCGTTCTCACTGATGGGAGCAAGACCTATCTAAATCTCTGCCGATCTATGGGTCACTATGGCATTAGGTTGATTCAAAAGCAAACCCACGCCGACTATTACCTTCCCGCTTAGGCATAACCACAGCCACCACAAAACACCGCAAGGCCCACTCCAACTGCCAAGGACGGACATTCATTAGTGGGCTCCTTGACACCAATGGTACAAGAAATCTCCCTAGCAACCACGTGAAAACTAGCAGCCATAAACTAGCCTAGCAACCAGCAGCCAGGAATCACGTAGCCAGTAATCCAGTTGAGTTTCTCACTACTCGGGACTGGTAACCCTTAGTCAGTCAGTTATTTCCGTCACTATGTCCGTTCAATTCCGTCCAAACCCGTCCAAGTTGTCCATCTGTCCATTCGTCCTTAATTAGTCGATCCGTCTGGCAACGCCGACATCCGCAACACCAAGCTGCCTAACTCTCTGCCGCCCAAACACTAATCTCGCATATCCATTCAAACATTCAACTTGTTTTCCTGCAGCTTTAAGCTGATCTAACATCAACACACCGTTTAGCCACCCCCCATGTGATTCAAATTTCAAAAGTCCGAGTTCTGACGTTTCCTTTGCCTCATTACAAAATTGGCAGCGGGAATGGGCCATGTCCTGTCATATACCAGATTAGTGTTCTTAGTGTATGGCGGTCCAGTTTGATGGCCCCGTTCCTAAGAACTAATGCTGTAGTTTAGAAGCTTCTTGGCTTGTCTCATCCCAGACGAAGAATTCCATTCCGCTTCGATAGTAGCGTTTTCCCACTCTTTAATTTTTCTGATTGGCACACTTAAGGTAAATGCCGTTGAATCTGACAGACGGAAGAGAAGAAGTTGACAGAAAAGCATGTAGTGAATCCATCTGGCTAATTTTGGGTCCACTCCACGACTTTCAGTAGAGTTGCACATCGAGTCGAAGGTAGCGCTTTTGAAAGCTCCCTCAATATCAATAATAAAACACCTTTCTTATGAATACTCCGGCCATCATGCTCCGCTCAATCCGGTACGCAAGATCAGAAAAGGAAGATTCACAGGATTGTTTATTTCGATTTATTTATGCCGATTTCGGTCGCAAATGAGTCTAGACTCCTGAAGGTGAGATGTCATTTTCGTATATGTACGAGGTGTATAGCATACAATTTTATTGTTGTGTTATGTTTTTTCTTTCTTTGGGTTAGTGTAAATTTAATGACAAAAAGTAGTAAAATCTTGTACATATTTGCCGAATCGGTTCACTCTTGCCTCATGCAGTAGTCTAGCCACATGCTGGCGACTACGTGAAAAGTCTTTAGCTGTCAAAATTGTAGTTAAACACTAATCATATGCTTATGACCAGTGCTGCTGCTAAATTGCAATCAATGTATTATACTACTATTTCATTAGCTGCACTATTATACTACCTTAAACCTAATTATACTACTTTTATGAAGTAATTCTAAATCGAAACGATACCAAATTTATTTGATTTTTTTGATTTTAATGGTTTCTTTTACAATTACATGTTATTAAGTCTGTAAATTTCTCTCCGAACTATCAATAATTATTATAAAGGAATTTTTACATTTCCCAAAAATTATATTGACCAAGAATGTACATATGTTAAAAAATAAACAAAACACAAATAACAAAATTTGGTATTTTATTTCAATTGATTCCTTTGCTTCCAAATTGAAAGCCAAAAACTATTATATAATATACTAAGAAACCGACGAGTTTTTTCGATTGATTTTTGTAAAATCTTTATATGATTTTGTTTTCGGATATATAATACACAAAATAAACGTCGGTTTATTTGTTATATTTTAGTACTTTATTTAAGGCATTTGTATTTAGTTGTTGTAATGTAGTAAAATAATAAAAGTATAAGTACAACATCGTACTTGTGTAGACATAATGAAACACAGGAATATAAGCATGAAATAATTTATTTTGTGCAATTGCAAAAAGGGGCGAAAAATCAATCACAAAATATTTATATAATTTAAAAGGCTTTTTTGTTTTCTGTTGGAACTATTTTTACAAATATTATTATCGTATAATTCAGTATACTTCCAAAAGGCCGATAATATACTCCGATCTAAAAATGTACACCAGCAGCACTGCTCTTGACATAAAAGCAAAATCAAATTATGCGCATGCGTCAAAACGTCGTACCACTACACATAACATCTACTTACACCACAAACTTG
Source organism: Nephrocerus scutellatus (assembly GCA_947095585.1). Lineage (NCBI taxonomy): Eukaryota > Metazoa > Arthropoda > Insecta > Diptera > Pipunculidae > Nephrocerus > Nephrocerus scutellatus. The sequence continues at coordinate 67,265,147 of OX352764.1, read as the reverse complement.
CGGTTGTTCAGGAGTCTAGACTCATTTGCGACCGAAATCGGCCCCCAGGAGTCTAGACTCATTTGCGACCGAAATCGGCCTTCTGGTGACATTTCAGATGAAAAATTAACATTAGTAATTTCACTTGCAATTTTCTTCCTGGGAAGTGAGTGTTACTATCATCATATTTGGCTCTACAACCGGTGTCCACTCCTGGCCTCCCGCAAAAAATCTCCCAGCCGGTCCCGATTTCGATCCGATGTCATCTAGCTTGGCAACCCTTAACTCAGGTCTACGCCATCCGAGCAGGATCTTTTTCGCTCATGCGAGCTAGGTGTCCTGCCCACTAATTTTGCTAATAATAAAACAACCCATAAAAATGAAAATTGTTCTTGTAAATTCTCTAATCGGGGATACACACACACACACACACACACACACTGCGTGCTCGTTTTGTGGCAAAATCATTCACAAATGACGCAGCGGCAGCGAACAGCGCTGCTCACAAAGCACAGAGCTCAGACTTTGCCGTGATCTGATGCGATATAGCGATATTTAAAAATTGTATATTGGGGTCCCCAAGGGGCCGATCGCTCCAAATTTTTACAAAAAGTGTTTTCCATCGAAGACACACATGTGTACAAAATTTAAAGAAAATCGGGTAAATTTTGTAAAATATTTGTATGAGAGCCCCCCGACCCCGCGGCCCGAGGGGCCTCAAATTTTAATAGTAAGTGTTGTCTTGGGAGATATACATGTTTGCAAAATTTCAATAAAATCGGGCTGTAGGAAGTGGATTAAAAATTGATCACAAGATTTGGCCAGCCAGCCAGCCAGCCAGCCACGGGCAAGTGAAGTTAATATAGAGAATTTAAAAAAGTACAAGAAAACGTAACAAAAAGATTAGCATACATTTCGAATTAGAAACTATAAGAAAATTATATTGGGCAGGAAAGTTTGAATAGTATGGAAACGGAATATAAAATAATAATAGAAGAGTGAAATAAGAAATATTTTCATAAATGTTATCGATGTATGGAGTCGTTTTATAGTATTAAATATATACAACGTAGATTATTTATTGCCAATTAATTGCTTAAATATTAGTAGCATTCTTCAAACAGTGTTTTTGTAAAGGCGATTACTTCGCTTCGTTTTTTGAGTGCTATGAAAATACCGAGTTTTAAATGACCTATCCTGGATTAAATGCGCTCCAACCAAATTTGATGCAGCCAATGTTGGGGTATCGTATAGCAAAATGTTGTAATCTTTGTGAAATAACCGTTTACAATAGTACGTATACTCTGCATTTTTAAATGTTGATGCGAATATCTACTAATGTGTTCATAATATGTAGAGTTACCTACCTGTGCAGAAGGATACTTAACGGATTATAGACCGCATTGCTCAGGTAAATTACCATTTATACAGGTGTAAATTTTTCATTTTGTCTTAATATTACGGCACATTTCTCAGTGAAAATGGCTTGATATCCGTGACATTATCAGCGGTGCACTACACAGTTTTTAAAGTTGCAACATTTCCTACATGTAAAACCTTTGAACGAATTTGTACACATCAACCGAATTTCCTTTTAGTTTAGCAAAGAGCATAGTAGTCGTTCTTAGCACTACTGCCCATAGAATGTAGATGTGCACTTACGAATTCACTTACTAAGAGACAACATGTTACACACCAACACGCTGTAATTATCCCAAATATAGTTAACTCATAATTACAATAAAGGATGAAATTTTCATTCCTTAAAACCCGTCATTCTCAAACTACTTATGCATGTTACATATTTGCTTCCATCTCGTGTTACTACATTACATACTGTAATCAAATTCAACGTAAAATTTTATGAGCTATGGAAGAATGTTAAGATACTCTAGATGGACCTATAAATTAATAGAATATATGGCTAAAAAATTCCTAAATAATGTCTTCTTCTTTAGCAACATTTTATTTTATAAGCAAAAATTGGTTCTGTAATACTTTGCAGCAATGAAAATGTTGAAGTAATTTCGTAAAGTGTAGATCTTTCTTACTAAAATATCTTAGCAAATGATATATAATGTCTTGAGATTAAAAAAAACATTCGCTGTTGAAAATACAAATAAAGAAAAGAAAACAAAATGTAAATGCTTCAAAAAATGTTATTAAGGCTGAAATAGTGAAAATGAGGCAATCAGGGAAAGTTAATTGTGCAATAATTCCTTTCTATATTTCATTTCATAGTAAAAGTTATAAGCGAAAATAAAACCAAACCTATCTCTATGTATGTATATATAAAAAAACAACCCATAAAAATAAAAACTTTTCGTGTAAATTATCTGACACAATGTGCAAAGTTTGAATAAAATCGTTTTTGGGATCAATATCCCGATCACTCCAAAATGTTTATAAATAGTGTTTCCATCGGAGATACACTTGCGTATAAGATTTGAAGAAAATTGGGTACTTTTTTTATAAAGTTCTTATGGGTGCCCGCCGACCCCGGGTCCCGATCACTTCAAAATTTTTACAAAAAGTGTTGACATGCGTATAAAATTCGAGGAAAATCGGGTAAATTTTAAAAATATTTGTATAGGAGCCCCCAGACCCCGAGGACTGAGGGGCCCAAATTTTAATATAAAGTGTTGTCATGGGAAATACACATTTGTGCAAAGTTTGAATAAAATCGGGCTTTAGGAAGTGTATTAAAAATATATCACAAAATTCTACCCACCAGCCAGCCAGCCAGCCATGGGCACGCAAAGTTAATACAGAGAATTTAAAAAAACAACCCATAAAAATTAAAACTTTTCATCTAAATTCTCTAATCGCAGAAATTCATATGGGAGCCCCTCGATCATGGGTCATTTTTTTTTATTGTAGGAGAAAATCATCGAAAGAGACATGTGACATCAGATGTTAAAATTGAAAAAGCTCAGATCATTTTATTCTGAGCACTAAGAGCACGCTCATACTCTGAGCAAATAAGAAACACGAGCATTTATCTTGAGAACTCTTTGACTGCTCTGAACTAATTTATGAAAACGCGAAATGACAGAATATTGTGAAAACTTGTTGTTCTATCTTTAAGTTGATATCAACAACAAAAAACGACATCAATAAAAATACAATTCAGTAAATAAGTAAGTAAGTTGAATTAAGCATAAAACATGTATGTCTCGTTTCATTTGCTGGGTTCATTTGTGCGTGAGCTAAGATTTCTCTCTCTCTCTCTCTCCACCACCAAAACCATGCCGACTGCGCAGCACACACCGCACACAGTCATTACCAAGAACGATGGTATCTGATGCCACTATAAGAAATTAAAAAAAATTTTAAGGGCCTTGCGGCCGAACCCGGGGCCTGATCACTACCAAATTTTAAAAAAAGTATTATTTATTGGGTATACACATGTGTATAAAATTTGAAAAAAATCGGGTAATTTTTATTTTAAATTTGTATGGGAGCCCCACGAACCCGGGGCCCGATCACTTCCAAACTTTAAAAGATAGTATTTTCATTGGAAATACACATGTGTACAAAATTTCAATAAATCGGGTTTTAGGAAGTGCGTTAAAAATTGATAATTAAAAAAAAAATTGTATGGGAGCCACCCGACCACGGGGCCCGATCGCTTCAAAAAATTTACAAAAAGTTTTTTCCATCGGAGATACACATGCGTATAAAATTTGAAGAAAATCGGGAACTTTTTTCATAAAATTTGTATGGATGCCCCCCCGACCCAGGGGCCCTTTTTATAAAATTTTAAAAAAATCGGGTAAATTTTTTAAAATATTTGTATGGGAGGTCCGAGGGACCTCAAATTTTAATAGAAAGTATTGTCACCGGATATATACATATGTGCAAAATTTCAATAAAATCGGGCTATGGGAAGTGGGTTAAAAATTGTTCAGAAAATCTGACCAGCCAGCCACCCAGCCAGCCACGTGCATGCGAAGTTAATATAGAGAATTTAAAAATGAAATGCTGTTCGTTGGGAAGCGCATCACTTGAGAACGACTGGACCGATTTGGCTATTTTTTTAAAAATAATGTTCGTAATTATCCGGATAAGGTTTACACGAAAAGAATAATTGGAAAGTGGCCTAGAAAATTCGAAAATTTGAGAAAAACTGAACGTATTTTTTTCATTGGGATATTTGGATGAACTCGAGACCATAAGTCACGATTCGAACGATAGATTTGCATAATTCTTTTTTAGTTTATTTATTAGTTTTTTCATTCTACACAAACATTCTTCTGAAGTAATTTTTGTTGTATTTTTTGATTATTGGCTACAGAAAATGTAAAATGTTAATATAAGCTACCACGATGGTAAGAGGTAGGCGGGGTTCATGTGAGTGGGTAGTGAAGCGCCCGGGAATAGCTAGTTTAAATAATTATAAAATTTTCTGTGACAAATTAGCTGCCTACTGAGAGGATGTGACGATCAATGTATGAAATGAAACTCCCACATGCCGTTTTCGTTTCTTAACTATCCGCTGTTCTACTTTCATAAAAATGTCGCTACGACACGTTTTCACGGGTTCTTGCAGTGAGCAAGTGATACAATTATGCTCGTTAGATGCATTCCACCTTGTTTGTTGAAATTTGTCGGTTTCAGCCTTTTGCAGAATATGTCCTTGTTTTTAAATATGTATGTTGTCGAAAGTGTAATCCCATATACTTGTTTTCACTTTAGTCATAAGCGTTCTCGTGTGCGGTGCAGTGTGTGCTGTTTGCTCTTTTGTGTCTGAGTCGGTGCGACTCGACCCCAAAGATGCATAAATTCTCTTTTAATTAGAAAATTAGCAGAAAATATGCACCGCACGTTAATCGTATGAAATTGGAAAACTAAGCAGTGACGTTGCAGGAATCCATTTATGCTTTCGTTTGAAATTTGCTAAGCATACCATGAGACAGAAACATTAATACTCTATACACACACACACAAACCTCGTACGCTATTTTATTGTCACTACAAACGAAGGATGCAGTTAAAGATTTAAATTAATGAATCCAATTAAAGTGATACTAAAAATAATGGCGATATTCTTCTATTTTGTGTTTTTTGTTTTTCACTTGGAGAAAAAAAAAGTTATTTTTGTAAAAAGAAATGCATTAGTTTCGTTATATCTTGTATTTTGTATTTTGGCTTTTTTTCTCTTTTGTTCAATAATATAATTTATTTTATTAAAAAAAACTCATCATAGTTGTAATAGTTTACCTACTACATTGTAATCAATACCACGTATTTTGCTATAAAATTAAATTTATTTTAAGAGATGCATAATTATTGTTACGAAATTTAGACTTTCTAGAGTTTGTAATGGATTATGCAAATAAAACAAATTCACACAGGTGATTACTTATGGCTCAATTATAACAATCTTATTCAGAGGCGGTAGCTCTAACTACTCTTCAACTTCAACAAAAATCTGGATCACTTTTAAATAATAACTAATTTACTGCGACAAAGTTGCTGTATTTATATCTACAGTTTCAAGGGGCTTACAATCTGTTCTAGTCTATTCGAAACAATCAATCTGGGAAATGCCAGAACATGCTGGTAAAATCACCAATTTAGTAAGAAGTTCCACAAATATAGCATTGATAACAATATATTGCTGAGCCTAATTGGATGCCATGATTCTTAGTAATTTCTTAATTTTATCACAATTTAGCATTTTATTGAATTGTATTGATGGGGCAGCCGGGAAACGCGGGTGTAAGTGGGCGTGGCGTCAGTGGGTGTGAGGTCAGTGGGTGTGAGTTCAGTGGGCGGTGGGTCAGTGTGTATGAGGTCAATGGGTGGGAGGACAGTTGGTGTGAAGTCAGTGGTTGTGAGTTCAGTGGGCAGTGGGTCAGTGTGTATGAGGTTAATGGGTGGGTGGTCAGTGGGCGGGAGGTCAGTGGGCGGGGGTCAGTGGGATGGGGCAGCCGGGAAACGCGGGTTTAAGTGGGCGTGGCGTCAGTGGGCGGGTAGCAAAGCGCCCGGGTACAGCTAGTATATATATATAAGCCGATTGTTCCGCCTATATATATATATATATATATATATATATATTAAAAATAAAATACGAAGACCCGTCCGGACGCTTTCGAAACAACAGAAATAAACTGTTGCCGATCATGTGAAATATGTGCTGCCAGAAGAGGACCGCAACGATCAACTCGAGGGAAAATGCATCAATACAATCTTGTAGCGTTAATAATTAAGCAAGTCGCAAAGGAAGCTGATCCAGCACGAAGTATAGTCAATGAACTTGCTTTAGGAACAACATTGTGAATGTAGTAACCGAATGAAAACCAGATATCACCAGCGTGCAAGCTAAGAAAGCCTTACCAAATCGGGGAAGGCTTTATAACTCCAAGAGGAGAAAAGGAAAATACCCAAAATTGCAGCAAAAATGGGAAGGACCCTAGAAGATAAACATAATGATCAACAATGTAGTACATGGTACAACGTCAGAAGAAGTGCTGAAGAATAGTATTAGGGCGGGGGTAATGTTACGAAAATGTAAATAAAAATCTCTTGTCGCACTGTACATACAAGTATATATATACTTGTAAAATCAGATATATCGTTGTATACACATTGTACGTAAAAGTTATACGTGTGGAACATATTGTATACAAATTGTTTATAAGGAGATTATACCAGAATGTTATGTTATTTTCTAGGTGGTTCTCCAAGAATAGAATCTCCTCAAAAAATGTTGATTAAGTATAAATCTAAAAACTTTATGGAATATAAACAAGAAAAAGTTTGTGCATGACTCTTTATATTCCTTCTAGCTAGGAAGGGAATGCTGAAAAGAGATAAAGCGTACACAAGTAGTTTATATGGTCCAAAAAATCTCTCCTCCGGTCATAGCGTTTTAGCCGATGTTATCCAGTTTGGCATTTGTTAACTCTGGACATCCTTGGTAAACTCCATTATTAAGCATATGGGCTTAATCAGACTATGCGGCTATAAGTAACCTTGCGCGTGTTTCTGGTTCCATGCTGCTATCGGCTTCTACTATTGACCTTATACAGGATGTTTCCTAATTCGTGCACAATAAATATGGGTAACTATTCTTGGGTATATTCTAAGAAGGGTCTATCTCAAATGTTGACATCATTTATCGGGGATTAAAAAAAGGGATTACTTTGGTCTACCCTGACCCATGTTAACGGAAAGTGCTCTATTAGTACTTCGTTTAGGACTTTCTTTTTAGAAAAAATACCAGCCTTCATAACTGCGTTTAAATAAAGCCGATATCTTATTTGAGTCTTCAGATAAACAACTTCAATGCCTGTTCTATTTTTTTGCACATGCTAATTTTTGAATTTGAGGTCAATTTTGTCCAGAAGTACGTAATAAACATAACGTTTTACTATTTTTTCTTATGAACGTAACAATAAAAATCAGCAATAAGTTTGCGTAAAAAACCCATGGATTGGGGGTTTTTTGCTTTAAGTTCCAAAGGCTATGAATAAAAAATGATTTTTTGTGGTTTTAGATAATAATTATTATATGTGTTAACTAAAACAGTTATAACAGGTGCTCAAAGTTTCCGCTTTGGTTTTGTATGTATGCTAGATCCCGTTTTTAGATTTCACTGCATCAGACGCTTAGCTTTGAAATTCAATGTTTTCAAACATAAAATTTCAAATGTACTGCATGGTGAAAATCTTTATCCATACCAACATACACCTTTGCAAGAACTGCTTCCCGATGCTTCGGAAAAGAGACTTGACTTTTCTAACTGGTTGCTGGATCGGAGATTGGATAACAACGAGTTTATTAGCAAAATTCTTTGGACGGACGAATCTCAATTTACAAGAAATAGGATTACAAATTTTCTACAATCTTCATCATTGGCTGCGGAGAATCCACACAGAAGGACACAGTCAACATTTCAGCACAAATTTAGCGTCAATATGTGGGCAGGTGTAACAAGTTAATCGGCCTTTTAAAACTACCACCAAGGCTGAATTGCACAAATTATCTGGAGTTTTTTGGTAACACTACCTTTGATTTGGAACACCGACCATCGGCAGATTCCCATTGCCTTACCACTAATCCTTCTTTTAATCTCAATGACTGCCATTGAGCCCAGTTACTTTTCACTGTAGAACTTTCTGGTACGATCTCGTGATACTGCGGTCTTTCTTCTTGCTCCATCCATCGAAGTATTGGAGCAATTGAATCGTCCTGCTCTTGTTCTTCCCTAAGCTGCTCTCTTGTCAAATAATCTTTCATCCGCTGGATCGTGATTCGTGAAACAACTAAGAATTTCTGGTTTTCACGTCTTCTACTGTTTTTGTACTCTGGGACACCAAACTTTCTGAACAACCCATCATTATGAATACTAGTAATTCTGAGTGAAACTTCTATATTACTATATTAATTACTTCCTCAAATCAAGTGAAATTTGGAGCGCCATCATAAAGTACAGACATAATATGCATTTATCTTCCACACGGACAACAATAAACCGATGTCGAAACCCTAATACTCCAAACTCGACTGTAAGGAAACGTTCACCCTTAACTGCTGCAGCTTCTTATGTAGCTGTCCTCAACTTATAGTGATGCTCTCCAGACACCATTTCAGGACTGATAATTTATCTGGAAGCTCCTGTGTCTATGATAAAATAGCAAGGTTTGGCGACCCCGGGCCCCGGGGTCGGGGGCCCTATAAAAAAATGTACCCGATTTTCTTCAAATTTTATACACATGTGTATCTCCGATGGACAACAATTTTTGTAAAAATTTTGGAGACCCCGGGCCCCGGGATCATGGGGTCCTATACAGACGCCGGGGTCGTGGGTCCTCATACAAGCTTAAAAAAAAATTAATCCGATTTTCTTAAAATTTTATACACATGTGTAGGGGAGACCGGGGATAGTAGACTCAAAATTATCTTTTCTTTTATTTTAAAAAAAACTAAGAAAGATATCAAGACGAATCAAATGCCTTTTTATAAAACATCTTTTTCACTTTATAAAAAAATATGAATTCTAAATTTAGCTAATTTTAAGACCCTATTTTCTTAATTTTACACAACGACCTCAAATGAGTCAAGTAACCCGGAACCGGGGTAAGTTGGCTAAGGGTATGGGGTCAGTTGACTATACGCTTATTTTCACCTTTTTGATAATAAAACTATAAAAAATAGAATAACAAATCAATTTTATTTGAAACAAAAACCAAAAATAAAGAGTTTCAAGAGTTCAAGAGACAGCTCAGCAATAGGGGTGGAAGGATGTTCCAACTTTTTCTGCTTAAATTTTTTAACATATCTTTGCATGGTTTTGTAAGGAATCCCATGGTCATGAGCAACAGATCGTATGCTATTTCCTTTTCCAAGTATAAGCTGGCACGCACGCTCCAAAACAGTTTGTTCGGTTGCGCCTCTTGCGGTTTTTTAAACATATGTTCTCATTTTCACCTAAAAAATGAGTCAACTTACCCCGATCGTCCTGTCGGCACTCAATGATTTTTTTTCGGTAGTAGGAAATAAAAACAATAAAAAGCTACCAGTTGTGATGATCACGAACTCGCTCTCTATCCTAAAATTTTTTTGACTTAAACACAAAAACTGCTGTGAAAAAAGAAAACGAAAAGAAAACAAAAAAATTACTCACGAAGGCAAAAATCTGTTTTTTCGCAATAAATCTCGAACGACGTCTGACTCTAACAAAAGACAATGGGAGACTAAGCAGGTAGCTGTGCTCGATGTAACAACAAGAACTAACATGAAAGAAATTGTTTTGCTTTGAAGTTATTGGCGGTGAGTCTACTTACCCCTAGGGCCAACTATCCCCGGTCTCCCCTATCTCCGACGAACAACACTTTTTCTAAAAATTCTGGAGACTCGGGATGCGATTCCCCGGGGTCGGGGGCCATATACAATTTTTTTTAAAAAATTAACCCGATTTTTTTAAAATTTTATACACATGTGTATCTCCGATGGACAACACTTTTTGTACAAATTTTGGAGACCCCGGGCCCCGGACCCAATGGGGCCCTATACAGACGCCGGGTTAGTGGGGTCTCACACAAATTTAAAATAAAAACTAACCCGATTTTCTTAAAATTTTATACACATGTGTAACTCCGATGGACAACAATTTTTGTAAAAATTTTGGAGACCCCGGGCCCCAGGATCGTGAGCCGCCATACAAAATTTTTAAAAAAATTAACCCGATTTTCTTTGAATTTTATACGCATGTGTATCTCCAATGTATAACACTTTTTGTTTTGTAAAAATTTAAGGCCCTGAGACCCGAGTGGTGCCCATGTACATTTTTTAAAAATTAGCTCGATTTCCTTCAAATTTTAAACACATAATATGTATCTCCTATTAGAGAATTTACATTAATTTTATTTTTAAATTCTCTATATTAACTTCACTTGCCCGTGGCTGGCTGGCTGGCTGGCCAAATCTTGTGAACAATTTTTAACCCACTTCCTACAGCCCGATTTTATTGAAATTTTGCACACATGTATATCTCCCAAGACAACACTTTCTATTAAAATTTGAGGCCCCTCGGGCCGCGGGGTCGGGGGGCTCTCATACAAATATTTTACAAAATTTACCCGATTTTCTTTAAATTTTGTACACATGTGTGTCTTCGATGGAAAACACTTTTTGTAATTTGGAGCGATCGGCCTCTTGAGGACCCCAATATACAATTTTAAATATCGCTATATCGCATCAGATCACGGCAAAGTCTGAACTCTGTGCTTTGTGAGCAGCGCTGTTCGCTGCCGCTGCGTCATTTGTGAATGATTTTGCCACAAAACGAGCACGCAGTGTGTGTGTGTGTATCCCCGATTAGAGAATTTATAAGAAAAATTTTAATTTTTATGAGTTGTTTTTTTTATGGTTGGTTTCTTTTATATCTTTACTTTGCTTACTTTGGTGGTCAAATTTGCTGTTTATCTATTCAATGTGCTGGTCAAATTAACTGTTAATTTGTTGTATTCGGGCATTAAACATTGCTTCTATGTTTGGCACACTACCCTTTTCTTCCTAAGTGGACGATTTTTGCTCCACTAGCTCCGTCTCAATTGAGAACTCTTCTCCAGTCTGCTGTTTTTCCGCTTTAACAACTTGTTGCGATCGGAGAAATAACTCTTGTTTATTTCCCGCAGTGCTTAAGCCTCGCCTTCCAAGCTCTTCTTTAAGCTCCTGGGAACTATAGGATTTAATGTTCACTGCACTTTCCATTTTATTATTTACTGTTTATCGGTTTGTAAAATTTTGCGGTCTTTACGATTTGCAAAATTTTATTGTTTTTCGATTTACAAAATTTTACTGTCTCACAATTTGCAAAATCCCACGTCTGACACCAATTGTTACGAGTTCGTAAAGGATTTTGCAAATAAAACACAACACAAGTTTATTAATTTACAAAAAAACAACTTTAATAAACAAACAGTAAAATTAATTAAAGTATACAAATTACACTGGTGATTTAAATGTACACAGAACACTTATTACAACAATACTTGTACTTCACTACTATTTCTGCAAGAGCTTTTCAATTGAACTGGTTGAACTCCAAATAAGAACTAACTTACTTCGGCCTAACGTCTCTATTTATACTCAATCAAAAATGCTTCCAGAAACTTCCAATCTTATAGACATAAATATCGAGAAAAGACCAGAAAATTGTAGCCTTCTTCCCTTATTTACAACTAACGACACTTATGTGTAATGTGTCATCTTTAAAAATATATGTAGTTTATTTACAATCATGTTCTTTCACAAAAACCGGACAAACCGCACAAACCGGTTTGACTACATTTTTACCATTTTACATTAAGGTTCAAAGGACCTTCAATTTTTAAGCCGTATCCGCAAGGCTAATCGAGAAGCTTTCCGTCGTAATTATTACTCTTGGGCGTTTGTGAGATATTCACAAGATGTGGGACCGTAAAAAAAATTGCAGCGTTTTTTTTGGGATTCGAACTTCGAACGTTCTGCGCACGCCGCCATTCGTTAGTTAGAGCGCTACATACATACATACATACATATATAAGACATTAAGAATAATAGTTTAAATTAATTAATAAAGAGTTTTGTGCATTTAAAGCTGAACCGCGTTTGCAAAGATAAAGCACACATAATTTTGTAAAAAACATACTGTCACAATACAATGAATCTTATTTTGTGATGAGACTGATGAGGAATGCATCAAATAATCTTCCAGGAGAAATTGTATTACTGTACAAAGGAAAAAAAGAACTCATAATGGACTGGAAAAGGTTCTCCACAAACATCTTCACTTTTACAGGATACGTATCCGATGACTTCATACTCAACCTTACGATACTCGTACTACTTGTTATTTATTTCATGTATCCCTATCATACGTATGTGATAAACGAAACTATAATACATACGACAACGACAAGTACCAGCTCCTTTTCACATTGCTTACATTTTTTGCCCTGTCGTCATAATTTTCCCTGTCGCGTCGCGTTAAAACTAAGGGAAACTTTACCAGTTACTTTTAACAAAAACCCCTATGTCACATGCACATAGCCCCTGTGCAGTGGGACCTTCAATGGCCGGAGTAAATCTATAAACTAAAAACCTCGTAACAAACTAGATCCACGACATCTCTTGAAGATCCCATGATGTGCGGTTCGGAGCAACCGAGTGATATATGCGAGAAGTTACTACTTGCGAAATGCGTCACTTCCATTACATGTTATATTCTTCTTATTTGTATGAAACATCACTGCTTTAGACCAAGAAATTTATCGTTATATTTTTTCTTTGTTGTCTGTCTTTTTGGAATTTGTGGTTCTTAATGTATAAAAAGCCACTTTTAAGCTGAAACAGTAACGTAATTAATTAATAGATAATAATATTTTATTGAAAAAATGTTCCTAGAACGCACTAGTAGGCAAGAGTTAGAGAAAAAACTTCCAAAAAACCGAAATGAATACGAGAAAGCAAATTGCAACGGTCTTATCAATTTCTTTGTGAGCATAAAGGGGTCACTATTGTTCTGCGATAGCAACGGAGATGCCGCTCTTGATGCGATTTTGTAAACATCATTCTTATTGGTTTGAGAGATCTTATTCCTTCCAGAAATAAGTCTGTAAGACCGATGAAAGATAGATGGCACGATTCGAGCTGCAAGTAGGCCCCTTAGATAAAAGAGGTATGTTTTCGGTTTTACAAAGATAGAGAAATAAACTGAATAAATTTAAAAAGAGGCTGAAAATATTGCAATACCCACCTTAAATGAGTAAAATTTGCCTACGATCAAAAATTGAGACAAAATGTCCCAAACGTAGGAAACATTTTTGGTCATTCATGAAAATAATTAAAAATTAAAATAAATTTTCAATTTCAACACTCATTTATAAAAGCAGCTGTCAGCTCTATGCTCTGAGGATAGTTGTTAGAGTTTTGGTTGATATCAACACACACAAATTTTTTGCCAAGCTCTGCATCTTTACTGTGTAAGATAATCTGCAAGACTGCCAGGCCCTTGCACTTTTCTTTATACCAACGAAGAGATTCCAAAAAAAGAGAGTGAATTCATACATTGAAAGATTCGTATTCTGCGATTCCGTATGCTGATTTAAATTCTCCACTTTCTCCTCAGAACAGCAGTACCTCGTCCCTGCTCGGGCGCTATTATTTACGTAGGAATAATCTTATTAAACCTTACCTTGCTAGTTTTATGTACTTGTTGGAGTACAGTTCGCTTTGGACAATAGGTTTTTATGCATGAAATTAAATAAATAATAACAAGATGATGTTTTAAATTTATTCTGCGTTTTAGTTTTGAATTCTTTACATTACAATAGGTGTTCAATAACAATTATTATAAAGAATTAGTACCATGCACAAAATTCCCTTCTCTAATTTTATGTAATCAGTTTTTATACAATGTGTTCGTTCTTAAATATCTTATGTGGTGCCATCTCAGTTGGACAATAAATAACGATGATACAAATAATCTATTACAATAAAAATTAAATTAGTTTGACATAGATTAATCATCATTTTGAATGTAGATAGATAAGAACAATAAAGAGGAATTTGAATGAAATAAATTGACCCAGTGTTAACAGTATCTAAAAGCTTTATAATGAGTTATTAATTGTTATTACTTACTTATTAACATTTATTTTATACTCTCAGTAATAGTTCAACTACTAGATTTTCCAGTGGATTTATTTTCCTTTGAAGAATATTTTGAGTTGTATATATACAAAACCAAATTAACATAAACAAGTAATAAAAGTAATGATATAATAAAATATATAAAAGAAACAATAATAATAATAAATAAAACACTATAATAAAAAATATAATTCAATATTTGACTTAAAATACTTTTTAATATTATTCTTAAATTTCAAAAATGTTTCAGATTTTCTTAAACTTTCAGGTATTTGATTATAAGTAAATGGTCTTAAGAAGCTATAATCGACCTTCTTTCAAATACCGTCCTTATATAATGGCAATTTATTATTCCATAATTTTTAGTTCCATAATCACAATCAAATTTAATATTAGATAGAACTGCGGATATATCAATTGTCTTATACGTATATAGAGTTAATTGAAATTTATGTAAAAAGTTAATAGGTAAAACTGAAATATTTTCATTACAATACAGTTCTTTTGTTGGAAACAGAAACAGCAATCCGTTAGCTCATTTTAAACTTTTGTTTTGCATTCTTGTATTTTATTTAGCCTGGATGCAGTGGATGTTCCATATGTAAAAAGATCGTAGTTGATTCGTGAATAAACGAGAAATAAAACACCTGTCTAGGAACAAAAAAAGATAATTACCTCAGAAGACCTACAAGTGGAGCAATTTTTTTTAATTAATAACATAAATATGTTTCTTTAAAATGTTACTCGTTAATATTTAAAATAATTAACTCTTTCGATTATAATGTTCTTCATTTTAAATGGAGATACCATAACCTTTGATTTATATTGGGAATGAAATATCATTTGTTTAGTTTTAGATACATAAGTGGGATTCTATTAGATTTAAAGTATTCTAAAAATATATCGAGATCGTGTTTTATTGCATTCATTATTCCACTCTGGGATTTAAGGTTTTTTAGAAAAAAGCCTTTTCATCGGCAAAAATTCTAGTTTGACCGTATACCAAAACAATATAATTAGCTTGGCAGCAACTCAAGATCAATACAATCAAAACCTTTCTGCAAATCTAAGAAGAGCGCTTCAACTAGAGGGTATCATTTCCCGGTTATTTTTTGTTCCCGGGAATCGGGAATTTAAGATGAAATTTGCCGGGAATCCCGGGAAAATTCAAAATATTACTTTAAGGTGGTTTAATTTATTTAAACATGTAAAATATATACATAAGTACACAAATAATAATATATAATATATTAAAAAATTATCACAAAATTATTTCAGATTGTTAATAATTAATTCTTTGGTTGAATTTCTTGTTAACTCAAGAAATAAGTTTAAAAAAAAGAAAGGCAATTAAGCGAGTAATCACTCAATGACGATATTTTTTTGATACAAAAGTTTGACGAAGCTGAGAATGTCCTTTCGCTTACAATTGAAGTAATAGCTTATGAAAATTTTTAGTAATGTTTTCAGTACTCTCATATATCTGGAATTCTATTTGAAGATTTTTTTTCTCATTTACTGTTGAACTGCTTTCCATTCTTCTATTTTTAAGTGCTGCGTTTATAGTCAATCTTCCAGTTACATTCGAATTCAATGTTTGTCTATATTCCCCGGATAAATATTCTCTTTGGTCTGCGTTTTCAATTTCAACGTAGTCTACCTCTTTACGAAATAATCTACTGGTAGTCAGTTGACCATAACGAATTGTTGCAGATTTTGGAAATGTTGGCAATTCAACTGTAGCTGTAGTGTGCTTAGGCGTTCTAACTCAGCTTTAAGATCAGTGTTGCTGGGATTCTGTTTACATCTTTTTAAAACTTTGTTTTTCGTACGAATTTTATGCCAAATATCATAAGTTATCCAAGGGCATATAGTATTTTTCAGTTTAGCATCGACAATGAATTATTTACGAATTCATTATTTCTTTACAATTAGTTGTAAAGTGCTGTTTGGATAACATAAATATGTTTCTTTAAAATGTTACTCGTTAATATTTAAAATAATTAACTCTTTCGATTATAATGTTCTTCATTTTAAATGGAGATACCATAACCTTTGATTTATATTGGGAATGAAATATCATTTGTTTAGTTTTAGATACATAAGTGGGATTCTATTAGATTTAAAGTATTCTAAAAATATATCGAGATCGTGTTTTATTGCATTCATTATTCCACTCTGGGATTTAAGGTTTTTTAGAAAAAAGCCTTTTCATCGGCAAAAATTCTAGTTTGACCGTATACCAAAACAATATAATTAGCTTGGCAGCAACTCAAGATCAATACAATCAAAACCTTTCTGCAAATCTAAGAAGAGCGCTTCAACTAGAGGGTATCATTTCCCGGTTATTTTTTGTTCCCGGGAATCGGGAATTTAAGATGAAATTTGCCGGGAATCCCGGGAAAATTCAAAATATTACTTTAAGGTGGTTTAATTTATTTAAACATGTAAAATATATACATAAGTACACAAATAATAATATATAATATATTAAAAAATTATCACAAAATTATTTCAGATTGTTAATAATTAATTCTTTGGTTGAATTTCTTGTTAACTCAAGAAATAAGTTTAAAAAAAAGAAAGGCAATTAAGCGAGTAATCACTCAATGACGATATTTTTTTGATACAAAAGTTTGACGAAGCTGAGAATGTCCTTTCGCTTACAATTGAAGTAATAGCTTATGAAAATTTTTAGTAATGTTTTCAGTACTCTCATATATCTGGAATTCTATTTGAAGATTTTTTTTCTCATTTACTGTTGAACTGCTTTCCATTCTTCTATTTTTAAGTGCTGCGTTTATAGTCAATCTTCCAGTTACATTCGAATTCAATGTTTGTCTATATTCCCCGGATAAATATTCTCTTTGGTCTGCGTTTTCAATTTCAACGTAGTCTACCTCTTTACGAAATAATCTACTGGTAGTCAGTTGACCATAACGAATTGTTGCAGATTTTGGAAATGTTGGCAATTCAACTGTAGCAGTAGATTGTAAATCAAGTGTTTGAAGGTATTTTGCTAATAACACAAGGTCTTAGTTTCTTCGTTCTTTAAAGCGAATAGATAAAAGTTCCAACAGTTCTCTATTCATTATTCTCGCGCAAGGAATCAAATACAAATTTTAAAATCGCATCAGCTGTAACCAAATTTGCATCGAGTTTTCCTAACGCCTCAACAGATAGTTGTACCATAGGCTTCTGTGCGCTTAAAATATTTGATAAAATTTGGAAATTATTGTCATCATCGAGTAATGTTTAGGGAACTCAAATCATCTCAGGTCTTTTTAACTTATTGAGCAATTTTTAAAAATCTTTTAATCATTACCTTATTGCTATTCCACCTAGTCTTGCAATCTAGTAGCAAACTTAGTTCAACTCCGTGCTTTTCTTTGACATGGTTCTTGTAAAATGGAGTTTCTCTTTGGTGAAAGTTTAAAGAACTTTACAATTTTTATTACCATTGACAAAGCACCATTAATACTATCACGTTCACATCTTGGGGTTAATGTATCAGCGTCGCTAAGGTCATCTCTGCCTTCAGACTCAGAAAAATTATCGGGAGCCGAGTTATGCTCATTGGAATCCATCAGGACTGGGAATGATATCGTCATGATTCTTTAAATTACACCAATAATAGCTACATGAATGCCGTATTTATAGCATAGTTGGTGGATGTATCCAGATAATCTTCCAAATTTGACCATGACGGCAGTACCATCGGTAGTTGATGCTACTACATTGGATAAAAATGCCAAAATCAAATAGCTTTCGTAAAAAGTTCTACTGTTTTATCAGAAGAGCAACTTCCTTCAATTTTAACCAGTCCTAAAGTTACGTATTCTTTATTAAAATGAATATTTATGTCGCGATAGCACCGGTTTCGTAAGCTTGTCCATTCATCTAATGTGAGGCTAAATTTTCCGCATGAACTGGTTGGTGTCTTTATGCGATTTCAGGAAATTACAATATTTCAAGTCTTGCAGCTAAACAATTTTTTTGTCCTTTGTTATGATACCAATTAAAAATACATATAACATTTATATTCTAGTCATCTGACTTTGTTTGAAAATGTAGGCTCATGACCATTTCTTGGTATTTTTTTATGTACTGTCCTTGTTAGTACGCAATAAATTTATAAAAAACTTACGTGTGGTGTTTTTTGAGCAGGCATATATAGATGCAATAAAACATATTATCGGCACTATTTGAAAAATTATAGCTCCAAAATGTAAGTAAAAAATCCCGAAAATCCAGGGAATTTTAATTTTATTTCCCGGGAAACGGAAACAAGAAAATGGAAAAAAGAAGCCTCTAGCTTCAACATACTTTTTGTTGTCAAAAGCTAAATCATGTTGGAAATTTCAACAAGAGCTGATTCCGTACTAGTGCCCTTTCTAAAACTACATTTATTTGAGTAAAAAAAGTTATTTGAGTCAAGAAAATTTAACAGTCGGGAGGAGATTTTGTTTCAAAAATGTTGTCAAATACTGGAAAAGTTAAGATAGGTCTGTAATTATTAATTAATAAACTGTCACCATATTTTAAAACGGGAATAACTTTTGCAACCTTTAGACAATTATGACAATAGTTTGAAAAAAGCAGCTCTAGATTTCACCACCGAGTTATTAATTAAGACCGGACCACCTGCCTTACAGGCATTAAGTGAAAAGATAATATTGTAAACTTCAGCTGCAGCTGATGAAAGATATATGGAATCAGATTTTAAATAAATGGTTCCGAATTTATGAATATCTCTGCCGGAGTTAATAGATTCAGCAACTTAACAAAATAGCCATTGAAAAGGTTAAGTATATATCACCGTTAAATAAAATTGAATCGAATTGAACAAATAAATATTTTTCCATAGATCTCTTTGATTTAAATTAACAAAGTTTTGATTAAAAAAATGTTTCTTAATGAAATATTTTTTTTTGATGTCAGCAATTTGCTTAGGCGTTCTAACTCAGCTTTAAGATCAGTGTTGCTGGGATTCTGTTTACATCTTTTTAAAACTTTGTTTTTCGTACGAATTTTATGCCAAATATCATAAGTTATCCAAGGGCATATAGTATTTTTCAGTTTAGCATCGACAATGAATTATTTACGAATTCATTATTTCTTTACAATTAGTTGTAAAGTGCTGTTTGGATCATGAAAATTAAAAGGCGTTGAAACCAGAAAGATATTAAACTCACTATTAACTTTATTAAAGTAAACAATTTGTTTTCCCAATGTTTTCTTAATGTAGTTAGAAGCGTAGCAAAAGTTTATGGAAAGAAAATTGTGATCACTAATATTTGAGTTCACGTTTAGAGAGCATGTAGCATCCAGTCCTGTTGAAAAAGCCGAAACCTTTGCCTGTCATTTCGAAAGGAGCTTTACAGACCGACCACCAACACATCTTCCAGAATTCGTAGAGCAGGTCGAAAGTCTTGTGGAGAAGAAATTTTAAAGTGCAGTTCAGCGAAGACAATCCCGCAAACGCACCCGTAGACGTGGATATGTTTACCGGAACAGCTGTTGTCAGTGATTTAATTAGGAGTGGAAACTCTAAAAAATCATCGGACACTGACGGAATTTCAAATTTTTTGCTTAAAAAGCTGCAACGATTGCCTTAACAATGGATACCTCCCAGACAAC
The DNA here is from genome assembly GCA_947095585.1 of Nephrocerus scutellatus. Taxonomy (NCBI): domain Eukaryota; kingdom Metazoa; phylum Arthropoda; class Insecta; order Diptera; family Pipunculidae; genus Nephrocerus; species Nephrocerus scutellatus. The sequence goes on along the minus strand of OX352764.1, from coordinate 67,245,383 downwards.
TGGAAGGTAGCCAAAGTAGTACCAGTACCGAAGAAAACCGACCGCTCCAGTGTAAATGGTTACCGCCCCATAGCTTTACTGTGTTGTATCAGTAAAGTATTGGAGTCTTTGATCCGTAAAAAGATCAATGCGTATTGTTCGGAAAGAAATCTAATTCCTTACTTTCAGTTCGGCTTTCGAGAAAAGCACTCTACGCTGCACCCTCTGATGAAGCTTCACAGTAACGTCACTCGAGGACTGAATCTCAAAAGTAAATAAGAAAATAATTAAAAATTTTCTTTTTAACACGGTCTTTTTTGTACAGGTGTATGGCAGCCCATCGACAAGGAAAAGGATTAAAGCCGGAGTTCCCCAAGGCTCCAGACTTGGACCAGTCCTATTTAGCATCTTCACGGCGGATCAACCCACCAATACAGCCGGAACAAGGACCATGCTTTTCTCGGATGACTCCATCACGTATGCCGTTTCCCGCTCTCCTGAGTTAGCTGCCCGAAGAGTGGAGGAACACCTCCGAAATCTTTGGGAGTACTACCTGAAGTTGGTACTGAAGATCAACGCCAACAAAACGGAACTCATCTGCTTCCGAGTACCAGTTGTCTCCCAAACGCCGCTGCGCACGGTCGTGCTGCACTCCAGCACACGCGAAGTAAAAGAAACAACGTCGTATATTGTGCTTGTGCAAAAACAAAAAAAAAAACAAAAAAAAACCAAAATTAAAGTGCTCGCAAAACAATCAACGGTTCGCGTGATCGGCGCCGATCAACAAGTGCAAAGTGCAGTGTGAGTGTCCGTGTTCCCCATCCCCATCATCGCAGCTAAAGAAATTGGTGAAATATAACTGTCGTGTATTTTGTATGCGGCAGTCTGTTGATGATCTATTTCTTTAGCTATTAGAATAACGGATTGTGAGTGTTTGTTTCTTCTGGTGATTTAACTCATTTTGTCGTGAAGGCATAACACTGGCGACAATTTGTGTTGATAATCCATTTTGAGACATTCTCTTCTCAATTCGGTAAAAAGAAGCGGTAAGTTGTGTTTTGTGTGTTTGTTTGTTGTAGTTATGTGTGTTTTCAGAGTGGATCTCAGCAACATACGTGGGCTGAGAACGAATTCGTTCGCTGTGTTTAACCATGTACATGTCCACAGGCCAGCAATTCTAGCACTGAGTGAAACTCAGGTATTTGATAATTCTGATGCATCGGAATTTAATCTACCTGGGTATAGCTTGGTGCCATTATTTTTCCCTCGACGCGGACTCGCAATCTATGTTCGTAGAGATGTTGCGTTTCAGCTTTTGCCTCATTTTAGCCAAAGTTCCAATCCGGAATTCAATTTCATTTGGCTCAAAGTAAAGGTACATGAGCGCAACATCTACTACTGTTTCCTTTACAGAAGCCCCCACTTAGACAGTGTTTCAACTCAGAGCGAGTTTGATGCACTGTCTGATTCCATCTTAAGAATTGGAAATCGTAAAAATGAAATCGTTATTGCGGGCGATTTCAATGTACACAATTCTGGGTGGCTTCGCTATTCTGGCCAGACAACACTCGAAGGAAGGTGTGTTGAGTTATTTGCTGAGTTTAATCACCTTACTCAGCTTGTAAATGAGCCTACACGAATACCTGACATTGCAAATCATTCCGCAAACACCCTAGACTTGTTCCTTACCTCTCGTCAATGTATCATCGCCCCTAGGCTCATCAGACCATTGTGTAGTATCAGCTAATTTCTCGTTAATAAACCACGTAGTTAGAGAAAAAACTCCCAAAAAAATAGTATGGCAATACGAGAAAGCCAATTGGGACAACTTCTTTGGGAGTTATAACTGGTCGCTATTGTTTCGCGATAGCAACGTGGATGCCGCCGCTGATGCAATAACAAACATCATTCTTATTGGTATGAGAAAGTTTATCCCTTTTAGGAATAAATCTATCAAATCAAAGGAAGATGGATGGTATGACTTGAGCTGTAAAGAGGCTTCTAGGATTAGAGAGGTATGCTTTCGGTTTTACAAAGCAAACCCTTCCGAGGAAAACCGAAAAAAGTTTAAACGAGCAAGAAATGATTGCAATGCCCATCTTCGGCGAGTCAAATTCGCCTACGACCGAAAATTAAGGCAAAAAATACTACAATGTCCCATAGGTAGTAAAAATTTTTGGTCTTTCGTGAAAAGAATCAAAAAGTCAGCCTCGTCGTCGATTCCAACGCTCATTTATAATGACATTCCAGTTGTCAGCTCTATGGACAAGGCCAATCTGTTTGCTGCGCATTTCGCAGCTAGCTCTACGCTTCCAGATTGTGCATTGCCGCCTCCTGCACCTCAGAGTATTGAACACTCTATGGGACAGATATTTTTTCGTACTCGTGCAGTTGCTAGAGTTTTAAATGATCTTAACACATACAAATCCGCTGGTCCAGATGGTATTTCTCCATTAGTTCTGAAGAGGTGTTCTTATAAGCTGGCATTACCATTGCGTAAGCTTTTCCATCTATCCTACTCTTCTGGACTCTTCCCGAGAAGTTGGAAAACAGCATTTGTCCAGCCCATACCCAAAAAAGGCGAACCGTCGTCTCCTTCTTCGTACCGACCCATAGCACTTACATCCATTCTTTCCAAGGTCATGGAAACGCTGATCAATTATCAGCTTAAGAAATATCTTGAAACCAACGTAATCCTTAGTGACCGGCAGTATGGGTTTCGTGGGCAACGTTCTACTGGTGATTTGATGGTTTATCTCACCGAACAGTGGAACCGATCTTTGCATCATTTTGGAGAAAGCAAAGCTGTTGCACTCGATATTTCAAAGGCATTTGACAGAGTTTGGCATCAAGCTCTTTTGTCTAAAATGCGTGCTTATGTTGTCGAAGATAAACTGCTTCAATAGATTAGAAGCTATCTTTTGGACCGCTCAATTCAAGTTGTTTTAGACGGTTTCAAATCTGAAATACACCACATAAATGCTGGCGTTCCCCAGGGCTCTGTTCTGTCCCCGACACTCTTCCTCATTTTTATTAATGATCTCTTATCTGTGACTTCTAATCCAATTCACTCTTTCGCTGACGACAGCACTCTCAGCTTCTCATATAAGTTTGAGGAACGTCCCTCCACCTCTGATGTGGAACTCAAACAACATCGTATGTTAAGCACGTTAAATTCTGACCTTGACAGCATAATACAATGGGGAGAAAACAATCGAGTAGAATTTAACGCTTCCAAAACCCAATGCTGTCTCCTGTCGTCCAAGCGAATCCTAAACCCCATGCCATTATCCATGAATGGCACTTGCATCGAGGAAACTGAAAAACTCGCAATTCTCGGTATGTGCGTTAACGACAAGCTTCGTTGGAATGACCACATATTTACCGTCGCTAAAAATGCTGCGAAATGTTTAGGTTTTCTAGCCCGGTGCAAGAAATATTTCACTCCTCTGATCTGGCTACCATTTACAAGGCTTTTATTCGCCCAAAACTTGAGTACAATTGCCATATCTGGTCTGGTGCGCCTAAGACTACTTTGCATCAGCTAGATAGAATACAAAACCGCGCGATAAAACTTATCGGTGACGAAAATATAGCGAAATCGATTGATTCGCTTGAACACCGCAGGAACGTTTCTTGCTTGTCACTATTTTATCGCTTCTTCTACCAGCGGTGCTCAAGAGAAATAGCCAGCTGCATGCCACCTCTCCTTGAATTCAACCGCAATACGCGTGGCGCTCTAAATGCTCATCAGTTTACCCTTAAGCCCATCTTCGGACGTACAGTTAAATTCAGGGATTCGTTCTTCAGCCGTACAACTCGTATGTGGAATGCTCTGCCAAGCTCTGTCTTCCCACATCACTATGATCCACAGGCATTCAAAACACAAGCTCATAGACATCTCCTCTTTTCTCCTCCTCTTCCTTAACGCCCACGCTGTGCCAAGCATATAGCCGAGCATTATAAGGGTGCGAACCCCTTGAAGCGTGCGCGAATTATAAAAAAAAAAAAAAAAAAACCAGCAACCAAAACAAGGATAAGAAAAACGCAAGCCGGTGCAGAGCCTTACAAATCACCCTTCCGGATAACACGACAATTAACACCAAGTCAGAGACTAAGTACCTGGGAATCAACTTAAGTGAGAGGCTCAGGTTTAACTCTCACATCGATAAAAAAAAATGAAAAAAACGAACTACGCTCTTCATTTGGTGCACCCGCTACTAAGAAGACGAAACGGACTGTCCAACAACACCAGGCTGCTCATCTACACGCAGCTCATCCGGCCAGTGATAACCTATGGCTATCCCATATGGTTCACCGTCTCACCAAGAACGATGAAGCAGATCTCCCTATTTGAAAGGAAGGTACTTAGGATCTGTACAGGACTCTGGAGGGTGCTAAACAGCTATAAGTTTGTGTCGACTGCAAGACTTTACGAAGCAGCTGGTCTGCTGCCAATAACCGACCACTTGTTCCAAATGGCGAGGAAATTCGTCGACGGATTGGAAACTCATCCAAGTCCGGAGATGCAAGAACTGAGAATCGAGGAAATCGAGCCAAGTCACCGGTACATACACATCAGAGGATTCACAGATGCTAGATTCGACGACATCCTTAATAATCAAGACGTCTCCTTTTACGAGAAGGCCAACAATCAACATTACAGAGGCTGAAGATCGCCCTGTTTATACCCCCTCTTATATTTTTTTAATTTTTATTTTATTTTAAAATTAAATGTTTAAAATTAAATTGCTTTAAATATAACATGTAGTAGATTAAGTAGTCAAAAATATTGTTTTATAATAAGCAATACAAAAAAAAGACAATGTAAATACGTCGGGCCCCTATTGTTGAGCCGACACTTATTAATAATAGTTATAAGTTTAGTTTTAAGTTAAAATTGTATAATACCTAAATGTTTTAATAAAATATCTTAATCTAATCTAAAATCTAAAAAAAAATCACTAAAGTTTGAGTATAATGGTAGAATTGTAAAGATTTTTGATATTTAGGAAACTAGATACGGTATGGTCTAATATAGTGCCACTAGCAGAACGAGTAACATTCGTATTAGTAGTTATCAAACCATAGCTAATTAGCAGATTTGTATAATCAGTTACATCATCATCTGTTTTGTTAACGGGAACATTAAAATCTCCACGTAGACTTTTTTCTGATTTACAGGTACCAGAGAAAAAACTATATAAAAAAAAAACAATCAATATCAAAACCACATGGGCAATAAATGGCACAAGCTTTAGTACCAACAATATTACTAGCAAGACCACAAGACCGAGGCCAGGACTAAGCTTGCAAGCCGAAATGCACACGACGAAATCGGAAGGAAAAGAGAAATTACCTATCGAATATAATTTTTTTCTGATATGTAGCTGTCAGTTCAAAAAAATTATCTGTTGTGTTTTTTTTTTGGGGATTTGCTCATCACTATGTTTGGAGCCTACAAGATAATGTTTATCGCTTTTGCTTTCATAAATAAAGGATAAGTATCTGCTGACTGTGCAACAATAAATAAATCAGCTCACAAAAATACGCGTTTGATGATATTGTCGTCCCACTTACATACTCAAAAAAATAATTCAACAAAAAGTCATAAATGTCAGAAGAAAACTCTTGAGGAACTTTGCTAGAAAAATTGTATGTCAGGAAAACGACACATAATGTATATAGATATGCACTCGTACTACAGAACTCTCAAGGACTGTTATCTAAGGACCAATGAGATGATTGTGCGATGTCGACTTCCAATCATTCCGAAGATGAAAGAGAATATGACAAAAAATAGCAAAAGGACATCACATAAATGTTGATGAGTTTCTTATTTTCTTCTTCGTTTTTCTTTGCTCAGTGGTGTCTGTTTGCTTGGAGCTTCTAAACAAATTTATGTAGCTGTGTGATTCACAAAACGAAGAACCAAATTCAAAACAACAAAATGGCAACTCAACTTGGTCATCGGGAAGAGCAGAGCAAAGACCAAGGCAAAGACGACAGTGTCGTCACAGACGACGGGTATGACTCGCAGTGGAGTAGATGAAAAAATACCAAAATAATATTTATAACAACAATTTCATGCAAGAAAAGATTTAGTAGACATTACTGTCACGACTGTGCGCTACTCAAGAAGTTAAGAGTGCTGAGGGAACGCATGCATAGCAGCGACATCCACATTACATACAAAATGAAAAGTCGCCACAAAGCTATCGCAATTGCAATTGTAAAACATATACATATATGAATGTGTATAAATAAGTTTATACATATAACCGAAACATACATTCATGCGGTATGCACTTACATACAAACAGTGGTAGTATTTTTTTTGTCTAGATCAAATCGACAAGTCAAATTTTGTTATATGTGTCCGTTTGCAAATTGAAGCAGCAATATACATACATAGCCATTGATAATAACTTGTCACACAAAATTGTTCGAGACTCCAGGATCTAGGAAAAAATAAATCACCAGTCAATTGGTGCTTAGTGTCAGTAGTTTTATATTTAGTTTTAATATTCACATTGAGACTGGACGTCTGATCGTTGGAAGAATTTTTGTTTTTGAAACAATAATGAAGCTAGATTGCGTTGGATTTCATTTGATACGGCGTTAGTACTGTAAATATTTCAATGGTAGTAATATCATGTAGCGATAAAGGACTATTATACTTCAATAACAACTCATTTAAAAAGTATTTATATGTATAAATAATAATAATAATTTTCGGCCCGACAGACCGTTTCGGTCCAAGGCCTAGCTTCTCGCAACCATTTGTGTTGTGCATGTATATTTGTGCACACATATGGAAGGACCTTCAATTTAATGCCGTATCCGAACGGCGAATTAAGAAGTTTTCCGCGTCAAGTTATTACTCTCGGACGTTTGTCAGACATTCGCGATTCCCTGGGATTCGAACTACGAACCTCCTGCTCGGAAATCCAGGCACTTAACCACTGAGCCACGGCACCCACAATATGTATGTGTTAATTGAAAAAGGACTCCACTAAATTTGATTTTTGATTTTTACTTACGGTAAATTTGTTTAATGCAAAAAATATCTTTATCAGTGATTACGTATTCGAAAGAGTTTCCTGCTGGTTGTTCTACTGAAAAATAGTAACAGTATACAGAACTGCATACAAGATCGACTAAGGCGGCTGTAAACAGACAATATTTCGCTAACATACGAAACTGCTAAGATTCAATCTTCTCTTTTTCATTTGCATCTGTAATACCGTAATTGGCGTTCGCTTAAAAACTATTATACCCAGAGATAAAACATGCGAAAATGTTATTAAATAAAGGTACTTACGTAAGATCTTTGGATACAAATGATTTTACTAGTCGACGAAAATAACGTGCTGATTGAACTCTACAAGGTGGAAGAAGGCGACAGCGAATAATATAAAAAGCGTATGTTGGATAAGCGATTATCGAAAACTTACACTGCTGCAATTCGCTATAGTATTAACGCCTGGTCCAATAACGTTACCGAGCTGCGTATCAGTAACAAAAGAGTAGCTTTAGCATTGAATTATGAGGTTTGAAGGAGTAAACTAAAAAACACGCCGAGCTCTTATTGCTACCAACTGATGAATGAGCTACCAACGGTGCACTACTCGCATCATAGAGATAGATTTAGACGAGTTAACAAAAACTAACATCATTAATAACCGAATAAATTTTTTATTAATAATCCTGAGTAATCAAAATAATCCTTAATGAGTAAACAGCTTCTCAATCTCGGTACTGTTATCATTGCAGAGTTAATAACTAATTACACATAACATATAAATTAAGAGTTTAAGTTTATTTCGAATAGCGACACCTCCGACAAAGAATTGACACATGAAACTATTTTAAATAATCTCATCTCATTAGAGTACATGCCAATATAAGTTATGCAGTTAAATAGTAATTTTCTACCCCTTTCATTTTAACAAAACAACAACCAATCTTATTATCATATTATGTATATATGATGACATAAAGCGTCATATCAAATTTCAGTCAAAAATCTGTCAAGAAAAATTAAATCTCTTGAAAAACCACACGAAGCCATGCACTCAATCTCTTCACAGGGGATGAGTCTACCCGCATGATTGCGTTCGAACAGGTGGTGAAAGTTACGGCTGCCTTAACCGTTCTATTGAAGCAGACTTTCCCAAATTGTGCTCCGCGTGGAAATCGAAAAAAAAGGAATTAAAAGAGGATGTGAAAACTACTTTACTTTCACAAATAAAATTCACGAAATTGTCGTTGCAAATGGAGCAATCAACAGATGTTGCAGGTTTTCAATTTTAATAGTTTTTGTGTGCTACCAATACATACAGTCTTTTCTAGAAGATCTGTTTTCTTTAAGCCTCTGAAACTTTTAAATTAATAGATTGTTTCATGGGTTGACTGCGCAGATTTGTGCACAAACGATGCCAAAACCTTGACTGGAAGAACGTCCAATCCATCTCAAGAAAAAAAACAAAATCAATCAACCACGTCCTAAAAATACCAGGTTATTCAGAGTATTATGTGATAACATGGGTAGTCTGCATATGTCATACTTCTTTACGCAGAAGTAAGCTAGCATTCAGCTCTTAAGTAGATAATTTTAAAGAAGTCATTGATTTAAGTCTATCACTGCAAGGAAAAGTAAAGCAACAAAGTACAAGCGTTTAAAAAGAATATTTAGTTTTAGGCAAAATCAATAAAAAATCAAAATCCACACAGCTTTCCAATGGTCAACGAATTTCACGTTCACCTGCTTAGTTTGCTCGATAGTTTCAACTGCTAATTTCCGCAAGAACAGAATGAACAAATTAAAGGAAACGTGTTGGTAGCAATTCATACTCTGCCACTTCGGTACAGCCAGCTTCTCTGACATCACAGCAGTATAATGCTCAATAGATTTGTGATGTTATTAGATCAGATTCTGTGATAAAAGAAAATTTTGCAACGAAGAAGTAACTAGCAGATAGATAACTTGTGCATTTTGAAGGACGAATTCAATATTTTGTCGGGTAGAGCGAACAACTTTCATTTGTATGAATCAGAGTTTTCTGACTACGCTGACACTAATAGAAAATAAAGTGGATACAGAGCCAGGTTGCTGTCTCCACAAATTCAACCAGATATAGCAGAATTGTGCAGATCCAAACTATGAGATTTTTTTAAAATATCATATATATGTGTTTGTTCTTCATTTTTTAAGCTCACAAGTTTATGTCCTCTTCTTTACTTTATATTTTAATAAAATAAATTTAAACTTACTATATTATGTTAATTTACAATTCAATAAAATAAAAAAATGGTGGTGTAGCCACAAAACGACTTTTTTTAACGGGGCCGTTCAGTAAATGCATATCAAATTTTTTCATTTTTTTTTTAAATTTTAATTTTAAATTTTAAATTTAAATTTTTTTTGTTTATTTTTTTATTTTTTTTTTAAATTTTAATTTTAAATTTTAAATTTAAATTTTTTTTGTTTATTTTTTTATTTTTTTTTTTAATTTCTTTTGCATTTAACAGAATTCTCATAAATGCTATACTTTTTGAAATATTTTGAAAAACTCGAAAAAGTGCTGAACTAAACTGCCATCAACTAGGACCTCCCTATTTATGTAAAAGCTTAAATATCCACATTAATTCAGCCGTCTGGACTGTAGAGTGGACACACACAGAAAATTTTTATGATTTTTATACTTCCTTTTAATATATAAACGTAAGTAAAAGATCGAAAAATGGCATACAGACGAAGAAATTCTCCGCGACGAAATTCTCTTGTAAAATGAGGTCAGCGACCAAAAAAGATTGGGAACTGCTGTATTCAAGTTTACATTTATTCTTAGAAGTAAAGGAGAGTTAAACGGAATGGGTTGAATTTTTACGTAAATCATTATACATACGTCTCTTAGTATAGTAGAAGGATCTTAAATTGCACCTTGTTTTTCCAGTTTACCCAACCGGTAGTTGCTGGCTTAGAGATCACGTTCTAATACGATCGATTTAGGTGAAGGATACTTATCTGCACTCTACGCGTAAAGTCGTTGGTACATAATTTTAAATTATAATAATATTAATATTCGGCGCGACAGACCTTTGGGGCCCAAGGCATAGACTCTCGCGGCCATTTGTGCTGTGCATATATATATTTTTGGACACAAATGGAAAGGACCTACAATTTAAAGCCGGATCCGAACGTCGATTTGAGAAGCTTTCCGTGACAAGTTATTACCCTCGGAACGTTTGTCACCCATTCGCGAGAGGTGAGACACCGTGAAAAATGCTTTTGGTGTTACTGGGATTCGAACCACGAAACCCTGCTCAGTAGCCATGCGCTTTTTCACTGAGCCACGGATTTATTAAATTCGCATGCCCGGTTTTCTGTCAGTGGCTGGCAAAATTTTGTGATCAATTTTTAACCAACTTCCTTAAGCCAAATTTTATTAAAAATTGCACACATATGTTTGTCCGATGACAAAACTTTTTACTAAAATTTGGAAGTGTATCTCCGATGAAAACATTTCCTGTGAAAACTTGGAAGTGATTGGACCCCACGGCCGAGGAGCGCCCATAAACAATTTTTAAAAATCAATCCGTTTTTCTTCAAATATTATACATGTGTATGTGCTCCGATTAGAGCATTTTCATGAAAAATTTAAATTTTAATTATTTTTTGAAGTAAAACTTTTTTACGGAGGGGGCAACAATTTTCACAGCTCTGTTGTACACATTGGTTACACTGCTATTACTCTGTTGTACACATTGGTTACACTGTTATTACTGTTACACTGTTGTACACTTTTGTTAATCGTTTTCGTTTTCTATAGATATACTTAAATGTATGTAACTATATATGTATATAACTACAAATATAACTTTATATTTATATATAAATACATATATTACTACGGCCACAGCTCCTATGGAAATTCTGGTTTCTGGCCAATAGGGTCTTGAATTTTTGGAACCAAGCCATTTCTCAAGGGATTCTTATGAAACTCGGAATGTAGGACTAATATGCGACTATAAGTTTTGTTCCTATGGAAATTCTGAGATCTGGCCAATAGGGTCTGGAATTTTTGGAACCAAGCCATTTCTCAAGGGATTCGTATGAAACTCGGAATGTAGGACTAATATGCGACTGTAAGATTAGTTGGATTCGTTTGAAACTCGGAATGTAGGACTAATATGCGACTGTAAGATTGGTTCCTATGGAAATTCTGGGATCTGGCCAATAGGGTCTGGAATTTTTGGAACCAAGCCATTTCTCAAGCGATTCGTATGAAACTCGGAATGTAGGTCTAATAGGTGACTATAATTCTGGAATTTTTTGGAACTAAGCCATTTCTCATCGTCATCTCATCTCATCTTTAATCGTAATATCGGCCACAACGTCAAAAAAATTTTACTTCAACCGCGCGTAAAAGTTACACGCACTCTTCTTTTTGTTGCCGCAGTAAGCCTCTACTATACTACAAATACTACTACTCTGAGCAAATTTTTACTTAAATTTATTTTTCTAATTTACCAAAGGACTTATTTACCAAACCTTCTATAAAATATAAAATAAACAGAACAAAAAAACAAAATAAAATAAATTTTTTTAATCAAAAACGTGTTTTTTTACACAATTAACGCTTGAAATTTCGCAGTCTTCTCAATGGAAATAGTTTGTATTAAGCTGAACGTTTACTTTCTGTTTAACACCTTTATTACATACATAGAGGCCGTGAAAGAAAATCTTACTGTAATGTCGACCAGAGTATTAGCGTAATATTTTTCGTTGATTAAATGGATGTCTGCAGGATATCGGTGCTAGTAAACTGTTTTCGACGTATTCATGTATTATAGTATACTAAATTACAAGCTTCCCAAGATTATAACCCAAACGAAACTATGAACTGCCAAGTGAAGAAATGAAAGAGAATTTAACCTTCGTTAGCTGTTGTGTCGGTGTTTACGTTAGGCGTTGTGTGTGTAGTACAGTAACGAATAGTTTATCACATCAAACAGGTAAAAGGGGTGATTTATATGGTTACCTCAGCACACCGCAAGGAATACACACAACATGTCCTTATCACAGTTAGTTAAGTTCACAAAATCACAATGACAACTATGATGAGAGACTGATGATGCCCCATTAATATTCATGGTGGTTGGTTTCTCAAACTGATGGAATGACTTGTATTTCCTTATTAATGAAGCATGAACGGGTTCTCAAGATAAACACGTAAATCTCCCTGGAGATCAAGGGCGAAAATCCCAATAGGTGGTGATTGATTTGACGTTTCCGCGTGTGAAAGTTTGTTAAATTTGTCACAATTAAGAGTTTAAGAGTGAAGTATTTATTGCAAGTCATGCCTCTCATTCTCACTTTTTTCTGGTGGAAGGTACAAAACCCTAGGACTTATGACACCTTCACAAGGTTAAACAAGCAAAAAATTCGGTGTGAGCGTTTTTCCACTTCGGAGTGCTGCAGCATATTTATACCGCTGCTCAATTAGCATAATATGCAAATTTTATTATCATATCAGGCTCTTGGTTCCTTTTCCTGTATTACCCAGTAGTGTTCCTCGCACTTTGTATAATGTACTTCTTAAAAGACAAGGAATCTTTGCTTTTCGCATTTGTGAATGTTCCACACTTTGACAGGTTATCCATGATAGTCTTGGAAGTGTATTGTGCTCTCTTTACCACAGATTAGGTTTGGAATGGTATTTGATGGTGGCCTGAAAAACAACTGAATATCACAAAGGCACATTATTTCTTTGAGGAATCGGCGAGTTATCTAAAGAATCTCCTATTAAATGGTATTACATTTAAAACTAAATTTCAAAGTCAGTGTTCGGAAAATGCGCGTTCGAAAAACCCATTGAGATGAGATACGTTTATTGTGTCCCAAATAAAGAAAGAACATTTTTAGTTGTTAGGGAAATTTTACAACCCCTGTGGGAGTCTTATTTTCATGTTTTGATGGGTTTGGAGCCAATTGCGCATTTCTTATTGCTGTGCCTTTCGCTTATAGCATTACCTATATATTACTTTTACCTATGTTGTTGGTAATTCAGTAAGGTTAATTTGTGTAAATTGCAGCGATGTATATGAAGCACAAAAAACCAGTCTATTATGTTCCGACCCCGGGAATGAGTTTTGTAACTAACAAAATTTTAAATTATTAATTTTGCATAAAGAAATGTTGGTACAAAAGAGAGAGAGACAAGTAATTTATCTTTAATCTCCTTTTCTTACTTACTTCTTTTTTATTGTAAACTAAAAATGTTAACATACATAATAAATTTGTGTATACTATGTTTATCGTTTTTGCAGGATTCAGAACTGAGGAGCATAAGAAAAACTCACAATTAATTCAATTAATTAATAAAAATTACTTGAAAATTCTCAATATTACACCTATAAACCGAAGAGAAAAGAGGATTCCGGGTGATATTTCGAAATATGCACCATTCCGCGGACCAAGAGGAAATCATAATAGATCACATGCTGCCCTAGGTCATAACGTTAGAAACATTCACAACATACTACTATCACTATTCTCTATAGAACTAAAAAACAAAGAAAACAACAAAAATATATATAACATTACACACCTGCTACATTGCAAAATATCCTTCGAACCACCCCACCAAAAAAGAGAAATACCACAATCTACGAGCTGCCAAAAATATAGACACACTATAAATTATTGTACATAGGAACCAACCTGCGTCATATGCGCAGGAAAACACAAGACAATAGAGTGCACTCTTGGACCCAATAGCAGTATAATAAGATGCGCGTTATGTGGACAAAATCACACACAGCAAACTATAAAGGGTGTGACATATACAAAGCCTTAAAAGTCCAAAGGTATCCTTAACTTCGGTAAAAGAAACATACGACCAACACCAGCGACCAATCTACAGATTCACAAGAAATCCCAAAGACTTCATCAGTCACTTATGCAGAAATTGCAGCAAAAAATAATACACAAAATCAAACCACAGTTCACAACTAAAAGCTACCTCAAAATCCCAAAATACAACATTCATTACACAAATCACCCAAGTGGACGAGCCCGTGGTAGTACGGCAATTATAGGTAGACAGGATATTAATTACGTGGAGCTGGAAGAGTACATCCAATCAACGACAATCCAAATAGATGATGTACAAGGACAACTTACAATATCTGCACTTTATTGTCCACCAAAACAAACTATCAGTACAACTCAAAAGACAGACTATTTAAAGACCCTGGGTACACGCGCTTCATTGCAGGAGGAGACTTCAACGCGAAGAACACCGACTAGGCATCCTTAATTTCACTCAAGACCCAAATAGGGTCGAAAGTGCTATTCTTCACTTAAGCGACACAATACAATCAGCTGCAATAAGGTCCACTCCAGAGATTAAAACGAAACAATTCAACGAACCGACACCGCATTCAACAAGACTTTTTTTTTTATAATTAAAGTAAAATCTAATAATAATAATTTATTGTACAACAGTTAACGGGTGTTTTTTTAAGAGGTTGCCGATTTTTTTTTTGAATAAAACACATATAAAATTATGAAATGACCAAAATTTTTTTTTATTTGGTAGATAATTTTTTGGCATTTAACATTTAAACACAATTTCTGGCATATGGCTACCACGACTATTTTTCACAAATGTCATTCTGGAGGTCCAATTTTCCAGCACTTTTTCAAGCATTTGAGGGCGTATGTCAGCAATGACACGTTGAATATTGGTTTCCAAAGCGTCAATCGATTGAGGTTTATCCACATAAAACAATGACTTCACGTATCCCCACAAAAAGTAATCGAGTGGCGTCAAATCGCACGAACGCGGAGGCCAATTCACCGGACCATTTCTCGAAATAATGTTGTCGTTGAAAGTTTCTTTCAATAAGTCGATTGTTTCACGTGCTGTATGGCAAGTGGCACCATCTTCATGAAACCACATTTCATCCATATCCATATCTTCAAGATTTGACAACAAAAACTCATTTAACATGGTTCTGTATCGATTTCCATTCACGGTAACGCGTCGTCCTTCCTCATTTTTAAAGAAATATGGACCGATGATCCCACCAGCCCATAGACCGCACCAAACAGTACATTTATCAGGATGCATTGGTAATTCTTGAACGGCGTGTGGATTATCTTTGCTCCAAATGCGACAATTTTGTTTGTTGACGTATCCATTTAACAAAAAATGCGCCTCATCACTGAAGAGAATTTTACGGTAAAAAAATGGATCTTCGTTCAATTGATTT
Organism: Nephrocerus scutellatus; assembly: GCA_947095585.1. NCBI lineage: Eukaryota > Metazoa > Arthropoda > Insecta > Diptera > Pipunculidae > Nephrocerus > Nephrocerus scutellatus. Next base: position 67,230,119 of record OX352764.1, on the reverse strand, counting down.
AACGACCAATCACTGAATTCACGGCGCAAACGATGGTCGTGTGGCTTTAATTCTTGCACCAATTGAATTTTGTATGGCACCAAACCCAAATCTTTACGTAAAATTTTCCATAAAGTCGATGGACAAAGTCCAATTTGCTGAGCACGACGACGAATCGATAAATTGTCGTTTTCTTCGACACTGGCCTCAACGACAGCAATATTTTCTTCTGTACGAACTCTTCTCATTCTTGTCGGTGGCTTGGCATCCAAAAGAGTGAATGTAGACCGAAATTTGGTAATTACGTTCTTTATGGTGGTCTCTGACGGACGATTATGTGCACCATAAAATTCACGAAGTGCTCTATAAACATTTTTAATTGAACACTGATTTTGAAAATAAATTTCCACGATTTGAAAACGTTGTTCTGGAGTTAACCTATTCATAATGATTTGCCAAACAATACTGAGTAGAAATGCCACTTTGAGCTGTCAAAACAACTGTCATAAAATAAAACGACATCTATCGAAAAAACAAACCTCCTTAAAAAACACCCTTTATATATTAATTATACTTGAATTATATACATTAGTTCTTAATTTGTTACAAAAAAATAAATAAATAAATATATGTAATTGTAAAAAAAAAATCAAAGAAAAACGGAAGCTTCGAAGAATATGGCAAGTTATCAGATCACCATTTGACAAGGCAAAACTTAACAAAGCAACAAAAGAGCTAAAATAACTTTTGAAAGCAGATCATAATGACAACATTAATAAATTCCTCTCAAACCTAACATTAACAAGAACCACAATCTACTCAGTCTGGAAAGTAAATAAGAAGTTCAAAAAGGGTAATGCCTACCAACCACCCTTATTAAAATTTGACAATACGTGGTCTAGGACGAATACAAACAAAGCACATAAATTAACCAAATAAACACCACAATGCCACCATCAATGTCTCAACGAAAAAAACAATAAAAAAAGTGGACACCTGGTTATTCCATGATAACAGGAAGAATGTTAAAAGAACTACCTAACATGGCAATCAAAAATATAAGGAATATTTATAACGCCGTCCTTAGACTAAAATACTTTCCAAAAGTTTGGAAGGTATCAAAAATAAATGCCAAACCAAGCAAAGACGCTACAAGAACTACATCATACAGACCGATAAGTTTGTTACCTATTATTTCGAAGATTTTTGAAAAGTTATATCTTGATCTTATGTAAATTATCATAAACGAAACATGTCTTATATCTGACCACCAATTCGGAAGTTACCATCAACGAAAAATGTATTATTCCTGACCACCAATTCGGATTTCGTAGACAACACTCAACTACTCAACAAGTACATAGCGTAACTAATAAAATTCTCAACGATCTGAATGAACGGAGATACTATGTGACGGTCTATCCAGACGTTGCTAAAACATTTGATAGTGTTTGGCACAAATGACTCTTAAACAAATTCAAACCAATGCTACCAGATTACTACCCTCTTATTGACAGTTGTCTAAAAGACAAATTCTTTTACGTGCAATACAATGACGGATACTCAGGTATATGCCAGATAGATGCAGGAGTACCCCAAGGTAGCGTCTTGGAACCAATACTTTATCGCTTATTCACAGCTGACTTACCAAAACCAAGACAGCACAATTGTATGATAGCAACATTATTACATAATTATCACATAATTACCTACAAACAGCTACTCTAAACTGCAGGAAATACTGGACTACACAATCGACTGGTTTAACAAATGGGGAATTCAAATCAATGAAGATAAAATAGTACAAGTCATCTACACTACGAAAAGAACAACAAAGATATTTCTACTGAAATTCATGCAAAATACCTAGGGAAACTTAATTGGGAAATAAAAAAAATAAAAAATATTAGATATATTCTAGGGCGCTTCACCCCCAACACCCTCAACCGCCTCTTGACTGCGCGGGCAGAAACTTCAGGTGATTAAGCCACAAAATGCTATCGAATTATACTTTATACGAATTTATACTAATGACAAGAGCAACTAGGCTTTATGTATGTCATTTATTCCAAAAATCATATGTTCACGAATCGGTAGAATAAGAGAGGTGTGCGGTTATCAAAGCTTTGTTTCTTGGAGTAACATATTAGTTTTGTATCGCGAAATACCGGAGTTTTTTTACTTTAGTATGAATTATAATGGACATTTGCCAGCATGAGCACGCATTATAAAAGAGTTGAGCTCCGATTCGTTAAGTTTTCGTTCACTTTCAGGTGGAACTGCGTAAGTGGCTCTCCACATAATTTGGATACAAAAAAAACAACCAATAAAAATTAAAAATGTTGTTGTAAATTCTTTAATCGAAGACACGCAAGTTTGTCTAAAGTTTGAATAAAATCGGGTTAATTTTAGAAATTTTTTTATGGGAGCTACTCGGTCCTGGGGCACGATTACTTCCAAATTTGTACACAAAATGGTTGTCATCGGAGATGCAGATGTGTACAAAATTTGAATAAAATCAAGTTAGTTTTTAAAAAATGTATATGGGAGCCCCTCAGCCCTAGAACCCGATTAGATCTAAATATTTACAAAAAGTGTCATCAAAGTTACACATGTGTACAAAATGGTAGCCGCCAACCCTTGTGCCGAAATTGTTCTCATCGGAGATACACATGTATGCAAAATTTTAATAAAATCGGGCTTTAGAAACTGGGTTAAAAATTGATCACAAGATTCCATCAGCCCACAGACAGACACACGGACATTCGAAGTTAATGTAGATAATTTATAAAAACATGGAACTCTTTTCGTTTCGTTCTTTTTGTTCACTTTAGCGCGTATAGGCGTAAGTGGTTCAGGTTGCTCTTTGCATATGTAAATTTGACATTTGGATATGAAAAACATAATGGATCAAATGCTTTTGCAGGTATATTATAACCAATTGTTGTAATTTGAGGAACACTAGTAAACAATTCATTTGGTTTTGATACTTACTCACGAAAGTTTAATATAATCTACGCCTAACTAATACCAAAGCCGTATGTATACTATATTGCTTCCATCCCCTGATGTTCATTCTCGAGTTGAATAAAATTCAATGTTGGGAAAAATTTAACTATTCTCTTCATACACGGCTTTGTTAATAAAAAATTATCTAGAATATGCATTTTTAGGCTAATATTAGGTACACTACACTCCTCCCAACTCAAATAATAATCAAATTTTTACTGTATTTTCTTAAGATAACTTAAAAATAAGACTTTATAATAATAGTATATGAAGTGTAACCTTCAGACGTATGCTTATAATTGTGTTAAATTTCCTTGAAATGGGGCATTTTTATTGCCACTAGGCTAGTAGATTTTTTATCTAAATCATCATTGTTTTGTTTAAAAAGGGAAACATTATAAGGTGAAATTTGAAAAACATGCTGTTCACTTGTGAATTGTTGACTCTTTATTCAAATAGCTCTGATTGCTTTTCAAATGTTCTTAAGTCATAGAACAACACGTGCAGACCGGCTTATGGTTCTTTGATTTAAGTGCAAATTAAATCGTTTCCAAAAATTGTGCGAGCACGCATACACGCATTCCCTACAATATGTACTTAACAATATTTTCGGAAGGAGCAACAAGTTTGTAGTGGCATTGTGTTCACCCGCTATGCGCGCCGCACAACGTGTGGAATTTCCTTAACCATATATAGTTAAGAAACAGGAAGGGAAAATTTGTAAGTAACGAGAAGTCTATTAAGGATATTCAAATTATACGAGTGCACATACGCAAAGCTGTACAGGCCAAGATCTTTGTATTTCTGGGTTAAAACAGGTGGAATGTTAGTTGATAATTTGTTTCGTTTTCCTTTGTTGCACTTGTGTACGGACGATAACTCATGGAACATACATCACCTTACATGAGTGTATTCATTGCATAAGCGTGTTTACGCCGTACAAACAGTCTCAGCGACTTAATTGCCTAGCGAAACCACTAACATAACGAAGACGGATAAACACCTGTGAACATATTGTATGACAGATTTATATTTTTCACCATCGCAGATGCTCATAACATCTTTTGTTTGCTCAAAGCGGTACTTTGCGCGATTGTGAGGAGGGATTTATCTCAAAGTCGACGCCGGTAAATCGCTTGTAACAAATTTTCTTTTGTTTAAGGCGGTCTTCTCGAAGCCGACAAAGCGCTTTTGTTTGAATTAAGAAAAGCTAAAGATTACATACAAATATAGATATTAACACTACCATAAATTTGTGTAATCACTATTGTTCATTGACTTTCAAAGAACGGTTTATTAACTAAAAAGTTCATTATCAACGTCACTGTAAGTGATTCAAGAAAAATCTATTTAACCAGCGTCAGCAGGTACAAGAATTTATGTCACAAAACACTCACTATGTTCCGGAATTAAGTTGTGGAATGCAAAAGGAACGCTTCGGGCAGGACTTGGATCTGAAAACATTGTAGTATGTCACACCTTACAGACCAAACTTATTTCAAAATTAAAAACTATGAAACATTTCATGCAAGTCACCTATTTAATAATGCTCAGTGTAATAATTATTTAAAAAAAGCTATTGATCAATTCGAAGAAGATAAGTTGTGCTTTAAGTATCAACTGGTATCTATAATAACTAAACATAAAAAATTATCTCTTACGTCAGTCTACAGTAGTTCTACTTAAACTAGGGATATTTTATTAGGGTCGCGATCACCAGTGGTCTTAGAAAATTGTGTTGGGGTTCGCAGAGACGCAGCTGATGCAATGCCGGAAAATTTAAACTGAGTTTCTGCTCAAGACTTCAAATATTAAATTCATCCATTGTGTGATTCATAGGGAAGCATTAGTAGCTAAAGGAATTCCCCGGAACTCGACAAAGTGTTATTAGAGATTGTGGCTGTAATAAACTTCATAAAAAGTAGCTATCTTAATTCTCTATATTTCCCTTCCGCCGGCGCTGCAAGAAATTGGGATCGGAGTATGAAAAAAAAATTTAAAAAATCTCAGACTAAACTGAAAGTATACTTGTACATGATCTGTAAGTGATTACAACTTTGGTTTAAGCCCAAATTTTATTATATTATATAACTAGCTGTTCGGGGGCGCTTCGCAAGCTGCACATGCAATGAAAGCACTTCGTGTTCATATTCTTAACTCAAGATTTAGGGGATTCATAAAAAAATGTGTATATGGAATCGCTTCCAAAATATGACGGGTTTGTTTTTGTTTGCAAAATTAAAAGAGGCTTTTGTTAAAAAATTCTGGACAATTTATGAAAATATATATATATATAAAGATAAAATCAGGGTTCGCCCCCTAACTATAATTTCCGACCCCTTCCAAAATAAGGCGGTTCTTGTTTTCGTTTTATACCAAACAGTTGTGCAAAATTTCAGAACACTACTGTTCAAAAGTTCCGAAAAATTCATAATTTGTCAAACAATTCGTGTGGTAACCCCTTGACTCAGGAGTCTGACCCATTTCAAAATATGCTTATTAAGTGCTAATTATGGTATAAAGCCCCTACACAAAGTTTGAACGCGATCGGTTGAAGGGTTTGACAGTCCGTACGGAACATACATACATACCTACACACAAAGACTCATTTTTTTATACAGGGTGTATCCGTTAAGGTGGCAAAGGTGGCAAATAAGGGGGTATTTATTGGTTAATTTCATAAAAAAAAATCGTAGGTGATTGGATATTAGAAAACCACAATCATGATCATGCGTCCACACAGAAAATTAGGTCCTTATGGGCAAGTCTGTCTGAAGCTGATTGTGCACTGGAGTAAAGTGGTCAGAGTGCATCAGTTCCACGTGTAATTTTGTTACACTATTGTTACAGGAACACGGAGACGGCATGTAAATCTTCTTATATGTAGTAGTAGTATCACAACCTGCACTTTCTCGCCCTTGTTGACCGAATGCACAAATATTGTGCCATGGATTCGTAGGAAATTGAATACGTTTTAAGACTGAATTTGTCAAAAAAATATCCGAGAGCATTTTTCGATATAATCGTGTTTGAAAATAAAATTTAAATTTTTTTTATTTTTTTAATTTGACGACATTTATATCGGTATAGCTTCAATAATTTAAAAAAGTGTACATTGTTTGATCTAAAAAATAAAATTTTCTTTTAAGAAAGACCAACAGTAGACCTTGTAGATGGAAGCGTTCACGAGTTATATGGTGTGAAGTCATGTAAGGTCAAAAGTACCTACATTTTCGTTCAATTTACAAACTTTAAATTTCAACCCGGCTACGGTTCACCGAATGCATAAATATTATTAGATGGATTTGTAGATAATTGAAAAGGCAACATTTGTTAAAAAAAAATTCAGAGCATTTTTCGGGATAATCGCGTTTGAAAATAAAATAATGAAAAATAAAAAAACAACCCATAAAAATTAAAATTTTTCATCTAAATTCTCTAATTGCAGAAATTGATATGGGAGCCCCTCGATCCTGGGTCATTTTTAATTTTTTTTTTATTTGTTTATTGTAGGAGAAAATAATCGAAAGAGACATTTGACATCAGATGTCAATTTTTAAAATGCTCAGATCATTTTATTCTGAGCACTAAGAGCACGCTCATACTCTAAGCAAATAAGAAACACGAGCATTTTTCTTGAAAACTCTTTGACTGCTCTGAACTAATTTATGAAAACGCGAAATGACAGAATATTGTGAAAACTTATTGTTCTATCTGTAAGTTGATATCGACAACAAAAAACGACATCAATAAAAATACAATTCAGTAAATAGGTAAGTTGAAAACATTTATGTCTCGTTTCATTTGCTGGGTTCATTTGTGCGTGCGCTAAGATTTCTCTCTCCACCTCCAAAACCAAGCAGCGCAGCCGACTGCGCAGCACACACATTAAAGTACGACGGTATCTGATGCTACTATATGATATTTAAAAAAATGTATAAGGGCCTTGCGGCCGAACCCGGGGCCCGATCACTACCAAATTTTAGAAAAAGTATTGTTTATTGGGTATACACATGTGTGTAAAATTTGAAAGAAAAAAATCGGCTAATTTTTATTTTAAATTTGTATGGGACCCCCACGAACCCGGGGCCCGATCACTTCCAAATTTTAAAACAAAGTATTGTAATCGGAAATACACATGTGCACAAAATTTCAGGAAAATCGGGCTTTAGAAAGTGCGTTAAAAATTGATAATTAAAAAAAAAATTTGTATGTATTTCGCTCAAAAATTTTACAAAAAGTTTTGTCCATCGGAGATACACATGCGTATAAAATTTTAAGAACTTTTTTCATAAAATTTGTAAGGGTGCCCCCCAAACCCAGGAGCCCGATCTCTCCAAAAAAATTTACAAAAAGTGTTTTTCATCGGAGATACACATTTGTATAAAATTTTAATAGTATCGGGTAAATTTTTTAAAATATTTGTATGGGAGCCCCCCGACCCCGAGGTCCGAGGGGCCTCAAATTAATAGAAAGTATTGTCACGGGAAATATACATGTTTGCAAAATTTCAATAAAATCGGGCAATGGGAAGTGGGTTAAAAATTGATCAAAAATCCGACCAGCCAGCCACCCGCAAGCCAGCCACCCATCCAGCCACCCATCCAGCCACGTGTACGCGAAGTTAATATAGAAAATTTAAAAAACAACAAAATTTTTGAATTTGACGACGTTCTTTAAAAAAAAACCAAAAGTGGCCTTGTAGCAAGAAGCGTTCAACAGTTATAGGGTGTCAAGTGATGTGAGGTCAAAATTACGTCTCTCGCATTAAAACGCTACGTACGCCGCAGGGGGTGAAAATTGACCCACCATCACAGACAATTTTTTTCCCGAAACTAACAAAGAAATCGCCCCTTTATTTTCCATCTAAACGGTTAAATTTGTATATAGATTTCGTTGAATTCTTATTATGGCAATATTCTATGTGTTGTTTTGTTTTTTAATATATTTTTATTGTTGTTGTTCATTCATAAAACTAGTTGACCTAAAATGGGGTCGCCAAAATCTCTCAACTGAAAAGTGGGTCGCGAAAAAAAAGTTTAGGAACCCCTGGACTACAGCTCAACAAGATTGACCTTATCAGTTATCGAAAGCGATCTGAAACAATCAAACGTTTTGATTACTGCAGATGTCCTACCCAACTGTAACCAACGGTACAAACGAATGCAGGCTTTAACCTTAAACATGTTCCCTATCAGACGTGATCATGATCCCCAAACCAGGAAAAGACCCTTATAAACAATCATCTTGCAGACCAATTTCTCTTTTGCTCATATTATCAAAATCTTTCGAAAACTGGCCGAAATATGATTCCAGAACATCAATTTGGTTCCAGAGATAGATATATTTGCCTATTCTCTTTATAGATTTTGTAGTTCGAGGTCCGTACTCAAACGCAGCTAAATATCTCCGATGAATCTAAATGCCAAGCTAAGACTGAAGGAACATATAAAAAACAGCTTATAACAATTAAAACTTCCCATGTAAATTCCAATTAAATAACATCGGGTTAATTCTGAAAATATGGGAGCCCTTCAGCCTTGTGGCTTGATCACAGCTTGATTTGTACAGAAAGTGTTGTCGTCAAAATTGATTCCACATCGAAGTCACTCTCGGATAAAAGGAGGATTTGAAGTTTTGCTTGAAAACGGTTTTATGATAACTTTATATATTTATATTTATACTTTATGGTACTAGAGAACGGGTTTCTGAAGAACATATACCGTTGCAAAATGATTGAGCGAGTTGACCACGAATTTAGCGACCTCAACTACTACTATCTCAACTAGTTTCTAAGACGCAATGGTTTCTTTTACACACATCTACACAGGAATGGAAATTCTGAATTTTCGATTACAGTATACACGTTTTGTTTTCGTTCTTCGAGTTCTCCAGATTGGCACAAAGATACGTAAACTGGTAGCAGAGGGGAAATTGACACCGATAGCCGTCAAGCCATTGATACTTTCTGGAAATAATAAATTATACAGAATAGAGATGTACTTCTAAAATGAGGAGGATTGATATGGGGTGGATACTGGATAGATGTCAGGGCCAGAAGAGGTCGGTAGTCAGAACCGCTCGAAATCTTAAGCTTAAAGTAAGCTTTTTCAAATATTTTCTTTTAAATATGCATTCTACCCCTGCCAAAAAGAAGACGGTAGACCACCTTAAGTCAAGCGTGTTACACGGAAAACGCACCGTATAACAAAATACGTTACATTATAAATGAACTAAGCACGTAGATGCTGAAAATAAATAACAATTCTTTGTTTATGTGTTTTCGAGTCTCATAAAGTATGTGTAAGAGCGGAATATGGAGACTTGCGGTGTAATTATAATACGACCCACTCTCCGTAATATTTTATGGAACCTCATTCATTTATTATTTGTGTCTTTTATGTTTGAAACTCAATAAAATGTGAGCTGTCGCATACATTTGTGAATCTGTGATATATATGCGTTAAGCATACAGCAGTGCAACTGCTCGATCATACATCCTTTGCAAGAGTATGTGTTTGCAGTTGGTTCTTCTTGTTTAATCCCATACTTTTTGAGGCAGATGGATAATTGTGTGTAGTGTGCAAAAAGCCCATTAGTTTTCGCATCAAGAGTGGAAAGAATGGCCCATGCCGTATGCGGCGGAGCAGAAGAATTTAAAGCCAAAACAGACTCCATACTAGCACCACTTCTCCACTGGTTAAGTGTATGCCATAGCAAAATAGCGCATCCATTTAGCGGCATCGCTGACTGTCCGATGCGAGTTATGATGATGGCATCGCTGGGCGCATCGGCATGCATCCCTTTTTAGGAATCTCGCTGTATCCAGATGCATAACAACAATAACGTGAAAAACATTACATTTCGTCCTTTTTGAAAACAATAGCATTTACCAACCGAGCGATATAGGTAGAAACAAGAAGTAAAGAGCAGCTCTCCAAGAAACGTGGACGGGTGAATGAGGCACACAGACAGACGAACGGAAAGTAGGTGTTAAGGGTTGATGATGCTGTGCTTCCTTTTGTTTGATGTGGACGGTTGGTCCGGCTGTACGCGGGGCATAAAGTCCGTCGGTTGGACGGGTACATATATGCTAGGCAGCGACTGTCGGATAGAAGACTCCTTGATTTACCACGAACATAAAAATGATTTATCAGTGACATTAAAATAATGCACACTATGGCACATTTTATGTGCGAATAGGTTTTTCGTGTGACGGGTAATGGAGAATCTCGATCCGAGAGGGGGTATAATAATAAATGCTCGCGTTGGTAATATAGTTTTGAGAGATTTAGGTTGTTGCCACAACGCTATACGCTAGCGAAATCAGATTTCTATGGCAATGCTGGCTGGAATACCAACGAAGAAGCGAGATAATGGCCATCATGCTTGCATTCATCCCCACATCGGTTGAGCTATCCGGACGAGTGGACCCGCAACTCATTAGATACCCCAATTGTATTTTAAACACAATGCACATTTTTGTAGGACCCACATCACTACGTTTGCCACCATTAGTATGAAAGGTTGAAATTTTGCGACACGATTCAGCTGAAATGGCCAATTTAACTGAACACACACCTGTTTTGGGTAATTTATCTGGAAGAATTATTATTTCAGAGTTTTAAAATGGTCAAAAAAAGATGTCATAGCGATCATCCGGTAAGAATTATGCATCTGTATACTACTTTATCATTCTCTTATTGTGCTATTGCTTGATAATCCCCCCTACCCTATGATATAAGATTCACACCACACCCAAATGGTTTCAAGAAAAAACGGATTATTCCCTAGTGACTTCTAAATGATTCCACAGTATGATATTAAAATCATCTGGGGTATAGGAGTATCAACGCAAAATTATGGTCGTTGAGAGTGCAAGGTTTGCGCTTAAGAATATCCACAAATCCACCTGGGTAACTTCTGATGAAGCCACTCGCAACAAGATACACCAAGTGATGTTAGATCGCCGTTACAACCCGAATCTGATGAACGAACCGAGGTGCCAACGCCAACTCGGAATACTATACGTTGTTGGTATGCTACTCCAAATGTGGAATTAGTCACTACTTCTCTACGAAGAAACCTTCTTAACGAAGAAACCGTCTTATGAAATGACTATGACTATGACGGTCACACAGTAGTACAAAACCTTAATGGGGGAGAGGAAGACCTGTGACTGAGATTCCGTCCGTTGAAGAGAAATGTACGCGACTTAAAAGTACCGTATTTAGTTCTGCTGACTCCATTGTAGCCAGTACTCGTAAGCATCGGATCGACTGTTTCAATGTAAGATAGCGATTGAGTGTGATGCTGCTCACCGAGCAAAGCAGCAATCTCATAGAACACGAGTACGCGAAGAAGAATAAAAAGGAGCTCAAAAGATATGCAAAAATTGTTCAACAGCGAAAGAAAGCAGCCATTCAGTCCGTGAACTCGACTAATACAGGGAGTTACGACCACACAAGACGCGAAAATTCTTCTGAATGACCAACTAACTGAGTATAGTTGGAGGCTCCACTATAACGGACCCATAATGCTTCCGCCACCTAGCGTAGACAAAGTTAACAGAGCGATATATCGACTCAAAAATAATCAAGGCTCGGTATGGCATTTTATCCTAGTGGATCTGATTAAATATTTAGAACCCGTACTACACGAAGCAATTCATAAACTAATTGTGCAAATATAGAAGAAATAAATGATGCCAAAAGAGTGTAGAAAAGGCATCCTGCGCTTCAGAAATAAGAATGAATATATAACAACGAGGTATATAAAAGCTGCGTTGCAGGAGTCTAAAAAGTAGCCCATTCGTTCGATACAAAATGTGTCTCAGGGGGTATGAATTCAGTCTCCTATGTATTTCTAACGTAGCCATAGGATAAAATGTTCCCGAAATTAAATAATTTTCAAAAGAGACTGACCGAGCGATATGGTTCGTGGTAAAATCAAGGACAATCGGAATGTCCGCTTCTGCACATCTCATCACTTCTCAGAATATCGTGAAAGAAAATGTCTTGCTTTTTCCACGGCGATAATTACATATTATATTATAATTATAGTAAAGATTTATTATTAATAATTATTATATTAAAAATCCTTGAGCACTGCGACCTTTAGGTCTATTGGGCGTCCCTGACGTTTTACCACATTATGCCACTGCTCAGTTCCTTCGTGAATGCCACCACATCTGACAATGCGATTGGTCTGGCATTCGGCCATGGAACTGTATAGGCCTTGAGAGATTTTATTATTTTCTGGTTGAGGGCTACGCATACGAAGAGTATATGCTCTGACGTTTCCTTTGCCTCGTTACAGAATCGGCAGCGGTCCGATTGGGATTTGCCCATTTTCAAAAGATGGTCATGGAATGGGCCATATCCTGTCATATACCAGATTAGTGTTCTTAGTGTATGGCGGTCCAGTTTGATGGCCCGGTCCATATGACTAATGTTGTAGCTTAGAAGCTTCTTGGCTTGTCTCATCCCAGACGAAGAATTCCATTCCGCTTCGATAGTAGCGTTTTGCCACTCTTTAATTTTTCTGTTAATATGGCATTTGGAATAGGCAATGCTAGGTTCTGGGCCAGTGAAAATTCCTTCTGCGCCTTCTCTTGCACACAGGTCTGCTGCCTCGTTTCCTGATATGCCTGAGTGCCCGGGAGACCACATAAGTGTGATTTTGTTGTTTTTGGCCAGTTCTTCTAAGTGGCGGAAACAGCTCCACGTTGTTTTAGAGTAAAAGACTGGACCTTTTAATGCTAGCAATGCTGCTTGACTGTCTGAGATCACATAGATCTCGGTTCTTCTGTACTTTCTTTTAGTACATTCCAGTACGCAGGCTTCTATTGCTATAGTTTCTGCCTGGAATACTGTTGGAGATCTACCTAGGGGTATTCGTAGGGTGATTCTGGGTCCGAATACTCCTGCTCCGGTTCCTGTGTTTGTTTTTGATCCGTCTGTATACCAGATGTATGCATGATTTGGAATGGTACTTATGATATTTTCAACTTGATTCCGATCGGGTATTTTAATCGAAAAATTCCTTTTGAAATTAGTAGTTTTATCATTAGGTCTGATGGTTGGAAAGTTACATATTCCAAGTCTATTTTGGTTATGATGCTAGAGTGTCCTGCTTTGTTTGTCTTTATTTGTTTGAGAATTTTTAGTTTTGTGGCTCTTGATACAGCCTCGCTTTTGATGTGTAGGTATGTGCAGGAGAGGAAGTCCTAGAAGTTTTTCCAGAGCTGTCGTTGGGCAGCTCTTAACTGCACCCGTTGCACAAAGACATATTAGTCTTTGTATTTTGTTCAGTTCTGAGCGTGTCGTTGATTTCTCTACTTTTGGCCACCAAATCAGGGCCGCATATGTGATCCTGGGTCTGATTATGCTTTGGTATAGCCAGAGGGTAATTTGCGGCTTTATTCCCCACGTTTTGCCAAACATACGTTGACAGGTAAAGTAAGCTTTATTAGCTTTGTTTGTGATATATGATATGTGGGGGTTCCATGTTAGTTTCTTGTCAAACACGACCCCTAAATATTTGGCTTCTGGCATTAATTGAAGGATTTTGCCTTGGAATTGTATTGCTGGTAGCGTTACTTTTTGTCTTTTGGTGAATAGGGTGCAAACTATCTTGTCAGGATTGACGCTTAGTCCAACCTCTTTGCACCAGTCTTTGACTTGTTCGAGAGCAATTTGCATGCGATCTGTTATCGTGCTCTCGAATTTGCCACGAACTACTAGGACTAGGTCATCTTCATAGCTAATATTAGTTAGGACGTTGTTTTCCAGCCTGGCGAGCAGCTGATCCATCACTAATAGCCACAGAAGGGGCGATAGGACACCACCTTGTGGACAGCCTCTGGTTGCCTCTATTGTGGTAGAGGAGTCGATGCCCCTTGATCTAGATTGTGTTTGAATTACTTCGAAGCTAGTGTTGCCAAAAGCGCCTTGTATGTCGATGAAGGCGCATAATAACATTTCTTTGCTTCGAAGTGTGTCTTCGATTTCAGTTGTCAGCTCATGTAGTGCTGTTTCCGTCGATTTACCGGTCTGGTATGCGTGTTGGCTGGTATTCAAGGGAATTCGTTGTGTCACATTCGACCTTACGTAATGGCCATAGACTTTAGGATGAAGGATGTAAGGCTGATAGGTCTATACGACCTAGTATCCTCGACGGATTTCTTTCCTCCTTTTGGTAAGTACAGAACCCGCACATCTCTCCAGCACCTTGGAACGTATTCTAGGCTGTAGAGTTTTACGAGTACTGGTTCTATTAATTTAATGCCTTGCTGCAGGAGGATTGGATACAGCCCGTCTCCACCTGGAGGCATGTATGGTCCGAAAGAGTTTATCGCCCAGCGGATGCTTTCTGGTGGGAAAATGCTGGCTGAGCGTCTGTAGGCTTCAGTTGAGATAAGGTGTGGGTGCATGTTTATATCCTCGTATACTTCTTGATTATCTAGTATGATGCACTTGGGAAAATGACTCTTAACCAGACACTCAAGAGTTTCTTGTCTAGAGGATGTAAGTTAACCGTTTGGTTTTTTTTACCGAACCAAGTGGATTGTTGTGGTCAAGTGAGAGGGCTTTGTGTAGTCGACAAGCTGTTGGCAGTGTGTCGATGCTTTCGCAAAACTCTCTCCAGCTTTTCCTTTAGCTGTCCCTTAAAGCCACGTTGTATCTGGTTAGGGCAGTTTTATAGGCCGTCCAGGTGTGTGTACGCTTGGCTTTGTTAAAGAGTTTACGAACTTCTCTTCGCTTAGCCTCGAGGTCGTGATATCACCATGGAACGTCCCTGGTGCACCTGATGCGAATTATAGGGGAACTTGCGTGGTAGGCATTTATGATTGCCTCGGTAAGGTCGTTTGCTGAGTTATCAAGTTTGTCATAAATCAACTTACCTAGTTTACTTGGGAATCCCAGAATTTTTTCGTTTTTGGTCCAGGGCTCTTGGATAAGAGCAATGTCCCAGTTTTTGGTTGCGAAGAGGTGACATAGATTGGCAGTAGCTGCCTTCGATCTATGCAAGTTTATTTGCACACATCTCATCGCTTTGTCTTGTATTTGGGCTCTTTGGATCAACCTGTGGGCCCTGACTTGCTACAGTTGTGTGAGGCTTTTTCAATCTGTCCGCCGATAAGCCGTGCTTCTTTGAGGCCTTTATACCGACCTTGTGTCCCAAGTGACCAGGTTTCCGTGTTCGGTCAATGGGTTTGGCTTTAGTGTTGGCAGTGGTGGGATGTGTTGGTCTCTTTGGCAGACTTGGTTGCCCTGGTTTTGATGGCGCTTTGGTTTCCATGTCCGTTTCTTTAACCTTCTTTGGTCTGAAGTAAACGGACCCGAAAAGCCAGTTTATTTTGTAATTGGATCCCTTTAGGTTCTCCGTTATTTTTTGTGACGCCGAGATGGTCAACTGCAGGTAGTCATTTTCTCTGTCTTTTCTAGACAGGATTTTCCATTCTGCGTTGCGTAGCTCCTTATTTTGAACTACTAGGCGCCTGCTGATTTTCTCATTCGTCTCATTCCTGCAGTGCGGAAGATAGACATAAAAAATCTGGTTACGAGGGATTTCGTCCTACCCGATTATTTTCAAACTGGCATCTGGCCGTGGTTTCAGGGTTGGTAACGTATTGGTAAGCCATACTGCCGTTTCGTCGCACAGTTCACGGATACTAATGCCATCGGTGGGAAGCTCCGCTACCGCGTCCATGACGTTGCCATTTGCGCCGCGTTCAGTTTAACATCAGGAAAGCCTTGGTCAGTGATTGCCAACCTGGGGTGAGTTTGTCTGTCTCTTTTTGGCGGGTTCTTGGGACTAGAGTCGTTCGATCGGCTCCGCTTTATGGTGGATGTGACCTTCCTGTCTTTTATTTTTGTTTGGCACTGGGCTAGTGCCTCGTCATGGGAGAGTCCTGTCTGTTTAAGGAAATTCAGACGTTTTCTTGCGGCTCTACTTAGGTGTGGTCTTTTCTTCCTTCTGTATTCGAGGTCTAAGCTTGTTAGCCCATCCCTTATGTCAGAAGTGGTAGAAGTGGACGCATTGTCCGCGCATTTTGGCACGATGGAGCCTTGTGCTGGGACGTGGTCCTCGGTTAGGATTATAGACGAGTCGATGCTGTCGTCTGTTTGTAAGAGATTAATCTCGGAAGTAGGACTTTGACGGTCCTTGGCTTCCGAGATTGGTGCGTTTGGAGGAGCACCGCCCTCAGGGTTTATATTTTCAAATATATCCATGGATTTTTTAATATGGGGAAGGGAAAGGTCCGCCACCGCAGAGCCCCTTGCAGTGGTAAGGTCACTTGAAACCGGAGGGTACCAGGTATACGGAGTTCCGTGCTAGCGACTAAAGTTCTCATGGCCATTCATCCCTCAGCGGACGTGTCTCACCTTGGATTGAGGATTTTTTATCGAGGTTCTCTCCTCTAGATCCGTTGAATTCTGCAAGACAGGATCACCTCGTGTAGG
Source organism: Nephrocerus scutellatus (assembly GCA_947095585.1). NCBI lineage: Eukaryota > Metazoa > Arthropoda > Insecta > Diptera > Pipunculidae > Nephrocerus > Nephrocerus scutellatus. The sequence goes on along the minus strand of OX352764.1, from coordinate 67,213,662 downwards.
TGGGTAGATTGTACCGTTTAACGGTCTTGCAGCGAGAGAGGCTATGTGTTGCGCGTTTTCTTTGCCTGATCCTAGGAGGAGGATTCCGTGGAGCCCAGCCTTCCCAGGATTTCTCGATCCCTATAGTAAAGTAATTGTTCAGATAAACACCGAAATAGTGCATGACATTCTTCTTTGGGACACGTTATCCAAAGATTCTTCCATTTATATCGCATATATTGATTTCCTCGCCTAAGAGGAGGGCTTTGCAATTTTATCTGAATCTCTCCAATTTTTGAGCCTTTTTGAAGCGTCAGTACTTGATAAATACATTTATATGTTGAATAGGATTGGGGCCGTTACTATACCCTCTGGCAAACAAATAGCGATATTGAATGTTTAATACGTCGCATTTTTTTTACCTGATACAACAAATTTGCTTCCGTTCATCATTTATTAACATGCATGTCGGTTCAAATCATGTCGAAGGGTTTTTCAACATCCACTAGGCGCATATGAGTGCCTTGTTATTCATAATCAATTCGATAACAGCATACACTGTTGAGTGAAAAGGTACAGGTTCGATATTATCCAGCTGTTTGGGAAGTAGTGGTTACTGAGCAAGTTGTTGAAAATAGCGGAGGTGTTGCAACACTATATTTGGAATGTTATCTAAACCTTTTGATGGTTTGTTCAGTTAAGTTTCCTGAAAATGTCTGAGCTTCTTGAGCAAGTCTCTAGTATTTACTGCAACGTTTCAAAGTGTGATCTCTAATAACACTGAACTTCTTAACACACTGAGCTTCTTAACAAAGTTGTTGTTTATAATTGGTTGGTGTCGTTCAGTTCATTAATTCCAGCTTGGGAAATGCTATAGTAATCTTAAATTTCGCTTCAGCTTGTCGCTACGCAGCTTTAAAAACCGGTTTACTTCAGGAAATATGTTCTTTGAACCACCTTTACTATGTTTCCAGCGCGTTGCCTTCAGTAGTTGCTGACGCTGTTTCGGAATTTCCGTTTCAACAAAATTTGTCCATTTCCCAACAGAGATTTTAGTTTTATTAGATCGCTAGCATTCGGTACATCAAGAAACTATCGTCGCATTCTGTTAATACACGTGATTAAAAAATTATTTTCCTGGCAACATATTCTAATCAGTATCCCGCACACTTAATAACTGCATTGCATTAAATATTATTTTATATAAGTTTACGCAAATTTCAAATATTTTGTTAGAACGAAGAACGAACCCGATAATTTCAAAAATGCACGCAATCATTTTAGTTTGAACACCTTTCCACATAGTTGGGGCTTTTAGTTTATTATCCACGTAAATGATCCATGTAAGACTACATCAAAGTGACACGTGCACATTTACTGATTATTTAAAATTAACGGATAGTCCCGGAGCAACATTAAAATATCCCACAACAACAAGAAATTAGTATCGTGCACAGAAAAAGTCATCCGCAGTGCGCGTTCAAAATATACTTCCTGTGATCCTTTTTGATTTTCCTCTTATAGGAGTACTTGTACTTTTCTATGGAACTTTTCCAATGTGTTTTTTCCTCTTCTGCCCTAAATTTCAATTCAGCGCCCACCCAGCGCTATACAGCTCTAACCATACCACAATGGACATAGTGGTGTTGCTGTGTGCTACAATTGTATTTGGTATTTTTTCTCTCACACTCGCGCCTTTGTACTATACAATAATTATTGTTTTTTTTTCTTTTTTTTTATCTTAAAATCTGCAGGAATGTATAGAAATTTATTTATTTTCCCTATTTCTGGGGTTATGTTATGTTGTGTTGTGTACGTAAAAGTATTCTAAAATATTTGGGTACTTTGGACAAAGCCACAAAAAAAACTGCAGTGACCATACTTATCCTGTTCGTACCTGTTCATACACACAGGTGGAGATGCCTGATGATACGAACGACGGACAGATATTCCATTCCATAATACCTTTACTCGAGCATTATAAATCCGCAACAGCGGTAGCGGTAGATACACAATAAAATAAAATAAAAAGATATGGATACAACAAGAGCTAACGTCGTGTTTTGTTTTATATTAATGCATATTATATCTATGCGAATATTGCGAGTACCATGTCTGTTCTTACTCATCCTGCGACAACTGCAAAATTTATATTTTTACGCCATCACCAACTAACCATCGTGCACCATCGCACAGACGTTTGTCCCGCCGTCGTCAGCAGGAAGTACTTATACCGTTCCCCTTATACACCTATTTATTCGGTTCAAAGTTTAAGGTTTTCCTTCTTTTCGTGCTACGTATTGCGGGCATTTATACAAAATGAAAGAACAAAGTTGCTGCTGCGAGTTTTTTAATTGAATGGCCGTTTTTTATGTCAGGATAAAAGAATATTTGTGTTCTTTTGTTTATTTGAACCCAAATGAATTTTATTTTTGTGATTTTTGTGTAAATTATTACGCAAACCTTCATTGCTGTATTAATTGTAAATTTATGGAAAGTAGGTGGATAACATACAATTTATTAATGTTTCCTCTTTGTTTGTCAAGAATATTGTTTGTTTGTCTTGCGAAATTGCCTACTGTTGAAGTGCAGCGAACAGTGTCTTCAAGCGCCCACACATTATGTATATATGAATCAAAGAAAGCATTCCTATTACTTTTTAAAAATTCACGAGAAATTTATAGACTACTAGTTGTTAACCCCGACGTGACCTTAAACCTGCCGACACCCACCAAGACTCAAGACACCGTTTAGACCTAACAAAAGCTAAAATAACAGGTGTTGTCTGGCTGCCCCTCACACCCTACTGACCCAACCAAACTAACCGCTCCCCCCCTGAAACCACCACACACCATTGAGCTCCAACCTATCCGACACAGACTCTAAATTGTAGCCTATAAAATATGGGCCCTGTATATTAATAAAACGTGTTCGGATCGGAGTTTTGGTCACGAGTTCATACATATTTCAGTTTCTCCTGAATTTTCCTAGTTTTCCCCGAATTTTCAAATTTTCCAGGTTCCTATAACCTATACCCTTCCCCTACTAATTAGGAATATTTTAAAATCGGTCCATACGTATAGCCATGAAAAGGTAACAGAAAGACAGACAGATTTACTTTCACATTTATAAGATTAGTATAGATATAGATAACGATGTGGCTTTATCGAGAACATCATCTGTTTGCAGGCTTATATGCCGCCTATGAGAGCTTACAAGCGTACAACCATATAAAGCCTCTGCAACAACAACTAGCGTAACTAAAGTAAACCCGACTAAGGTTTGAAAAGAAATGAAAAAAATGCTTATTTCTAAGAAACAAAACAAGTTTCTTAAATAGCAATTATTATTAATAGTTTATTCCATTGTGACATTTAAATAATAAATCAGTAAATTCATATTTAGTCATCTTTTTAATAAAACCAGTAGCTTTAGCTATTTTGTTTTATTCAAAATTCTTTTTTTTTGTCATTTTTGCCACATATTTTGGTGGTGACTTCGAAAAGATGATGATTACCTTTTCGATGATGATATTATTTCTTAACTAGTGAGTACCCGTCAAAAATGAAGGAATCTTTTTTGGACCATTTCACCATTGTTCATTGCAGCAGCAAGCAGTTTAAATATGAACCAAAACAACCCATAAACACACATTTTCGTAAATATCTCAACTCCAGCGGCTCATAACGGGTCCAAAAAAAAAACCTAAACTTGTCTGAGCACCAAACAAACATATGTTGTGAATATAAACCAAATCCAACCATAAACACACATTTTCGTAAATACCTCAACTGCAGCGCCACCTAATGAGTCCAAAAAAAGTTATCGTACCACCAAACAACCATATGGTGTAAAAATGAACTTAATCCAACTATAAACACACATTTTTGTAAAAATCTCAACTCCAGCGCCACCTAATGAGCAAAACAAAACAACAAAGTTATGGGAGTACCAAACAAACATATGGTGTGAATGTGAACCAAATCCAACCATAAACACACATTTTGGTAAATATCTCAGCGAACATTTTGGTAAATAGCTCCAGCTCCACCTAATGGGCCTAAAAAAATTAACTTATCGGAGCACCCAACAAACATATGGTGTGAATATGAACCAAATTTAAATAACGGGTCCAAAAAAACTTAAACTTATCATAGCACCAAACTAACATATGGTGTGAACATAAACCAAATCCAACCATAAACACAAATTTTCTTGCTCCAGCAGCACCTATCGGGTCCACAAAAAACATAAACTTATCGGAGCACCAAACGAACACATGGTGTGTATATGAACCAAATCCAACCATAAACACAAATGTTCGTAAATATCTCGACTACAGAGTCACCTAACGGGTCCAAAAATACTTCAACTTATCGGAGCACCAAATAAAAACGCGTAAAAGTTATAAAAAAATTGGCCCGATACGAACCCTGTATAACATCATTGTTTTAAGTTAAGTTACCGCTACCTAAATCACGTCAATGTACCGGCTATGATTTTAGGAGTGAGTCTTGATGCCAACAAAATTTTAATACGCATGTATTATTATGATATGTACACAGGGGCCGTGATCGAAGTGTTAATAAATCAAAAGACTGTAATTTCGTCATTTATTAATATTTTTATTCTAATTTTTTAGAGAATTTTAGAAATAGAGAAAAATGAAAAACTCGTTACTGCTAGAAATAATCACCTTTGGCGTGGATAAGAGCGTCGAGTCTCTTAAAGAAAGTACTGCATGCTGCAGTACCTGTTGGTAATTTGGTCCATTCTCTACGAAAAGCTGTCTTCAATGCATCCACACTTTCATATCTTTTTGTCGACATCTTGGCCTCTAAAATTAACTATAGGGAGAAGCCCATTGGATTCAAGTCTGGTGATGCCATTGTTGCGAAGAAATGCAATTTGGAACGTGACTTTATAAAAATTGTTGTGTCAAACGAGCTTTATGTGATGATGTTAAATCCCATTGGAATGTCCAGCGGTTTTTATTGAATATTTTGTGTGTCAAAGGTAGCAAGGAATCATTTAATACCTTTTCCCGATGCACTTCTTGATTCTCCTTGAAGCTTGACGACCATTTGCAGTTACAGGTGCAAAAACCATCACAGAAGCCGGCGCTTGTTTGCGAAGAGCAACTCACTTGCCCAAATTGTCCTTGGGCTTTCCCTTTAATCACACACGATCATTTTGTTTTTTAGCATACTGTTGAACGTAAAAATTTTTTCATCAGAAAAAACCTAGTAGACGAGATCGTTACGTTCGTGCAGACGTATTAAAACTTTGCATCTTTCAAGTCGAACCGTCTTTTTAGCCGTTGTTAAAAACAGCATTTTTTTAACTTTGTCGTGGATTTCGCTTAATTCGTGCCTTCACTTTGCGAACGATTTCTGGTGATGTTGCTGTTTTGGAAGGCCACCTCTAAAGTGTTTTACGATGCTACCAGTATCTTTCTAACGTGTAATGGTACGAACATTTTATTAACATTCAAATACTAGAGCTGTTGAGCCGGTTGTGACTATCCAGCCAAAAACTGTTACGTTTGAATTCCATTTTGAATATTATTTTCAAATACGACGTATATCGTTATGCTTCTGTAGACTTATTAACAACATAACAGACTAACTTTTGTCTTTTTTGTTTTTGTTTGGCAGATACAGCAGCGTTAATTTAATAACACTTCTATCGCCAGACATATTATGCGTCCATTCAAAAGTTAACAATTTTCTTCCGTAGCATAGATCAATGTCAGTGACACAACCTGTGTGCTATAGATCGAGCTTTGATCTTTTACAGAAAATCATCTTAAAGCTCGTCTCCAATGAAATTGAAATCGCTAATTGATTTTTCTGCGCCGCTTGTTTTTGGAATGAGATAAATGCCATTGCATTTTCTGTATTTTTCTGATTGCAATTGTATATGTGTGTATAATGAATGCAACTCGGTTCTCCCCATGTAAGACGATATAAAAAAGTTACTATATCTGCGATGCATAGCGCGAAATGCATTTAGCCTTGTGCGGAGAAAATGATTTCATGTGAAATGGCGATTATTTTTCTTAAAAATTATATTTATTGCAATTGAGCGTGTTTTCCTTTTTCCCCTAGCATTGGCAGCTATAGCTTGTGGGCATACGGATGTGTTTGTGTGCAAGTATCACAGATATAACATAGAACATACTTCAATGTCAGCCAATAAATTTACCATTATGTTACCCTCATACGGATTTTCGTCCATGTCAAGGAAACAATCGAAGGATATTGAGGAAAAAGGAGTATACGACGGACGACCACGACAATTCCACAAAATTCAACTGTCGAGTAATATGAATTATGATTTTTGATTGAAGTTGAGTTATTGCAATTCAATTTATTATAATGTTGGACAAGACTACTTCTTTTGACATATTGACGATGGAATTTGGCGCACACTCGTGCTTGCTCATATGTTACTGCCATTCAGAGCGACGCAACGATCAAAGTGCCTACAAGGGAAGAATTGTATTTCCACCGTACACAAATTTTAGTGGCAATTTCATCAGTAGCAAGCAATTATTTCCGTTTGTCGCTGTAGTTCGCGCGATTGGGGTAATTATTATTTTACCAGCCCTTGCCACTATAGGGTGGATATCACTTTATACTTTATGTTCTTCTTACCTTCTAGGATATTTTTATTATTTATGCTTTTCTGCTGCTATGAATAACTTTTTGGCTCATTTGTTCTATCTCCATCGCTGCTCATTCTTAGCAGGATGTATACCGACGGAAGGCAAAATGTACCTTCAATTGATTTGTGTGAATGTACACTTTGAATTTATGTGACATTTTATCATATAAATCACTTTAATGTTTTTAGGATTTTTTGTGACTGACGAACACATTTCTCTTTTCGTAGTTTATAGTTTGAATTCACAATCAATTAAAAGTTTTCATTTTTTCTAATAGCATTATAATATTGTTGTATGTATTTGAAAATAATTTAAAGCAAAGCAATTCGCTAAGCCGAATGGAACTAATTTCGATAAGTAACCGTTCGTTCATGACCGAACGGGTATTGAGGATGCTTTGGAGGATGGATTTGTTGAAGTTGTTTAACTACATCCTTATCATATGATTTTGTACCCGAATATAATTTCATATATAATTTAATTATGTTTAAGTTTGAAGTGAAAAATAAAAAATTTAGCTATAGGAGACCACCTATTGGCTATATTTACATTTCGATTACATACTAACATACATACATATTTGCATGCACCTTCTTACGTGGATATTACATACAAAATAGAAATATGTACATGGCTTGGCTAAAATCAAGACGAAGACATTGCAGATGAGAGGACGACGATTTTGCTACAACTTTGCAGGAAGTCGTAAATTTGGTCTTTATCACCAAACTGTCAAATACTTAGCAATTAGAATATTAATAGCGAAGAGATCGTCTGCTCCTAGGCGCAGCTTTAAGGAAGAGTACGAAGTAACTGAGGACCAAATGCCACCAAAAGCACAACATGGAGCGAAGAAACAGCACCCTAAAAATAGAAAATAAAGAAGGATTTATTGGTTTTTGTTGTGCTAACTGCTTACTGCATCGAGTTAATCCCAAAAAAAGAGTCTCGTCACAACGGCAGTCAGCTGTTTTAAGTTTTGAGGAAGAAGAAGAGCAATAACGAATATACGCACGAACAGTCATCTACGTCTAGTCGTCAGAACCATTGTGTTAAGGATTTACTATAGAGAAGGATCTCCCGCGAATAAACTGTAAAGCAAAGAATAGGGTTTCAATTCGATTAACATTTTCGGTGAAGCAATCAAAGTGAATGAAAGATTGTAAGTAGTCGTTTTTCTTGATATTTTTCTTCTATGTTTGCGTTTGTTTATTTAAAGTTTTGTTTTGTTTTGTGCAGTATGGACTGATTACAAGGGAACTTACGAAACCAAAAAAAAGGTGGGAGGTTTAAAAACGTATTATAATTAATTTTTTTCACTCCCTTTTCTTTGACAATCAATTCGTTTAAACATCGCAAGAATGGTTCCTACTAGCCACTGTTTTATCGCTATCATCACAAACTGTTGAGCCCATACTCGGGCGTACCAATCAAGATTTTCCGGATTCTTTTCCCGCATTTTTATGATCCACAGCATTTAAAATGCATGTGCATAGATATGTACTCTGTTCCTCTCCTTTATTCCTTCACGTCCATAAGCTATGCGCAAATCATTTGGGCGTGTGTACATCTAAAAAAAACACTTCTCTACTAATCTTAACTTTTAAAAATACATAACACAAAAAAAATTTCCACTGGCCCCGATTTCGAAATGTTGTCATACAGGTTTACTTCATACGTGTATCGTAGGCGTGTTATTATCCGTTGTCTTGTTTAATTGATCCCACTTCCCCCCGTAATATATATTTATTTATCGCTTTTTGCTGTGCTGTAAGTACTGGACTAAAAGAATATTGTCTCCACATCACACCAGCTTTGCTTAGATTTTATGGTCTTAAAGGGTCTTAGTAGACTGTACGTCCAATTGTAGGAATATTAGTTCCTTTAACAGTCGTGGGCGCCGTAGCTCAGTGGAAGTGCACATGGCTGCTGAGCAGGAGGTTCGTGGTTCGAATCCCAGCAACACCGAAAGTATTTTTCACGGTGTCCCACCTCTCGCGAATAGGTGACAAACGTTCCGAAAGTAATACCTTGTCACGGAAAGCTTCTTATTTCGCCGTTCGGATCCGGCCTTAAATTGTACGTCCCTTCCATTTGTGTCCAAAAATATACATGCGCAGCATAAATGGTCGCGAGAAGTGAGGCCTTGGACCGCAATGGTCTGTCGCGCCGAATATTATTATTATTTAACAGTCGTTCTTGTAAATGACTGTTCTCATGTTCTCAAATGACCCAGACTGAGTTGTTTATGGATTTGGATTGCATTTATTTTGAATTTAAAGGAAATACAACCAGCATTAGTTTGGCGCATTTTGTTGCCAAAAATTCAGGGAAAGAATGTATGAAAGTGTATTGTTGTTAATTCATTAGTTGCAATCAAAATTTAAAAATAACAATTTAATTTTTTTTAGAAAAATCTAATATCTGTATATACTTCACTTTCAGGAATATTGTAGGTCGAACAGAACACTTATTTATTCAACGAGGTCCCAAAACATGTTTATTAACCTGTAATAGTTATTTATAATTTAAAAGTTATTTTAAATGTTGTTCTATATATACGGAAATAGTTTAATGTATTTTAACAAAATTAATTTAGTTGCATTATGCCCGTGATCGCGCAAGTTTTAACCCGAAGATTGCCGGTTCGAATCTCAGCCGCGCAAGGGTAGAGCAAAATATAAAAAAAAAATATATATTTAAAAGAAAGCCGAAACGAACACATCTATTACGCGGTACTAGAACAAATAACAGTTAATAAAAACACAACTTAATAAATAACTATTGAAATAAGTTGAAGCAGAGGAGATTTCTTTCGTCAATATAATTAACAGTGGCAAATCAGAAAGACCATACTACCACCGCCTGTTGTTAAATACCTTTTGCTAAATACTACCAAGCCGACCTCTTGACTTACTTTCTTGGTTATCAGGTCTTAAAGGTTTTCCAAATTTGTTTCGTTTAAACGATTAAATCACAAAGAGACATGAATGCACAAACTAAAAAATTTCGAGAACCACATGTCAAAGTCAACTAGATTATTTTAAAAAGGTTTTTTTGTAGTTGCAAGACTGCCATATATCAATGCTGCATGATTTGTGTTCATTGAAGCTTACTAAAAATTGCTTTACCAGATGGTGCATAATATCTTTTGCAATTGTGAACATACCCAAGGTTCTTGTATTTGAGTTAACGATGCTTATTCCGTTTAATGCAACAATAGACTCCCAGATTACGCAATCTAACGCCAGGTGAAAGAGAGGGGGTAGACTAGGGTCCTTAGTACGAAAGAGTCTCCCCGATATTTTAGAGCACAAAATTTAATAAATTTGTATTCATTTAATTACTGCACGTGAGCTGAATGATGTAAAAAAACTTATTAAATATGCGTTAAGAAGGATTTGAAACTTAGTTGGAACCAAGTCATTCGTTTCTGAAAACTATAAAATGGCGGAGACTATTATGGAGAAAACGACTAGGGAAGTGAACAACCGATATAAATCTGGACTATTATGGAAAACTGAAAACTAAACCGAACATTTTGAGACAGTTGAAGCAAAAATGTACAAAAGTATTAGCGCAAATGTAGCACCAAACGCTTAGTCCATCGGCACACATAAAGGTGTTAGTCATTAATCAAAGGAAAAATAATTACATATCTGGATACAACAAACAAATTAAACACACGACTTTTTCACATTTAATTTCTCAAAAATTCGTTATTTGATGTTTAAAACAGCTGCTAAAAGATATCTTATCTTTCCAAACCATAAAACTACCACGATCATTTATCTTTAAAGGGACTTTCAAAATTTCAAATTCAGTAACAAAACTGCTGCGAAAATTTGCAATGGCACTGCGTTAACCTGGCAAACAGGCAGGCTCATCTGTGCGTATATGAAGAGGGATGATCGACAGATGTCAATATGTAGAGTCTTTGTGATGGTCACTTACAAAATACGATATATTGATTACAATACTCATATATACATGTATTCTTAATTGTACAAGTATTTCAATACAAATATAATTCGGAAGTAGTGCGTGTTGTTTTATTGATTTCTCTAGAAAGGATATAAATTTGATTAATAGCATTGCAATTAATACTGACTTTGTTACATGAGGTCGTGATGACACGATGTCGAATAATATTTCGTACGTTGAATAATTGCTAAGGTTTGGGCCTTGGTACTCACATCATCGGTTATTATCTTATCGCTGGACATATTTCTTTCATTGGGTTCAAATCTGTTCTTTTGTTCAGAATTACCTATAGCAATAAGCACGTGCGCAATTCATTGATACAAATCAAGACAACTTCAACCAATCTCGAACAAAATATAAAAAATATTTGGCATTCCTTAACTCGAATTTTTAATGTCAATAGCCGTATTTTTTGGAATTCTGTAGGCAGCACCTCTACCTAAGTGTCGAACTTGACGAGTTGTAAGGGCTAAGTTAGGTCAAAGATTCTCGGGAATTTTTCTCTAGACGAGTCCTGAAACCAAGGGGCGCTCTTTAATCTTTATTATTTTTCCCGGCCCTACTTGCCTTTCTTTACGGTACTACCATTCTCAAAAATTCAGAGCAGAACACCAAAAATTCTTGTGGAAGCGCCCCTGCAACTACAGGAGTATCTCATCTACTGCCGATAACCGCAGGAAGGCCATTAAAGGCATGCATTCGACCGGCAGTGGTCGGATTGTGGCACTTCATGGCTCTTCCGCTGCAGGTACTAACAAAGTAGGCAAAGTACCCCCTACTACATTAGCCAACCTTGAAGGCGCATCTGGTAGTGGACGTTTGTTACATTGCACTCCATCCAGATCGCATCATTACGATCGGTGGAACGCCAGTCGGACGCTTAAATCCCTCGAAGACATTTCAAAAACCAGCAGAACTCCCAGGCAGGTTGCAAAGCTCAAATGGGCTCAAGCCTTTGTTGACAGTAAGCGGACCAGCAACGACTCCACGTCCAAGCGACAGAGATAATTGGAGGAACCCACACCGGCTTCCAAACGAACTAAAGTACACAAAAAAAAGTACCCATATAGTCGTTCCACTGTCATATATCTGAGGTGCTTATCGATGTCCTGTAAGACAAGATCGTTGTCGCAGTAATTAATCGTAGCTTATCCTTCTCTGATAAAGCTAAATATCTGGGTCTTATTTTGGACAGAAAGCTAAGCTGAAAACCCAATATACAAGAAAGAGTTCGTAAAGTCACAGTGACACTCTTCTCCTGTAAAAAAGCCATTGGTAACAAATGGGGACATCAAACCCATATCACTCATATTTCGGTAATAAGACCTACACTTCTGTATGGTGTGGTGGTCTGGAGGACTTCCTTAGACAAAGCAATAAATCGCGACAAACTAAGCAAAGTCCAACGATCGGCTTGTCTATGTATGAGCGGAGCACTCCGCACCACCTCCACCGCTGCACTAAACATACTGTTCAACATAACACCACTCGATATCTACAACATCTTCTTTGCCACAATGCAACCTCCCAGTGGATAAGAAATATATTCGGACAGTCATCTTTTCTGAATTTATGCAGGGCTCCATCAGGATGTATAGACTCCAGATCACTCTAAGACGAATTTGCTATCTCGGAAGATGAATCAAAAATGAATAATTTATACTGACGTATCAAAAACTGATGCTGGGGTAGGCGGAGATTTTCTCAAGTAGACTAAATATTTGTCTCTCTTTCCATCTTCCCAATTACTGCAGTTCAAGCAGAAATCATGGCGATTAAAGAAGTCCTATCTTGGCAGGAGAGAAACTTTATATCCACTAAGGATATCCGCATCTTCTCAGATAGTACTGGATGCCGGGCACAGGGACATTCTGGGGAACTGCAGGGCCGATGAACTCGCCAAAAATTATACTGCGCTGCCTCTTCTACCTGCAAATGGTTTCTTAGTCATACCGATTGCTACATGCAAACTCATGTTATAGCAGGATGCTACTGATAAAACGAACCTTAGATGGTCAAATGGTATAATTTATGTAGCGACAAAACACATAAGCGCTACGATAGGTGTCATTACTGGGCACTGACTTATAGGCAAGCATGCAGCAAGTCTTGGTGTATTTTCCAATGACTTCTGCAGAAGCTGCATGGACTAGGAGGAGGAAGAGACCATTCTTCACCTTCTATTATGCTCATGTACCGCTATTTTTCTATAAATTTTATACAAATGTGTATCTCCGATGGAAAATAGTTTTTGCAAAAATTTTGGTGGCCCCGAATTTAAAAAAAAAAGAACCCGATTTTCTTTAAATTTCATACTCATGTGTATCTCCGATTGACAAATTCTTTTGTAAATTTTTTGGATAAACGGGCTCTGAGGCCCAAGGGGTGCCCATATTAGACAATTTATATGAACAATTTTATTTTTATGGGTTGTTTTTTTACTCTCTAACTTCAGCGATGCAGATGATATCACTGCCGCACAGTTGGAGACTCACCAAGGAACCTATTCGCTGTCATCGGCTTATCTTGCCCACGACCACGTGGGATCTCTCGCTGGTGATAACCTGGAGAAATTCATCGCAGAGGCGAAAAGACGTAACAGCAGTCTCATTATTGGATGCGATGCAAATGCCCATCACTCAGTATGGGGCAGCTCCGACATCAACGAGAGGGGTGAGTTTATTTACGATTATATTTTAAGGACAAACCTAGCTGTAGTCAATACTGGTAATGAGCCAACCTTAGGAGTCGACAAGAAGTGTTAGATATTACTCTTGTCACCGACTCTCTCAAGCAAAGAAATCTAGACTGTAAGGTATCGGCGGAACATTTCTTCTCCGATCACCGGTTCATACAATTCAGTTTAGTTGAGAAGCCCCCTCGCCAATCACCATATAGAAATCATAGGAAGACTGACTGGCTCAAATACTGAAAAACGTTTGAACACTATTTAAACGTACAGTCTAATCTAAAGAATCCCGCTAAAAAAAATTAAGGCCAGCCAAGCGCTCTTCTTAGATATATTTCTGTGGTAAAATAGAAGAATCTTCTGAGGGGTCTAGGCTAAGAAAAATCCTCTCAATCAATCCAATAATGCCGAGCGGCCTGAAAAAACCAGATGGCTCATAGACTACCTCAAGCGAAGAATCGCTCAATCTGCTTTTAGATACTCACTTCACGGGCAGCAGTAATGTCAGCCTTGATAGGGCAGACCCTTGTGGTACTATCGCCAATGATCTGATTAATAAGGACAAACTACTTGGGGCGCTACAAAGCTTCAAACTACACAAATCTGCAGGACCTGACGACATAACTCCAGCCGAGCTGCAAATGACTTAGGATATTATCGTTCCTTTGCTAGAAACAATTCTACCTAAAGAGTTGTCTCGATCTGGTCCATATTCCAGTTTTATGGTTTCCAACTTAGCTTTATGTCCAAAATAAGACCCTTGACAAGCTTAACAGTCTCTGATAAAGCCTAGTACTTGGGTCTTATTTTGGACACAAAACTAAACTGGAAACCAAAGATACAAGAAAGAGCTCGTAAAGCCACATTGGCACTCTTCTCATGCAATAGAGCCAAAAGAGGGTCTTCAACCCCATATAACTCATTGGCTATATACAGCGGTAGAAAGACCTACTCTTCTATACGGTGTGACTGTATGGCAAATTAGGCAAAGTCCAAAGATCAGCTAGTCTACATTAACAGCAGGCAAGTAGCTGCTAGTTCGGCTATTCGCCTTAATGCTATCTCCCAGTGGACTAGAAATGAAATCGGTGACGCCTCTACCCTGAATTTAGTCAGGACCCCAGACAACATAAGCTACACCTTTCCGCAACTTCATTTCAACAAAAACTGCCGGTCACCTTCCCTTCCAGATCATTCTGGGACGAAGACGCTTACTTGAAAGATGAACGCAAACTTTTTTACATAGACGGTTCAAAAACTGAGTCGGCGGAGGTGTTTTCCTAAAAAGCTAAATCTTAGCCTCGCTTTCCGTTTTCCTTATCGCTGTAGTGTTGTCCAGGCTCAAATTATGGCGATCAGTAAACCCTTGGCTTGGCTCAAGAGAAACGTGATATCTGCTAAGGATATCCGTATATTCTTCGATAGCCCTTCACTGCCGATCATCTTTCGTGAAGATGACGGAACAGTTCAATATCCACCTGTGTTGGGTGCCGGGGCATAGAGACATTGCGAGTAACTGTATGACTGACGAACTCGCCAAACAAGGAACTACTCTCCCCATCTTACCTGGATATGGTTCTCCAATTGCTACATGCAAACTCTTGTTAAAACGGGATGCTAATGTAAAAACTAACTGTAGGTGGTCAAACGGTACAACTTGCACAGTGCCAAACAGATCTGGCACAAGCTGGATATGAAACGCTCCAAGTGTTTTATCTCTCAAAAAAGATCGTACACCGGTGCTATTGTAGGTGTCATCAGTGGACACTGTCTTGGTAGACTCCTAGGCTTCATACGAAGCTCTAATTGGTTCGTCGAGTAGGTGGAGGGAATTTTTCCTGATCCGTGGATATCACAATAACTATAATGTATCTGTTTAACTGACAGCCACCTTAACCTAAGCTAACCTAGGTTAAAGTACTGGATGGCACTTTCAATTGAAAGGGAGTACTTTGAGATTCTAAAAGTGCGGGCGATTGCTTCAGTGCGGATAAATTCCCTAAAAATCAAGGTAATAAAATTAATTAAATCAATTCAACGACTATATGTATGTAGTAAAAAGTCAACGAATTTCTAAGCGATAGCGGTAAGATAGGAAATGTGATTTTCTTGGAACAATTCTTAGCAGCTAATTTTTCCTTGATAAACTAGAGCGAAAGTCGAGAGTACCGTACAAGCAATAAGCACATAGATTCTTTTGAACAAAATTATTTCCAGTGGGCAGCCAAAACTAGATTTTGTTAGTAATGTAATGCTCTTTACATTTCTGTTAAATCCTTTTTGCTCACATTTCCGAACGAAAACAAGATCGTTAAAAATAAAAAACAACCCATAAAAATTAAAATTTTTAATCTAAATTCTCTAATCGCAGAAATGTATATGGGAGCCCTCGATTCTGGGTCATTTTTTTTATTGTAGTAGAAAATCATCGAAAGAGACATTTGACATCAGATGTCAAATTTGAAAATGCTCAGATCATTTTATTCTGAGCACTAAGAGCACGCTCATACTCTGAGCAAATAAGAAACACGAGCATTTTTCTTGAGAACTCTTTGACTGCTCTGAACTATTTTATGAAAACACCAAATGACAGAATATTGTGAAAACTTATTGTTCTATCTGTAAGTTGATATCGACAACAAAAAACGACATCAATAAAAATACAATTCAGTAAATAAGTAAGTAAGTTGAATTAAGCATAAAACATTTATGTCTCGTTTCATTTGCTGGGTTCATTTGTGGGTGAGCTAAGATTTCTCTCTCGTGGTTTCAGTTTAACGTTGCATTTGCGAACTGTGCCCGGAGTACGGTTTGATTTTATGTACCTTTGTTTTGTAACTGATAATGTTATTTTGCTACCCGTCGGCAATCGGGTACATCGGGCACTCACCTCGTTCACCTCGAAAACTCTGTCACTTTGAAAGCTAAGCTATGGGTATGGTTTCGGATACGGTTTGTGCAATTGGAAAGAGACATTAGTAAACAAAATACATACATATTAGTTAAAGATGAAATGGAATGTTCATAATCGATTCGACTTTTATATTATTACGCACATTCATGGTAACTTTGTGAAATGACACTAATAATGATTGTGTAAGTCGGAGTAATGTACATATATTGATGCTTGAGAAATGATGTGAAACAGAAATTTTCTGTTTTCTTTCATTATTAGAAATAATGACATTATTAATAACCGTGTAAGTGCCGAGTTAAAAATATGGCGACGCAAACTCGTAGTGCTGCCATGAACAGGCAGAATAGATTTTGCAATCAAAATCCACCAAATCAAGCAGCGCAGCCGACTATTTTTATTTCAATTTTGTATGGGAGCCCCACGAACCAGGGGCCCGATCACTTCCAAATTTTTAAAAAAAGTATTGTCACTGGAAATAGACATGTGTACAAAATTTCAGGAAAATCGGGCTTTAGGAAGTTCGTTAAAAATTGATAATTAAAAAACAATTGTATGGGAGCCCTCCGACACCGGGGCCCGATCGCTTCGAAAATTTTACAAAAAATGTTGTCCATCGGAGATACACATGCGTATAAAATTTGAAGAAAATTTGGGAACTTTTTTCATAAGATTTGTAAGGGTGCCCCCCGACCCAGGGGCCCCATTTAAATTTTTTAAAATATTGGTATGGGAGCCCCCTGACCCCGAAATTTTAACAGAAAGTATTGTCACCGGAAATAAACATGTGTGCAAAATTTCAATAAAATCGGGCTATTGGAAGTGGGTTAAAAATTTATAGCAAATTCCATGACACACAAATTCACACACCCACAAACCCACAAACACACAGGCACGCGAAGTTAATATAGAGAATTTAAAAAAGTTGTATATTACATAACGAGCTAGCAAAGTGGACGTTATTGTGCGATTTAGAAGCTTGAAGCATGAGGTGGTAGACGAGTGCGGCAATTTTACGAGCATTCGATATGAACTTTTAAGGGAGTAATGTAAACTATTTTTCACATTTTTCTGCTAAGCTGGTCATGCGCAATGCAAAATACTTTGTGAATGTGTGTTCGCTGAGACTGCAGTAAACAAAAATAGTATTTTTTATGTTAACACCCTAGTCTCGATAATGCCTACTTTCGGTTACTACTTTCGTCTATTGCCGTGTGAAAAAAAATCTTCCAACATTGAAGAACTACTAAGAAGAAAATGGCAACAATTTTGGTCTTCCTCTCTATGGCGAGCCACGAAACAGCTTAAACAGCCCGTTCAAGTAGAATCCCCAACTATTTTACCTGATGACAGCTGGGCATGGGATGTCTCAGCGAAAGGAAAAGCGAAAAGCCTTGGCCGACCACTTCATTAAAGTCAAATCAGTACACAAATCCTCAAACTCTCCCCGAAATCCGTGATATCAAATCAAAACAGGAGCCATCAAAAACTTAAAGTTAAAAAAAGCTCCTGTATGCGATGGTATTACTCCGAAAACGATTAAGGAACAGTATGCCTACAATATTTCCCGAACTTCTGTTTATTAATATTACCCAAGCCTTAGATAAGTTATGGCACAAGGGGCTGTTGCACAAAATAAGGCAAATGCTTCCTCAAAACACAAACGGTATTCTAGAAAGTTCGTAAAACGTAAATTCCGCATAAAATACAAGCACTATGCAAAATAGAGGCCGGGGTCCAAGAATGGAGTATCTTGGGCCCGTTTTTGTACTTAATATATACTTCTGATTTTTCAAAAGTATAAAGAGAAGAGATACTCTAGACTTGCTGGATTATGTTCCAACTTGATTCTCTATTAAAATTGTAATTTTAAGAACTGGTAAAGAACATTATTGTATTATTATATATTAAATTCTCTATATTAACTTCACTTGTTTGTGGCTGGCTGCCAGGCTGGCACACCAAATCTTGTTACCAATTTTTAACCCACATCCTAAAGCCCGATTTTATTGAAATTTTGGATCTCCCATTACAACACTTTCTATTAAAATTTGGGACCCCTCGATCCCCGGGGGTCGGGGAGCTCCCATACAAATATTTTACAAAAAGTACGCGATTTTCTTCAAATTTTACACACATGTGTATCTCCAACGGAAAATACTTTTTGTAAAAATTTGGAAGTGATCGGGCCCCGGGGTTTGGGGCACCCATACAAATTTTATAAAAAGAAGTACCCGATTTTCTTCAAATTTTATCCACATGTTTATCTCCGATGGACAACATTTTTTGTAAATATTTGGAAGTGATCGGGCCCCGGGGTCGGGGGGATTTCATATATTTTTTAAAAAATTAGCCCAATTTTCTTTAAATTTTAAAGACATGTGTATCTCCGATGGAAACACTTTCTGTAAAATAATTTTGGAGTGATCAGGATTAGGGGGCTCCCTTTGCACTTTGTGTATCAATTAGAGAATTCACATGAAAAATTTTATGGTTGTTTTTATTTTAGTCACTTAGATTTGAAAACTTATTGTAAAAATCTACGATTGATTCAATAAAAAACTATATATGTATAAAAAAAATCGATCAAATTAACTCTACCCTTGTCCATGGAAACTTTAAGAATTAGCGCCGCCTTATTCTTAACTCCATGAAACCTTAACTGGACTCATACTTTGTCATAGAAACGTGTTAATACGTCTCCTGAATAAAAGTCTGAATGACGCATTTAATACGCATGTTGTTATACCATCGTACTCGTGATCGTGGAACAATTTAAAACAGTGTTTATCTCAAAGAATTGAAGATATTTAGAACATAAGAAAAAGAAAGACATAATATTCATTTTATGAAGTGATGTGTGGAAAACTGGCACAAAACTGGCCGAAAAATTAAATTTAGTATTTGACCAACTTCTTATTAAAGAAAAAGACTCTATGTGCTTATTGCTCTATGGTATAAGTATACTTTGTATAATACACAAACCGGTTTTTTTTGTGGTTTTTAGGACGTTCGAATCAATAATAATTGAATCGGGTGAATCGGTTAATTATGTTATAATTATATTATTTTCATTATTTTTTTATCTTCACCCCAGCTATTTAGAATGGGAGAAAGAATGGGAGAATTTGCGGTTACTCACTCTCGTGTTCCGCTCTCTAGTTAGATGTTCATGAGGAGAAAATATTACAAAACGCACAAAGGAATATTTTTGATAAAAAGACGAATGCATATTGCAGAATTAATACACGAAAATCTGCGGGACTATTTCGACAATCTATATATATAAAATAGAGATTTTATTTGTTTGTATATTTGTATATTTGTGCCTTACTAGCTCTGGAACGCCTTGACCAATTTCAACCAAACTTGGTATACATATCAGTTACTATGTGGAATCAAATATAGGT
This sequence comes from Nephrocerus scutellatus, assembly GCA_947095585.1. Lineage (NCBI taxonomy): Eukaryota > Metazoa > Arthropoda > Insecta > Diptera > Pipunculidae > Nephrocerus > Nephrocerus scutellatus. Next base: position 67,194,016 of record OX352764.1, on the reverse strand, counting down.
GGTGGGGGGTAGCAGGTTTTTTGGCTGTGGGAGGCGTGGCAGGCGATTTTAGTGTCGGACCCGCCGTTTTCGGTTTCGCCGAGACGAATAGTGCTGGTAGTACACTCCTATGGATGAGTTATATTCCCGCAGGGGGGTGGGATCCGATATTTAGTAGATTCAATGGTTTTCGGGGTCGCTGAGTTGAATGGTGATGGTAAGACAGCTCTAGGGGGATGGGGTCGATAACGGAGGGGGATGGGGGTTGACCGATATTTGTGTCGATTCTATGGTTTTCGGGGTCGCTGAGTTGAATGGCGTTGGTAAGACAGCTTTGGGTGATGGGGTCGATAACGGAGGGGAAGGGGGGGACAGATATTAGTGTTGATTCTATGGTTTTCGGGTCGCTGAGTTGAATGGTGATGGTAACATCTCTAGGGGGATGGGGTCGATAAAGGAGGGGGAGGGGGGTGACCGATATTAGTGTCGATTCTATGGTTTACGGGGTCGCTGAGTTGAATGGTGATGGTAAGACAGCTCTAGGGGGATGGGGTCGATAACGGTTGGGGAGGGGGGGTGACCGATATTAGTGTCGATTCTATGGTTTTCGGGGTCGCTGAGTTGAATGGTGATGGTAAGACAGCTCTAGGGGGATGGGGTCGATAACGGAGGGGGATGGGGGTTGACCGATATTTGTGTCGATTCTATGGTTTTCGGGGTCGCTGAGTTGAATGGCGTTGGTAAGACAGCTTTGGGTGATGGGGTCGATAACGGATGGGAAGGGGGGGACAGATATTAGTGTTGATTCTATGGTTTTCGGGTCGCTGAGTTGAATGGTGATGGTAACATCTCTAGGGGGATGGGGTCGATAACGGAGGGGGAGGGGGTGACCGATATTAGTGTCGATTCTATGGTTTACGGGGTCGCTGAGTTGAATGGTGATGGTAAGACAGCTCTAGGGGGATGGGGTCGATAACGGTTGGGGAGGGGGGTGACCGATATTAGTGTCGATTCTATGGTTTTCGGGGTCGCTGAGTTGAATGGTGATGGTAAGACAGCTCTAGGGGGATGGGGTCGATAACGGAGGGGGATGGGGGTTGACCGATATTTGTGTCGATTCTATGGTTTTCGGGGTCGCTGAGTTGAATGGCGTTGGTAAGACAGCTTTGGGTGATGGGGTCGATAACGGAGGGGAAGGGGGGGACAGATATTAGTGTTGATTCTATGGTTTTCGGGTCGCTGAGTTGAATGGTGATGGTAACATCTCTAGGGGGATGGGGTCGATAACGGAGGGGGAGGGGGGTGACCGATATTAGTGTCGATTCTATGGTTTACGGGGTCGCTGAGTTGAATGGTGATGGTAAGACAGCTCTAGGGGGATGGGGTCGATAACGGTTGGGGAGGGGGGGTGACCGATATTAGTGTCGATTCTATGGTTTTCGGGGTCGCTGAGTTAAATGGTGATGGTAAGACAGCTCTAGGGGGATGGGGTCGATAACGGAGGGGGATGGGGGTTGACCGATATTTGTGTCGATTCTATGGTTTTCGGGGTCGCTGAGTTGAATGGCGTTGGTAAGACAGCTTTGGGTGATGGGGTCGATAACGGAGGGGAAGGGGGGGACAGATATTAGTGTTGATTCTATGGTTTTCGGGTCGCTGAGTTGAATGGTGATGGTAACATCTCTAGGGGGATGGGGTCGATAACGGAGGGGGAGGGGGGTGACCGATATTAGTGTCGATTCTATGGTTTACGGGGTCGCTGAGTTGAATGGTGATGGTAAGACTGCTCTAGGGGGATGGGGTCGATAACGGTTGGTGAGGGGGGGTGACCGATATTTGTGTCGATTCTATGGTTTTCGGGGTCGCTGAGTTGAATGGTGATGGTAAGACAGCTTTAGGGGGATGGGGTCGAAAACGGAGGGGAAGGGGGGGACAGATATTAGTGTTGATTCTATGGTTTTCGGGTCGCTGAGTTGAATGGTGATGGTAACATCTCTAGGGGGATGGGGTCGATAACGGAGGGGGAGGGGGTGACCGATATTAGTGTCGATTCTATGGTTTACGGGGTCGCTGAGTTGAATGGTGATGGTAAGACAGCTCTAGGGGGATGGGGTCGATAACGGTTGGGGAGGGGGGGTGACCGATATTAGTGTCGATTCTATGGTTTTCGGGGTCGCTGAGTTGAATGGTGATGGTAAGACAGCTCTAGCGGGATGGGGTCGAAAAAGGAGGGGGAGGGGGTGACGATATTAGTGTCGATTCTATGGTTTTCGGGGTCGCTGAGTTGAATGGTGATGGTAAGACAGCTCTAGGGGGTTGGGGTCGATAACGGATGGGGAGGGGGTGACCGATATTAGTGTCGATTCTATGGTTTTCGGGGTCGCTGAGTTGAATGGTGATGGTAAGACAGCTTTAGGGGGATTGGGTCGATAACGGATGTGAAGGGGGGGGACAGATATTAGTGTCGATTCTATGGTTTTCGGGGTCGCTGAGTTGAATGGTGATGGTAAGACAGCTCTAGGGGGATTGGGTCGTAACGGAGGGGGAGGGGGGGTGACCGATATTAGTGGCGATTCTATGGTTTTCGGGGTCGCTGAGTTGAATTGTGATGGTAAGACAGCTTTAGTGGGATGGGATCGATAACGGATGGGGAGGGGGTGACCGATATTAGTGTCGATTCCATGGTTTTCTGGGTCGCTGAGTTGAATGGTGATGGTAAGACAGCTCTAGGAGGATGGGGTCAATAACTGAGGGGGGTGACCGATATTAGTGTCGATTCTATAGTTTTCGGGGTCGCTGAGTTAAATGCTGATGGTAGGACAGCTATAGGGGGATGGAGTCGGTAACTGAGGAAGGGGGGGACCAATATGAATATTGGTGTATAGAATGGTACTCGGGGACCATTTGGCGAAAATTTGGGGGTGAGGACATTGTCGCCCCTACTTTAAATTGGAAAATGTAGATTAGTAGCCGTGTTTTATGGTTATATTAAATTTACATAGATTTTTTAAATCTGCCGCCGAACTAATAAAATCGTTTTATCCGGCTGTTTCTCAAAACTATCACATTTTGAACCGGTTGCGAGAAGAGGCCATTCGTGCTACTAAAAATGGACACACCCACGAAATAAACAATCAAATTCTTGCCATGTTAATAGGCATAGTCACTCAATATAAGTGTATCGATAACGTTGTAGATACTGATGAGAAAGTTAATTATCTAACTGAGTTCCTAAACTCACTTAATTCGTCTGAATTGCCACATTACAGTTTGATCTCCAATTATTTTACTACGGCTTCTCGACTCGCCAAAACTTTGCAACGGCACAAGACTGTGCGTAAATGAGATGCCGGGCAATATAATTGAAGCGACTATCTTGACACAAAAGGGAAAGTGTGAAACAGTTTTTATCCCACGGATAGCACTCATTTCGACGGATCTTACTTTTAAATGAAAGAGATTGCAATTTCCAGTAAAACTTGCGTTTTCGATGACGATCAATAAGTCGGACAGTTTATTAAGTACTGCGGAGTATAGATTTGAGATCGCCACGGACAACTTAATTTTGGTTGCTCTGGGTTGGGTTGACATAAGAATTTTTTTATTCTTGCTCTTAAAGTGAAACTAACAACCCAGTTTTGTTTTAAATTAATTTTATGTATGTTTATTTAATTTTATTTTATAATTTAAATACTATAGCTGTAATTTAAAAGATATTATGTAAATTAAATTATATATGCCTAATAGAAGATTGGGATGAATAAATACCTGAGCAACGCCGGGTAATCAGCTAGTTAATTATAAAGACGAGGTAGATAAGGTTGTAAGAGCAAAACTAAAACAAACTAAAAACAAAATTGTGCTAACAGAGCACAATGCTTTCGATATCCTTTGTACTATTGGAGCGTTCCTTTTACTACAATGCCACTTAAGTATCAAAAATGTATAAAAAATACACCTTCACTAAACTTTCACGAAGTCATTTCAGAGCGAAAGTCATAATTCTAGCTTAGCATCAAACCAGAGAAAATTTGGCCCATCATTGTTCTGGTGCGGCTCTGATGAAAAAATGTGCAACTCGCTAACAAAAACGACTAAAAATTATGAATGTGGATAGAGCGATATACACATTGACAGCAGTCAATGCAATCATCGAAATCTGTGCGGACATACCATTGTCATCCATTGTCAACTATTGAGCTCAATTTCAGGCGATGATTTGAGGTTGCCGTGAACTCCTTTGCAGCTGACGACAATTATATTTTTTATTTGCTGTACACTCAGCCTTACGCGAAATGCACTTTTATGCCCCTCTCCCCAACCATAACTGAGAAATGTAAGCCCCATTTGTCAGCGAAGCGCCGTACAGTGGAAACAAGTCGACTATTACTCTTTAAAAATATTTTTTCCTTCTCAGCCGAATAGCATACATAGACAACATTAAATATGAAAATTATTTTTTTTACAACGGTTCTTTTAATTGTGTACTTGGATTGTAACTCTTTTGGTTTTTAAATACTGTCGCAATTTCCTCGTAACTATCTTAATTTATTCTTTTCGGATTAATTTTTTTTTGCCAAATCGTTCAATATCCATCTTAAAATTTTCGCTTATAAAATTAATGAACATAGACTACACCATTCCGCAAACTCCGTTTAACAAAAACATCCAAGTTACCATCCCCTCCAGATCATTCTAGGAAGAGGGAGCTCAATTGGAAGATGATGACAATCACTTTTACATAGTCAAAGTCATAGTCAAATCACATAAACTGATGACGGACTTGACGGAGGTGTTTTCTCAAAAAGGCTACATCTTAGTCCCTTCTTCCGTCTTCCTAACCACTATAGTGTTTTCCAGCCTGTAATAATGGCGATTAATGTCGTCTTGTCTTAGCTTAAGACAAATGTCGTATCCGCTAAGGATATCCGCATTTTCTCGCATAGCCAAGCGGGGCTGAAATCCCTGAAATCTACGAATTCTATTCTAGTCCATAGTGCCGATCATCTTTCACGAAGAAGGTAAACAATCGCCTGTGCTGGGTGCCGGGGCATAGAGACGTCCCAGGAAACTATAGAGCTGACGAACTCGCCAAACACGGAACTACACTACCCATGCTACCTGAAATCACTACATATTAACTCATGTTAAGGAGGGATGCTAACGAAAAAACTAACCGTAAGTGGTCAAATGGAACTACTTGTCTGGCGACAAAAGAGATCTGGCCCAAGCTGAATCCGGAACGCTCCAAATGTTTGATTTCTCAAAAAATACTGCACATGGATGCTATTATAGGTGTCATCACGGGACACTTGGACCAACAGCCCCTTTAACCTAACCTTACCTAAGACGAATATTTACCTAACCTCTTTTGTCTTAAATGATACTTTCCAGACTAAATATATAAACAGTTTTAGTTCCAATGTGTTCCATTTGGAAGTTATGGAAGGTGCACTACATCATAATTCAATACTTTGGACAACCAGTATTCGTTCGGCCTATCGCAGTGGATGCACACGTAAAATTTATAGCCGTATGCAAAAAAGCGCACTTAAAAAACCCTCATGTGAATTTGAAGTAAAAAAAAAGAGGAACTAAAAGTAAATACATGCATATGTATGTTGGAATGCAAGGATGTGTCGATGTGTCGGTTTGACTAGTCATTCCATGTTTTCGCAACATGAATATTCATTCACCACACCAGACAGCTGACCAGACCGGCCATTACTACTGTCGTCGCATGCACCGTGCCATCGAGAACCCATATTTATAAATATCTGTAAATAATTTTTCGACTGGTCATTTCGACTCACTCTGACATTTTGCTGCGCCTTGACCAAACAGTCCAACGAGTGGGACATTCTAGGAGACGAGCAAAACGAATGTTCGGAAAATTATGATGCATTTTTATGGGTTTTCGATGTTTTACCAATTTTTGCTGACGTTATGCATTGCGTTGGTTTTTTGGCAAGTTCCTCTCGTTCCGTGAATTTGTTAGTCGTCGTCACTGCATGCAATTTATAACAAAAACCGGACATCCTGTGAGGAATTTTTCGATGATTTTAACTGATTTATGAGTTTGATCTATGCGCGCGTACGGAAATACAAATGACAAACGAAAATATGTATTGTATTGATATTCCGAAATATAGACGAAAAGATGAAGGACTTGGCGGCGTCACCAACATCGTGTCCAAATGCATATTATGCAATTTTTGCATTGCAACATGCGCTCTCACACATTCCAATTTATCGCACGACAGTTGGTTGGGCAGTAATAAAAACAAAACGATCGGTTTTTTTTAAGCAAAAATATAGCTTTTCATCATCGACACACACACAATCAACGTGCAAAAAAGAAGTAAATTACCATCAAAAGCGTTAACAGTAATAATAATTTTTTATTAGCATTGCCAATATTAGAACAATAAATTCAATTCCCCCATTTTAAGACTTATTTTCATATGGTTTTACAGCTAGGTACGTTTGCTAGAGCATACAACCAATCAAAGAAGATTAATTCGGGGGATAAGATGTCTTCCTCTTCATTATTTATTCATATTTATTACATGCAACGGCTTCAACCCACTTTCTTCATTTCTCAAACTTGGCAATTTAATTACATTTACTTAATTTAGATATTTCTTGAAATCCTTCTAAAAATAAAAATAAAAAAATGTTATAATTGCAGGTTGTAGATAAATATGTAATAAGTAAAATAACTTAAATTTTACAACAATCCCTTTTTTAAGGAACTCCGATTTTATTTCTTAAAATAAATACATATTTTATAAACTATTTATAAAAACCTTGGGTCGAATTTTTGATTACGCGAGTTAAAAAATCCCAGCGGCCTGTACAAGAAAAGCATAAGTTTTATGCCACAAGCGAATATAAAAACAAGTAAATGTAAAAAAAACTTTGTTTTTTGGGTACAAACTTTTATGTATACATCAAAAAACGTCACACAGTACTTAATTATTTGGTAATAATCGCCAAAATATCTGTTTTTGTGGTCGGGACCATTTCAAAGTATTATCTTTCTTCCTCAAAAAATGACAAAATGGCGCGATTTTAATCCATCACACACACCATACGCTACACGATACACGCATCATACGCGGAATATAAAAATGCTATTTGGACTTAGACTCTTACAAAATTTTAGCTCTCTAGGTCGTGTGGAAGGTGGTTAAAAAGGACCTCAAATTAGTCGAAAATACAGACAAAAAGGGTTCAAGCCAAGTTAAATAAATGTTTTTAATAAAAAGGGGTGTTATGACATAAGGCCAAATTATAACATTTGGTCTTATGACACTTCCGCAAAGCGACATAAGTCCAATTTGGCTTTAAGTCACTTTCCACTGCAAACCTGATTTATGTTTACCTGATTTATATATAATAATAATATTCGGCGCGACAGACCATTGCGGTCCAAGGTCTAACTTCTCGCGACCATTTGTGCTGCGCATGTTAATTTTTAGACACAAATGGAAGGGGCCTACAATTTTAGGCCGGATCCGAACGGCGAATTGAGAAGCTTTCAGTGACAAGGTATTACTCTCGGAACGTTTGTCACCCATTCGCGAGAGGTGGGACACTCTGAAAAATACTTTTTTGGTGTTGCTGGGATTCGAACCTGAACCTCCTGCTCAGTAGCCATGTACACTTCCACTGCGGCGCCCACCTGATTTATATATACGCTCCTTTTATTTCGTACAAGCAAGTTTTTGCTATTGAGAAATACTTGGTCTTATGTCTCAAAATAATTGGGCCCTATGACGCAAAGTGACAAAGGCAAATACTAACTTTGGCCTTTCTTTTATATATTAAAAGGAAGTACATATAGTAATCATGAAAATTTTCGAACTCGGGATTTTTGCAGAATACCAATTACCGTATCTCCTGAGTCAGAAAAAAACGAAAATAAAAAAATCTCTGTCTGTCTGTATGTGTCCCCTCTACAGCCCAGAGGGCTGAACTTATCGGAATGAAAATTCATATTTAAGATTTTTACATAAATTGTGAGTGACCAGATGATTTTGACGGAAATCTGACAGCCGGAAGTGACAGTTTACTGAGGTTTTGCAAATAACTCAAAAAGTATAGCACTTAAGCGAAATCTGTTATGTGCAAAAGAAATTTAAACAAAAAACAAAAAAAAAATAAAAAATATAATATAATATACATTTACTGAAGGGCCCCGTCTGTAAAAGAAAGTCGTGTTGTGCCGACACCATTTTTTTCATTAGTTGTATCTTTACAATACCTTTTTGTAAAATGTTCATTCTTAATCTAGAAATATCAGTACAAGTACATTCATAATGAATAGGATTATTTCTCATCCTTTAAAGTGCTACGGTATAAAAATCTACATTTGATTTTCCTACAAGCTAATCGACCACATTGCACTTTTTGGCCAAATTGCCCTGAAAACGTCCATAGACACGAACTTCAATATGTTAATGTATACAGCGCCAGCTAGCAAACCCTTTACCCAGCAATTATTTCGCTTAAAACATGATGTTAAGATCTCCACGCCAAATCTGTATATCTGTTAAGTCAGATCTTCATTTCTCTCATTTGATTCGCCTTAATTTATATCAGATCCGAATCGATCCAACGCGACAGACATTAACGCTGGCATGAACGTCTCTTGTTCCACTTTGTTGTTTTCAGATTCTTTTACCAAAACTGTCTGAGGCTCATCGTTGTTCTACGCTCAATCTTTATCGATTGTAATAAATCTACACCTCGCGCGAAACATCTAACATCTGAACTACTAAGAACTACGAGAATTGGCAAAGTGGCAGAGTAGATAGGTGTGGACTCTGCATACTCACATCAGAGGAAGACTACGACTACGTTCCAATCTTCTAAGTCAACCTTCAGATTTCTGCATGTCCGTACATGCCGTACTTTTGCTGAATCCTAAATGATGCTCTTACGCAAAATAACATTTAATTTGTGCGCAGTCGTGAACTCATCGCCAGCAATGTAAACATCTAAACCAATAACACTGCCTGCCTATGACAAGTGTTCCTCTGACTATCTAAGGTCAACGAAGACACTTTGCCAAATGGAATAAACAAAACGAGTTGGTTGTAATCTAACTTCTGCGAGTGACCTTAGAGCTGATTGTGAAATGAATACGTGAGCACATAGCACACATTAAAGGTAAAGGAAATATAAGAAGTACAAAAGTATTGCCCCCGGACATTGTGTTGAGTTGCCGGATTGCAGGACCCTAATATGCCAGTGACAGTTAAATAAAAAGGCGTTCAGCAAATACCGATTCAAAGAGCAGGTTGAGCACAAAGTTGCTCTGATATCTTTTATAGAGGACTACAATTGTATATGCTTTTGTGTAAGCTGAGTAAATTTTTATAATTTCATACATGAATTTAGCGTCGCTTGTTACTACGGTTTTTTTGTTTTTTAGTTTTTTTAATAATAAAATGTTTCCACAATACCCGTTTCACTGAAATTCCAATTCAAAATTAATTCATGGTGACATCCTAAAAATGATGGATTTCATCAATCCATTTATTTAAAATTTAATGTATTGATTAATGCTAAGAATTTTCAATTTAGCGAGACAACGAGAATAACCAAAGATTTTCTTGTTACAAATAATACAAAATTTCCAGTTCTGAACAGTGTTCTTAAAAAATTGAATAATTTATAATTATAGTATACACTATACATATATTATATAATAATTATGACAGACATCAATAACGACATCTAGGAGAGATTTTTAAATAAATATGGACAATTGTTATTTTTGTACAAATGGTGCATACATTAAGAGATTGGGTTGTATTTATGTTCAATAATTTTCAGTTTTAGTTAGTTAGGTCAAAGAGATGTACCTTAACTAAATTACATTTGGAATCCGGCATACTTTACGTTATATTTGCTTTGTCCATGGGTTGGTTTGTCGAAATATTGTCAAAACAGCACATCTATTTGAGCGACCTCCCTCCTTAGTAAACAAGAAACAGTGAGCTTTCGATAAAGATCTCAAATTGATCTTCTTCTGAATTAGTGGTGGTTGGCTTAATTTTCTGGATTGAAAATGGCTTAGTAGAAAATGGGTGCTATGCTATCTCTATCATCACAGAATTCCATTCGCGAAATGAGCAAGCAACGACGACTGAATGTATATCTTCCTGGCGGAGACTAAGGATTTACACTCACATGCCTATTACTGATTGCATTTCACATAAATTTGCATTCGACTAAAGATGGGACTAAAACGAGGTACGGTCATTTCGCACACACTCAAGTTAATCTCATCCCGGGAGTCGGCAGACGTGGTATTCAGCATGGCTCACCCTAATTCCCAGATCTGCACAGCCGTTAAGAATCAGTTTCTGTTTCAGTATTTTCGTTTCGCCCGGTCAGTCGATCGACGAAGACCCGCAATGTGCGTCAATTGAAGAATTAATTGCGCCACAACATCACAAGCAACCTGTGAAACATACCAAACAAAACGAAATTTTGCAACGCAACTTGAATCCTTTAGTTGTTAAGGCTGTCTGTGGCTAGCTGGGTAGCAAGCTGAGACTTGCTGGCTGGCTGGTGCCGATCAGTGCGGCCGGTGCAACTGATCTAAGTGGTCAACGCATTTTTTGCCACTATTCTGCAGCGTAGCCAATGACCAACAAGAACACGATGCTTGCGCAGTGAGCATTTTGGTGTTTCACAAGTGCGCATCACATCACTACAAACTGGAAAGGAGCAAGATAGGAATCACTTAATTAAAAAGGATTCGTTAAATCAAAAACAAAAACACACTCAATCCAGGCATTGAAATTAATTTTCAACCTTCGAGAGTGTAGATTTCGTTGCCATTATTATATTATACCGAATCGGAGATAGCTACTGAACTGCTGTATATTGAATAATTTAAAAATCATTTAAATCGAGAAGCATTTTTTTACGTCATTGAAATACTGTCAGTTAATACAAGCGCTTACACTTCTTTGCTACACACTACTGTGTTATATTTCTATACGCATATTCTGATATATTTATAGCAATATCCTTTTATTTTGCCATTCTGAATATTTTACATTCAATACCCACGCGGCTAACAGCATGTTCAGAAACATTTTTCTTTTATACATAATAAGGAAATTTTCTTCTCAAAAGAACATGTAGACGAAAACGACGAAGAAGATACTGACACTGATTCCCATCGCATCTGAAGTGACGTGATGGGCCGTTGTCTTTTATGTATCTCAACGGTTTGCTACACTTCAGTTCTGCATTGCGTTCATTTGTCCTTTGCTATGCTCAACTACATTTCTTGCTTATTTATGATTCCCTCGCCTGACTTATTTTAAGCTCCTCCACCCTGAAGATACGTTTCTGACAGTATATCCCTGGTTGTAATGCGATTGTTTTGCCGGTTCATGTTCTGTATGAAATTACTTTGTTACAACAGCAACATTAGAACTGACTAGATAACTGTTGCGAAACTCTCGCACAAAACGAGTCACGGTCGTCTTAAGCTTTGACATTTGGGTGCCACCCCCGAAGCAAGCAAAATAACAGAAAAGGCATAACAAAAATGATGCGTTCCTTGTCGTTTCTTCTGTTATGTTCTTAGAAAAAGTTGATAGTGTATAGAGTGTATAGCGGGTACATCCCCATTGTCAGAATGGCAGGCATTGAACGACCATCTACCCCAAGTCAACCGTTGCGTATAACTCTCTACTTGGAATTAGGTGCACCTTCGCTTGTATAGCGCTCATAAGAAATATCTTTGCCTGAGAAAAATCGTCGGAGTATGATATTCCTTGTCGACACCTACCATTGCGACTGAAGTCACATTTCGCCATCTCATTTCTATATTGATTGTAACTCCTATTCTGTCTTTGAGAACATTGCTTCAGCTACTGCGCTTGGTGCTTTCGTTGGACTAATCTTCTTTCCGTGGCATGTTTCACTCGTTAAGAAAGAAAAATGGACGACAGCAAAGAGAAAAGCTGAAGCTGCTCAATTTAACTTCTCGCCATTGGATTTATATCTTCATCGGATAACATCGCATTCGTCAGTCAAAAGAAAATTCGCTCATTTATATGGATGGTTTCTGCGGGGATAATAACAATAGCGTCCCTACTTACGAAATGTATATAGCTGGCGCAGGATGTATTGTTAGCACCAAGAGCAACAAAAACACCAACAAATGTCAACACACAAATATTCGTAGTATACATAGTTTTCTCCCAACTGAAAATTTTGATATCATTCTTTCTAATGATGAATTCGTAGTCTTCTATCGTCGTCGCCAAAATTCTGTATTACCAGAGGACCAATATTATATAAAAAAGTAACATTATACTGAATTTGGTAATATACCAATTTCCATAATTACTCTCTTGGAACAAAAGCTTACCCATATAAATCCTATACATACATATATAAATATTTTCACTCCTATAGATAGATTTAGTTACTGCTGTTGTTGATAATAATGATGATGATGATGTTGGGACGATAAGACGTTCAAGTTTCAAATTGTATTTACGAGTAAGATATTTTTACGTGATTTCTGAAGGATCTGATGCTTTCTCCTTCAGCTACGTTTGAATCTAAGACAATGCATGAAGATAAAAATATTAATTTACATTATAACTAACATATTTTTTAGCCAGAATACAATTTCATTAATTCCATCGTGCTCACATTAGTAAAAATGTAAAGGCTTTTCAACCTTCCCAAAGATGACGTTTCCTGTTTTATTTGCATGCAATACATAAGCCTGTATTAAAATCGTAGAAATCAAGCACACGAAAAAAATTTGTGTAGGAGCCCAATGACCCCTAAACAGTTCCAAAATATGACGGTTAATGTTTTCTTGGAACATAAAACACCTATGCAAAATTTCAGAAAAATAACATGAAATATTCTGGAGTTTTAGAGGAACGGACAGTCGTATTATATTAGCTATAATGATTAATTTTAATTGATTGAAAATGAAAATGAAATAAAGATCGAATCATAGAAAATGCCAACACGCTTTTTCATGGTCTGAAAAACGTTCGAGAGTAATTTTTAAGGATTATTGGATGGAATGTTTATAGGATGGTTAAAGGATAATTTTGATATTAAGAAAAATATAGCCCCCCCACCCAAAAAATCGTCTTCCAAAAAAAATTCTACACCCCGACCTCTAACCACACCCCATGAACGCAGCACTGTCTTACCAACACTTCATTTTAGCAACTATTCGGCAATAGTATCAGTGAAAATCAAGGCAACATTGACTTTTCATCACAACCAACAATTCCAAAGGAATCGTACAGTAATAATTGACCAAATAATTATAGAAAACGGAAAAATATCAGTCGAAGTCTATATACTCGTAACACACCAGTGCAAACTAATGGCAGAAATAAAAGGCGTCAAAAATGAACTCAAAGGGATGCAGATTTCTGTAATTTATCTCGCAGAAATTTTACGAGATCAGAAAAAAAAGAAGAAAGAGAAAATCAAAAATTCGAATGATATTGACAAAATTTAATTATTAATGAAAGTGTGGATTAAGTTATGTTTGATTTAAACCATATGCAATTGCCCCCATTTATTCGGCTCGTTACAAGCTAAAACCTTAAGCTAACATGGTTAAAAACTTAAAACTAAGACTTAAAGCTAACATATAAAGCTAGGGATGATGGCGGATAAGGTCAAGTTTAAGGCAGGGAGTGCTGCGGTTAAAATCCAAAACGGTAAGGTTTAAGTTAACCGTTTGCATCATACAGGAGATTGTTTCGTTAGAGCCGTACATGGTGCGGTGTGTCGGTAGATAGAAGAGAGGCGGGCATCGTAAATTACGTGGGTTAGTATTAAAGAAAATCGAGTTGTATAGAGACGCGAAATCGACGGAGCCTAAGAGGAGACGATGTATGAAAAGAATGTCAACAATATCTCTGCGTTCTTCTAATGTTTTCAAGTTTATGAGGTCGGGGCGGTCTTGGTAGGGATGCAGTATAAGATGATTGTCCCAAGTTAGACCTCGAAGATCAAATCGGTAAAATTGACGTTGGATACTCTCGATTCTGGACACACTTGATGATATGGGGACCACGCCTGACTAGCGTACTCGATGAGGGGAAGGACAAATGTGATGTAGAGGGATCTGGTCATTTAAGGGTTGGAAAACTCTTTGGACCACCGTTTGACAAAGCCAAGTGATGAGTTGGCTTTAAGAATTATATCATCAATATGAGAACGGAAGTTTAGTTCCTAGTCACACAATGTGCCGAGGTCACGAAATGATTGCACGCGGGATATGGGTTGACCGTGGAGAATTTCTTGGAGGGGGCTTGTTGCACTTACGTGATATTTGGTTTCGTCAGCGTAAATTGAGAGGGCGGAATGTTTGATGACGCTATCAAGATCATTTATAGTTAAGATGAAGAGAAGGGGGCCTAGATGGCTGGATAAGACGGACCTGAAGCGAAAACTATAAAGACGGTTTTCCAGATATGAAGATCTCCATTTTAACAATATGGGTTCAAAGCCAATGGAAGACAATTTAAAGAGGATTAGTTGATAAGATATCTTATCAAAAGCCTTACTGAAATCAGCTTCAACAATGTCGACTTCGTTGCCACTCTCTAAGGCTTAAAGGGCGGAGGAGATGAATTCAACAAGATTAGTGGTGGTTGATCTACCTTTTAGAAAGCCATGTTGGCTGGGAGAAATAAGATATGGGAAAGTTTAGCAATGGGGCGATAATTCGTTACATAACTATTTGATCCTTTTTTGTTTATAGGGGTTATGAAAGAGGTCTTCCAGATCTGAGGAAATTCTCCTTGTGAAAGGGATAGGCAAAAGAGGTAAGAAAGTGGAAGGGAGATGCTGGAAAAACAACAATTACAGAATATTTCAAAGACTAAGCAAGTAGTAGATGAACTAAGAAAATTAAATTTTTGCTTCTTGTGTTTTGACATAAGATCGTTAACAAACATTAAGCTCCAATTTTAAATTTTATGGATATAATTATTGTTACAGAAATCAACATTAAATAACAACCCATAAAAGTTTTTCATGTAAATTCTCTAAGAGGAGATACACATCTGTGCAAAGTTTGAATAAAATCGGCCTGTAGGAAGTGGGATAAAAATTAATTCGCGAGAGATAAGACCGTGAAAAGATTTACGGTGTTTTTTGGGATTCGAACCTTGAACCATTCTGCTCACAAAGTAATGGCGACCAATAGCTTTTATTGAACCAAAAAACAATTAAGATTCGCCATCTTCATCAAAAGCCTGAATTGTAAGTTGCTTCAGAGAACTTAGCTAAACTGGAAAGAACCACAGAGAACCGTCAAAAAGTCCATTTGAATCCAACTTTTTCGCTCATCAATGACGCCAATGTACAATGTTTGGCGTCAAGGCACACATTGATTTTGTGGATTTTGCAACATGAGATGTTGGCCTTGAAGAAAGAAGTCAGCTAGTTCCTGAAAGACCAAATTTTTCAGTGGAGGTTCCAAGAATTTTGAAGGCTTACGTCATTTTATGTAATATTTTCTTGGTCAAGGTTTTTTTGTAGTTTTTCCCTGACCATGATCCATTGATTAAAGCATTAGGACTCACGTCGTTTTAGTTTCTTGATCGTTTTCCGTATTGCTTTTTTCAATGAATCAGGGAGATTTCTGAAAAACTAAACCGACTACAAACGTGTCGAATGTGATATGTGTAAATCATATTTTTTATAAATAGTAAGAAAAAGAGCTCAATTAAAGACATTCGATCTTCTTCTAGCTGACTGTTGTTATTTACTAAAATGTATTACCCGTATTTCTGCTTTTGTTTCTTATTCCCCTAATTGGAACGGAAACAATTAATACATTCAAAGATACGCTTACAACAAATATTGTTCTGAGCACCTCATCCCATTGCCGATCTTGGAACAACGCAATGTTTGGTGGCAAGTATGTTATCTCATGTTTACGTATCAACTGTAGGATGATACATATATCTGAAATAAAATATTTGTTTTCGGCACATAGGCGAGATCAAAAGCTTATTAATAAAAGTATTTTGTGTTCTTGCACGTACGTACTTCTTAAATGAAAAGAGCGCTTTGTTTAATGTGCTTTTTGATCTTTGATTTTGCTGTTGATTTAGTTACTGTTTATCATTGTTCTGTTAAATGCAAAGCAGGTTCTAGTCTAGTCTACAGTTCAAAATTCTTTAAACCAAGAAGAGCAGCCTTGTGTGTTTTAATTTATTTCTATTTTTAAAGACGGTTATTTGTTTCACAAATTAAAAGGTTTAGGTCTTAATACTAGCGGCAATTGGCACAAAAACCAAATTAATTTTCGCTGCTCCAGTAAATATGAGCTCGTTGTTTGTAAATTTTTTCATATTTTCTTCAGATTTATATGCCATTTAAAGAATGAGAATCTTATAGCAATTTGCACAGTTGCTTTATAGTAGGACACACAAATGTGTTTTTGAATTTTATTAAGGCGGTAGTACTTTGATTAAAAAGCAAACACTATTTAGCTTTTTTATTCGAATAAGTTGACACAATTTTTGTTTTAATTTTTTTTATATTCATTGAGCTTTTAAAACTCTGAAGGTAGAGTTTTCTTGGAAACTGGATGGAAATATCCCAGGATGCGGTGAACGCGGAATGGTTTCTTATCAAATCAGAATATGAAATATATTACATTATCATAGGTTGCTTTAATAATAGGTATTAGTTTTTCGGGTATACCTCTCCTGCGCAAGGCGAGCCAGATAAACTGTCTGTTGACACTGTCAAACGCCTTCTCAAAATCGATGAACAGCAGGTGCAGTGGTGACTGGAACTCAACGCACTGTTCAATAATGATCGGCAGGGTGTTTATGTGGTCTACACAGGAAGATCCAGTGCGGAAACCTGCTTGTTCGGTATCGAGTGTATCTTCCAGATATTCCTTAATTCGCTCAAGTACTACTTTGGCTATTACCTTTGCAACTGCAGGAAGAACGCAAATGCCTATCCAGTTTTCACACTCCATAAGACTACCTTTTTTAGGGAGCTAGACAATCATTCCCTTGTTTCACTCGTCGGGGAAAATTTCTACCTCCCAAGCTCTCTCTACAAGAGGATATAAAAGCTCTGCTGATGTCATTGGAGCTAAACACAGAAGCTCTGCGGGTATACTATCTAGTCCTACCGACTTGTTGTTCTTTAGTGCGTTAGTCGCGAATTCGGGAAATTGTTACTTCCGGCAGCTCCGTTTGATTTGGGTGCATATCGTTGGTAAATACACGGTTAAGGACCGTAGAAAAAATGCTCGCTTGAGCTGATCCTCATCTGAAACGAGTACGGCACCATTTAGGCCTTTCACCGGATGTTGGCTAGAGCGGTGACCACCAGCCAGCTCTTGGGTGATTCTGTAAACGGTTCTTCTATCGCACCTGCTCAATGCTTCCACTGCTTCTGAGGCCAGATTGTTAATATAGTTACGCTTGTCACGTCTTACACTACGCTGCACTTCTCTCACTTTTCTTCGATACATGGACTCTAACTACATCCTCCCTGCTGCTGGAATATCTAAAATACGAGCTTTAAGTAGCTTACGTTCTTCAATCCGCCTCCAGGTATCTCCGGTAAGCCACGTGCTATGCCTTGCCTGGCTTCTACCAACAATACTTTCCGCTCCAGATGTGAAAACATTTATCACAGCCTTCCAATGTTCCTGGATGGTTGTCGGCAGTGAGCTGCTGATTGCTTCCACTCCTTGCGATAAATGATCCCTTAATTGTTGGCGTACTGAGGGGATCTTTAGCCGGTCGATGTTATACCTAGGCATTCGGATGATATTGCGGATTCTTTGAACCGATGCAGTACGTAACTGGACAGTAGCTACCATAAGGTGATGATCCCGTACCATACCCATATCGGCTCCTCGTCTGTTTCGGACGTCTAACAGACAGCTCCTAAAACATCGGCTGATTGCCACATGGTCGATTTGGTTGGATGATGATTGCCTGTCAATTGACACTCAGCGGACCTTGTGGCAAGTCTTATGCTCAAACAACCTATGACGAAGTTTTTGGTGTTGCAGAAATCAACAAATCTTTCACCATTGTCATTTCGTTCGCCGAGGTCGTGTCGTTGTTTTTCATTGTCGTTGCCAACCTTGGCATTCAAGTCCCCCCATCACGATGACGATATCTCCGTTCGGCGTTGCGTTTAATACAGCGCTTAGTTGATTTTAGAAGTTGTCCTTTTCATCCTCAGTCAAAGGATTCGTTGGGGCGTAGCACTGTATGATCGTGACGCGCTTTACTCTAGTCCGAAATCTGGCCGATAAGATCCTATACCAATTCGGGTGCCAGGAAATAAGGCCTCTGCGTTCTGTTGGCGTTAGCAGCAGACCTACTCCAGATTCACGGGGACTGCCGGAGGGTTTGCCGGAGTAGAGTAGCACAGTGTTACACGTTGGGGATTGGTACTCTCCCGCGTCGAACCATCTTACTTCACTCATTCCCAGTATTTCCAAATTATATCGAAGAAACTCACGTTGAATTAATCTGGCATTTTGAGGTCCTTCACTCCCTGAGTCAAGGAGCGTCCTCACATTCCAACCAATCCAATCTTAGTCCGGGTACAATAGCCAAAATTCGTCATTATTCGATCATTACTTATCCGAGGCGTTGTGTCGGTTTCAGTAGCGGGCATTTTTCGGTACCGCAGGGTGCTTACCCACGTTACCTAGACTAGAAACGCTAGACCATTCGCACTTGCAGTTTTAGCCTACATATATAAGGATTTATACACATAGTTGCCCGGGGACCACCACGAGGAGGTAGAGCAAGCACTACATCACGAAATTGATTGTTGAGCTACTGGCCCAAACCAAGATTTAAGCAGTCAGTAGTTTCCCGATCAATCACAATGCAGATCCCCAAGGTGACCGAATTACAGTCCCTAATAACCGTATTGCATAACTACCATAGGAACAAGTCTTATAGTCGCATCTTAGACCTACATACCGAGTTTCATAGAAATAGGTTGAGAAATGGCTTCGTTTCCGATATTCCAGTCATTAAGACCGTATCAAAGAATTTCCATAGGAACATGTCTTATAGTCGCATCTTAGTCTTACATACCGAATTTCATAGAAATCGCTTGAGAAATAACTAAGCTACAAGAATTTAAAAATGTAACACAAAATCGCAACAGAAAATTATTTTTGATACCGTGCTAAATTTTCTCCTCACCGCCGATAAAGTAGTTTCACTTACAAAAACCTCTGAGCCTGCCCCGATTTCGTGCCGATGTCATCTGTCTTCGCATCCTCTTGGCATTCTGGTTTACAGATCTTTTCAGCGGATTCCTGGCCGGCGGCTCTGTTATGTCCCATAAATCTTACTGCAAGTGACATTCCAAGTAGAATCCTCTTCGCTCCGGTGAGATTGGTGTCCTGCCCACCGTAGCCTAACAATCTTAATACTCTTCGCAATATCGATGCTCGTAGATCTCATCATTATAGACTCTCCGGAGTCGTCCTTCCTCACTTATGGAGCTCCGTAAGACTGAACGCATTTCAGAAGTCAGAATTATTTTTGCTAAACGCCTTCCAAATATTATCAGCTCCGTTTCCAATTTCATCCATGCTTGGCGGCGGCAGCTGAGTAATGTCTTCGTTCACTGATGGAGCCTCTAATTCCTTAGATAAGAGGCCATTAAGCAACTCATCGAATTATTCTTCCGTTTGCTCCAATATCATCGCGGTTTAAGTTGCGCAGTACCGTGGACTCTTTCGTAAAACTTCCGTGCCTAGTGAGGTTCTCTATCTGTATTGTTCTAGTTAACGGACAGGCACACAACTTTCTTTTTTATTTCTCTACGAGTATATTAACTTCGCGTGCCCGTGGAACTGTTTTTCTGCCGTGGAATCTTGCGATCAGTTTATAGTTTATTTTCCCAAAGCCAGATTTTATTGAAACTTTGCGCACATGTGTATTTCCGGGGACAACACTTTATATTATTATTTGGTGCTAACATACATTTTTTAAAAATTACCCCGATTTTCTTCAAATTTTGTACACGTATTGTACATAATTTTTATCTCCGATAGACAGCCCTTTTTGTAGAAATTTTGGGGTGATCGGGCCCCGAGGTCGATGGGGTGGGGGGGGGGGCTCTTTCAGGTTGGCTAAAAATGTTTAACCAAAAGTACAAACTCTAGACCCTGACCCTGGCAAAGATAGTGGATGAGTGTTTCTTTCTCATTAGCATCCGTACAACTTCTGCAGAAGGTGTTAGCGGTATACCCAGCTTAGCAGCACGGCTGCCCACTGGAAAAAGTGAAAAATGAAAAAAAGTATATTCAATATAGTGGGGTATTCAAATTATTGTGTGTTAGATCTACATAGACTGTACTAATGTAATTGCACTCCTCTTCGTTTCCATGAAGGTATGCTTAGGGAGACATAAATGTAGCACTTACTGCTTACTTGCTGTTTTTTGGCACAATTTAAAACTGTGCACTTTTTACAATAATTACCATGAATGTGTGGTAATAGATTATTATTTATGAAATCTACTTATTTATACTAAATTAATAATAATAATATTCGGCGCAACAGATCATTGCGGTCCAAGGCCTAGCTTCTCGCAATTATTTGTGTTGAGCATGTACATTTTTGCACACAAAATGGAGGGGACCTACAATTTAATGCCGGATCCGAGCGGCGAATTGAGAAGCTTTTCGTGACTATTGCTCTCGGACTTTTCTCAGACTTTCGCGTGAGGTGGGAAACCGTGAAAAATACTTTTGGTGTTACTGGGATTCGATCCACGAACCTCCTGCTCAGAAGTCATGCTCTTATACACTGAGCCACGCTGCCCACAATTGCCACAATTAGTTGAATTAAAGTTGAAAATTAATAAAACTCTATACTCTATAGTTAAAAGAAGCCTACAGTTTTATTTTTAGCCACCTACAATAAACAATAACTTCGCCTGATCTCTGCCTGCTAGATATTGGTCAGTCCCAGGCCCAAATAAAGTAGGAGGGTTTAAGGTTACAGAGCAATTCAATCCTCAGTAAGCCAAAGTGTAGAGGCACCCGTGACGAGGGCTGCATGATCAATAAGTGGCTATGGATAACTGGTTGTTAACGGTCATCTTCGATGCTTAGGCATGGTCGATTTTATGTGCTTGATTTAGGGCTATGAAAGCAAGTGCCTTATCCAAATACTTCGCTTATATCTGGATAGACCGTCCTCTCTGACACACTCGTGCGATTGAGAACAACAAGAAATTTTTAATTTCTAAGGAGAATGAAAGAATAGCTCGTCCGAAAACTGGCATTTTGTGTGTTCAGTGACGCTAAGGAATTGTTGTAGCGCACCAATCATTTGTACCTAACAGTAAACCATTACCCAGTCAGACGACAACAAATATATTTAGGGTTCCAGGAGCGGACCCTAAGAAACGCAACAAAAAAGTAAAACCGTAGGCAAGGGTGGGCTGTTCGAATTTTGACACGATCACCAAGAAAAAGGCAGCGGGATCTTCACATGATAGAGATGCTGCATGTAATACCCTCCGATATCAACGAGTAATAGAGAAGTACAAAAAGGAGTAGAGCAGAAGCAAGGCGTCTGATACTCCTGTCACTTGCCAAAAGCGTAACAGGTCTCGAGATAAGACCAGTAATGCATCGAAGAAAGCCAGGCTCCCAATGAAGGGAGTACTCACCAAGCCGTTTACCAGGAGTAAGCAGTCCGCAGATTCCTCTGGTAAGAATATTGGGTCTCCCAAACCCTTCTATAAAATGGTGACCCAGCAGTCACATCAAAGTGACGCTCATCGATAAGGTTTCGAAGAGCAGCAAACAATTTCTTAACTGGTGCGTTATTTAACGAGCCGGGAATCAAAACCGGTGTCCTCCGAGTGGGAGCCAAACTGACTGCTTATGACTTTGCTATATTTCCTGCAGTTGAAGAAGAGTGCGAGTAGTGTTCACCTCCAAAGCAGGTAGAATATGTCATGAATCTCCTCCCCACCATGATTGAGTACTCCCTAAAATTTTAACAATACACTCTTGCCACCTTCTTCGATAGTTATACTTGCGTCAGTACAGTACTCATACTGTGATTAGTGAAATCATGGAAAGGGGCAACTAGCTTTGCCCTAGGAGTTAACTCTGGCAAAACTGAAATGATACATTTCATCGCTAAATCCAAAATACCGAATTTTGTAGTCCTCAAGATCAATGCTCTGAGACTTGGACTACCTCCGACTCTAAATATCTCAGCGTAATCCTAGACAGTATACTCAGCTGGAAGTCCAGTATAGAATTTAGGTCAATAAAAGCATATATTGCTGAATATGCTAGCTACAAAACCATTAGTAAGTGCAGACACTTCAATATCCTGCAGTTTTTATTAAATTAGATGATACCATCCTGTACCGACTACTACACTCCTAAACTGCACTTCAATTCCAGTTTTGCAGTTGCATTTTAAACTAGAGAAAGTTGGTCGGATAGGGGAGTATCGGGTTTTTTTAAGTAATTTATTCGCCGACACATCCAAGATGAGAGAAGAAGTCGGTGCTTGAGCCTTCTCATAAAAAAGAGTTTTCTGTCCATTGAGCTCCGCCAGGAAACGTATTCTCACCATACCTACATGACAAGAATAGTTATGATAATAAGAAAGAAACTCTTATTGAGTATCTCTGCAAATGTCTGGCACTGACAGTCTTCTGAATTCGCAAATTAAGCAAAACTTTCTTTGCCGAACTAAAGGATCTTTTGATGTAAGGATTCACCGATCTGATCTCGTACCTGAATGCTGAGATATAAACAATGCAGTAACACACCTATTACATCGTTAGGTATTCCGAGGACTGTGGTTGCAAAACGGCGTACTCAAGCGCTATTTGAAGAGCTCGCTAGAGCGGCAAGGACCACCATTCCACCTACTTACCTACAACAAATAGTAATGTAATAGTAATGAATGGTAATCATCTTGCTATACCTACAAATCACAGTTTAGATAAGGTTACATAAGACCAAAACTAATGCTCATCTAATGTGCGTATCTATGCACTTTATTTATATCCTTTTTTTTGTTGCAAACATCGTGAGTCATCCACACATCGGTCTATCAGAAACACAACATCTTCATGCGGCCATTTCCCTTTTAGGTTTTCTTTTTGAATGGAAAAAAGAGCGATAAATTTTGGCCAAATGTCGTCGAAGATCGAATCAATTCAAGATTTTTGATAGATTTATGATTTCCACGGGCTGGTTTTGGTTGGTATTGAAGTAGAAACAACCCGATTTAATGACGCACACACATTTTCTCTATGTCCAAGAGTGCTGGCTTGTCAGTCACTTGTAAGTTATTAGTCCCATTAGGGACTCCTTGTATAAACTTACTTAGATGTGTGTGTTTGATCCCAAAAAGCAATGTGGGAATTTGTACGATGTTTATGATCGCCACTTGAACTTTCTTCGGATTGCTGCACGCATTATTTCTAGATTTGGTTGGTTCTTTCTTTTTTCAATTTAAATTTCGTAGTTTGTAAAGGGAATTATCGCATTTAAGAATTTCTTGATGACGAAACAGTGACGGCAAACACAATGCGTGTAAGCCCTTTATTTTATAGTTTATTGCATATGCAGGCAATAAATTAGAATTGCTATTATTTGGTTGATATCAGCGGGTATCTAATGGTCGATTCACTGTATTAACAGTGCATTAAATGTTTTATGTTACGGCTCTCCTTTATAAATTAATTTCTTGAATACGATGACACAAAATAAAATTTTAAATTTCTACAGAAAATTATATGTGTGAAAGAAATCGGATTAAAGTACATGAATGAATGAAGAAAATTTAGCGACGATAAGCAACATTTTACATGGTAACGAAGCACAGCGAAACAGTATGCTGTCGGCTGCAAATGCCTCGTTCATTATTCGAGTAACGAATAACAATAACACTCAACCTGAGTTGAACAGTCAGCAATTTTTATCGAAAACTAAGTTCGGTATGAGATAATTAATAAATATGCCAAAAAATGCATAGCCTTATGACAAGAAATTTGTACAGCAAAACGGAAATTGGTACTTTCTTCTGTGTTCTATGAAAAAACAAAACTAAGAGCTACAATACACTGAACCAAAAAGGCATGTTTTTAAAAACTACAAATCTATATATATAAAAATGAAATGCTGTTCGTTGGTAACCGCATCATTTGAGAATGGCTGGATTGATTTGGCTCCATTTTTCCGAATAAGGTTTATGCGGAAAAAAATAGAAAAGTTGCCGGAAAATTAGAAAACTCGGAAAAAACGGATAATGCTGTTTTCCATAGGATTTTGTATAAGCTCGCGACCATAACTCACGATTCTAACGATGGATTTGCGTAATCCTTTTTGTTTGTTCGTTATGATCCTGGGGAACAAAGACAATTACAATGGAAAGTCTAAAAATTCGGACAAACAGCAAAAATCACAATTTTTTATGCACTCTCGATCATAACTGACGATAGGAACGAAACATTTGGTTGATTATTTTGTTTTGTTTTGTTTATTATGCTCCCGTAGAAATTTTTAGCAAAAGAAAATTCGGAAAAATTTGGAAAACGATAAATTGTATATTTTTTGAGGAAATAACTCAATTAAATGTTTTCGGTGAAATGAAAGCTCTGAAAAAACGCATTCTAGCTTAAATTAAAAGTTTCGGCTGTGGTTTGCATTCGCAATTGCAATAAAAAAATCAGTTTTTGCGGCATAAACCCACAAACCTCATGGTTCCATGGTCAATTGTATGTCGCCTATTCCAGTGCCGGAAAATCATCAGCGTTGTTTGTTTACGCACCAGAAAACATAACAAATAAAAAAAGTGTGTTTAACTTTTACGCGCAGTTGAAATGAAACTTCTTTGATGTTGTGGGCAAAAAGATCTCCAAAAGACCCAAAAAGAACACCAAAAGACCCCTAAGACCTCTCCCCAAAAGACCATCAAAAG
The DNA here is from genome assembly GCA_947095585.1 of Nephrocerus scutellatus. Taxonomy (NCBI): domain Eukaryota; kingdom Metazoa; phylum Arthropoda; class Insecta; order Diptera; family Pipunculidae; genus Nephrocerus; species Nephrocerus scutellatus. The sequence goes on along the minus strand of OX352764.1, from coordinate 67,169,021 downwards.
GCATTCAAAAGACCTTCAAAAGACTCCCCAAAATACCCCCAAAAGACCCTCAAAAGATTTCAAAATACCCTCAAAAGACCCTCAAAAGACACCGCAAAGATCCACAAACGACTTCCATTCCGGATTTATGTAGAGAGGTGAAAGTGGTCTTCATACCTAAAGCAGGCAAATGCTCGTACGTTTATCCAAACCTGCCTGCAAAGGAACTCCGCAAGGTGGAGTCTCCCCCCCCACCCCCCCCCACCCTTCTATGAAACTTAGAGGTGAATGAACTGCTTGTATGCCGGAGAAGGGAGGGCTGCCGAGTGTTCACTTATGCGGATGACTTTGCTTGCCATCTCAGGAAAGCACCCTAAAATCTTAAAAGAACTCCTACAAAATGCGCTCAACAAGCTAACAAATCGGGCAGATCGCTGCGACTGCCTTAAATAAGAAAGTAAATCCTTACAAATTAAGCAAAGTTCTAAGATCAGCTAGTCTATGTATAAGCGGAGCACTTAGTACAATCCATCCGCCGCACTAGACATTCTTTTCGACCTGACACCATTCGATATTTTCAGCAGGCAAGTAGCTGCTAGCTCAGCTATGCGCCTCAGTGCTATCTCCCAGTGGACTAGAAATGAAATCGGTCACTCCTCTATACTGAATTTAGTCCGGATCCCAGACAACATAGACTACACCACTTCATAACACCATTTCAACAAAAAAACTTCCAGATCACCATCCCCTCCCGATCATTCTGGGAAGAAGACGCTTACCAGGAAGATGAACACATACATTTATACACAGACGGAAACTAATGCAAACTAATGACGGAATTGGTGGGGGTGTTTTTCAAAAAAGCTAAATCTTAGCCGCTCTTTCCGTCTTCCTAATAACTGTATTTTTTCCAGAATTATGGTGATCAGTGAAGCCTTATTTTGGTTGAACAGTAACGTCATATCCGCTAAGGATATCCGTATATTCTCGGATATCCAACCTGCACTGAAATCCCTGGAATTAGTCTCTACAAATTCAATTCCAGCCCTTATCATCTCTTATGGAGATAGCGAAGCAGTTCAATATCCACCTGTATTGGGTGCCGGGGAATTTTTTTTTGTATATCTACCCTAGCCCATATGCCATATGTTTATTCTAAGAGACGTACCACCTACCAAATGAACGATAGTACATCCTTAGTGGCGAAATTTCTAAAATCCGCAGCCGAGCATATTTCTTTGGGAAAGATGGGTCTTTTTAACCAAAGTAATGCTGGGCATTCACAGAGAATGTGCTGGGATGACTCTTCATCCTCCGAGCAGAACCTACATTCTGTCTGTGAGCCCACACCAATTTCGACTTTGTAAGTCACAATGACCTGTTAGAAAGGATTTCCTTATAGGAAAAGGGCCTGATTAATTGTTTGGATTGCCTAGTGGGGCAGACGAAGTTTGTTGACACCACAGTAGGTTACAGGTCCTATGAACGCAGATTCCGAGCCAGCCCTAGCTAGTTCATCTGCAGATCCGTTGCCTAGAATTCCCTGATGACCAGGGACCGAACCGAGCGTGACTTTGTTGTGTCTGGCCAGATATTGCAGTACATCGTAACAATTTTTGATTGTATCGAGTCCATCAACTCGACATACGACAGTGCTCTAAGTAGAGCCTGGCTATCTGAAAAGATATATAATATAGCGCCCTTTATTTCTTTACTAAGGTTAATTTTGGCGCAGATCTCAATAGGATGGAGTTCTGCCTGGAAAACCGAGGGACTTTTTCCCATTGTTATCGAGACTTTGGTGTTGTGTCCAAGGACACCAGCTCTAACTCCAGTTTCCAGTCCAGTCCGTCCAGTGTGGGAACACCAGTGCACCAGTTTACCCGGTCCAATAATTCTATCTTAAATTTCCTTTCGAAACAGTGCTCCCTGACCATAACGTCGGGGATAGTGCAGAACATGTCTCTTACAGGAATTGAGTCAAGAATTTTCGATCACCCACATTGTCACCCGGTTTAAACCTGTATTCTAGTAGCAGCTTAATAGCGCATCTAGCAGCCGTCTTCCTGATGAAGATTTGCAAGGGTGACAGCCCTACAACAGCTTTTAATGCAATCGTAGGGCAGGTACGCATAGCACCCGTTATACCTAGATAGGCAATCCTTCTTAGCTTCTAAAGCTTATTAGCCGTTGTCCGTTCAAGAACTTTCGGGCACCAAACGATGACCGTGTACGTGATAATAGGTCTCACCATCATTGTATACATCCAATGTAACATTTTAGGATTTAGACACCAAGTTCTGCCGTAGAGGCGTCTACCAGCCCACAAGGCCCTAGTGGCGCGTTCGGTGGCTGACTTGATATGAGAATTCCAGTTTAGCCGTTTATTAATGATGACACCGAGATATTTAACACTAAATGGACCAGTCTTCTTTTCGTGAAAACCACTAGAACGGTTTTACATGGATAGTTGGACAGTCCTTCTCTGCTGCACCATTCTAAGACGTGTAGCAAAGCACCTTGAATGACACTAGTGATAGTCGTGCATTGCTTACCACTAATATTTACTATTTACCCTACTATTAATACAGACCCTTTTGGGCAGATGTGTTCGGGTACGTTTATGGTACACGGGTAGACGAACCTGCGAAATGAACCTGGAATAGGGTTCTGATTGTATCCTCACAGTCCGACGTGTAGGTGCCATCGGGTTTTTTTAATAAACCTACACAGTTTGTCTAATCCTTAACTATTGCCTTGTAGATTGGTGCCGCTACTGGCATTTTAACAATGTTTTCGCAGCATTTCCTTCATGTGGCACGTTTTGACCGCCTTAATTCAGAGTTGTACTCTGTAAGGGCGAACCTATATTCGTACCAACTCTTCGTGCGTTTAGCAGCGTTGAAGAGTTTTCTAACTCTCTTCCTAAGCTTAGCCAGATCGTCGTTCCACCAGGGAACCTTACAATTACACAAACTGGTATTACGGACACAACTATCATGATATGAACTAAGTAGCACTTGCTTTAACTGGTACGGTGCCTCATCAAGAACCCCTGTGGACTCTACAGACGTGACAAGCATATCCAATTTAGAGAGGACAAGTCCCCGATACAGATTCTAGTACGTAGATTTAGAAACGTATCTAGAAAAAGCTTGTGTCAGTTTGCCGGGAATGTCAAACCTGATGTGATGATGGTTTGACAGCGAGGCTTTGTCATGCCAGTTTTCAACAATATTGGAGATAAATGGACTGGCGAGTGTGAGGTCAACTACCTCTTCGCTGATTGCATTTATAAAGGTAGGTTTAGAGCCCTTATTCGGGATCTCTACATGTTTACTAATAAGATATTCTAAAAGACACTCACCCCTTTTATTGATGCCGTTGCTGCCAAAGACCTCATGATGTGCATTGGCATTGCAGCCTATGAGGTACTGGAAGTTTCTGCTCTGACAGTGCTCTATTGGCTTCTGGACATTTCTTGGTGGAATTTTGTCGTCGTTGCCGGGGTAGTATTCAAAAGTACACACGATATTATGAGTTCCCCTCTCGTCGGAACTTCCACTTACAGGGCCACTAGGTCCTTTGTTGTAAATTCTGTAATTGGAAGAAAATTAATTCTCGTGCTGATCAAGCACGCCGCCCTTGGCACTTCCTCCTCCAAGGGATATATTTCCCTCGACGAACCGCTTGCTAATTGTAGCATGCCCAGTGGCACTGCCAGTTGACTTTGGACCGGCATGTTACCAACGTAAGAAGGCGGACTTGTGTCGGAGCATAGAGACATTTCGGGAAACTGTATGACTGACGAACTCGCCAAACAAGAAACTACACTATGCATCTTACCTGAATATGGTTCTCTAGGCATACCAATCGCTACATGCAAACTCATATTAAAGCTCGAAGCTCTAATTGGTTCAACGAGTAGGTGGAAAAAACTTTCCTGATCCGCGTGATATCACAATGGACCATTGCTGAACTAAGTGTGCCACCTTAACCTAACCTAACCTAACCTAACCTAATCTAATTATTAGTTATACCTACTTGTACTTCTCTATTCCACTCTATTTTCTATGTCTATTCTCTTAATAATATTTGGCCCAACTGACCGTTTGGGTCTAGGTCAAGCTTCTCACGACCATTCGTGCTGTGCATTTTATATTTTTGCACAATTTAAAGCAATATCCGAATTAAGAGGGTTTTCATGACAGGTACTACTCTTGTACGTTTGCCAGATATTCACGATAAAAGTGAACGTGAAAAAGATTTTTAATGTTTTCGAACTTAGAACCTCCCACTCAGTAGTCCAACGAGCTACCCATAGCCAACATTTTGGTTTTACAAGAATGAATTGGTTTTTTGACCCTCGTAACAACAGGACAGGCCAGACAATTTTGACATAAAACACAATAAAATAAATAATAATAATAAAATAAAAAGAGAGTAGGTACATAGAGAAACTGCGGTTTAGTTTTTTATTTATTTAGAAGAGATTAACAAAAATGTACAGATTTATCTTCAATACAGCAATATTTACAATATTACATTACATTCGTCATCTTTTGCATCGTTGTTCTTTGTGTGATCACAAAGGTAAGGTAGGTAAAAAAATTCCACTATCCTTATATGTTATTCGAAAGTGTGTCAATGTTTCAGTTCCCACTCATTGTATCTATATATTTTTTTAAAAACTTCATTCAGGATTTTCGGCGATACAGATAGGTGACTATAATTTCGATTCAGTTAAGTTAAAGACATCGAAAAAATTATTAACGAATTAATCTGTCATCTATCCCATATTAAGATTTGTGCAAAGAAATTATTTTTACTCACACGAAGGAAGCTTGATTAACAACAGTAGATGGACTTTAAAAAGATAATTGTTATATACATATTGTGTATATTATTTTTATTGATCAAAAAAACATTTTGAAATCAGAAATTTTAAAATTATCTCACAGATTAACGGAAGATTTTTTTTATATCGTTATATCGTTAGCAAAAAAAAATATCAGTTGTTTATTATAAAACTTGCAGACAACTGCCTTTACGTAGGTATATAAAGTCACTGATATAATGCTCGTATGTCAGCCAATCAAAACCTGCACACATAAAAAAGGAACAGCATCTTCAACCAAAATAATAATTACATAACCAAAGGTAGCTTTAGGAAGGACATGCATACATAAAGATAATAATAATAATAATTTCCTCGTGTATCCAGAACTACATCTCAAATCAAAACAGATCAACATTTCCTTTCCTAGCTCAAGTTGGCTGAGATCAAGCTCACGAGAATGCGATGATCCTTATAAACAAACACACACAAATAGATATCTGCATATACCTACATGTACTTAAAATAGTTTCATGGAATACAAAGCTCGTTCATCCCATTGTCCTTTTCGAACGAACCATATCCTAACTATAGATGTTTAACTCATATAGACGTATGGGTTTCAGCTTTGTCGGGATGGTCATTGGCTTCCAATGAAAGTGCACATAAGCATATAGTATTAGTATTTACCAACATAGTCTAATCTAAAAATATCGTCATCAAGAATCAGAACAGAATACCAGTATGCTACTATTATGGTTCTCGTCGCTTTCAGCACAGGTCAGTTATATACGTACGTTTTTACTCATACACAGAAATGAAAAATAAAGAACAGAACAAAATAAAAAATTTCCTACCCTTCAACACTACCGAAACTTCACCAATTGCAATGTTAACAGTGCACACAACCTCGGGCTTGAGCTTTTCTTCCGTTCATCGGCGATGATATGACGAAATGGACGGATGGAAAAAGACTCCAGAAGAAGGTGGGATTTTCAGCTTTGCCAACTCAACGCAGCAGCCAACTCTAAAACATTCCATCATACAGTGAAGCCTTCTATATACCTAGGTGCATGTATTTTACTATCTATAGCCCAGTAAAGACAACAAGCTATTTTCATTCTTTTAGTATGGAGCTCTTGTACATAACTACATTCAAAGCGAACAAGCGGGCGAATCTTCGCTGTCCACATTTTGATAGAATTATACTGTCACTGGTCGCTTTACAAAACAAAGTCTGCTGCTGCGTCAGAGACAGCCCAGTCCCCAATTGCGTAGTATGTTTGTTTGTGATGGCACTTGCCTAAATGGGGTAAAAGTTTCATCTCCTTCTCTCGCATCTTCCACTGGTACTAACAATCGACCCGATCTTTAGACGGCTGACGATGATGTTGCCAGAAGAACAAATGAAGGAACGTTAGTTGTTTTGTTGGATACCGTTTGGCTTATCCTCACTGATGGCATCCTGTTTTCACCAGAAAATGCCATCAGCGCGCAGGCAGAAGCTGCACATTGTTGACATGTTCCTGACGGACGGGACATTCGGACAGATTTGAGAGCCAAAGTCTCAGAGTAGGTTGCATGGTTTGTGTGTTTCAGTTTTGTTTTGTTGTTCTTGTAGGGGGCATGTACTATCTTCATACTGCGTTGGCACTGCCCAGTTGGTCGTGTGTGATGAGTTAATGCAAAATGCTCAACGAAGTACTAGTACTACTACTCTGATGTTTGTTTTTATTCTATTTTAGTTTTTTTCTTTTACAATATTATTATTATAACTTTTGTTTTCATAGGTATATTTGCTTTTTGTATGGCTGTGAAGATTCATGTTAAGAATTAAAGTCAGGTGAACGTACATGACCATGTCTCGTCATTATCTATGTTGTTTGTATATTTTGTGTATATACCTATTCTTGCTTGGTGGGTCGCTGACGGAAAATCAACAGAGCATAAAAATGGTAAATATTCTTACTTGCGCTTAGAGAATGACTTTAGATAGAAATTGTTCTTGTTTGGGTTTTCACGTTATTTTCTTCTCCTGCAGACATAACCGACAAAGTCGCAAAGATAAACTTTCATCTCTCTGCAGGGCTATAAACAAATCGCAAACAGTTGCTCCCCAGTTTCTTTGTCAGCTGCAGCGTGCATATATATATGTACATACGTACACCTGCTTTAAACATCACATTGGCAAACATACAGTAGCTAACAGAAACAGGAACATAATATCCCTGTTAATAATATTAAATATTATTTATGGATTTGTTTAATTTGTATTTAGTATAGTGCGGTAGTTCAAAGTTGGTCCGTGTTCATTGGTCTCAGATACAGCTGTACAGTTCTATCCGGCATATGTGATGTAACTTCTCTTTGGATCAGTGTCTACCACCCCAACCCAACTATATTAGCAAACATTCCGTTTGAGGTATAAATAACTGCAAACAAATACTCCTTCCGTTGCAGAGTGCAACTCGAGCAAGAGCTTTTGGTGTAAGCCAGTATTATGTGAGCAATTACAAGGTTTTGCGTAATGAATTTATTTCCTCACCAGGATCTAAATATATGCGAATATAGCATTATATATATATACATATATATGCACAGCTTCGTAGCTAATACAAATTATAGTTTCAAACCATATGTAAGATATATAAATTAAATAGACATGCAGTGGATACTTGGGAGCAATATTATTGTTTTGTGAAAAAACATGATCACTAGTTTGATTGGAGAACAGTTTAATTATGAATTTAAATAATGATTTGTTAACATTTATTAACTAATGTTTAAGTCTTTTGTGGAACGTACTTGAAGTATATTCAGATAGAATTAACGGATGTCAACTGTCAACTGGTGCAGGTATCAGCAAAAATTATTTAAATAATATTAGTTAAATTCTAAAGTTAAAAATCCATACCTATTTTCAAATCGTAAAAAAGTTTTAAGTGCCGATCACTTAGGAAATTTTTTTAATGAAAGCTTAAGTAATGATATGATCACAGACATGATCTGCAGGGCATGCAACACGTCTGACGAAAACGATGGTTTTGCTTCACGAAATTTCGTTAGGTGGTTCACTCAAACGTTCTGACGATCGTTTTACTTCACGTAAGTTATAGTACTTTCGTATAACTAGTTGGGACGTAAGTGTGTGACAGTTTATCGTATCAGACACTCACGTCTAAAATTATTAGGTATGTGAATCAAGCAATCAATCGCTCACACGAGAACACTTAAAATATAATACTCCTTATGTGAAGAGAAAGAGAAATAGTCAAAATAAAAACGTTTAAACGAACGAACAAAGTTACGTGAAGGATAACTTTATTCGTCAAATCGTTTTTGTTGAAACTTTTTCTTCATATTTGATGCATTCCCTGTTCTCTTCTTTTTTCAACTAATGAATGTTGAAGTTATGAATGTATGAATTTATTATTTTCCTATACTTTTGATAAAACTAGCTGTTGAGTTTAAATACAGTTATGTCCAACCTATATGATCCGCAGACCTCATCCTTCGTGACAACAAAATTGTTATTATATTGTTTTCAATCGTAATTACTTACCTACGTTATAAAAATGTAAAGCAGTACTATAGCTTGGAAACCTTAAACAAACCATCCATACAAAAAAAATTCCTATAAGTTAATAAAAATAAAGAAACCATTCGTTCCAAATGGGAGTCTGGAGTTAATATTTATCAAAAGAGGAGTTTTGTTAAAGAAAGTGGCTCTAGCATAGACAGAATGTGCTTTGATTGCCTCGCTAAGGTTAGAAGACAAAGCATTCCTATTTCTAGCCTGATTATAAAGGCAAAGGCAAGGGAAATAGCAGTCAAATTAGGTGTAACTAATTTTATTGAGTCAGATGGATGGTTGAAAAAATGACGCAAAGGAATAATGTTGCTTTTAAGTGCATATATGTGGTGAAATCACGTGTATGTCAAGCAGTTTAATATAAAGCTGCAATCTCTGTTGCGTGGATACAAGCCGGAGGAGATTTACAACGCAGATGAAAGCGGGCTTTTCTTTTCTGACAAAAGAATCACAGTTTTTTTTATATAATTCGCGCACGCGCTTCAAAAGGTTTGCACCCTAATAATGCTCAGCTATATGCTTGGCACAGCGTGGGCGTTAAGGAAGAGGAAGAAGAGGGGAAAAGAGGAGTTGTCTATGAGCTTGTGTTTTGAATGTCTGTGGATCATAGTGATATGGGAAGCCCACGTATGTTGCTGAGTTAAAAACCTTCTCTATAGAAAGCCCAACTGTTCCGATCGTATACACAGATACATGCTTAGATTTATCCCAAACGTGTTTGTATTAGTAATCAACTAAAGAGCAAAATCCATATACAATTTTTCTGTTTCCCACTACCACATCTTACATTTCTCGCTCTTTGCGACTGCTTGTTTTTTGTACACTGTATTCACATCCCACAAACACAGATGCGTTTGGGATGGGCTTACAGCATTAGTATGCGTAGAGTTGGGCTTTCTATAGAGAAGGTTTTGGCTGAGATCCACTCTGAAATTACACACCACTACAAATACACAAACACACAAAACACATCTTACCGCTTCTTTTAACCGAATTGAGAAGAGTAGGCATGTCTTAAATTTGATTATTAACACAAACTGTCGCCAGTGTTATGCCTTCACGACAAAATGAGTTAAATCACCAAATCACACAAACACTCACAATCCGTTATTCTTACAGCTAAAGAATTAGATCATAAACAAACTACCGCATGAAAAACATACGACAGTTACCAAATTCAATTCTTTAGCTGCGCTGTTGATGATGGGGCACACGGACACACACACTGCACTTTGCACTTAGTGATCAGCCGATCGCGCGAACCGTTTGTTTGCATTTTTGATTTTTTTGTGTGCAAACACACAACACGACACTTTGTTGTTTTTTTTAACTCGCGAGTGCTGGAGTGCAGCACGACAGCTCGCCCTCGAGGATTCAAACATCTTCCTATCAAAGAACTACCAGTGGATTGGAAATCTAACAAAAAAGCTTGTATGACTCCAGAAATCATGATTTCAGCAGTTGAATAGGAAAATGAGATCTCAGAAACAAAAATATTCTCTTATTCTTGGATAATGCAGCAGCTCATCCAAGGTAATTAAACTTAATAAATTTAAACATTGTTTTTTTTTTTGCCTCCAAATTCAACTGCAGTTAGCCAACCCCTTGATCAAGGCATAATCAAAAATTTTAAGGTTCATTATAAAGGATCAAAATTAGAGCTGGCAAAATCTATTAATGTTCTTAAAGCTTTGTACATCATCAAAGCCTCTTGAGATAAAGTTGAAGCAACAAACATCAAAAACAGCTTTCGTAAACATTGATTCTCTGAAATTAATCATAGTCTTCCCGATTTTGATGCCGAGGATGATATACCACTGGCAACCTATGCAAAATTCCAAAAAGGGTTTGCTTTATCGAATGGTTTTGACGAATTTCTAAAAATTGATGAAAGTTTCCTCACTGAATATAAGAGAATTGGAATACAATTTGAAAAACAAAGCGCTACTCCGGAGTGAGTTTGAAGAATTTTCCCAGAGATGACTTTATAGCATTTCACCACATGAAACTAATTTTGAAACTTAAAATTTTAAGTTAAACCAACCCATGTTTAAGCAATCTATTATAACTGAATATTTTCAAACAAAGTAGACTGGTTTTCCATCAAAGTAAATAAAACGTAAACATGCGTACAATGTTGGTAAATATATGTATGTAATATGTATATGTATCGTAATAATCATTCTCACATATTCATAAATTTGTACAACTTATTAAACAAACGATATTTTCTGTCCATTTGGGTGACTCCAACAATGCAATTCAAGAGATCTTCGCGTAAATTCGATTTACAGAAACTGCGAGATCCTGCTAAAGTAGAAGAATACAAGGCGCGATTTATCACTCACATCGCGGAATCAAATGAAGAGGATACCTGGGAATGCATCGAAAATGCATGCAAAAAGGCAGCACAAGAAACGATAGGCTTCATACAACATCATCGGAAGCCTTGGATAACAGATGAAACCTGGAGATGCATTGAGGATCGAAAAGCCATCAAAATCAGGCTGGATCAGTCTCGTGCGCAGCAGGAAAGGCAAAATCTAAGAAGGGAATATAATAACGCGGAACGCCATGTGAGAAGGATGGTGCATATTAATCGAGAGCAATTCACAAACGACATCGCTAGGGAATCGGAGAATGCAGCTCAGTGTGGCGATATCCGCGGTGTGTATTCTTCAATTCGCAAGCTAAGTGGAGAAGGCTTTAACCAAATACCACCGCTCAAAGACCGGTTTGGTAATATTCTTGCCACAGAAGATCAACAGCTTGAGAGGTGGAGGGATTAATTTGATAACTCGACGATCACGGAGATTGTCGATCCTCCCACAAGGCAAGAACGACGCAATCCAAGGAGCAATGTATCTACCGAACCACCAGGTAGAGAGGAGATCGAAATTGCGATCAACAAGTTGAAGAATTACAAATCTCCAGGCCCAGATAACCTAGCAGCGGAGCTTTTGAAAATCAATTCAAGCGTTTTGGCAAGCACACTATCACCAGTCATCCGCGAAGCGAGGATAACACGTAAAATTCCCGGCAGTTGGAAAGAAGGTGTCATCATAACGATCCCCAAGAAAGGCGACCTGACTGACTGTAAAAATTGGAGAGGAATTACTCTACTCATCACGATTGCGAAGGTTTGGCTTTTCTCATATAAGATCGTATATCACAAACTGTGAATAGTCTTCTGCGACGTGAAGAAGCTGGATTTAGGCCTAATCGATCCTGTGTGGACCACATCAACACACTGCTGATTATTATTGAACAGACTGTAGAATGGAAGTCACCGCTGTTTCTCTTGGTAGTGGATTTTGTGCGAGCTTTTGACACTATATCCAGACCCGCTATTTGGAACGCACCACAAAATTTGGGTGTATCGAAAACAATCGTGGATCTCATTCGTGAACTCTATAAAGATGCGGCATGCAGTGATTGCTTCAAAGGCAAGAAAAGTGCCAATTTTTACATCACCAAAGGAGTACGTCAAGGTTGTGTATTATTGTGTATGGCGTCCATTCCAAAAACTGAATGATCTTGATTACGCTGATGACATCTGCCTTATGACACACACGATCACGGACATGAAGTCAAAAATGGAAAGTTTGATCTCCAATGCAAGACGAGTCGGATTGAAAATCAACATGAGCAAAACTAAAATGATGCGCATCGAAACTGGTAGCATGACTCCTCTGACGCTAAGCTTGGACGATCGAGTGATAACCATCGAGGACGTTGAAGAGTTTTGTTACCTTTTTTTTTATTTTATTCATATAGTTTATTAGTAATAGTACTAATTTCGTTATTTAGTAAAAAAAATAATACTTAAAAATTAAATAAACAATTAAAAATAATAGTTCTAGCAACCGGTAACGTCAAAACTAATAAACTATTGAAATGAAAATTAATATTCAATAATAATTTATCAACTACTGAAGATGAAACTGTAAGTTCCGAAACCGATCTAGCAAATAAATAAAACTTCAAATTAGGGAAGATTTTGAAAATATATTCAATTAAAATAAAATAATCGTTTGTTTAATGTTTATAATATTACAAAGTGGAGTAAGCAGCACGAAAAAGAAATTCATTATGAATTTTAATTATTTAAAGAATGTTGTGCTAACAAATTTAAACTATATGGACAAATTGAGTAAACTGGCAAAGTTTCAGGAGTTTCTTCCTCACATTGACTTTGAAAATTCCCTAGTCATATATGATATATTTGAAAACACAAATATAATTTAAAACTGTAAGAAAACCGGTAGCTAATGTCTTATTAAGGTGAAAATATAAAAACTTTCCAGAAAAAAATATAAAAGTTTAATTGAAATCTCTTTCTCTGACAAATACTAATCATCTTTCCAAATTTCAAGATACTTGGACAAATTTCCTGCGTAAGGTTCGAACTAGGTATCTGATTTCGCATCGAACGGCTGAGTTAAAATTCAATTTCTTGTACATCCGGTGGGCGCCGTGGCTCAGTGGTAATGCACATGGCTGCTGCGCAGGAGGTTTAGGTTCGAATCCTAGCAACACCAAAAGTATTTTTCACGGTGTCCCACCTCTCGCGAATGGGTGACAAACGTTCCGAGAGAGAGTAATTAATACCTTGTCACGGAAAGCTTCTCAATTCGCCGATTGTATCCGGCCTTAAATTGTATGTCCCTTCCATTTGTGTCCAAAAATTAACATGTGCAGCACAAATGGTACCGAGAAGTTAGGCCTTGGACCGCAATGGTCTGTCGCGCCAAATATTATTATTATACATCCGGCCTACTTAATTAATAAAGCAACAGCTATGGACCCTAGATAAAAAAAAACTTAAGCAATACTGGCTCTGATATGTTCTAAATTTTTTGATTTTGCCCAAAAAAGTAGTTTTTGCTAATTGGCTTGTCTCCTATAGAATTCAGTGAATATATAATTTCGTCTTATTCGAATTGAAATAAAAATAATCAAGTTTTTCGTTGAAAACTAAAAAATTGCCTAGTGTTGAATATCTAAATTGCACAACATTGGAATAAATAAAAACAACCCATAAAATTTTTCATGTAAATTCTCTAATAGGAGATGGGTATGTGTTTAAATTTGAAGAAAATCGGGTTAGTTTTTTTGAAAATTTTTTATGGGGCCCCACGACCCCGGCCACCAAAATTTTGCAAAAAGTGTTGTCCATCGGAGACACCCACGAATATAAAATTTAAAAAAAATCGGGTTTAGTTTTTAAAAAATTTTTTGGGGCCAAAAGACCCTGGGGCCTGGGGTCTCCAAAATTTTTACAAAAAGTGTTTTTCATCGGAGATACATACGTAAATAAAATTTGAAGGAAATCGGGTTAATTTTTTTAAAAAAATTTTGGGTCCCCACGAAGGCCCGGGGTCTTCAAAATTTTTACAAAAAGTGTTGTCCATCGGAGATACCCACGAATATAAAATTTAAAAAAAATCGGGTTTGGTTTTTTAAAAAATTTTTTGGGGCCAAAAGACCTCACCCCAGGTCTCCAAAATTTTTACAAAAAGTGTTTTTCATCGGAGATACATACGTAAATAAAATTTGAAGAAAATCGAGTAAAATTTTGTAAAATATTTGTATGGGAGCCCCCCGAACCAGTGGCCCGAGGAGCCTCAAATTTTAATAGAAAGTGTTGTCTCCGGAAATACACATGTGTGCAATTTCAATAAAATCGGGCTTTGGAAAGTGTGTTAAAAATTGATCGCAAGATTCCACGACGACCGACGACCGAAAGACGTCCGACATCCGTGTTACGGGCAAGTGTAGTTAATATAGAGAATTTAAAAACAACAATAATTTTTTTAGTATGTATTTGTTTATTCATATAGAACCTTAGAACTTTTAAGTAGTCCTTTTTTAACTTGTAGTGAGCTTGCAATTTTTTCCAGCAGCAGTGAATGATAGCCCTAACTGAAACACCACATCAAGACTCCAAAAGCCACTTATAAATACAAATCAATGCGCACAGTGCAGTGCACGTAATTTATGTGATATGATATCGAAATTCGAGATCTTTAAATTGATCCAACTGCTTAAACTTATAATGATATACGGATGTTTTAACGCAGACAGCAGAGACGAATCAGTTGGCAATGGAAAACAGTCAGGGCAGATGATGCTCCCCATCCCACATTTGCCCACAATCACATCATACGAAATAAATATATACATATATATATATATGTATATGTACAGATGTATGCGCCAGTAAGGAATATTCTCGCATATTAATTTATTATATGACAAGATCAATCCTCCTTCTTCGATTGAATTAAGCCGACGACTGCGATGGATCGACTTTAGATTTGAAATGGAATTGGGTTGGTATTGACTCCATAAATCGTTTAGGAAATATCACTTTTGAATGAATTCATTTTGAGATTCCGGACCATGCTGTGTAATTATATGTCTCACTGTATTTCAAGTTGAGATCGACGTCAATGCAGATGGTCAAAAGGCAAATTGAAAATTTTAAAAAGGACGCATTCTACCTGCCATTTCGACACTAAGTTACCCAAATCGTGGACGCACGGATATGATATCGTAATTTACGAGGGTTTTAAAGAATTTTGATTGGAAGTTGGATTTAGTTAGTATTCGAATAAAACCAGAATATTTTCTCTTTCAAACGCCTTTGTTTCATTTATTACCCGCTAGCACATCATCTGAAAAAGAGTTGGGTAGCTATGATAATTTATGTGTGTGTGCATTCATGAAAACGGTGCACTATAACTGTAAGATATAAATATAGATACAATTTAAGCAAAGACTAATACGTACAGATAATGAATACCTATGGAATTGATAAGACCTTGCTTGATTGGACTAGTAACTACCTTTTTGACCGTTCATTCCAGGTCGTTTTGGGCGGTTTCAAATCCAGTGTTCACCGCATAAACGCCGGTATCCACTTGTAATCCAATTCATACCTTCGCTGACGACAGCACTCTTAGCTTTTCATATGACATTAAATGCTGAACTTGACATCATAACAATATAGTAGAATGCCTCCAAATCCCAATGCTGTCATCTTTCGTCTAAGCGCAATTTAAACTCCCAACCTTTATACATGAATGGATCCTGCATCAAAGAAACTGGAAAACTCGCAATACTCGGTATATGCGTCAACAACCAGCTTCTTTGGAATGACCACATATTCGCAATCGCTAAGAATGCTGCGAAATGTTTAGGTTTCCTTAAACGGTGCAAAATGTACTTCACTTTATCAGACCCTCAGACTATAAACAAGGTATATATTCGCCCTAAACTTGAATACAACTGTATTGTCTGGGCAGGTGCTCCCAAGACAACATTGCATCTACTATACAAAATTCAGAACCGCGCGATAAACCTTATTGGTGACGTAAATATCGCGAAGGCAATCGAATAGCTTGACCATCATAGGAATATTTCCTCCTTGTCACTGTTTTAACGCTTTTTCCACGAGCGGTGTTCAAAAGAATTATCCAGATACATGCCTTACATCATCCAACCCAACCACAATACCCGTACCTAAACTCGAGCTCACGGGTCTTCCATTAGAACTATACTCGAATGTACCAATTTAGAGATTTAGCCGCACAATAATTATGAGGAATGAATTGCTCGACTCTGTATTTTCGCATATGTATGATCTACAGTTGTGGGCGTGGCTCAGTGGAAGTGCACATGGCTGTTGAGCAGGAGGTTGAGATTCGAATCCCAGCAACACCAAAAGTATTTTTCACGGTGTCCCACCTCTCGCGAATGGGTGACAAACGTTCCGAGAGTAATACCTTGTCACGAAAAGCTTCTCAATTCGCCGTTCGGATCCGGCCTTAAATTGTAGGTCCCATCCATTAGTGTCCAAAAATTAACATGCGCAGCACAAATGGTCGCGAGAAGTTAGGATTTGGACCGCAATGGTCTGTAGCGCCGAATATTATTATTATTATTATGATCTACAGTTATTCAAGACACATGTGCACATATAACTCACCTTTTTCTCTCCTTAATTTCAAAACACCCACGCTGTGCTAAACATTATAATGGTGCAACCCAACCCCTTGACATAAAGGTTGTTATCGCCATCAAAGTGTATTTTATCGCCGTTAATTAATTAATAAGTTAAATGTAAATGTAGTGTCAATATTTTGGAAAACAGTCCATATGTCCAATACATCTATTTAAGAATTTTTTTCAGTGCAGTCAGTGGCAGCCATTTGTAGAATATACAAATTTGCGAACAATTGTGACAGAGCGATATCGCATTAGTGATGTCCTTTTTGTGGCATTGCCATATTGTAAACCACGATGTTGCTGCTATAAATTTTAATAATTACATAAAGTATGTATGCACACATAGATATTAATTTACTTAGACACCCAATCTTGCTTTGTACTCGTATATAATTTAGCGTAGTATAGTAATTAATCGGGTGATTTACAGTTTCTTGTGTAAACGTTTTGTGAGTCATTATTGCGTTTTTGTATAACTACGGCTTAGGCGTGCATAATATCTCCTATTTCGTGTTGGCACACACATGCTTAAGCGGATGTGTCATTATATCAAAGGATATACTTTTTATTCACCGCCATGATCATAAATGTCAAAAAAGGGTTTGATTTATTTCAACTTTGTAACTTAAGGGATGCAAGAGGCGAATGTTGTAACAAAGTCAGAACACATACACTCTATTAGATAGAATAAAATGGAAGTGTAGCTTCACGACATTGTTTCGTCCACAGACGGTAGTAATACAGATTTATTAAAATGTCGTTACAAATACATAATAGACAAGTTGAGCCAACTAGGAAGAATGATGTCTTAAATAGATATAAGACATTTAAATTTAATTAGATTCAAGTATAAATGTTTTAATCACTATTGGTATCATTTTTAAAATCTAAGCAAACATATGAACGCTTTTAAATGAATCATCGAGTCATTGTAAGTTGTGCAGCGTGTTTTAATGAAAGCGTTCAAAAGTTTTAAACATTTTATTAAATTGAAATATTTTGGGTTCAATTTAGTTGTCTCTCAAGTTAATTTTTTCAAATATTCGGTGATGCAAACGCCTGCATAATTGAATGTGCTGAACCCAATTTTTCAAGACTTTTTCGTATAAATCGTGCGACATTTCCATTCGATATTTGTCCTAAGGTCATTTAAACTTTCTGACTTATTAGCATGGATTGAAAAATAAAAAAATCCAGACGCGGTAAAAAACCCATATGAGACTATTACTCAATTTCTGAAGTTAACACATTGATCGAACGAAGTTTGTTTTCAATAGCTGGATTATTTGGCCAGCTATGCGGCATGACATCTGGCACCGTCTTGTTGAAACTCCAAATGCTTCAAGTCAGCCTCTTCCAATTTATACCAAAAAATATTCAGTCAACAGTGCCTTGTAATCCTCTAATCTCCATTGACAGTCTGCCAGCATTACTGAAACACTCAATGACTGCACTTGTAATTTGTTTATTGTAATTGAGAATGCAAACCGCACCCGAAACTATAGAAATGAAATAACGACTTTTGTTGAACAGATCGAGAATCAACACAAAAGTAAAAACAAATTTTATATTTTTTTAATTTAAGGCGTTTTTCCAGATTTTTCATTTTACAAAAAAAAACATTCAATTGAGTTATTTCCTCAAAAAATATTCAATTTATCGTTTTCCTAATTTTTCTATTCTCTTTTGTAATTTTCTCGAATTTTGTAATTTTGTAATTGTCTTTCTTCCCCAGGACCACAATGAACAAAAGAAAAAAAAGAAATTAGTAATTCCATCGTTTGAATAGTGAGTTATGATCATACAAAAATTCTATGGAAAACAGCACTTTCAGAGATTCCCGAATTTTCAAATTTTCCGGGCAACTTTTCCAAATTTTTTTTCCGCATAAACCTTTTTTGAGACTATTACGAACATTTTAAAATAAAATGATCATAATCGGTCCACCCGTTCTCAAGTGATGCGGTTACCAACGAAAAGCATTCCATTTTTATTTATATAGATTGGAAAAAGTGTTTTAAGAGGACCGACACTAATATTCATGAATAAATAAAATATGTTTGAGAAAAAACGATCACCGAGGATAGCAATACCGCGCTACATATCACATAAATGTACAGCAGCATAACATTGAAAATTCGCATGGTATCGCATTCGCATGAAAATCGAAATCTGGTCAAACGGGTGGTAGCCAACAACTATGCTTATCACATTGACGCATACAAAAACGTTTTATTCGCTGTTTTCATTTGAGTATGTGACAATAAAATGAAATTAGAAAAAACCGTGCTTAAACAAGCCAAGTGAGGGGTCAGGATTTTTATGTTAGCAATAAGTCCAAATTTAAGGTTTTTAGTTATTATTTTGGTAAGTTGTTATAATCGGAGTCACCAATAACTAAATGCCACTCCCATTTATTGTCAAAAACACTTTTAGCAAACAATTTCCTGAAATACACGACAACAAAAATCCTTTGGCTCTAATACCACTTACCGGTCAGATAATGCTCTGCGCCATAGCAAAAAAAATTTAAGGACATCTGCAAAATGTATAAAACAGAAAAAATAATGAAATGAAAAAGAAACATTACAGTATATTCACAGCGCAAAAAACACATTGAACAAAAAAACCATCACCCAAAGATCCATCCCCCAACTGATTTATGTCCACGCGCAGGCCGTAGTTGCAGGCGCTATGTTTTTCTGGTGCTCTGCGTGAAATCAACACTATATGCAATAGTTGAGTTGACTTGAGCTTGAGTCTGCACTGTGATGTACGGTGCTTCTAGAGATCGTTTTCTCGACTCCTTCATCGTTGCTGTCGTTCTAATGGAGGCAGTGGTCGTTGCTTGTATGCTTTCGAATATTTGTTAAAGGATTTGCGTTCACTTTGAAATTGTAAAAACAAGCGTACAGAATTTATGCTGTGACATTTAAAATTGTGAAATTTTTATGAAATCCCTATTTACTGTTGTCTGTGTCAATGTCCACTGAGAAACGCTTCATCACAGCTAAAATTTCAAAAAATTTCCTTTAAGGAATGCTCCAGGATGTCGAGTCATTTATTTCATGTTCTGCTATTAATACCTCTGTCGCCTTTCCATGATAAACAATTCTGGATTCTCCAAACAATGAGAGTATAACTGTGAGAGTGGTTGGCGCGAAGTGGTCAAACCACGATCCATAAATTTTTATACGAATGGCGACATTCTTCCGTACCACCACCCCTAAACCAGCAGTGTGTAGTATGTCTAACTTTATCTCAAAACATCAGTTGAGAAATTATTTTAATAATGTTTTTCTTATGATATATATGTATGTATTTATAACAGAGAAATATTTCTAAAAAGCGTTAGATAAATCTTATTACGCTGAACACGTTTGTGAGAAGACGCGCTGCATAAATGTGAAAATGTGACAAACGTCGAGATTTTCTTAAAATGTAAGTTTCGGCTTGCTATTTTGCTACCATCAAATCATTAACTGAGAGGAAGTTATTTTTTTACATTGTTACATTGCTTACAATTTAAAAAATATGTATTAAAATGTTTAACTTTGCTAATAAGTAACACAAGCCATTTTACTGTGAAATCTGTATATATATATATATATATATATACATTGGACAAGTACGTAAAAATGAGTTTCTTAGCGCAAATGTTAAACAAGACTTACGAAAATAAAAGAAGTAGACAAAATCGATTATTGCTTTGGTAAGAATATTCAACTAAATCAAAAGTTTTCATACAAAATCGCGTATTAACATTCAAGAAATTTCGAGAAAAAAATTAAATATCTTCGCTCGACAAAATTCACTGCTGTCAATTCAATAAATCATTTGCCTTTGACATTCTTATGCATCTCCACTGAAAATCCATAAATATGAGAAACCAAACACACAAAAAAAAGACGGAGAGAAAGAAACGATAAATTCCGAAAAACTCTCATTCGAAAGTCCATAGATCAAAAATATGAAAACAGTGTTCCGCAAAAGCAACAACAACGAAACTCGTAATTCACCTGAATGCGCCGAGCGCAGCAAACTGGCATTCTCCAACGAACAACAACTTCATATAGATACATATATAAGGTACATGTGTGTATATATTGAACACGCATACGTACCGCTTTACTTCACCATGCACCAACTCATGATATATAAGAATATGTCTCGCAGTGGTAGATCCTTGCGCGCATCCAATCCATCCTCAGCAGGACAAAACACATAACGAAACAAAACTGTGCAAAACTTAGAAAGGAGGTGCTCGATGCGAGCACCGTGAATTCGTTATCATCTTCGTCATGTATCCTTTTTTTGAAGTTTCAACGGCACTCACCCCCTATCAATATATACTGTGATTTCTTCACTGTTCCACACTCACCTGAAAACTAAACATTACGAGTGTTTGTAAAATCCAATGAACGTTCTAGCACATTTCTTCGTCGGAACTACATATACAGAAACTGAGTAAAAAGGTGGAAAGTTCACCAAAAGATCTGCAGAAAAGGAGGTTTATTCAGAAATGGGGTGAATTATACCGGACGAGCGTCACCCGTGCCATATTACGATCCGTTAAATGATAACAAAAACACAACAAACAAAGAAAACTGTATGGCATCGGCTCGAAATGGAGGAGCCGTCAGAAAATGGTAATTACTATGCAAGTAGCTTTGTATGAAAAAAATCAGGTACTTCAATTTTCTGTGCAGTAATCTAGTATTGCCGTTGGCGCCGTGGCTCAGTTTAAGTGCATGGATTTCTTAGCAAAGGTCTCATAGTTCGAATCCCAGAAAACACCAACAGTATTTTTCACGGTCCCACCAGTCGCGAATGTCGGACAAATATCCGAGAAAGCTTTTCAATTCACCGTTCGGATACGGCATTAAATTGTAGGTCCTTTCCATTTGTGTGCAAAAATATAAATGCACAACACAAATTCGCGAGAAGCTAGGCCTTGGACCGCAACGGTCTGTCGTGCCGAGTATTAGGTTCCCAGAGGCATCCAAACAAATGTTTTATTTTTAATATATCAATATTTTGAAAGTTTTAATTTTTGAAACTCACAGTTTAATCACAAAACTAGAATATCTCTATGTTTGATATTAGGTTTTTGTTTAGTAACATTTTATACCTAATCATATACCTGCCGACATTGATCCACCTTAGTTTGCGAATGCTAACGCTGAACGTGAACATAAAGGGTACGCTGATTTCCTTTTCTTTTTTAGTTAGATTCTCTATATTAACTACGCGTGCCCGTAACACGTCTGTTCGTCTGTCTGTCTGTCGTGGAATTTTGCGATCAATTTTTAACTCACTTCCCAGTTCCGATTTTATTGAAATTTTGCACTCATGTGTATTTCCGGAGACAACACTTTCTATTAAAATTTGGGACTAAGGGCCGAGGGGTGCCCATATAAAATTTTTTTTAAAATTAACACGAACTTCTTTATTTTATACAAATGTCTATCTCCGATGAACTTTTTTGTAAAAATTTTGGAGACCACGGGCACCGGGATCGTGGGACTCCATACAAATTTTTTAAAAAAATAAACCCGATTTTCTTTAAATTTTATACACATGTGTATCACTGATGGACAAAACTTTTTGTAAATATGTTGGAGTAATAGGGCTGTGAGATTTGAGTAATGCCCATGTAAATTTTTTAAAAATTAACCCAATTTTCTTCTAATTTTAAACACATATAACATTTTAATTTTTATGGGTTTTTTTTTCAATTTCAATTTATTGGTTTAATAATTGTAAGAACGATCTTTCCTAGATATTAATTGCAATATACCGTTGCGGTCCAGGGCCTAGCTTCTCGCGGCTATTCGATTTGTGCGTGTTATATTTTTGCACATAAATGAAACGGACCTACAATTGATTGCTGTATCCGAAAAGCAAAGCTTTCCATGACAGTTTATTTTACGGTCCCACCTCTTGCGAATGTCTGACAAACGTCCGAGAGTAATAACTGCCATGGAATGCTTCTCAATGCACCGTTCGGATATGCAGGACCCCTCCATGTTTGGTACAACACACAAAACACAATTGGTTCGATAAAGCTAATCCTTGGATCACAACGGTCTTTGCGCCAAATATTATTATTATAAATATTGAAAAGTAGGAACACTCAGCTGGTTTTCATTAATAAAAGCGCCTTTTATCTGTCACTGGTTCGCCGCGCCTCTTGATTGCTTAGTAATTTTCTCATAAATACTCCTAATATTACTTCTAAACTAATTTCTACCAGCTAAGTACATTTTCGAGTACTCTTTCAACTAAAGTTTAGTTGAAAGTCCTAGGTTGCACCCGCCTTTAGTCAACGGGAAAGTATGCTGCATAAATGCATAAAATGCGCATAGTTCATTAGATGTGAAGGGGGAGTAAATCGTAAGATTCATTAGATATATTTTTATGTGTTGTGTAAGCGCAAAAATATATCCTTCTTGAATCTTGTCTCCAATAAATCAAATTTTATTACACTTTTCTTTATTCATGCACACATGCACGACCGTATACATTCGCACACAACCATAGTACTTTTAGTATATTGTTATCCACTTGAATACACA
Organism: Nephrocerus scutellatus; assembly: GCA_947095585.1. Taxonomy (NCBI): domain Eukaryota; kingdom Metazoa; phylum Arthropoda; class Insecta; order Diptera; family Pipunculidae; genus Nephrocerus; species Nephrocerus scutellatus. Next base: position 67,146,022 of record OX352764.1, on the reverse strand, counting down.
TCATATATACGTATATATATCTACATTTGAGGGATCCAATCACTGCCATTGCTGAAGATGATACGACCAGGTAAGATAACCGTATGTGAATTCTATACTCGTACACCTACATGTGAGACACTCGTCACGATCCCACTCATTTGTTGCCACACATATGGTTGTTTCCTTTTTTATAGGTGCCCTGAGCCCGTTCGAAGGATATGAAACTAACAAGTCCTCGAAAGCTACGACCTCCGACTGCGATGTAATGTAGGCAAAACTCTGAGTCTACTGAGTATCGCACTTGTGTTATCCTGTGACAGCAAGGAGACATGATACGAGAACAGAGCGCTCACACCGGCGGTATTTTGTTTTTTATAGGATTCCTATCGTATTTAGAAATATGTGTATTCGAAGCAACGACGACGCCAACTCCTGTGTATCCTATGTGTCGGCATACCTTCTTCTTTTAATAGACGAGACACATTAGAAGTTTATGTTGTGTGTGTATTGGGTGTCTGTCTAAATATTCTACCAAACTATAGCAGTTAAGCTGCAGTTCACCTTCTCCAAGTACGACATCCGATAAAATGTCACTGAAGGCAAAAATATAGATAGATGTTTTTTACATCTGAAAACCTTTCCAGAACAAAATAAAAAAAGTTCTCAAATGTACTACATATGTGCATGTCAGCTACGTTTAGAATCGTGTGATGGACGATGGGGTTGATACAAGAGAAGTGAAGAGATGCCCTGGATATTCCGCATTGGTGTGACTTACCCACTAATATTTATTTGATTTGTAGAGTGATCCAATTTTTGTATCTGAGTTTTTGATTTTGTGCCCGGATCTCTTGAGTATGTTAGATGTGTGGTCTTTTCGGGATAAAAACAGCCAAATGAGGATAACGGGAATAAAGTCTGTTGGTGCCACATTAGGATTCTATTCGTTAGGTGAATTGGAAACAACAGCTACCTTTATCTATTTGTGTGAAAGTTATAGGACCTCAAAAATTGCTCTTAATGACGAAATTTTACAGACAAAATTTTGAGTTGAAGTTACCAGGGAATACATATATACATATATATATATATATATGTGTGTGTGTGTGGAAGAATGAAAATTAGTCAACTTAGAAATGGTGCGCAGAAACTGTTGGTAAATATCGTAAATTGTAAACAATAATTATTTCTCAAATATAAATTAAAAAGAAGATGTAGGGGTATGGATTGGACACAATTTATTCTTTGGACAAACGGTTTCTCAGTCGGTGCAATTTACTTTTTTAAGATTTAAAAAGACATAAGAAAACAGCATATTAGCAAGTAAGAGATTTCGGCATTCTTGTGATCAAAACACAAATAAATTTGTTAGCTATTTCTGTATGTGCACATATTTCCGTTACTATCAAATGTAATCTGATCGCCAATATAAACCAGAGCACTTTTATAAGTTACTAAATGGTTAGATAACTGGCTCCACCAATGACCAACGGCTATTAATCGGTTCAGATGACATCCGCTCGCTTACGATAGCGAAACCAGAGTAGAACACAAATCCCAAAAAAACATTTTATACTTAAACATACGTTGAAAAAAATACAATTTTAGTTTATTCTTCTTTTTTACGAAAAATTATTTACTTTACTTTCATATTACTATCATATACATAAAAATAAGTGCGCATACTATATATATATTTAGGATACTCGTAATTACGCCTACGATAAGTTTGTTTTGGATCCGGTATGTGGCGCTGAAATCGAGATGTCATCACTCCTAAAAGACTTCATCATGCCTAAATGACTGAATATATCGAAGCCATACTCACACCATATGTTTGTTTTTGGTAGTCCGATATATTCACCTTTTGTTTGGACACGGTAGGTAGCGCTGGAATTGAGATAATTATAAAAATGTGGTTTGGTCTGTACGTGCATATATATTTGTAACCTCATCACCGCTAAGCCACTAGATATATTAAAGTCAAATTCACACCATATGTTCGATTGGTGCTCCTGAAGGAGCCCGGTAGGTGGCGTTGGACTAGAGATATCTTTGATAATGTTATTTTGGATATATATGTAACCTCATCACGCCTAAATCGCTGGACTTATCGAAGCAATATTCACTTTATATGTTCGTTTGGTACTCCACCAATAAGTTTATGTTTTTTTTGGACCCGGTAGGTGGCTGGGAAATCGAGATGTCATCAGAGATAAAAGACGTTATCATATCTAAACCACTGGACGTATTGAAGCTATATTCACACCATATGTTCGTTTGGTGATCCGATAAGTTTATATTTTTTTTGACACGGTAGGTGACGCAAGAGCAGAATTATTGGTGCATATGTGTGTAAGACCATCACGCCTAAGCCACTTCACACATCGAATCTAAATTTACACCATATGTTTGATTGGTGCTCCTAAGAGTTTATTATTTTGATCACGGTAGTTGGCGCAGGAGTCGAGATATTTTTAAAAATATTTTTTTCTAGCTATCTAACCATACTTACACCAATGTTTGTTTGATACTCCGATAAGTTTGTTTTTTTTTCAACCCCGTAGGTGGAAGTAGAATCAAGTTATTCATGTAAATGTCATTAGTTTGGTAATTATTTATTTCATTTTACATAAACAAAGTGCTGTGAAGCAGGTTTTGTCGTACTTCTTGATTATAGCCCCCATTTACTATCACTGTGGGGAAAATGTAAAATGATAATATCAGCCATCGCGCTGGTAAAAGGAAGGCATGGGTTGTGCGGGTAGTGAAGCGCCCGGGAACATCTTGTTTTCGTATATTAATATAGGAAAAGCTCTATTCTGTTTCTCTGTAACGCTGATTATGTCTTCTCGCTATCACGCCTTAACCACTAGACTAGACGTATCGAAGACATAATCAATATATGTTCGTTTGGTGCTCCGTTTTATTTTTTTGAACCATAAGGTGGCGCTTGAGTCGAGATAATTACGAAAATGTGTATTTATGATTGTCTAAAACTAGTTTAAATCTCGGCATTTGGTGGGTCTTGAGTAAATCTTAGAGCGTTTTTTGGAGGGGAGGCGGGCGGCGAACCACTAGTATCGTCTGGATTACTAGCTAGTATCTATAGTAAGTGGTAAGTTTGTTTGCACTTTTCAATTGAATACGCTTATCTTGAAAACTACTGGTTCGATTTTGAACAGGAATTTTAAACAGGATTTCACCATTTTATAGGATTTTCTCCCTAAAGGATTTCAGCTACAGTTTTGTGGTCAGTGGTGGGATGGTGTGGGATCAGTGGGGGGGAGAGAGTCAGTTGGTGTGAGGTCAGTAGGGTTGTGTCAGTAGTGGGTGGCCAATTGGATAGGACACTATGGTAGCGGCAGCCGGGCAACGCTTGCTATTTCAGTTGATCTACTACTACTACTAGACCGAATTTTATCAGGTTTTCACTACTGAACAGCGCTTTTGCCCCAAAGGTTGTAGGCTACAGTTATTAAAATGATTTAAATATCCTATATCATTTCTTCTTCAAGCATTTTGTGTTCGAAGGCAAGAAATAATGGATTGGCCAGGCGATGTTCTGTCATGGAAACTCTATTTAATTTCTGCTCCCTATTCAAGGTTTTGTTGACAGCTGTGCTGCAGGCAATCGTTTGTTCACCGCAGAGATAGTCATACATTTTTGGATAAGCCTATCTCATTGTACTAAAGTTTGCCAATGATGCATTCTCCGAAACATATTGTTTTCGATAACAAATTGTAGTGTCATGAATTCTTTTTTGCTTGCGTTCACACCGCATTTTGCTATTAATGTCAAGAAAGAGATAAACCTCATCACACTAACCCATTAACTAATCATTTTTATATTTTATGGAATAATTTATTTGGTTTATTTAATTAAATAAAATGGAAAGATATTTAAGAATTATTAGTGCATTTAAAATAAATATCATGCAAAAATTCGTTATGCTTGAAAATAAAATTGTCCTGCTGAAGCATGTTTAAGAAACTAAGACGATACGGCACCGACATGACCAACGCACATTCAACAACCTTAAGAGGGAAGGAGATGGTCAGCCCTGTGTCTTTGCATTAACCTGGCGTTGGAGATAGTGATCAGAGACTCTGATATAACGGCGAGAGGGACAATTCTTTATTAGTTTAGTATCTACAACTATTTAATTTAGTAAATTTGTTATACGTAAATATTTTTCCATCTTATTTAAATACAAGATACCTTTATTGATTTTTAGTTCTATGTACCATTTGAAATGCCAAAACACAATACGCCTCGTTATTTCTTCTTTTCTATTGGCCATCTTTATATCTATTTTGATTGTTTTTGCACCAGACCTTTAAAGAACAGACATTGTTATATTATCTGCTCTTCCAGACTCATTCAAAATTGCGGTTTCTTACTCCTTCACTTTCAATTCCTTATTGTCAACTTTATCACCAACAAAGTTTTGTATAAGTAAAAACAATTTTACTATGTAATTTTTAACATATATTTTTGTTATTTTATTACGAGTTTTTTGTGTTTCTAAGTATTTTTCATTTAAAATTTCACAGTTCAATTTATAAAGCGGAAATTTTCAAAAAGAAAATCGTTTATGCATCCAAAATTCAAAACTATTGCCTTAATTTATTAATTGAATTAATAAAGGAAGAATTATAAAAAAATTACTAGTGTTTTTGAGTTTGACTTTTTTTCTATGTTCTCCGGTAAGGAATACTCTAAATTTAGAACTAATTTTTCAGCGTATACATATGTATTTTGTTGTTAAGAATATTGTTGGGTTCTCCAAATATTTATTTATTTTATTAATCTAATTGATATTTAAATTAAGGTTATATTAATTAATTTTCATTTTTATAAATACTTTCAGTGGCCATAACTTTTCATATAATTATATAGCACATACGCACTGGACTTTTATATGTATATACAATACAAATACACTAATTATATTATGTACATATATTGCTAGTTGTTGATATATTGAAAAATTAAAATAAATAGATACTTATGGAAATAAATTTTAGATTTGGAATTCATGAATGCTTCGTGGAAGTAATTTGTTACAAGAGAAGTTAATTTGTCCGCTATTAATATATGTATGTATGCATGTATGTATGTCTACTAGATAAGGTATTTCATGTTTCTCATAGTATACAGTGGTGAATGTACAGATATTTCCATTATCGAACATTATGTTTGTTAATAACTACATTCTGTTAAGTATTAGGATTTGGTGTATTTGTTAGTATTATCGTAATGAGGTTTCCAATTAATTTTTACGTATACAGTTTTTGTCACATGCAGTTTCATCAGTACAAGATTGTGGTTTTTTTTTTGTTTAAAAAAGCAAAACATCGAGAACTTACCGGGCTTCGGATATGTTTTTAAAATAAAAATTCATCGATGCTGTTAAGGAACTAAAAATAAATAAAATAAAATAAAACTTAAAGTTATTTTATTTTCCACGATTTGGCACAGTTTTTTTTCATATATTTATGAATTCTTCTTCAGTTTAGAGTCGATGCTTATGAGTAAATTTTTTGTTCTTTAAATAAAACATAAATAATTTAAGATTTAAACGAGAACTTAAAACTAGTTTGATAACCACAGAGTTTCAATATAGTAATATTATAATATAAAAATAAATTTGTGTTTTAACTTTTATGTACATGTTAAATAAACTTATTCACTAATTACTTTTTGTTGATTATATCAAAAACCAAAGAATATGCAATAATATTGAGAAGTTTCAACTACGAAAACTGATCGTGCATATCATGCAGATGCGGGGGGAACTAAAAGAGAAGAAGAAGATCCAGGGATATTGGTGATAATTGCATAAATGTTTTATCGTTTTGTACGTGTCCATGTGTGCATTTTCAGCGTTATCTTAATAAATACTCTTGGCGCTTAGATTGTTTATCAGATTTACGTTAAGTAAAACGTAGAAAACAGTACTTTTAGAGATTCCTATAGCACGAGTGCAAAATGCATTGCCGAATTCTATATTTCTATATATGGAGGTAAGTGTACGCAGTGGGTAAGTATATGTAGAGAAAATTTCTCACAAACATGGACCAATTTCGACTGCAAAACTGTACACAATTCAGTATGTTGATACCGAATTCGTCATCTTAGTAAACACATTAAGGGAGGTGATTGAAAAAAAAATGGTGTTCAGAAAATCAACATTTAGCATTTAATGTAGCCTATTTTTATTTTTTATTTTTATTTATTATGTGTAGTAATGATTACATCACCATGTCTTTGTTCCACTGAACTGGTCGGATTATAGATTTGGAAGGTACAAGCAATTCTTTGATTTCACCTGTTCGGTAGCTGCAAATCTTGTAACTTGATTTTCATTAACTTCCCCTTGTCCAATTTAGTTGAATTTTTGCATAAACTTGTCTCAATGTCTCAATGACAATGCGGTATCAATGAAGTGTTCTTATAATGGACTTGTGATGTAGGAGCTTCACAAATTTGCCTGTGTCAAATTTTGCAAGTCTATTTTGATGCACTTACCGTTACTGTCATTCAAACGAATTGAAATTTTGCACAGGTGTGCAATCACGATGGTCTGATGATGTACCATGAAGGTACAAGAATTTATTTATTTAATGTTTCTTGCAGGTTGATTTTGATAAAATGTCCTTTATACAATTAAGTTGAAATTTTATAGTTCTGAGAACAATATATAAGTTATGGTACCAACAAGCAGGGCCGATGATGGACTTTATGGTGGAATGATGATGATAAAATTTATGTCTTTTTGCTTACTAAATGTAGCTGCCGCCAGAACGAGGAAATCAAATATTTGACCTGGCGGACAGACTAGTGTCAGCGAAGCATCTTCGGCGTCTATTTTTTTTAATTAACTGAAAATCTGAGACAGCATTAAAGCACTTTATTTATAGGCATCTTAAATGCTCTAAGAAAAGATGAGCTACGTTTGAGACATTTTGGGTTTCTGCTGAGCAAAGTGAGAGCCAATAATAATTTTCAATTGAAAACCCTCTGCAAATTTACCCAACATGTTTCATGTTTCGGTCTTACATATACAGACTTAGTAAAGTGTCTGGTGAACAATGCAATTGAATATATTACCGAAATAATATGGAACTGCATGTTAGAACAGAAGTGATGGTAGTCACGTTATTCAGCCTAAATCTGTACAGGTTTCACTATAAACTCGTTTGATTGCCTTCTAATTGACGAATTTTTCTGCACATTGTTATATATATAAATAAGTTTATAATATTGATTATATTTATTTTATAAAAAATTGTTATAATGAAGTTAGATTATTGAGGCTGCACTGTATTATCAAGTATAGTGTATGTATATGCTAGAATAGAACAAACAGAATAATTAAGTATATCATGTAATAAGGAGTTGAGTCGAATAAGAGAAGCCGAAGAATAAACAACCAGCTAAGCATAAGAGAAGTGTGTTTTTTATTTAAAAATAAAGAACAGAGCACACATAATTAACCGGTAGGCGACTTTTTAATGATGATGCTTTGCTCGAAATAAACGAGGTGAGAATTAATGTGTTAATGAAAATGCAATATAGAATTAAAATTATTATTTAATTTAAAGTAGCTGTTCTGGGGTGCTCTGCTACCCGCACAAATGAATATCCAGGTATCCAACGCGTTCCAAAATATGACAGGTTCGCGTTTCGTGTGTAAAACAGGTGTGCACAATTTCTGGACGCTTGTTACTTGAGAAAATTATATACTCATAGTATAGAAAAGATAATGTTTTTCTTTTAATATACATATACGAAAAAATTTCAAACAACGTTTTGAATAACTTTTCGTTAAACAATTATTCTTTTACGTGAACTACATATGCACATGACACTTGGACCCAAATCAGATCAAGATGGTCACGGAACGTCTAAGCACATAAGTGGCATAACATCAGACACCACCAAATCGTATCAAAACACTCACATGATCTTATCAATGTTGATAAACTGAACTGGCGGTCAGCCATCAGCAGAATAGGGGGAATAACACAGAATGCTCTAGAATTGCAGGTGGCCGTAACTATCTCTGACTGGTGGAAGTGCGATGAACCCTCCACGTGGTGGCCGCCGGTAATTTTCTTCCAATGCAGGAAAAGCGGATTGATCGGGCTAGTCCCTTCAACCTAAGGTTGGCGCGAGGCCAATAATCTCGCCCGTAAAAAGATATTATTACGGAACCCAAAATCAGCCTAGGATACATTGATGAACGACGACGACCACGGCAACGAAAACGGCTAAACGATTTAAGATGGATTTCTCATGGAACGTACGCTCACTGTATAGAGCTCGAGCTGCACAGCAGCTGGCCGATACCCTGTCCAAATATAATGCTGACTTAACAGCAATCCAGGAGATGCGGTGGACGGGGTGTCTTACAAGAATCAGAATATGACATATATTACAGCTATCATGCAAGAAATCATGTGCTCGGGATGGGGTGTATAGCCAACAAAAAAATGAAACCTCGGCTTTAAAGCAATAAATGAACGGCTATGCACCGTTCGCGTGCGGGGCAAATTTAAAAACATAAGCCTCATAAACGCTCACGCACCTACAGAGGATTCCCCAGATGATGAAAAAGAAAAATTCTTTGAACGGGAACTCCATGCCTGCCCTCAGTATGATTTAAAAATCATTCGGGGGGATCTGATTGCTAAAATAGGTAGGGAGCCAGTATTCAGGCAGTACATTGGCACCCATAGCTTACACGAGAACACTAATGACAATGGACAACGAGTAATAGAGATGGCAGCAAGCAATAATTTAGTCGTTGCGAGTACAAGGTTTGCGCGTAAAAATATCCACAAAGCCACCTGGGTATCTTCTAATGGAGTCACTCGCAACCAGATAGAGCACATGTTGATACACCGCCGTCACAATTCGAACCTGATGACGGTATGGTATGGTGCTCCGAGCCAAAACCTTCTCTATAGAAAGCCCAACTGTACCCATACTAATGCTGTAAACCAATCCCAAACACGTCTGGCTTTGTGTGATGTGAATACAGTGTACAAAAAATAAGCAGTCGCAAAGAGCGAGAAACGTAAGATGTGTAGTGGGAAACAGAACATTTTTGTATGGATTTTGCTCTTTATTTGATTACTAATCAAAAACGTTTGGGATATTTCTAAGCATGTATCTGTGTATGATCAGAACAGTTGGGCTTTCTATAGACTAGGTTTTGTCCGAGCGCAGATTGCACGAAAGACTGCATCCGCGAATCAGTTCCGAGTCGAGCATATAAATATAAAGAGCTCAGAAGATATGAAAAAACAGTTCACCGCACCAGGCGCGGAAGTTCCATCAAAGAGTCCCAATATACATCGCGTTGCACATACTGCAAGGAGACAACGAGGGTAATCTGATCGCCGATTTTAAAGACATCATACTATGCCGCAACCAAGCATAGACGAAGTTAGCAGAACGATAAATCGGCTCAAAAGTAATAAGGCCTCGGAGTCTGATGGGATCCCAGCGTAACTGATAAAAATAGGAGGCCCCACATTACACCAAGCAATTCATGAAATAATAGTCAAATCCGAGTATGGGAGGAAGAAGCTATGCCAGAAGACTGGCGAAGAGGAATCCTGTGCCCCATACATAAGAAGGGAGATATCACAAAGTGCAGCAATTATCGTTGTATAACGTTGTTGAGTACCGCGTATAAGATTTTCTCCTCTATCCTTCAAGACAGGATACGCTAAAGTCATCATCATCAGCAAATCAACAACTGATCAGATTTACACCCTTAGAACTTTATAAAGCCATAAGAGAATTCGGCATCCCAAATAAACTGACACGACTATGCAGGTTGACCATGACCAATGTTATAAGCCAAGTAAAAATATGCGGATCACTATCAAGCCCATTCAACATCTATAAGGGGCTCCGACAAGGGGATGGACTGGCCTGCGTCCTCTTCAACCTGGCGTTGGAGAAAGTGATCCGAGACTCTGACGTAACGGCGAGAGGAACAATCCTCTATAAGTCCATTCAGATACTGGACTACGCAGACGATATTGACATTGTTGGTAGAAACCGAAGAGCTGTACAGAAGCTTTCATCCAGATCGAGCAGGCGGCACGAAATCTGGGGCTGCACATAAATGAGAGTAAAACAAAGTACATGGTGGCCACGTCTACGAGTAGAAGATCCAACATTGGTCCCTCAATTCAAATAGTGGAGCGCGAATTTGAAGCAGTGCAATCCTTTAACTATTTTGGATCAACTGTTGCAGCCGATAGCAGCATGGAACCAGAAATACGCGCACGGTTGCTTAAAGCCAACAAAGCCTACTATAGTCTGTCAAGACTATTCAAATCCAGGAACTTAACCATAACATCCAAGCTGCTGATATATAAGACAATGGTCATAACAGTACTTACATATGGATCCGAGACTTGGGTGCTTAGCAAAAAGCATTCTGACCTCTTAGCCGCGTTCGAGAGAAAACTCTTTTGGAGAATTGTTGGCCCCGTATGTGAGGAAGGACGATTTCGGAGACTCTATAATGATGAGATCTGCGAGCGTTACCGCGATGTCGACATCGTGAAGAAAATTAAGCTCAGTAGGCTCCGGTGGGCAGGACACCTAGCTCGCATGAGCGAAGAAGATCTGCTCGGAAATTCCTTTGCGGTAGGATTTATGGAACACAACAGCGAGGCCGGCCAAGCCTACGCTGGAAGGATGACGTAGACCAGGACGCCCAGAGTTTAGGGATGCCAAACTGGATGACATCGGCTCGAAATCGGGACCGGTGGAGAGACTTTTTGCGGGAGGCCAGTACCGGACCCCGGTCGCAACAAAAAGTAATACCATAATTCTTTAATATCTTGCGACAAGCTTTTAGTTCAGTCAATCAACATTGCTTAAATTTTGTGAGTCGTTTGGTACGATGACTTTGAGTATGTCATTGTTAATACCACTTATTCGTACCGATTCTACATAGTGGACTACTGCAATGCCTCGCAACTAATTTATGTAATACATTTATTTTCTCATTATTGGTACATTTAAATAAAACTTCAAAACAAAATACACGGTTCGTCCTGAAAAATTAGAGGAATTAAAATCCTGCGAAGCCTTCAACAACCTCCTTTACAACCCACATTTGCGAAATCTCCTTCGAGAAGCCGATGTTGCTCCAAATGCTTGGAAAGCGATCATGGAGCAATGCAAGAACCGCTTTTTATCGAATTCGCTGATGAATGCCTAAGAGCTTATCGAGAAAAAACTATAAGAGTTGTGTTTTAGAAAAAACATTATTGGTTTAGCTTAAAATTGGTTAAATTTAATAAAAAGGAACTAAAACTGCAATTGGGTAAAGTGTGCACACAATCTAGACTCTAGACTGCAGAAGTGTGCGCGTACATAAACACATGTATATAGGCTTCAATAATTTCAGGTAGTTAGATTAAGTTGTACTCTTGCCAATCACTGTTTCCTTGAGCTAAGTATGCAATTAAGTAGCAGTGCTCTACTACTTAATTGGATATTTATTCTCCGACCTAGTCATGAGCCAACGTACCTACTGGACTTTTGGGATAGCTATGATATCTAGACCCAAAAAAGTTTCCAAATAATAACCCGACCATGGACACAATTTTGTTTGCCTTATCTATTAAAAATAATACAAAACCATGAACAAAATAAAAAAGCTTGGGGTTGGGGTTTTCACTGAGAGCACCCCATTTTGTTTAAAAACAAGCATGTGTTAGAAATTTCAAATATTATGGAACACAGCTGTAGCTGTGATTGCATAGCTAGCATCATTATAGCTGAGACCGATTTTGCAATTAAAATCGGGATTGTTTTCGCCATGCTTAGGGCCCAATCTCTGAAGTGATGTTGCAGCAAGAATCTATAGAGGATTTGTATAGTCAAGAAATTGGAAGAATAGTTGGGATTGATTTGCAAATGCGATTAAAATTTAAATTCATTTTCTTTATTTATTTTATAAAAATTGCTAGAAATTTCCTTCTACGTCAAAAAGTTAGAAACAATAACAATAACAATCCGTTTACAACTCAACTGAACCAAATTTCCCACTGCTACTCGTAATGAAATGCAAATTCAATTTTGATTGGGCATTCCGAAGACAAAATATGCTAAGCGTGAGTAAGCCAAAGGTCAAGATGAGTATTTAAGGATGATGAAACACACACACACACATGCATTCATACAAATGCAAATACATATGTATAGTATGTAGAGGTGTCAAAATTTAAACTGAAAAACCATTTTATCACGTAAAATCGTATTAAGCGGGTCGTTATCATAAAGCAATGTCGCAATAGTGCGTGTGTTTGCATCTTGCATGAGATGCACCTTCTTTTAGTTGGATATTCTTTGCTTGTATTTAATTTTTTTGAATTTTAAAAATTACGTATACGTACAGACACATCTAATGTCATTTGCGAATTATATATATGTATAAATTTATGTCGGTATCTATGTGTAAATGTAATGTAAGTAGGTATATATTAAGTATAGATACATATTTACATAGCAATAGTATTTTCTTAAACTTAAAAAAGTTAACTTAATGCAGATTTCAAACAATTTTAGTTCTTAATTTTGATTTCGTTTCTTTATACCTTAGATTATTTAAATTTGTTTTTATGTAGGTATTAGCTTATCGCTCTTCAAAATAATGCTGATGAAGATTAGTGTCTCGGTCTTTTTATAGCATACCTACCAGTTATTACAGCATTTCTATTTTATAAGAGGAAGCTTACGGTAAAGTTTAGTATTTTTTACTTTTTATGTATAGGTATGTAGCGAGCTGTTGTTGTGAATTTATTAGGTATGTCTATTACTAGTTAATAGGTTATGAATACGAATACCTATTGAATTTATGTTTTATTAAATAAAATAATAAAATTATTAAATCACGTATTTTATATACATTTACTGCTATTTTAATTACATAGCATATTATACAAATAACATGATTCAAGGAACATTTCAATAACGTTTCAAAATAAACTTCCTACTCAATTAATACTCAAACAAGAAAAATCAAAATTGCCATATTCCCCTCTCTATATTTCAAAAAAATTCAAATTTAACTTAAGGAAGGACACATTGTTCATCAATAAACAACTCAAAATAGCTGGTGGGCATCAAAACTACCACTCATTCGAAATGAGTAATTGAAAATACTGGTTTTGTTTTTACAATGGCACCAGCCCTGTTTCTAAACACTCATTGCGTTTTTGCGGGTGTGCGAATTAACAATTACTCTCTCTCTCTTTCCTGCGTTTCTTGAGTGACAGTGACAGACTTGAATTATTTCGTCTTCTCTGTCTAATCTGCGCTTATAGACACAACAAATTAAATTGAATTAAAACATTTCCAGTGAATGAAACAAAAGGATAGTTCCTATACAATTCTTTAATGAAAGACAGGGTGAGATGAAAAAGGCGGTTTAAAGAAGTTTTTTTTCTTGATTTCACGTTTTTGTTTTTTTTATTTTCTACATGGTTTTCTCTCTCTTAATTTTGAAAAGAGCTATAAACTAATAGTGTTATTAAAATATAAGAGAACCTTATTTTAAGAGTAAAACCGAAACTTATATCTCTTCTTTTAAATTTAAATAAAAAATGCAGAAATAACGAAAGAGAAAGATATAAGAGATTATTGAGTCTGAAATAGTTGCAGATGGCAGTTCAAAGAAACGCTTAAAGTAGAAATATTTGAAACTCATTTCTTCGATTGAAATAAGCATTTTCATTGAAATTAAATGCTAGTAGATAACGTTTCTTAATACCGAAGTTAATATTGGAATTTTTTTAATTACCTGCATTCAATGTATTATAGAACTAAATGACTTGTCCTTGGATGTTTCCTGACTGATGGTTCCAAAAATGATTCTTTATATATAATTTTTAAATAAAATGTATTATGGCGCCTAACGATTTATTTGCAAATTAGAATTAAATCCGAATTTATTAATTTAATAGAATAAAAGAAAGAGAGTATTATTTTAAAAAAAGCCAGTGTGAGAAGAGCTGCACACCAATGACTGATGTAAAACTCGTCGCAGACACCAAGGAGTGAGTGAGTGAGTAGGAGTGTGTCAGATAATTAATCTCGTTACTCAGCATTCAGCGGCAAATATTTGTTTAGTATTTTTCAATTATGGTGCAGGTGGAGACGTTAAGTAATTATCATACTGTGATTTACCTCGACTTCATGTGGGTCAGACATATTTTGATGAAAGCTGCTTGGCCAATTCCGTGTATTTAAGAAACTTAGATTGCGGACTCTCTTCGAATGGATTTGGTATAGGATTTACGCTCGTACCGGCAATGGGGTTGTCACTATTGCTCATGTTGGGACTGGACTGAGACTGCCGACGATGTGCAACGGTATTTAGTTGGCTATTTCGAGTTGAGCCGTTGTTGGTTTGAGGTGACGATGGCGATGCATTGGGGTTAGGAGATGGGCTGCCCGTCCCTGGAGTAGCCGGAGATTTCATCAGTAGCGCTTCCATTTTGACATCACATTCTTTAACAAAATGTACCTTCGACAGATGATGTCTATACGCTCCTTTCGAACAAAACGGCGTATCACAGAACGAACACTTGATGATCGAGTCGGATGTCATGACTGCGTCATTGCATGCCCAACTAAATGCCACCATATTTCCAGCATTCTGGTTATTGTTACCATTTGACATGGACTGGGTGTGAGTTCCGAGTGCGGATGAGCCACCACCAGCAATGCCACCAGTGGAATTCTGACGACTGTTCTGAACGGGAGGATCAGTTTTTTCACATAATTTCTGAAGGGCTGCTAACGGATGTGATGTGGTCTTTTTGCCGCCGGATATGTTGTTATTGGTTTCACCGCTAATAGATGTGTGTTTGGTGTTTATCGCGTTGAGGTTGTCAAACATTGACGAGAGCGCGTTAAGACTGCTTCCGGCAATGACTGGTTTTTTATCACTAGCGCATGACCGGGGTGTCAGTGAGCGATCGCTGGCGGATGGACTGGTAGCTGGGGTTATCGCCGTAAGCCGGTCCGATGGACTAACAGAGGAGCCAGGCTTATGACGAGTAGACAAATCTAATTCACTATCGGCTGTTGTGTCTTTTGGGGTTTCATTCTCTAAAATTGAAAATTCTTTTTTAACGGATATCTTCTCAGAACGTTGTTCCATTGAACATGCCACATCATCTCGGTCGTCGGCTGGTTCAGTCTTAATCTTAAAGCTGCTTTCATCGTCAATGGCGTCAGCACCGACATGTTGTTCGAAATATGCGATAGATTTGTCTGACGATAGTCGGGGTGTGGGCAGTCTGGACAATTCAGAATGTCGCTCGGGGGTGATCGACTCGAGGCGGCTGCTGCCACGCTCTGACACTGAGCTGGATTCACTAGCACTTCGTTCGTGATGTGAATAGTGAGACTGCTGGTACGATCGCAGAAGGTTCATTGTTTGGGGATCCATTAGCGGCTTAGTGTAGTCAACGCTCTCGTCGATGCCCAAACGTTTGAGGATGCTTGCTCCGAGTGGTGTGTTGGTCTGATTACCACCCGAATACGAAGAGCTGCTGTGGCGAGATCGAGTGTCGAAACTTTTTTCAATTAGCTGCTCTATAGCATTGAGCACTGACGGAGATGAAGAAGTCTTTTCGGTACCACTGCCAAGACTTATGGAATCTTTAGATGTTGGCGATATCAAGTCGGGGGCATGAGGAGAGATATGTCGGTGTAAAGAAGCTGGCGAACCTCTTTCCTCCACGCCGCCAATGCTTTTGCGGCCATCGATACTGCTAGGTGTGTTTGGACTGATCATTGCGTCTGGATTGAAGGGTGTTTTTACCATATTATTGCGAGGCGACGCCGATATTGTACTGTCAATGCACATCCGAATGTGTTCAACGAATAGAGCCGTCTCGACTCTATTGCCGCACCTTTCGCATGTGATCTTCGTCGATATCACGCCAAAATCACGCAACTGCTTTAGATCTCCATTCTGAAAGTCCTGCTGTGCTCGTTCCAGCTCAAGTAGTTTTCGTACTGGAAGCGATTTCTTACGTTTCTCTCGTGTCTGCCGCCGGCGTCCTCCTGTTTCAGGGATTGATCGCATAATATGCTCTTTGTAGTGGGCCTTCTTCACCATGTGATTGCTCAGTTCCTTGAGCGAAGAGAACGCTTGATCACAAACTTTACATGTTAGCACTGCACTGACGGTGCTGTTGGAATTGGAACCTACGCCTCCCACACCAACACCAACACTGGCACCGCCACCGGGACCGGCATTGTGCGCTGCAGAGCCCACATTGGCACCCAGCGGTGCAACCGAAACTTGTATTGCGGTCGCTTCACCAGCGGCAGGAGGACCACCGTTCGATCCAGAGCCTGACCCTTTATCGTCGGATGACTTCCAAGAGATGATCTGCTCCTGTGAAATGATATTCGTGTAATGCTGAGTTTGTTGCATGTGGTTCGTCATTTCAGCCAAGGAGCGGAAGCTCTGTCCACACCACATACACTTTAGAATCTGACGTGTTTGCTCAGCACCCTTTCCCAGCCAGACGTCTTGACCACGAACAAGTTTTCTTGGAATTGGCATCGTCTCTTTGATCAACAAATTGAGATCCGATTTGTTCGACGTCGACGATGAGAAGTTTGATGTATTTGACGTTGCCTGGTGTGTTGAGGATGTCGGTGAGGGCGATGGTTGATGGTGATAGTGATGCGCCTGTGAGTGGTGACCGTGATTACCTTGTTGGACATGAGATTGTTGACCTATTGGAGTCAAATGGCTGTTACTGGGACCAGCAGCACCCGAGGAAGAACTAACATTTACTCCACAGTGCTGAGTTTCTTTCATGTGTGTTGTGAGACTGGCTAAAGTTGGGAAACTTTGCTTACACCAAACGCATTTAAATACGTCCTTTGCAGCGTCTGCGCCTTTATTTAGCCAATGAGATTGCCATGCACTGTGCCTGCTCCCCGAAGCCGTGTTGGATGTTCCCGTCGAGCTTACAGTTCCTGAATTTCCTTGCTGTCGCATTGGCATCTCAGAATCCGTTCCGCCTATCCTCGTCATTTCGGACATCTTCTCCAGAGCTTTGGTAGCCTCATTTGGTGCTATTTTGTTTTTTCCGTTCCAATCCATTAGACGACCAGTCTTGGGAAATGAACTGACAGCAGTTACAGCTGCCAAATAGGGGTTAATTGGTGGGACCCAAGAAGAAGGAAGCTGATTATATTCATTAGGCCGAGGAACTTTCCGTGAAGCCGGTAATGGTACCCCTTCATCAGTACTATCTACTGATGATCGACGTTTTCGGATGACAGATAAATCTAATGGGCAATTCACATCGGACCCAGAGCCAGGCCCATGCACGTCTGTCCTGTTACTGAGATTAACAGCGTCACCGCAGTCGCTTTTACTGTCCTCATCAGATACGTCCGAATCCCGTCGGCTACGCTTTGTGCTAAAGTCTAAAATCGACGATTCGTCTGCAATAGGTAATTGTTGTTTCGGTACAAGCCTCGTCGCAGCTGATGGAGATTGTTGCACAAAAGTCGCCGCTGCGGCAAGCGGGTTACTTAGCAGAAGACGATTTTGTTGCGCAGCCGTAGCTGCAGCATTGAAGTAGGCAGCCATCGCTGCCGATTGTGGTGGTAGGAGGGCCGCAGCGGCTGCTGGTGCCAATGTTGCTGGCAGAGGGAGACCAACGGGACTCGTTGGCGTGGGCGTTGGTGCTGTCATTCCGCCATTTACGGAACAATTGGAATCGTCAGATGGGCACCGTCCACCGGAACCGCTCGATTCACGTGATTGACATCGTGGGCTGGCCAGTTCACTGCAAGTGCAAGAAAAAGAAGATCGAATAATCAAAAACGAAATTATTTTAAATTTTTTAGTATAAGTCAGGAGCGCGACATTTGTCTGCTTGAAATCGTCGTTATCGTCGTCGTTGTGTTATAGTAGATATAGGTATAAGAAAGCAAATCTAAATGACGGCTATGAAGGGAGACCGTTTTTTACATCGACTTTTAAATTGACGATCATCTTGATGGAAATTTATGACCGAATAGCAAACTACTGCTTGGCACAATGCACCATAAGCAAAATTTAATGGCTTCTCGTTTGGTTGGGTATGTGTTAAGCAATGTGTAAATTAAGGCGACGCAAGACGATTTCAAACTGTTTTGTTAATTTATACTTAATCATAAAAGGTTAAAAAAGATGCGGACTTTATTTGTTTCAATTATCTTCTCGACGGACAATTTTGCGTTAATATATAATTATCGTATGTATAATACGTATGTATGTACCTTTATTTGTGTGTATAGTAACGTAAGTAGTAGTAAATTTGGTTAATTATTTGGTAAAAATTACGACTTGTCCGATTTTGTGATATGAAATTCAAAATTGAATCGATGTCCGTCCGTTTGTGTTTCAGAAAATTGATAAAATGAAATTTATTTGATTCGTCAAGAGCAGACAAACTTAAAGCACAGACATACAGATGTCTCATGCCCATGTATTGAATTGAGGAATATCGGATTTCATCTGCCTGCTCGATTGGTATGCTTGACCATCTTCGAATTATATGTAGGTACTTGATAATTTTGAAAAGATCTGTGATCAATTTTATTAAAAAGTACTTGAGTGTAGAACTCATATTTTATATGTCGAAGTGAAATATACTAGATATAAAAAAGAACAAGTGCACTTGAGTGTAGAAAATTTTAAAATTTATATAAGCATTTTAAAGCTAAAAATACTTAAAAAAGTTTTAAAAATCTTGAAAAAACCTGGTTTTTGAATAAAACCCAGGGCGAGTTTTACACGGTCCCTAATAATTAGTTCAATTTAATATATGGGCGCCGTGGCTCAGTGGAAGTGCACATGGCTGCTGAGCAGCAGGTTCAGGTTCGAATCCCAGCAACACCAAAAGTATTTTTCACGGTGTCCCACCTCTCGCGAATGGGTGACAAACATTCCGAGAGTAATACCTTTTCACGGAAAGCTTCTCAATTCGCCGTTCGGATCCGGCCTTAAATTGTAGGTCCCTTCCATTTGTGTCCAAAAATTAACATGCGCAGCACAAATGGTCGCGAGAAGTTAGGCCTTGGACCGCAATGGTCTGTCGCGGCGAATATTATTTATTAATATATATGATTTTTTTAAGAAACTTGTTTTTATATCTTCTAGTTTTTTAGATTTTTGTAAATGAAACTTTAACATTAGGTTTGTGTATAGGATTTGTTTTAGTTACATAATTTGACAATAAGTGGCATATAAATACAGCAAATAATTTTATGAACATCACTTTGCTGCATAATCGTAAGACATCTAGGTATTTATTACCTTTGCTTAAGGGTTTAACTGTGAACCCTTTGACTGATCTTAATTTACTTTATTCATCACAGAACTCAAAATAAAATAATCCGTCGTTTCTATGTTTCCCAAAGTAATGTACCTACAATCAATTTAAAATTGTTGTTATTATAAAACGTCGACAGTCTATACTTGAGTACTTAATATGTATACTCATGTAACATGCCCATGCATTCATTTGAGGCAAACCGTATTTTGTTAGATCGAGCACGTTTCCCCGATCTAATGAATTCGAATTATTTGTCTTTGATACTATCGATGAATATGTGTTCTATACAATACAAAGAACTTGATTGCAAATGCAATATGGGACTCAAATTTTAGACGTCAAGGTGAAATATACTAGACATAAAAAAGATCAGGTAACTTGAAGATACTATAATTAAATTTCAGGTATTTGTATGGGGAAAATTCAACATATATACTACTAACACCTACTCCCTTAAAAAGAGAAAATAGCTGTGGCAGTGTGATGTTTATCCAACGGTGTGTACGTTCACAATACGAAAAGTAGTTAATAGTAGATGAACAGAGCCTTGACATAAACAGGAATAAGAATATGTATAAAAATAAGCCTAGACCCCACCGTACCGTACCGTAAAATAGGCACTGAATTAGAATTAAACACTAGCTGCGCTTAGGCTGTAAGATTAAGTGTCGAAGTGTCTACATGATTGCACATAGAATCTATTTTTAGAAGTTTTACGCTAGATGACTCATTATGTACTTGCGAGTGCAGTGTAAATAACGGAATGTACCCAAATGTTCTGGTCATTGCTAGATATTTCTGTACATAAGATTGTAAGTCTCTAGAAACTTTTCAATGAGTATAAATATGTGAAGTTTGCTGCAGAGAATTCACTTATTGTTCAGAATCCAACCAGTTAAGTTGAAAAAGTACTGACAAGAAGGTAGAGGTACGAGATAAGTGAATAGTACAAGTACTTTAAGTGTTTTTGTGTGCATTAAAAAGTTGTCCGGTATAAAATTGTGAACTGTTGTTATTTTCGCTTATGATTAATTAAAGTTGTTATTAATAAATTAATAAAACTTGTGTTGTATTTTATTTGCAAAATCCTTTACGAACTCGAAAGTCTAAATTTTGTAAAAATATCTTACTGCTACTCGTATTGTGGGCGTTGTGGCTCAGTGGATAGGAGCATGGACTCCTGAGCAGGGGATTCGTGGTTCGAATCCCAGTAACACCAAAGTATTTTTCACGGTGTCCCACCTCTCGCTAAAGTTTGACAAACGACCGAGAGTAATAACTTTTGTCACGGAAAGCTTTTCAAATCGCCGCTCGGATCCGGCATTAAATTGTAGGTCCCTCCATTTGTGTGCAAAAATATGCTTGCCCAACACAAATGGTTGCGAGAAGCCAGCCCTTGGACCGCATGGTCTGTCGCGCCGGTAGTACTCGTATTGAGCTATATTGTGCCCATAAATTTTATGCGTTTTATCAAAATATTTGGCTCTCAACCAGTCATGACAGATTCCATACAAAAAATTTCGACAACTGTTATTAGCTATTAGTTTTTTTATGCATACGCTTTTTAATGCTGAAATTAAAAATGTATTTTCTAATGGTAGTTTATAATTAGAAATGACGAAGCAAATTCATATATGTATTTATATTATTAGATCCATGTAATACTATATAAATACAATACTAATGGTATATTTAAATAGAAAGACAGTAAAACCAAGGAGATATTTTACATAAAAAAGATAAAAGTTTAATGACACAATAAGATAACAATAAAAATACAGGAACAATGTTACGAAGCATAATCGGCGACACAATCCGGAAAAATCACATTTGAATCTTGCAGCAGGCAGAACTAAAATTCGGACACTTAATAGCACAGATAGTACAATATACAGATGCCTCATGTCCATGCATTCATTTGAGCGAAATCAAAATTTGCCCGATCTAATGACCCTGAATTATTGGACTTTATAATTTCGAAAGATCTGAGTTCCATTTTATTAAGAACTAATTGAGTGTAAGTGTAATATGGAACTAAAATTTTAGATGTCGAAGTGAAAGATGCGCTAGATATAAAAAGGACAAGTGAACTTTGACTTTAGAAGAGTATATGGAACTTAAATTTTAGGTTTGTGTATAGGATTATATGTCATTACATAACTTGACAACAGATGGCAGATGGACATAGCATCTGTCCATAACCG
Source organism: Nephrocerus scutellatus (assembly GCA_947095585.1). NCBI lineage: Eukaryota > Metazoa > Arthropoda > Insecta > Diptera > Pipunculidae > Nephrocerus > Nephrocerus scutellatus. The sequence goes on along the minus strand of OX352764.1, from coordinate 67,124,429 downwards.
TAAGACCTTAAAGTATTTATTAAATTCTCTATATTAACTTCGCGTGCCCATGGCTGGCGGACTGGCTGGCTGGTCAGATCTTGTAATCAATTTTTAACCCACCTTCCAAAGCCCAATTTTATTGAAATTTTGCACACATGTATCTATATTTCCGATGAAAATACTTTCTATTTGAGAGTGATCGGGCCGCGGGGTCTGGGGGCTCCCATACAAATTTTTTTCCCCAAATCATACTATGATGATCATTTCATACTAATGATTGTGTTCTGTGTGCGTTGTGCGCTGTGCGCTGTGGGCAGCGCTGCTTGCTTTACGATTTGGGTTGTTTTGTTTTTGGATTGCAGTGCTTCGTATGTGTTTTAATTTTTGAGCATTTATAGTGGAATTCAGTATACTTTTGATTATTAGAGGATTTTCATGAAAATTTTTAATTTTTATGGGTTATTTTTATTATACTTTATATATTAGACTTTAGGCCAATTCACATTTATGAAGCAACAATTCTGATGTGCTGTCTACAAATAAAGTAGATAGTTTAGGCATTCGCTTCCTTATTAATACACTGTGATTGGCCTGTTTTAAAATGGCCTTAAGAGTGAACCTTACTTTCAATTAATCCCTATTAAGATCCGATTTGTTTTTGTTAACATATCTATAAAGACACATTTAAAACTGTAGGTATCTATGTATTTGCATATTCCCCAATTAAACTTTCAAACTAAAAACTCTTCTTAAACCGGAAACAACTTGTAAAACCGCAACAAATGTTTAGAACTAAAGTTTAAAAAAGTGTAAAAAATAAAAGAAACACCAAGCAAATACCTTGCATTCAGAGCCTGCCTATAAATTTCCAACATAACAGCTTCGTGTAGCATCATTCTTAGAGCTTCTGAAATCACTGGGTTGGCTCTACGAACAGAAAAGAAACTTAAAGTTCGATCCAGCCGCTAGGATAAACGCACTCACGCACTCAGTATTCCGTCCGTCTGCTGCTGCGCGAAAGCGACTGACCGATGCGTTATTTAAAAAGTTTTTGCAGTTTCTTAATTTGAATTTCGAATAATTTAGCACTTACAACAGAAACTGGTTCAAGCAATGCGCATCAATAACAGTTTCGCATTTAAAAATAAAAACATATTTTCCCGAATATTGTGATTGTATTTTTTTTATTATATTATATGTGGTATTATATTATTTCATGCCACTTTTGTGTGATGCTTCTTTCAAGAACACACACGTCAAATAAATCAAATGTCCGAATGGACGGGGCCCATGGTGTCGTCGACGACAAGAAACACAACACATTCCACGTCGTAAGTGGGAGGATGGATGTTCGCTTTTAATTCGGTTGTGCTGAGATGTTTTTCTAATTCAGTTTTTAATTTTTGAAAGTCTTTCGTTATGAATTTGAGGATTATTTTTTATTTAATGCTTATTTATTGAGAGGAATTTCAAGCGATAAAAAGTGATATGTTGTGTTGTGTGTGTGCGTTTTTTTAAAAGTATATGTCAGATACATTTAAATCTTTGTACATATAGCTTTTGTAGACCTAATAATACTTTAGTTATTTATTTTTGATAATTGCTCCTATGGTACTTGCTGACTAAATACTAAACAAAATCACAGTTTGAGAGATAAATTACACAAAATTTATAAAGAATTAACATTTTAATCAGCGAATGGAAATAATGTTACGACGATCTTTGATTAAGTGTAATTTTTGTATTATTTACGATTTTTCTTTGATTTGTAGAAGATTTAATTTTTTTAATAAAACTTCAACGATAGATAAGTGACTAGATATTGACCGAGACCGGTCAGAATTGGCACGCACTGTACGTAGTGTACTGTTTCACAATTAAACGCAATCCAGTAAAATACTTGAGTTTACTCGAGCGCTGATGGTTTTGCTGATGACACAATTTGTTGCACGTATCGCTTTTTTATCTCATCTGGATTCACTGAGAGCATTTCAATCACAATCCTATTAGCGACTGTAGTGAAATTCAATCGCAATCGCACAAGAGCACCAACATCAACAACAACACGAACCAATATAACACGACCTCTACGATTCTCAAAACACAGAACTAATAGAAATGCAGAATTTAAAGCCGAAAACCCTACATTCAAAAACCCCGACATGATTCCAACGAAGCAGACTGCTGTCGACTAAAAATCTTTTTGACACTGACACTGTTGAGAGCTGACAGCCACAGTCAAAGTGAGTGCGAGGACATATGAAATATTAAACACCCAAGCGCAGAGCGAGCAATCCCAGCAGCAGCAATTTTTCCCATAAAATTGAATTATTCTTCTCATATAGATACGGAAACAGTTTACCATGCTGTTCGCAGTGATGTTGGTGAGCCATGTTCAGCAAACTCTCTAAAGAGTGTATACAAAACGAATATTTCTCTAAAATAAGAACACAACAGATTGCTGGATTGCTACAATTACTATTTGCTACTACATTTGGTTTATTTGGAACGGGAATGTGAGCTGCATGCCAGTTCCTGACACCCAGCCTGCTGACTACTCAATGTGTTTACCTAGTCAGGAATTAAAAGAGAACGTATACACATAATTGAGGAGCGAGGCATTGTATTATTTTGTGGGGTTTTGTATTTTGTATGTGCGAAGGTGATAGCGTGATTGCGGCCGTCCGTCGGTTGTTCTTGTTCTTCTTCCATTAAGAAAGCTCTTTACAATTTGGTTATGCTTCCATCATGTGACAAAAAAATCTCTTAAAATTATTTAAAATCGAATGGATGGTGTATAATATATTATAATATTGTATTTGCAAATATAATGAAGAGTAAAACATTCCTATTTCTCTAAAAATTAAATTTGCGGAGCGACAGAAAACTTGTGCCTCTCAATGTTCAAAGTAAAATGCGCAGAATCTCAAATGTTTGTTTTGATTTATTTTCATGTGGTTGCTCGACGCTGCAAGCAAATTCGCATTCATGCTTTTTACATTGATAAAAGTCTGACAGACACATGTGATATGCATATGACACATATTGACATAGTTGATAGTTGAGTAAAGCGTATAGCGCTCTCAATTAAAACATCCCAATACCATTCCCAACATAAAATTATGAGATTGTGAATAATGAAGCCAAACAGCCCTGCCGTAGTGCAACGTTGTGCATTGTATTTATTTGTATGACGAAGAAGTCTTTTCACATGCATTGCACTCTGCATCAACATCTTTTAAAGAGTTAACGAGTAATGCAAACAAGAATTTTTGAAAAATTCCCCAACCGGTTATAGAACAAGCAACACGAGCAATGCATTGCTCATGAAAGCGATGGGTTTCTCCCTAATACCACATCACTAAAAACTAAAATCAACAGAGATTTATGACATTTCAAAACAATTCGCTTTCTCCGTTTCGCAAATGCGAAATATCATATGTTTGTCTCCTTTGAAAAATCACTATGTTATGTTCCGTATATTCATTCTTAGTATCTCTTTTACTCTTTATTAATAAGAGAGAATAAGTTTCGTTTACAGAATTCATACACATTTCGTATACGTATTTACTCATTATTGATCTTGGGTTACAGAAAATATTGATTATTTAAGGGAGAATTTTCGCTCTAACATATTTTTAAAGAGTAAATGATAGCAACAATGTGTGTAGTATGTCACTATAAAAAACCTCTCTATAGTTAACCGACGGAGCGCATACTTAAACTCTAAAATGCAACCATAACATAATCGGCTGCCTTTGGGAGATGTAAATACAGTAAAGGAAAAATGAACAAACGCAACATATGAAAATCGCTAACTTGTTGTAGGGAAAACATAAGATTTTGTAGTGAAAAACAGAATTTTTTTAAAGGTATTTGCTCATTTGAATTTAACCAATGCAACCAATTTAGCATGCAACTGTGCGTCAGTAAAACAGTTGGCTTTTTAGTGGGTTTTGTCTCCTTATAACTAACAATATATCATACATTGATAAATTTTAAACACCATTTTACATTGCGTCGGAGATTGGTGCAGTTTTCTCATTGATAATTTAAAATTCAACAGAACATACCTACTAATTCATGCAGAATAAAACACCTGTGATTCAATGGGCAAAGAAACTGCTGCAATAGTCAATCGTTTGCAAATAAGCGTCAACCTAACTTTTCAAGCCAAGGACATACTTTCTGCCGAAATTATTAATATGGTCCTGAAGATTCGGGTAAGTTTTGTTATTTGATTACAAAAAGGAAATACAAATAATTTTATATAAATGTAGGTATGTATACCTAAATATAATTTGAATATTAATAGGTGGAGTTGTTGCGATATTTAGTTAATCTCTACAACTTACTAGACACTTTATTTAAGGCATACATTTATATTTAAGACTGCAATTAATGAAAAAGGACCGTGAAGATATTGCTGGGCAACCTAAGCTAAAGTTTATATATTGTGGAGAAGTGACCTTACCCAGCAAAAATCATGAACAACAATCAGTTGTTTCCCTTTGGTGGTAATAACGGTTGGTGATAAGATTTTACTGCAAAGTTAAAAAAATATCCTACAACACACGACGTGTTTACTAATGACCTATACATTTAGCGTTTGGGTATTCATATGCATTGAACGAACTCCAATCAATCGCTCTCGACAGTTATAATATTCATTCGAACATATACGCACATATGCGAAATATCCCCAAGCGATAGCTAACTCGTCCTGCAGAAATCTAAATCAACCCTTATCGGTCCCAGGGCAACACGTATCACTCACATTTTATTCTTCTCTCGTCTCCTTTTTCCTGTATATATATTCTGCTATAAAATATTTTTATGTCTCTGAACAAAGTTTGTATTTGGTTTTTGCAATAGCACGTGAATAACCAAGAAGCCGGCGTTAGCACCCGTACAGTACAATTATTATTGTTGATGGCGCGACTTGGCAGAGGCTCACGTGGACGTGTGGAAAGAATACTAGAAGGGTGGTCTGCGTTTTATGCCAGACACTTGTTTCGTCTTGGCCTGTGTACGAAAATCCCCTATCACCTTTTTAATGTTGGTCACAATTGTAAAAACAGTGGGTACTAAAATTTCGTGGATACTCGTACTTTGTAGAGCTGATTTCTGCAAGGACGATTGTCAACCGCCTCAACGTGTCTTCCCATTTATTTACTGGAATAATAAAGCCACTAAATATACCTTATAAGAAATGGCTCAATACAAAGAAGACAGAACATTTTCGATGTTCTGTCTTTCGTCGGAGCTCCCATACAAATATTTCACAAAATTTACCCGATTTTCTTCAAATTTTATACGCATTAATATCTCAGATGGATAACACTTTTTGTAAAGTGTCATCGCCATGGTCTACGCCATTCTTCCAGCGTAGGCTTGGCCGGCCTCGCTGTCGTTTTCCATAAATCCTACCGCAAAGGAATTTCCGAGCAGAATCCTCTTCGCTCATGGGAGCTAGATGTCCTGCCCACCGGAGCCTAACGAGCTTTATTCTCTTCACGATGTCGACATCGCGGTAACGCTCGTAGGTCTCATCATTTTAGAGTTTTCAGAATCGCCCTCCTCACATACGGGGCCAAAAGTTCTCCGTAAGACTTGGCTAAGAGATCAGAATGATTTTTGCTAAGCAACCAAGTCTCGGATCCATATGTAAGTACTGGTATGACCATTGTCTTATATATCAGCAGCTTGGATGTTATGGTTAAGTTCCTGGATTTGAAGATTCTTGACAGGCTATAGTAGGCTTTGTTGGCTTTAAGCAACCGTGCGCGTATTTCTGGTTCCATGCTGTTATTGGCTGCTATAGTTGACCCGATATAGTTAAATGATTGCACTACTTCAAATTCGCGCTCCACTATTCGAATTGAGGGACCAATGTTGGATCTTCTACTCGCAGACGTGGCCACCATGTACTTTGGTTTTATCTCATTTATGTGCTGAATGGATCACTGAATGGATCACTTCCTCCAATGCCAGGTTGAAGAGGACGGTGGCAAGTCCAGGCCTTGGTCGGAGCCCGTTATAGATGTTGAATGGGCTTGATAGTGATCCGGATATTTTTACTTGGCTTATAACATGGGTCATGGTCAACCTACATAGTCGTGCCAGTTTATTTGAGATGCCGAATTCTCTCATGGCTTTATAATGTGCTACTCTGGCTATGCTATCATAGGCTTTAGCGTATGGGGCTATCGTGTCTTATACGCGGTACTCAACAACGATATACCACGATAATTGCTGCATTTTGTGATATCCCCCGTCTTATGTATGGGGCACAGGATGCCTCTTCGCCTTTCTTCTGGCATAGCTTCTTCCTCCCATACTTGCACTATTAGTTCATGAATTGCCTGGTGTATTGCCGGGCCTCCTGTTTTAATTAGCCCCGCTGGGATACCATCAAATCCCGGGGCCTTGTTATTTTTGAGCCGATTTATGCTTGGTGGCGGTAGCTTGCCATTAAGCAACTCATGAAAGTGCTCTTCCTTTCGCCTTTGAGATCGGCGATCAGATTACCCTCTTAGTCTTTGCAGTATGTGCAACGCTGTATATATTGCGTCATACCTCGGACTCTTTGGTGGAACCTTCGCGCCTAGTTCGGTGCTCGCTCTCTGTACTGTTCTAGCTTACGGACGAGATTCTTCTCCCAGGGCGGTGAACTGTTTTTTCATATCTTCTGAGGTCTTTATATTCATCTTTGCGTGCTCGCGTTCTATGAGATTGTTGCATTGCTCGGTACGCAACATTCTTACGTTCAGTCGCTAGCTTATATTGATTTTTTTTCATAAAAAATCTACCCCAGAGTTGCGCTCGACCGCAGAACTTTTCAAAAAGGAAATCGAACACGAAAGGCGAAAATCTTTTGTTTACATTTTTTTGTTGCATGCGTTGTTGTTGTCCTAGTATAAAGAGGGGTAAATCTCCCAAAATATCAAGAGCTGTTTTAGCTCTACTGTAGAGTCGTTTTGAAGGGGAAACGAACAACTTGACATCAAAAAAAAAAATCTGGGGCAGAGTTTTACGAAAAAAAATTAACATTACATTCGTCATCGAACCAGACGTTCCAATCTCTACGACTACTGTCTAAGATGGAGTCAGCAGTACTAATGATAGTATTTTTAAGGCGTGTCCATTTCTCTTCTACATTCAAACATCTCGGCCCCAGGACTTACTCACCCTGCATTTAGGGCGTGTCCTACCGCTTGACCATAGTTGTTTCTGGTCTCTTCGTTGCGAAGGGCAGCTGTGTTGACTCGAATCTGATTCGCGGATGCAGTCTTTCGTGATGATGCAATCCACGCTCGGAGCACCATACCAACAAGTCAATGGCCCGAGTCGACGTTGGCACGTTGCTACGTTCGTACCATCATCACATTCGGGTTGTGGCGGCGGTCTATCAACACGTGGTCTATCTGGTTGCGAGTGGCTCCATCCGGTGATACCCAGGTGGCTTTGTGGATATTTTGACGCGCAAACCTTGTACTTGCAACGGCCAAATTATTGCTTGCTGCCATCTCTATGACTCGTTGTCCATTGTCATTAGTGTTCTCGTGTAAGCTATGGGTGCCAATGGACTGCCTGAATACTGGCTCCCTACCTATTTTAGCATTCATATCCCCAAGAATGATTTTTACACCATGCTGAGTGAGGGCAGGCATGGAGTTCCCGTTCGACTGATTCAAATAATTATTTTTTTTCATCATCTGGGGAATCCTCTGTAGGTGCGTAAGCGTTTATGAGGCTTATGTTTTTAAATTTGCCCCGCACGCGAAGGGTGCATAGCCGTTCATTTATTGCTTTAAAGCCGAGGTTTCATTCTTTTGCCGACTAGAGACCCCATACCGAGCAAATGACGTCTTGCAGGACAGCTGTAATATATGTCATATTCTGATTCTTGTAAGACACCATTCCGAGGCTGGTTTTGGGTTCCGTAATAATTATTTTTTACGGGCGAGGTTATTGGCCTCGCGCCAACCTTACTTTGAAGGGACTAGCCCGATCTCTTCCTGCATTGGAGGAAAATTAACGGCGGCCACCACGTGGAGGTTTGATTGCACTTCCACCAGTTGGATATAGTAACGGCTACTTGCATGTCTGATGTGTTATTCCCCCTATTCTGCTGATGGCTGACCGCCCCGATTGACAACGCTTGTTTTAAAAATAAAAGTGATCGGGCCCCGGGGTCGAGGGGCTCCAATACAATTTTTTTTTTAAAAATGTACCGATTATAAAAATGTTATGGGATATTTTTTATAGACAAAGAAATATTTTTGTATTTAATATTCTTAACAACGGAAAATGATAAATATTTAAAACGGAAACCGAAATATTAACTTCTTTTGTACATGTACTTTTTAACCAGAGTGTAGATGGTGCGATGAGCGACTCATACAATGGGACGTAAATAATTCAGTCACAAAGCCCGCAATTGTAGTAAATTTTGATGAAATTCGAGTAAGCGAAGTGTTGTGTGTTTTCATTTATGTTATGTATTTTTGTTTGTTTTTTCGTTGAGCAGTAACTCTGTCCCCGCAAAAAATCGAATGTTTTACGTAATTTCTACAACGATGATTTTTTTACGCTCTTCTCCTCATATCCGGAATGTAGTTAAATTCACAGATTTTCATACGCAAATTAATCAAGACTTGATATACATACTAGTAGATATAGCAAAAAAGAGGTGAGCGATTGTAAGGGAGGAATTCCAAGTTTAACACACCTAACGGGCGCTTAGCAGCTGTTTAGCAGCAATCCATTTTAAGTTAATTAGGAAGATTCAAAATGTTTGAAGATGTCTGAAGTATCAAAAATCCGAGTATTTATAACTGCGTACCTAACATTATAAAGCTAAAATCTTGCTTAGAAAAAAAAAATTGTCGGTATGCCAAAGCGTCCTCCTTGTCATTTAATTATTTTCCAATATTTGTGCGCAGCATGCCATTACGCACGTTTATGGGTTAGTCTTGCAGGGTTTCTTTGTCAATTTTTCTTTTTCTCTTCTGCTTACGTATTATTGGGGAATTCTTGTGTTTTTGGACTCCTTAGCAATAGAGTTTTATACTCATTTTCTTGGCGAAAGGACGATTTCTTCAGTTTTTCATCTGCATACATACACAAGAAACATTTTTTTTCCAATAATTTTATTTTATAATAATGCATCTTATATGCAAGTTTGAAAGTATGTTTCTCTGTTTGTTGCTTTGTCATTAATTCAAATCCACACCGTTGATCGTATCAAAGGAATTTTTTAGGATGCTTCACTGAATTGTAGAATGGAACCGTAATCATATTTTCGCCGAATAAAAACAGGTTTTAAAATCTGATTATATAAATTTGAAGCTGTTTGTGTTTTTACCGATATTAGCGTCGATTCTGTAGTTAACTGAGTGGCTTAGGTGGTCGATTTGTGGAGGGAGTCCATAGTGGACAAGTGGACAAGTGGTGAGTGGTCGGGTGGTCAGTATGCGGGTTGTTAGTTTGATGGGCGTAAGTGGGATTGGATAGCCGGTATGCGCCAGGTATTTCCCCTAGTATTTTAATAGTTTAAAGATATTCATTATTTTAATATATCCACCTACATGTACACATTATGTTGTGCAAGCGCTCGCTCGAAGGACCCGGTAAACATTACCGAGCATGCTCGACCCGGCGCTTTTAACAAAACCACACATACACGATTCGTTTTTTAGCTTCTCCTTGTTTTGGGTTACATTCACAATTTCTTATAAAGGAGTTGTTTGTAGCCCTTCAAACAAAATTGCGAAATAATTTCCTGGTGATTATTCAAAATAATATATGTAAGTAAGATACAATTTTAAGAAAAAGATAAAAATTACGACACTGAACTTTTCGATTGAGCCATTAGCTTATATATATAATTATATAATTTCTCTTAAACTTCATTATCATGACGCAATTATGAAATATAAAATTATTTTTTTATACTATACCTCATCGGAGCTAATGTTCTTCGATATGCAGGGCGTATGCATTAAAAAATTAAAAAAAAACCCATAAAAATTAAAAATTTTCATGTAAATTCTCTAACAACCAAAAGTATACTGAATTCCACTATAAATGCTGAAATATAAAAACATATACGAAGCACTGCAACCCAACAACAAAACAACCCCAATCGTAAAGCAAGCAGCGCTGCCTACAGCGCACAACGCACACAGAACGCAGTCATTAAAGTATGAAATGATGCCAAACAGCCAGCCAGTCAGCCAGTCCGCCAGCCACGGGCACCCGAAGTTAATATAGAGAATTTAAAAAAGAAAAAGAAAATCGAGAATTTAAAAAAAATGTTATTCTCGACTGACTGATTCCAGAAAGTTAACTGAAAGTATTTTTTTCTTGTTGTACTATGCCATCAATCAATCAATCAATTCGCCAGCGAATTCTTTTAACTTGGCTATCAAAAATTTTACAGACACGTTAGAATGAACAGACTAAGACATGTTACATGCAAGTCGTTGTCCGCATCCGCATCTTTGTCATTTATATGCCAGAAACAGTTCATGCCTCCCATGCCACCCTTTTTCACAATGCAAATGTTGAACGAATAACATCAGATCTTCTCTCTCTTCTTTGTTTGCTTATACGTAAGTTAAACATGAAAACAAAGATAGAAGACCATCTAAGATAGAAAAACAAAACCCATCAATCGAATAAAATAAAAATGACTTGCAACCCCTCAAAACAAAAATAATATTTTTTGCTTGCGCATGGACCAGTAAGACGTCACATCATTCACGAAATGGCACAACTAAAGAAGGCTATGAACTACTGTCATGACCGCATCTCACAACAGAATCAATGTTGGAAAATTAAATTATAACCAGGCAGAATTAGACGTAGCAAAGACATAATCCGAAAAATAAAATAAAATAAGAAATTCATTCAAAACCCCGAATAGATGGCGGTGTATGTTTTCCTTTCGTGATCTAATTTTAGGTAGTGTGGTCCCTGGAGAATAAATCCGGATTCTCCAGCATTTTCGGCCAGAGGTAACAAGCTATATGTTTAGTCAGCTTAGTTTAGTTAAGTAATACATTAAGAACAGATTTTTAAGTTCTTATATTAGCTCTTTCATTTATTTGAAATACGAATGTAAAGAGCTGGCGCGAAAATTTGCGACCTCTGTAAGGTCCTTCCGATGCCCATTTCTATTTGCTGAGTCGTTTATATCGGACTTGCATCATTAAGCATTTATATGGATAGTCGTCGATAGCTTATTACTTGAGCACACTCTTATAATGCACGCCCAATGGTGCAATTGTTCAATATTAAACAACTTGTATTTAAACATTTCATCATTGTTGTCCGTCATTGACTTAAGAGTAACAATCAACGTATGTAATGTGTAAAATTTTTTTTATTTTATGGCTGGAAAAAAACAAACGAGTTGCTTTTAGTGCTGTCACGTAAAATGGTTTAAATAGGGCGGCGGGGGATTTGTATAAGTTTTTCCGGCGACATGAGAGAAATGCTGAAATAACGATATCAAAGAGCACATACATATACTTAGACGTCACATATGTATTATGTTTTACTTTTATATTGCACATGAATTAAATGTCTTTCAATTGTCTTTGCCTGTGTGTTGTGTTGATTTCTTTAGATTTACTGCTCTGTTAAACTGTCGTCATCGTCATCATACTTGTTATATAAAGAAATAATCGCCCTCTTGCACCTAACTCACCTCCGTCCGAGTCCACTTCCAATATGAGTGGAAACCTTTCTTACTGTCTTTTGGGTTGAATACTCTACTCTCCAATTATCACTCTACCACTACCACTACCATTATCGCTCAAGTGGCTCGGGTGCCATGGGCTCATGACAACTAAGAAATGTTTAGTTATCCTTGCCGCGTCGGACGGTCCACCAACGATATGCCTCAATGTTCTGGCTCATATCCTGACTCCTGACAAATCATCATGAGATATATAGTATATACTCAGCACTACTTGCAGTCGTCGTCAAAAGGATTTTGTACGACTAAAGCAAATCAACAGCAAATATCTGACGTTGATGAGGATGATGTACGCTATGCGCGAACTGGAACGCAAAGAGGCGATGCATATTAATCGCTTGACTGGTCTTTACGAGAATGATGTTGAAAATGGTAGGACGCGGTGTTGGCGCGGATTTTGTCTTCTAATGTCGGTGGCATTAGTTGAATATGAACTTTGATGCTCATGATAACAATAACCTGACCTTATTGTTGGTACTTTTCGATTGAAATAATTTTTTCATCCCCATTTGTTCATAGGTTATATTGCATGGAATAATGATGAACATGATGAACCTCTCTTTACTGAATGCATACAGTTAAAACTATATAAATGCAGTATAGTTTGATACCTATACCTATACGAAAAAAAATAATCATAGACTTAAACATATAATAATTACAGGGCTGGCTGGCTGGTCAGATATTTGATCAATTTTTAACCCACTTCCTAAAGCCCGATTTGATTAAAATTTTGCACACATGTGTATTTCCCAAGACAAAACTCTTTCCATTAAAATTTGATAGTGATCGTGGCGCGGGGTCGGGGGGATCCCATACAAATTATTTCATATAGCGGCATCAGATCATGTCATACTTTAATGACTGTGTTCTGTGTGCGCTGGTGCCCTTTGAGCAGCGCTTTACGATTAGGGCTGTTTTCTTGTTGGGTTGCAGTGCTTTGCATGTGTTGAAATTTGGTGATCACCAATTTTGGTCAGCCATCAGTAGAATAGGGGATTAACACGTAGCATGTATGCACAACGTGCCGTATTTATTTTGACTGGTGGAAGTTCGATCAAACAAAACACATTGTGATGATAAACTTTCCATTACAGTCCTATTTCTCTTGGTCGTTTGTAAGACATACGCGAGCGGTAGGATCGTCAAAACGATTTTAAGTTTTCTTCTGTGATTCGAAATTCTACCCTTACGCTCAGTGACTCAGTGGTGGTGGTGGTGGTACCCACATCAGCAAGCTGATACCCTGTTTAAATATAAAGCTGACATATGACAGTAGCAATCCTCAGGAAATGCGGATCATAGGAAATGTTGTCTTACAAAAATCTACATATGACATATATTACAATTGTAATGCAAAATTAACATGCTCGTGCATTTGTAGCCAGCAAAATAATGAAGCCCACTGTTAGCGAAATAAATGAACGGCCATGTACCATTCGTAGAAAAGAAATAAACACATATTAAAAATATTGTCATTAGTTCCTACCTCTAACTTCATCTTAGGCTAGCACTAGTAAAAATCGAAAGGACTTTTTCGATGACGAATGTATAAGATAGCGACTGCACCTAAGAATGTTGCGTACCAAAGCATAGCAACAATTTTATAGAACAAGAATATAAGGAGCTGAGAATATATGAAAATATAGTTGACCGGCGAAAGAAAGCAGCCTGGGAGAAAAATCTCTTCCGTGAACTCGAACAGTAGAGAGAGCAAAGACCGCACAAGGCGTCGAAGTTCTGCAAAAGAGTCCACGGTATGACACAATATGCACCGCGATGCTCATACTACAAAGGCAACAAGTAAATGTAAAAAAACTTCGTTTTTGGGGTACAATCTTTTATGTATGCATCGAAACACGCCACACAGTCACAGTTATTTGGTAATAATCGCCAAAATATCTGTTTTTGAGGTCGGCCCTATTTCAAAGTATTTTCGTTTTTCCACACATCAAACGCCCAATACTTGCGGCAAGCGTCAGACGCAGGATATCACAACTGGCCCTGATATTGAGCCGCTCACATAATTTCAGCCCTCTAGGTCGTGCGAAAGGTGGTAAAAAATACCTCAAATAACAAGAAAATGGCGCGATTTTAACCCATTACCCGTGTCGCACGCGAAACGCAACACGCGTCTTAGACGGAATATAAAAAATACTATTTTGGACCTGCAGTGAAAGGTTGTTAAAAAATATCTCAAATAAATGGAAAGAAATTCAACCCATCATACGCGTCATACGCGGAACATCAAAAATGTTATTTTGGACTTAGATACTCTCAAAATTCCAGCTCTCTAGGTCGTGTCGAAGGGGGCTAAAAAGGACCTCAAAGAAGTCAAAAAAAATTCCAACCCATCACACGCGTCATACGCTGAATATAAAAAATACTATTTTGGATTTAAGGGCCAACTATAATGGACTTGAGTTGGATTAATTTAGCTCATGTGAACGACTCATTTCATGCAATTCGTATGCTGTGACTATAATGTGATTTTGTTCGGTTTCGTCAAATGTTCGTAAACGTATGTCGGATTAAACAAGGTGTCAGTAAAATGAGACATTCTGTGCGGAAATTTGACAACTGAGAGAAATTGTCTGAAATGCAAGTAGTTGATAAAGTTCATTATCGGTAAATTAAAGAATGAAAGAAATTAGCCAAGCTTTTCGTTCGGTTTTGTCATGAGAATATATCCACTGCAGCCAATTATAGTTGGCCCTTTAGACACTCACAAAATTTCAGCTCTCTAGGTCGTGTGGAAGGTGGTTAAAAAGGACCCCAAAGTAGTCGAAAATACAGACAAAAAGGGGTCAAGTGAAGTTAAATAAAAGTTTTTAATAAAATGGGTAATCTGATAATCGATCTCAAAGTCATCTTCAGCCTTAAGCATGGAATGAAAAATATCTAGAGTGTATAAATTTTATAGTCTCTTATTGTAGCATAGCCAGAGTATAACTTTTGTAAAGCTATGGGAGAATTCGGCACCCCAAATAAACTGATACGACTCTGTAGGTTGACCAATACCATTGTTATAATCCAAGGAAAGATATCCGGATAACTATTAAGTACATTAAACATCTATATTAGCTCCGACAAGGGGATGGACTGACCTATGTCCTCTTCAAGAGCAAAACAAAACACATGGTGGCCACGTCTGCGGGAAGAAGATCCAAAATTGGGTCCTTAATTAAGACAGTGAAGCGTGAATCTGAAGTAGCGCAATCCTTTAACTATCTCGGGTGAAGGATAAACTCTTAAAGGGAAACAACAGTGGTTCGGAATATCTAAGCTGCTCCTTCCAGCGTATATAATAAACACCAATTATACAAATTTTCGTGTAATCAAATAGTGAATTTTTTGAATATAATCAAACATGCTAAACGTCATATACACTTCAGTTTATGGTTTACGGGTATACAATAAATACATTTGATAACTTAATGTCTTAAATGAATGTATGTGCTATAAAATATTTTTGTGTATTCGTCGTCCAAAGGCCGAAGAAACTGCAGTTTATTGACGATATGACTGACATAAATTAAGAAGGAAGCAGAACTTAAGCAAAATAGTGAGCTTTTTGTCCTAACCATTAAGCAGTCTCTCTGACGATGGATATTCATAACGATAAATATTAGATATATACTGTTGGTGTGTGCGCGAATGTGTGTCTGTATGTAATCATAAAAAACATATTATAGGGAAATGTTGTGCAGGTTAAGGTTTATGTTTTCCAAGTATACTTGTACTAACGATTATTGTTATTACACTATACCATGTTAGCCGTGTTTGCTTTATGTGCCACGGCATAGATAAATTTCCCACTTTACCAGTTATTTCAGGTTGTACACTACGCGCATATACATACACAGTTGCGGAAGTAAAGGATATTCGATGCATGGTGCTTGTGCGATGGTGTAGTCGTAAATTATTTTGCAAATATCGAGCATTTCTGTACGCAGAGTTTTAATTCTTCTCTCTGGGGGTATGGGTGTATTACTGTGGAGCGCGTTTAGTTATAAGCATTACTGGCATCGTTTGTAAGAGGATTGATTTTAATGATAATAGTAACAATGAATATCGCTCATTTACCTTTAGGCAAGTTTTTTATGCCACAATATTTTTCGCAGACTCACCCTGCTGCAGACACAATAGAACGCCGAAAACTAAATAGTAGTTTTTTTTTTGCAATGTCATGTTTATTTTTGAAGGAAGACAAGACCCTAGCCCAATTGGCTGATACTGCGACCTAAAAAGATCTATTCTATCGTAGGGTGTAACTAATCTAAGAGACTTACTACCTTCCTTATGAAGGATAGTATGTCCTTAGTAGCAGAATTACGCAGATTTGCCTTGTGGAAAACATGTCTCCTTAACCAGATCAAACCTGGTCACAGAGGATGTGCCCGTATGTTTCGTCCTCCTCCAAGCAGAACCTACATTCCGTGTTTGAGCCTATATTTGCTAAAGTGATATCGAAAACCACAGTGACCTGTGAGAAAACTCACTAGCTTTCTGATGCTATCCTTTAACCGTTTGGACTGCCTAAGCCCTGGGATATTATCCCAGTGGGCCATAAGAAGTTTACTTTCCCATTTATTAATCATCGCTGTGGTGGTAGCCCAGCTGATACCACAGTAAGGTTCCGTTCCTAAGAACGCAGACCCAAACGAGTGTTACCCTGTTGTGTCCTGCCAGGGATTGCAGTGCAGCGCTTTCAGTGCTGCCTGACTATCTGAAAAGATATAAATCGTAGCGCCTATAATACCTTAACTTAAGTTTATCCTAGCGCAGACCTCAATGTCATGGAGTTCTGCTTGGAAAACAGTGGGACTCTTTTCCATTGCTATTGTGACTTCGGTTTTGGGTCCGAATACCCCAGCACCCACTCCAGAATTTTTTTTCTCGATTCGTCTGTGTACCAGACCAGACATTTATTGTCCAGTGCTGGAGCACCATTATACCAGATTGCTCGGTCCAATATTTTACCTCAAATAACCTACCGAAACAGTACTCCCATGGTATCCGGGATAGTACAAAACATGTCTCTTTTAGGAATTGAGTCAAGAATATTCAGCTGTCCCACGTAGTCACCTGGTTTGTACCCATATTCTAGTAACAGCTTGATAGCGCATCTAGCGGCCGTCTTCCGAATGAAGATTGGCAGGTTTGAAAGCCCGACAACAGCTTATGCAGTCGTAGGGCAGGGTGCCATGCGCACGTTATAACTAGAGAGGCAACTCTTTGTAGCTTCTGAGGCTTAACTACCGTTGTGCGCCCAAGAACTTTCGGCCACCATTTGATGGCCGCGTACGTGATAATTGGTCTCCCCATCATGGTATACATCCAATGCATCATTAAGATTCAGACTCCAAGTTCTGCCGTAGAGGCGTCTACAGGCCCATAGGGCCCTAGAGGCACGTTCAATGGCGGACTTTATATGAGAATTCCAATTTAGTCGTTTATCAATGATGACTCCGAGATATTTAACCTCACTGGAATACTCTAATGTATAGTGCCTTTTATGATGAGAGGTAACATATCAGACAATCTTCGTTTCGTGTAATGCACTAGAAGAGTTTTGCAAGGATTTGACTGCACCACTCTAAGACGTGAAGTAACGCACCTTATTTTGGTCGTACTGTGCTTACCACTAATTATGATCGCCAAATAATCAGCATAACCAATTGCGATATAGCCATAGACATGTCTGTCTGTTTGTCTGTGTCCACTCTACAGCCCAGACGCCTGAACTTATCAGGACGAAAATTAATATTAAGGCTTTTTAGATAAATTGTGAGGAGCAGAATGATTTTGATGGAAATCTGACAGCCGGAAGTGACAGTTTTTCGAGTTTTTGCAAATAACTCAAAAAGTATAGCACTTAGGAGAAATCTGTCAAGTGAAAAAGAAATTTAAACAAAAAACAAAAAAAGCAAAAAATTAAAAATTTGAAAAAAAAAAATGTAATATACATTCACTGAAGATTCCGGTCGCGTCCGTAAAAGAAAGTAGTGTTGTGCCCACACATCCATTTTTTAACTGGATAGTAAAGGGCGTTCTCTGTGCTTTTTCCTTTCCTGTATGCGAACTGACTTGAGTGTAAAAGGCGGCTAAGAGCCAGGCTCTTATATGAACATCAATAAGTCATTCCATAATTTTGAGAAAAAATGATGTTAGATTTATAGGTCTGTATGATTTAAGCAGCTCACTAGGCTTATTGTCTGGTTTAGGGATAAAGATATGCCGCTCCTGGCATATCAGCAATGTTTTCTCAGCATTTCCTCCATGTGGCTCGTTTGGATCGTCTCAATTTAGAGTTATACCCCGTAATGGCGAACCGATATTCGTCCCAGCTCTTCATGAAAAGCCTCATTGAAAAGCTTTATTGAAAAGTTTTCTAACTTTCTTCCTAAATTTGGCCAGCCGGTCATTCCACCAGGGCACCTTACGTTTACTCACACTGGTTTTGAGGACACAGTAGGAAGTAAGCAGCACATCATTTAACTTATAAGCTGCCTCATATAGGTCCCCTAAGGACTTTATGGGAGTAGGTAGCATATCTATCTTGGTAAGGCAATAAGGCAAGATTAGATTACTTGCCTTATTCCGTAGACCTTTGATTTGTCCGCTGTTAACCCATTGTTCTTGGATGAGACCAAGGGTTACGTTTTCATTAGCAAATATTTTGCAGAGGGTAGCGGACGCGTCCTTAACGTTATGCAGATTCGCTTGTAACACCCTAATGGTGCCGAACTTCATCTTTTTCATCTTTTTTCCTATATACATGGCACTAAGGTTTTTTCTTTCCAATGTCGTTAAAATATCTTGACCGTTAATGCGTACGATTTCCGTGGGGAGAGCTGTACTGGTGATCTTAAGATATATCTACCCTGTATTCTGTGTCAGCTTTTCAGTAAATTCTTGTCTTCCACTTATAATTGTATGTATTCCTTCTCAGACCAATTTGACATGGAATGACACTTACCCTTTACGTTGAGGAAACCGAAAATCTAGCAATTTTTGGTATATGCGCTTACGGCAAGCTTCGTTTATCGCAAAAAATACTGCAATATGTTAAGTGTTTCTAAATCAGTCTGGTCTGGCTGCTTTGTATAAGTAGGCGCGCTGAACTTAAATGGAATTGTCACGTCTGAACCCAAAGCCACCTTGCATCTTCTTGAAAATAGTCAATTTGCTGGAACATCACAAAATTATAAACCAGCTCAAGGTTTCATTTCTCAATCAACCACAATACTCCTACTGCTTCAAATGCTAATCAATTTACCCTTATGCGCGAACGTTCTGGAGTTCAGAGATTCCTTCTTTATCTGTACATATATATAAATGTTACACTTCAATACAAGGTGCTAAGCAGTCAATCATCATACCGTCTGGTGAGATATTTATTACGTACTTATTCAGGTGATGGGTGAATGTTTGAAATTGATATATTTTTTTAGTATATATGGAATCTGTCAGCTCTGTCTGGCATTTGCCTTTGCATCTATATAGAAGACATACATGCAGTGTAATTGCTATTTGGATAAAATCGCGTGATTAAAACATAATTAACAATTAGAAGAAATTGTTAATTTTCTGCATTTAAAAAATTTGCTGACCGTATTTTAGTGCGCAATTTCTTGCACATCTATTCCTTGAATATCTTTTTATTTTCAAGGATGTAAATATCTGTTCGGGGGTATAATGAGGTTCTTTACAATTGGATTTAAGCTATAGCTTTGACCATAAGCCAATGCTCTAATTTTTAATCGATTTATTTGTGTGATATGCAAAATTACAAAAGTTTTTCAATTATATCGTAGGGTGTTAAATATTATTTCTTGCAATAATTACAACATAAATTAATTGAAAACGGAGCGCGTACTGTATCAATATGTTTGAATCTGGTGACATGTATGATGGTGGTTTTTGCTTATATTTTTTTACCACTTCGTTGACAGTTTGTACTAGTTTATTTAAAACACGGTATGTATAGTCATTTGAAACCTATACTTCATTCTACGAATGAGATTCAAATATATTTAAGATAAGCTGCAAATCATAATTACACCAATGCATAACCAACGATAGAACAAGTGCACAGAATTGTAAATTCAGTCAAACATACCCTCAAAAAAAAAGAAATACTGTTTTCCTGTTTTTTTGAATCGCTTAAACCTGTGGTAAGGTCTGGCATGAAGGCTGGCATGGAAAAATCATATCAAAACCAAATGCAAACAAGTGAAATGAGGTTCTTCAAAATATATTTTCTGATAGGAAGGAAATCAATATTATCATTGGACAATAAAATCTTACTGTACAAAGCGTTAATCATGCCCATTTGGACATATCGTATTCAGCTACTTTCTAATCTAATTTCTAATGCTAATCAAGAATTTTAGCAACGTACACAAGCTAAGATCCTTCGCAGTATTACAAATGCTCCATGGCATGTGCGAAATACAAAGATTCACGATGATCTTGATATCGAAACCCTTAATGAAAAAATTAAAGAATACGGTTCAAAATATTGCTTAAAACGAGAGACACATGTTAATGAATTGGCTAGATATATATATAATAAACCAATCAACTTGTGAACCTATGAATTTGTTAAATGTTTAGTGTATAAGCGCATAACCCAATTTAAGGAAATTGAGAACAGTTATTATAAGTATTATTGCTGGCTAAATAATTTAGTAACTTTAGGTTAATGAAACTTCTTGTTAGATTCTGTTATAAAAAGCTACAAGAATAAAGCCAATGGCAGCTTTTACCAAAAAAAAAATTAAAACGTACCATGGTGATGTAAAAATCTGCGGCGGAAAACGACTAAATAATTGTCTTCTTGTATTGTAAAATAAAATATAATAAATAATTTAATAAATAACCCAGGAATGTTTCTCGTGTTTCTTATATACCAACTCGGTATAATAAGTACGTTTCTATTTCTATATTTAACCTTTTTTGTACAGCTAACATCTAATAAATGTGTGGGGGCCGTGGCTCATTGGAAATGCGCATGGCTACTGAGTAGTAGCAGTGGTTCGAATCCCAGTAACACCAAAAGTATTTTTCACGGGTCCCACCTCTCGCGAATGGGTGACAAACGTTCTGAGAGTAATAACTTGTCACGGAAAGCTTCTCAATTCGCCGTTCGGAACTGTCCCTTCCATTTGTGTCCAAAAAATTAACATGCACAACACAAATGGTCGCGAGAAGCTAGGCCTTGGACCGCAACGGTCTGTCGCTCCGAATATTATTATTAACATCTAATAAAGCCGCCATTTAACATTATTTATTATTTTTTACATTTTAAAGCTGTTACTGCTCTAATGAGGCTTGCCTACGACACTAAATTATACCGCCTAATGGCAACGCAATCACTTTATTTCCGCGAAAGCTTTCGCGGTCAGCTGGACAAAAAGGTATTGCCGTTGAACCTGTCAAACTTTTAGGGAGTTTTGCTGGGAGTGTAGTATGTTTCCTATTCGTGAACAAGAGAAAAGACCACATTCAAAACGTTTTGTATCAATGGAACATTTTTTTCAAATCCAACTGCCATGCCAAATGTGTCTGCTAGAGTGCGGTTAAACCTGTCACATTTGCATATGACGCCTCTGGATTTCTGACGTCAGGCAAAAATCGTAAAACTCACAGATACGAATACTTTCGCTGTCAGTCAAAAGGCGTCGGACATCAGCAGCTAGTATTAGCAGCATCGACAAAATGCATTTTTACAGCAAAGCCTCCGACCATCGCTGTACTTCAAATGACGATTTCAATATAAAGGCATATTCACCGGAAAGGGATGAAGAGAAACGCTACGGAGCTTCGCTAGGTTGGTTGGTACATATAAATGGTTTGCGTTCTGACATTTAGACGGATACGACGTACATGTATCTACACAAATAAGTTTGAAGCCCACGGTCTGGCCACCAAAAATTCAACCGCAATCAAACGTATTTTGTATTTGTGCACAAAAAATGCATTGAACATGTAGAAGATGCATAAAGCCAGGAACACACACACACATACATATAAACGGCATTATTGTGCTTCTAGTGCAGATTTTTTTTTTCAGTGTTTCGTCCGTGCTATCGCAATGAATCGCGCTAATGCTGTCACACATTCGATGATGTCAAAATGCATATGATTGCTATCGAGCATTTTTGACACTTGTGAATGACAAGTCTGTGTGGCTGTTCACTACGTTCAATATGCCTTCGCTTTCATTGTCAATTGTGGCAAAGGCATAGTGCTGCAAACACGAACGAGTAAAAAGCATTCTAAGCTGGTTTAGCGTTTGTACTAGGTGGATGGGTTTGCTAAAGTGCAGAACAAAACCGTTAACAGCCAGCGGCCAGATGCAAAACATTATTACTCGTATTTTCTAAAATAAACAAGGTTAATTTTTGCTCCTTTTGAATTACATCAAAATAGGTAATATATCGTGAGCTCTTGTAAGGATGTAAAAAACTGCTTTTAGATATGCCCGTACGTATGTAGAGGCATCATAGCAACTTCCTTGTAATATGGTTTGGATGGGTTTTCTGTGTTTATTTATTTGACGGTTGTTTTTTCCATGCCGTTTCCAAAAACGAGCATTTTTTTTGAATACCATTTACGAGTATATGTGGATTTTCTAAATTTTGGTTGTACATTTCATTTATATAATTGCGTTTAGGAAGTTTATGACGCGAATCTTGTTCTGCGAATGAAGGGAATTGTAATTGTAATTGTATTCTGCCGGATGTAACTTGCACACAATGTTTATTTAATCTTTCAAAGCTGTCCTTCTAACAATTCAAAAGTTGTATATGAAAACTAAAATTTATTAGTTGATGTTTATTTATTTATTTATCTATAATGAAGAGTTTCTCTAAGTTCTACTATAATTACAAATAAACCGCTATTTATTTCGTTTACTTTTCGTGGCAGTGGCGTGGCAGGGGTAGTGAGATGTTGGCTATATCTACACATATGGCTGCTATCGGTCCATATACCTATATCGTCAAAGAGTGTTTCTTGTATGTTGGTAGTTCTGCCTAACGTTGAAGAGTACTGAATATCATAGGTTACTTGGTAAGCAAATTCTAATTTAAATTCTCTATATTAACTTCGCGTCCCCGGTTGTCTGTCGGTGACTGACTTCCTAAAGCCCAATTTTATTCAAACTTTGCACACAAGTATATCTCCGATGACAACATTTTCTATTAAAATTTGGAAGTGATCGGGACCTAGGGTCGAAGGCCCCTAACTTTTTTCAAATCTTGTACGCATGTGTAGGTATCTCCGATGACAACACTTTATGTAAAAATTTGGAATTGATCAAGCTCAGGGCCGGTGGATCACATGAACATTTTTAAAAAATTAGCCCGAACTTCTTCAAATTTTGTACCCCTGTGTATCTCCGGTAATAATACACCACACACAGAGCCAACGGGCTCACATACCCACTGGGTGTACTGGGATCACTCAAAAAAAAATTAAAAATTAATATGGGCACCCCTCGACCCTGAGACCCGAGGGGCCCCAAATTTTAACAGAAAGTATTGTCACCGGAAATACACATGTGTGCAGAATTTCAACAAAAGTGTCCTTGGGAAGTCGGTTAAAAATTGATAACAAAACTTGACCAGCCAGCCAGCCAGTCCGCCAGCCACGGGCACGCGAAATAAATATAGAGAATTTAAAAAGAAAAAGTAATATTAAGAAGAGGTTTATCTTATTTTAATTTTTTATTTATTATATACTGTATCTATCATAAACGTACGACGTATACAATACGATGGCAATTATTTAATTTTTTTATATAATGTACACACGCTAAATGGATTTTAACCATTATAATGTTTGCACAGCGTGGCGTTAGGATATTAGGGAGAGGAAAAGATGAACGTGTGTCTTATATGACTGCAGATCATACAAATGCGGAAACACAGAATCATTCCAGATAATTGTGCGGCTAAAGAAGGAATCTCTGAATTCGTTTGTACATCCGACGATAGGCGCGAGTTGACGCACGGATATTACGGATGGGTTTTAGAATGGGCGGGATGCATCTGGATATTTCTTTTGAACACCGCTTGTGCAAAAAGCGATAAAACAGTGACAAGCTGGGAACATTCCTACAATGTTCAAGCGATTCGATTGTTTTCGCGATATTTACGTCCCCAATGTGGTCTGTAAGGGCACCTATCCAGACAATACAGTTGTATTTAATTTTTTATTTAATTGTGTTACTTATTATAGACTTTATTTAATCGTTTGTAAAAATAATCAATAAAGTTGAATTCAACTTTAGGGCGAATATACGCCTCGTAAATAATAGCCAGATCTTGCCCCGTTTTATGAAACCTTGACATCTCGCAGCATTCTTGGCGATGGCAAATATGTGGTCGTTTCAACGAAGCTTGTTGTTGACGCACATACTGAGAATTGAGAGTCCTTCAGTTTCTCTGATGCAAGATTCATTCATAGATAAAGGTTGCGAGTTTAAATTACGTTTGGACGACAGAAGACAGCATTGGGTTTTAGAAGCGTGCAAATGCATTTTTGTTTAAATCAATAAAAGAATCGCCTTCGCTTTGTAATATGATTTTTTTAATTTTTTCCAAATATTGATTAACTTTAAACGTTGATAATATACTAAATTATTTCGAATGTTTATTCTAATGGTGAAATAAGTCGTCGTATTTGTCGTCGAAGTCATCATTATAATTAACAGGAGAAGGCAAGTATCTACTGAGCATCCATCATTGAATAAACGACAACTACTCCGTCGAGCACATATGTATAACCAACGCTTTGAACTTGACGTATGCAAGAGATGCGACGCATATTAGAGAGTAGAAAACACCAAGAGAAAAAATGTAATTAATTTCACTTACTGTTCAGCACTGCCTGAGATATCCTGACACTGACGCTGATCTCGATCCCGGTGATGAATTTTAAAGTTGTTGTTGATTTGAGGGCTGCTTCCATCGCTTTTGTTGCTCGTACTATCACTATTATTGCGCATCGCAAGAGTCTGAGTTGTCCTCCGGTCGCTTATCTGTGAAAGAGCCGAGTCCTGCGATATCATTCTCGTTGCCGATGCTGGTTTCCTTCTGGAAAGATAGACTTTACTACTGTCGTTGCTCGTTGTCGCAGTTTTGTTGGTATTCATTTTGTTATTCACGTCCGTATTGTCATCATTGTGAACGTTCACATCATCACTGGAATCAATCAAGTTGGAAGTGTCTCCGCAACAGGCCACAGTTACATCGGGAACAGTTGCCGAAGGAACTTAAGTCCTAGGGGTTAATTTTGGTATTCGGTGGTGGTTAGTATCGCGGCTTGTTTTAGTGTTGCTTATCCGACTACAGCCTCGGGAGGCATCGCAGACGACAGCGGCCTCCCTGGCAGCTTGTTATTTCAACCCTTCGCTCTTTTCGCCGGCATCATCCTTGTTGTTGTCGTTTTCATTTCTACTGGTTCCTGTTGTCGTCGTTGACGGCAATTTATGCATGAAAGCAGATGATTTCAATTGCTCCCTCCATTGGATGGGTATCGGGTGAGGTTACGATTCCGATTGCGTTGCTTGCAGTGACAGTAGATGGCTCTTGCGTTACAGGTGGTTCTTCAACTGACGTAACCAAACAGTTTGTTGTTGGTACTGCCAAGGCTGCTGCTGTAACGGCCTCTGATGGATTTCTCTTTTAGGAAATCGGCTCGTCATCGTCATCACCCAGGTCCTTGATGACAGCACCAACACATGATAATGTATTGCAATGTGCTACCGTCTGTGTCTCTTTCGGTAGTAGTGACAATGATGATGACGAAGTCGGCTTTGATGGTTTTTCAGTTGACGGCGATGACGCCTTCGTGGTTTCTGGTTTTGTTGTCTCTGATGGTGAATTTGGCGGTTTCGATGCTGGTGATTTTGGAGAATTGGTTTGAATTTCTGCAGGATATATGATTCCACTATTTTCAATATTTCTCGATGTCTGTTCGTTGAGGCGAATTATGTGTTTATGTCCCAGTGAAGAGTCTATGTTCTCTTGTAAGTATTAATATTTCGAACCCTTTGTTGCGAGTTTAAATTATAATATACTCATAGTTTAGACGCTTCAGTAAGATCTTCTGTATAATCAAGCACAAAATATTTGTATTAATATGTGGGTACTGTATTTTTCAGTTGTGGAATAAACATTTTTAATATAACTAACAGCAATTTCGTTTTACGGTAATTGCTATTTTTCATTTGCCGTAGCTGAATAAATGGCTGCTTATGCGAAGGCGGATTTTGTTAAATTGGTTGGACTCCTTTGTTGGTTGTTCATCGACGATGCAGTGTCCGTATGTTAAGAGAGACTGAATAAGTAAATGCTAAAAAAAAATTGCGGGTGAGTTAAAGCCGCTCGTTTGTTGCTTGCGTCATGTGCCATTGTGTAAAATGTTTGCTGTTGCGCATGTTCATCGTCGACTGGCTGAATATGTCGAGAAACTGAAGCCAAGTTGAGAGAGATGAACGAACGAATCAAATCGAAAAATGTCAGTTATTAATGTTGCACACTTTAGCCCTAATGGGCAACTCCACGAGTGACAGATTTTACATATACATCAAGCCTCTTTTGCCAAATACGAAAATACAGACAACAACTAACCGCATAAACGAATAAGGTTAGCTAAGCGAAAACGATGCAGCTGCATTAAACAAATTGGTTTGCATTTTTCGTAATAGGTACAATGTGCCCTATAGAATCTGGCTTACCTACTCTGGGCTTAATAAAGTAAAAATATAAATTTAGTTTTTAAGTCACTTCCAGAAATGAAAACTTGTTACATGATATTTCAATTTACGAATACCTGATCATACAGAATAAAACGTGTACTCGCACATTAACGTTAACGTTAATTAAAAATTGTGATGTTCTATGTCAACGTTTGCTGCAGTTAAGTCATTTGGTTGTTGGGAACTTCTTCAAGAAGACATTGTTTGTAAGTTATTTGAAATGTATTTGAAATGTAATTGACTTATTCTTAAATGTTCAAAATCTGTGTTAAAATGGTGGTTAAGTAAAACAAATATACATAATATATATGTAGGTATACATCATACCTACTAAGATCCAAAAATTTTAACTACAACTTAAAATATTTTTTACATACACAAAACACACGATACATACAAAATACACGAAAAAGGACACAAATAAAAAAAAATACCAAACTCGGAAAATTAACTCCATTGTAATATCGTTATATAAAACTTTATATTTTTAATTTTATATATGTGCTTATAATAACTTAGTTTTCTACAACAATGATTCATCTTAACAAAACACCCTGTTAAAATAATACAATAATATAAACTGCTTCTCTACCCTCATATTAATAATCGGCATCATTTAAACGCAGAGATTTGAAATTCAGCGCCCATTCCAACAAGTGCAAAATGCAACGCCATTCTGTTAGCTTACACGACTAGGAGACTGGCGACTGGTGACTGGACGAGTGGACGACTGGACGGAAGTCTGACTGGCGTGCAAAACATTTATATTTCTTTGTTGATCACTGGACTGATTGTCAGTGCCGCATCTGTCCTTATGCTTAAAACAGTTCTCGCAAATGACTGATGAAGCGTCCGCAATTGAATGGCCGATGGGACGCGCCAACCATCACCGCACAAGGGAATTCATAAAATCTGCAAAGGCGTGATTTCGATCGTTAGTCAATGTCTTCGCGGTCATTTTGTGCACCTTGTAAGTATATATATGCAAGTTTACAGCAGTTTTTCAACAGACTTTGCAGCATAGCTGTTGAGGTTAACTATTTAAAATTGACGAAGCAAAACGTCGAGCAGATCGCTTTTATGTATGCTAACTGGTCGATCTGCACGCCAGATAACTATGTATAGTGGTGGGGAGAGCACAATCGGAAGAGCTTCTGCCGGCGCGACGTTAGAAATGAAAGTAAGCGGTATATACGAGTATAATACGATTACGAAACAAATGTGTTATCCGTTGAGGTTGGGATGTAAATTGGACAAGACGAGTAAGCCACATCAACTGTATACCTATAAGAATGCTGCTTTCCAACAATGACAACAGTCAGTCGAAGCTGCTCCGATCTGCTCCAAAGTAAACGTATACGTATATATATTTGCTCATGTATGTACACACAAATTTGCGTTCTGTCTTGTAGTGTACTGAAGTCAATAGTGAAGAGCACAGATGACCCTCGCATGGAAATTATTTTCTCGCTTACTTCTTGCCGCTAGCTCGCTGAGTGGACGCGTTGCGTTTGTCTTACTTCGGATCTCCGGCAGTTGATATTGCAACTACCCGTGCTGTGGCTGTGGTGAATGTGATGCAAGTGCGTTGCAATTTATGACCCTGTCAGGACAATACCATATCGGATCCAGTGTACGATATGCTATCCGCTGTTGCCTGCTGCATCACTAGTGAAGCAGCATATACAGAAATGAAAGGTAAGGGAAGTCGATAAAGACGACGGCGAGCCTACGAAGACGTTGATGACAAAGATGGGGACCAATAAAAAGACCACGAAAAAAGGGATGTGAGGAAACAACAATATTGATCCTTGGCAAACAGGGATATGTATGTACATGAAAGCCGAACATTTGGTATGGAAAATTTAATAATATGGCCACGGCTGTTTGTTCATCACGTTGTCTAAGGGAAATTTACATTTTAGTAAATAGTTATTTGACTACAGCAACTGCTGCTGGTAACATCGCGGCCAAATCGTTTGACTTCGATTGGCAGAAAATGTACTTCTCAACTTTAAAACAGCTTATGCCAAAGTGGCGAAATTGTTTGCAGTTTCTCCGCTGCCGTTGCAACGTTTGTTTTCACGAATGTGCGGAAATGACTTTACGCCAAAATTATTCTTTACAATAGCATTAGAAAAGCCGATGGATAGTAATAATTAGTTTTTTAATCTCAACAAACAGTTTCAATTTATACGGTAAAACAAAACAAATAACAACACAACATTTTATTCGCCAATACAACTATGAAAAATATGAATACCTTCTCATGTTCAGTCTCTATTTCCCTAAGCTTTTGGAAAAAAAATTAAATTTACCTATTTAAGTTTATTTGAACCTCTTTAAGATCACAAACTAGAACAATCACATCTGGTGTCCTTAAAAGCGATTAACCAATAAAAACGTATTGTTGAGATTAAAAATTTTCTTCGACACGACATGCGGGGTATAACGACCAAGATAACTTACTGGGTGAACGAATGCTAGTGAATTTCTCTCATCATTATATGCTTGCTACCGAAGTTCAGTTCTTCTTTCTGGCAGAAGGAAAACTGGTCCATCCGTGTCGGTTGATGTGCTAGATATATTCAATCAATGGCAATAATGGCCACAAGGGGCTATACTCGTTTGCGCCGACAACACGATCGACGATCGGCATTATCATCTACCTTCCATTTGCCTTGAGCGAATATGGTAACTTAAATCGATCCCCGGTCAACAATGAATATTTAAAATGGCGCATTGCAAACAACAGCGCCCGCAATAGCATTCTAAAAGGAAGGAGTTTTGTATGAATATCTCAGGTACTTGAGTTATTTAACATTTATGCGAAGCACAAAACAATCGAAGATCAACGAGATGACTCGACGTCTGAGACGACAGTGTCGCCTCTATCTACTTGTATGTACCTATGCATGCGAACTTGGGCACCGACGCCGAAGGTAGATTTTATTGGAATGCAAAATCAAGCCGTGCAATGTCGGCAGAAATGCTCAAGATGAGGGTGCACGCCTTTAAATAGCATCTACCACCAACCATACTACTTCGTTTAAATATCGACTGAGGAGCGCGGGCGCACTTACAATAAATATAAATCGATTTTGAGCTAGAAATGGATAAAATTCACCTGAAAATGTATCTACGAATTTTGTTGACTAGGAAATGTCACGACTTTTATTTTGTTTCGATGGTCACTTGCTTGCCTCTTGCATGTGTCACATGGTGCGCCATTTATGGTTTTGTCGATTATGCTTTTTGCCTTTGTTCTGAAAAACTTATGCGTCCAGTAAGAACGCAACCGCAGATGATATTGATGGATTTAGTCACAAGGGAGTAAGAAGATTAGAAAAAACTGTTTTGATTTTTCCAAGTAAAGAAAGCTCCTATACGGATTTAGTAAATGGGTTGTCGAGTGCTTATGCGAAGATAGATATAAAAAAATACTC
This sequence comes from Nephrocerus scutellatus, assembly GCA_947095585.1. Lineage (NCBI taxonomy): Eukaryota > Metazoa > Arthropoda > Insecta > Diptera > Pipunculidae > Nephrocerus > Nephrocerus scutellatus. Next base: position 67,094,455 of record OX352764.1, on the reverse strand, counting down.
AAGCTTCAGAAAATGAATGGATCAGGGACTTGATGATCTGGTAATTTTTCTCTCTGTCTCATAAGCACATACAGAAGTAAAAACAACAAACAAAACCGTAAAGGTGACAATACTCTCGTTACTCAAGCAGACGTCTTGGCAAATCACCTCTCCTACACACCATCCGTTAAAATAACACAGGATTACCAAGTTACGGTCCGTCACTGTTGGGAGTAAATCAAGTATGTTAAAATATAAATTCGTTTACTCGTTCGAATGCTATAAAAGAGAAGATGGATAGAATATTACTCTCAAAGGTATAATTTGGTTTTTGTTTGTTTTGTCATTACTTGTTTTTCTAAGCTTTATGCAGGATATCCTCTTTTATATATCCTCTGTCCACTCTCCACTCCACATATATATGACCGCTGACTGTCTATCTATGTTGTGTGCTTTTTCAAATAAGGGTTTTATTTGACGTATTCTACGTATTAAGAACAATGGATTATACAAAGTAATAACATGTATTGGGGTTTTATACCTATATTTTAATTGACTATATGTATGCGGAAGAGAAAACTGGTCCGAAATTTGTCTTTAGCTTAGCTGGTTGTTTGCTTGGCCAACAACGAAACCTATTTGCGTTCTATTAATTTGTAGGATAAATTTAAAATTATAACAGTTATTTAAATTTAATTTATTATTGCATATTAATAATAATAATGGTAATATTCGGCGAGACAGACCATTACGGTCTAAGGCCTAACTTCTCGCGACATTTATATTTTTGAACACAAATGGAAGGGACCTACAATTTAAGGCCGGTTCCGAACGGCAAACTGAGAAGCTTTCCGTGAGAAGTTGTTATTTCTCTCGGAACGTTTATCACCCATTCACGAGAGGTGGGACACCGTGAAAAATACTTTTGGTGTTACTGGGATTCGAACCACGAACCTCCTGCTCAGTAGCCACGCGCAGTTCCACTTAGCATCGGCGCCCTATATTTTGCATATTACATATCTTAAAGTTGGTGTTGGACTTATGATGAATTTCTCTCACACATATAGGTAGGTAGGTAGAGGAGTGAACCTCGCGCTTAGTGCTAGAGTGCGCCATTTTGATACCACATCTCGAGGGAACTAGCATGATATTTGAATGATTAGAAAAGTTTAACCTGATTGTTGTGACGTATACCCATTTTGATTGGCAATAAATAAAAACCATATTACAAGCGATGTTATATTATTAAAAGAACCATAACAAGAATTTTCTTTTTTTCACTGGAGTCCTAATATATAATTACTACCTACTATAAAAAAATTGAAAGTAAATTAAGATTTTGTTATGGACAAAATTAAGTTAAAAAAAATAGTTAGTTCAGCATTTCTTTAATTACACTGGTTTTTGTAAACATTCTCGAGTTCTTAACTAAATCTTCTTGACAATCTGTATTTTTAATTGAGACTTTTAAATTTTCATATCTTCCTCGAGTTAAAGCGACATATAAATGTCCATGAGAGAAAACTGGCTCAGGAAGGTATACACCGACATGGTCAAAGACTGTCCATGATTCTTCTTGATGGTCATAGAAAAACCCAATATCAATTGAAACTGACGATGCCTCATTATGAATGGCAAAGTACTTTCGCTTCTCTCCAAATTAATTCTTGGAATGCTTTCTTCCTCCTAATTAGTTCCTGTGATAATTTCTGCTTTTTTACAGTTTCGATGAAGACTTCTGACTATTAATCGAGTTCCATTCAACTAACCCTTTTTGGGTTTAGATTTCAAAGAAGAATGATAAATGCACAAACTTTTAATTTCAGTATATATGGCGGAATCCCCGAGGGACATTGTGCGTGAAAAAATTCAACAGGAAAATCAATCTTAAGTACGTCTAGGTGAGAACCCGTCAAAAATGATGGAATATTTTTTCTACCACCTAACCATTTCGCCATTTTTCATTGGAGCACCAAATGAACATATGGTATGAATATGAACCGAATCCAACCATAAACACAAATTTTCGTAAATATCTCGACTCCAGCGCCACCTAATAGATAAAAAAAAAACTTAAATTTATCGAAGCACCAAACGCACATATGGTATGAATATGAACCGAATCCAACCATAAACACAAATTTTCGTAAATATCTCGACTCCAGCGCCACCTAATAGATAAAAAAAAAAACTTAAATTTATCGAAGCACCAAACGAATATATGGTGTGAATATGAACCAAATCCAACCATTAGGACAAATGTTCGCAAATAACTCGACTACAGCGCCACGTAACGGGTGAAAAAAACCTAAATTTATCAGAGCACCGAACGAACATATGGTGTGAATATGGTTTCGATACGTCCATTGGTTTAGGCGGGATGACGCAACATAAAAGCGTTATATCCATACAGATAAACAGACAAAGGTTCTTATGTTATAAGCCGATTAAAAGATTTAAATATAAACAATATATAACTATATATAAAAAAGTTTCGAGATTTTGAAAAATGTAAGCAAAATTGAAAAGATTCTGGAGATTCTCGAATCTCGAGACGGTATATTCAGTCCCAGTCACAGACCACACAATCGATGGCTTGTTATGCTTTATTTTCAAACGGTTGATAGTAGTTATCGTTGGTTTAACTCTTATTTTGTTCTTTTAACCGAAATATACAGATCTTGGAGAGGCGATATTTGATCTTCCGTCGATTGATTTTTTAGCGAAAACGAACAATATTACAGCCAAAAAATCAATCTATGCCAGATTTTTTCTCAAATCGAATTCAACATTAATTTGGCGCAGCTAAGCAAAAAAAAAAAAAAATAATATGCATGAACATTGCTGCGAAATTGCAGTGGTAGCGCGCGGACTTTATTTACCCTATACCCGTCGTCTTATAGATTGGAAAATTATATTTAGCTATGCATTAATTTTAATTCACGTCATTGGAAAATGTTTTAAAAAACGAAAAATCTAACGACGAGTAATACCACAGATAATATAATAATAAATATAATACTTATCTATGGGTTAATATAGCAATTTAGGAATTATGAGTAGTTTTTGAAAACTACACTTCTTAAGCTTAAAATTTGTAGGTGTCCGAAACTCTACCCAAAACTATCTACCGATGCAATCTGTATTCATCAGTGGGTATTGAATTGGTTCTTTGAGGTTGGACTGTTTCTGGCGAAAAAAATCGTGATGATAATTCTTGTCAAGTGTACAGCTTCCATATAAATGAACTATTTTATTGAAAGCTTTGTTGTGTAACACCCTAAAGTGATTTATTTATACATACTTGTACAAGAATGTCTATATAAGTGTGCATTACTCACACGCGCGCTTTGGTGTTGGCGTCTAACGATTCTTTTCAACTGTACGCTAAACAAAACGGTTTCAATATGGTAAGATGCAATTGTTTCCGACACATCTTGTTATCCGGCAAAGTCATCTTCAAGTCTTTTGGCATTTTCTTCGTTGTCGTCGCATAGTCGCAAGTCGTCATTATCATTGCTTGTCGGATTTTTTTTCATTCTCATCCGTTCTTTGAAATCTCCCAACTTTTCGCTGTTGCCTTTTGTTCGTGGCATTCAGTTTTCTTGTCTTTAATTAAAAAAGTGACCGCACTAATTAGCCTCAAAGGGACTCTTCAGGAATTTCGTTAAATTTTTTTCAGCAAAGCTTTGCGTTACCTCATTCCCTTCGATGAGGTAAATTTTTTGCGTCTTTTGGCATTCCTGGCAAATATCTTAGTTTTGGTTTGGTTTCTGTCCTTCATAGCTCCTTATAAGACGATTTTCGGATACTTCTATCCCTTCTTTAGTTTTTGTTTATCAATATGTATACATTAATACACAATTTTACGTAGGACTTTAAATCAATATAGTATCACCATCTTAATCTTGACAAATGAACGTTTCATGAGAATCTTCATCAAATGTGGAAATAATGTTATAAATTGAATTTTCGAATAAGTTTCTTCACAGTTTGTTAGGTTTCGAATTACAGACAATATATTGGTACCCAGAACACATACTTTAACTAATATAGTTCTAAAAGAAGAAATCTATTGAAATATCCAATGTCACATATCGCATGGTATTTGTTCAATTGTGTTCTTAACACTCTAACCCAACTTTACTGAAATTGGCTAATTGATTTTTTATTTTTACAATCATCAGCGATTATTTTTGTCATTGCCACTGCAAACATTTGCGAGAACGTCCTTTGTACTGAACAAATGCGCACTAATTAAACATATGAAGCATATATACCTATACCGCCATGGATATGTGCACATATCTAAAAAATGCTCTGGACTCGGGTGTGTTTGTCATGATACTGATGCAACTCTACTCTATTTCATTATCTCGTTTCTTTCGAAACTCATTTGTAGACAACGAAACCCCCAAACTCCAAATTGGACTTTGAACAAGATGTCGCATCCCTTTTGAAAAGACGAAGACGATTTCTGGATGGAGTGGCCAGGCTAAACGGCAGGGATCTAAGCACTGATGAAAATAAGTCGAGTGGAAACTCCTGTGTCAACACAAAAGAAGCTGCAGAGTTCAATTAAAACATTTTATGAGATTTCTTGAAAAATCAGCTTTTTGTTTTTGGTTGAGCTAAAAGAAATCACCTACTGTGTTCGATGTTTCCGCAAAGTACACAAATCTGAGATAGTGTAAAAATCAGAAACAAGAAAGAGAAGTGCAGTGCACAGTGGGACAAATCGTTAAAGAAGTTTTGCGATTTAAGTAATCAAACTCAAATAACAAATACAACAACATACTAATTATCTTTAAATATTTTTCGTAATAATTCTTTTAAAATACAAATTTAGTTTTGTGAACTGATACGTGCGGAAAATGCGGGGAAAAATTAATTTAAATTTACTCCGGTTGAATAAAAGCAACCCATAAAAATTAAATTGTTCTTCTAAATTCTCTAATCTTGTGAAAATTTTGAATAAAATTGGGTTAATTTTTTAAAAAAATATATGGGGCGCGTTCATTTCCCAATTTTTACAAAAAGTATTGACCATCGGATGTGTATTGAATTTGAAGATAATAGGGTAAATTTTTAAAAAAATTTGTTTAGGAACCCCCCGACCCCGAATCACGAACACTTCTAAATTTGAATAGAAAGTGTTGTCATCGGAAATACACATGTGAGCAAAGTTTGAATAAAATCGGGCCTTAAAAATTGGGTGGTGGGCACCGTGGCTCAGTGGTTTAGTGCATGGAAGTCTGAGCAGGGGTTCGTAGTTCGAATCCCAGAAAACACCATAAGTATTTTTCTCGATCCACCTCTCGCGAATGTCTAACAAACGTCCGAGAATAATAATTTGTCAAGGAAATCTTCTCAATTCGCCGTTCGGATACGGCATTAAATTATAGGTCCCTTCCATTTGTGTACAAAAGTATACATGCACAACAGAAGTGGTCGCGAGAAGCTAGGCTTGGACCGCAACGGTCTGCCGGGCCAAATCATTATTATTATTAGAAAGTGGGTTGAAAATTGATCAAAATAATATGCTAGCCACCGACAACCTCGCATGCGAAGTTAATGTAGAGAATTTAAAAAAAAAACAGCCCATAAAAATAACCCCGACTCCGGGGCCCGATCACTTCCAAATTTTTACAAAAAGTGTTACCAATCACACAATGTTGGAGATCACATGTGTATAAAATTTGAAGAAAATCGGGTAAAATTTTAATAAAATTTAATGGGTGCATATCCGACCCCGGGGCCCAAATTTTTACAAAAAATGTTGACCATATTAGAGATAAATATGCGTATAAAATTTGAAGAAAATCGGTAAATTTTGTAAAATATTTGTATGGGAGCCCCACGACCCAGAGGCCCGAGAGGCCACAAATTTCAAAGGAAAGTGTTGTCATCGGAGATTCATATGTGTGCAAAGTTTGAATAAAATCGGGCGTTAGGAAGTGGATTAAAAATTGATCACAAGATTTGTTCCGCCAGCCAGCCAGCCACGGGCACCCGAAGTTAATATAGAGAATTTAAAAAAACAGAAATTACTCAGAATACACAAGAATTAAGGAATCCCATGAAAACATGGTTTCTCGTCGTTTCAGGCAATTTGTACCATAAAAAAACAACCCATAAAAATTAATTAAATAAATAATAATAAATAAATAAATAAATAAATTTTTCGTGTTAATTCTCTAATTGATACACAAAGTGCAAAAAAGTCCAAAATTTTTACAAAAAGTGTTTCCATCAGAGATACACATGTCTACAAAATTTAAAGAAAATCAGGCGAATTTTTAAAAATTTATATGGAAGCCCCTCGGCCTGGGGGCCACTTCAAATTTTTTACAAAAAGCGTTGTCCATCGGAGAAAAATTTATATAAAATAAATAAATCGGGTACTTTTTTCATAAAACCAGACCCAGGGGCCCGATCACTTCCAAATTTTTACAGAAAGTGTTGTCCATCGAAGATACACATGCGTATAAAATTTGAGGAAAATCTGGTAAATTTTGTAAAATATTTGTATGGGAGCCCCCCGACCCTGTGGGCCCAAATTTTAATAGAAAGTATTGTCATGGGAAATACACATGTGTGCAAAGTTTGAATAAAATCGGGCTTTAGGAACGTCATCTCTTTCCTCATACCGACCCTTTGCGCTAACATCCATACTCTCCAAGGTTATGGAAACCCTGATCAATCGTAAGCTTATGCAATACCTTGAATCACGTGAAATCCTTAGTGACCAGCAGTACGGTTTTCGTAGGCAGCGTTCTACAAGTAACCTGATGGCTTATATCACTGAAAAGTGGAACCAGTCTATTCACAAATTTGGTGAAAGTAAAGTCATTGCACTCGATATTTCCAAGGCATTTGACAGAGTCTGGCATCGAGCTCTTTTGTCGAAAATGTATGCTTATGGAATTAATAACACCCTGCTCGATTGGACTAGGAACTAACTTTCTGACCGATCAATCCAGGTCGTATTGGACGGATTAAAATCCAGTGTCCACCGCATAAACGCCGGTGTTCCTCAAGGCTCTGTTGTATCTCCGACACTCTTTCTGATTTTCATTAATGATCTCCTATCCACCACCTCTAATCCAATCCATTCCTTTGCAGAGATTCCTTCTTTAGCCGCCCGATAGTTATGTGGAATGAATTGCCTGATTCTGTGTTTCCGCATTTATATGATCTGCAGTCGTTTAAGACACGCGTGCATAGACATCTCATCCTTTCCTCTCCCTAATTTCCTAACGCCCACGCTGTGCTAAGCTTTATAAGGGTGCAAACCCCTTTAGCGTGTGTACATTATAAAAAAAAAATCATCATCACACGCGGCGTGGCGCACGGATCACATGCAGGATCCTAGAAATGGCTCATAAGGCTGTGCTGCTCACGCATCACACGTGCCAGACGTGAAAGCAACACGCGGCACACGTGGTATTTCTTAAAAGGTCACAAAATTTTGTATAGGTCGTGTGAAATTTGGTTTAAAAGGATCTCAAAGAAGTCGGAAAAACCAATTTCACACGCATTACACCTACACGCTCTAGACGCAATTCGCGGCACTCGTCACACCTGTATGTCAGAAATGACCTATGAGAATGAGCTGCTCACAAAATTTCATCTCTCTAGCTCATGCGAAAGTTCGTCAAAAAGGGGTCAAGTCAAGGGGTAAATTAAAGTATTTTTGAAATTTGAAAATATTTAATACTTTTATTTATATCAATATTTGAAAAAAAAAAAATTTCATAACAGGGTAGCTCGGTTAACATTTCGCCTCGCTTTACCCACTGTACGAAGAAGTTCCGTATGTGTTTCCATTCAGGGACTGCAACTGTCATGTATGGACGAACTGTATGTGTGAACTTTAAGTTTCGATTGGATCTTTTCTTCTCGATTAGGGACTACGATGACACAATATGATGTATACCATTGATTTCCAGTAGTTTTGTTTAGTATGTACAATATACACGAGTGTGCACTCGTATAACGTCATTTTTAATTCCATTCTCAATAGTTTCTACAATCGGACAAAGAATAATTTATCCTCGTGCAGAAAAACGGATGGCGATGACAACGTTAAAACGGTTCAGTGTGATGAGGCGAGAGAAACTACACTTCGCTTCATATCAAAGGTTTAAAAACACAATCGTGAGACAAATTTCAATAAGTTTTGTTGTTCAATCAAAGATGTAAGCACTGAATCCGGATTGGATTCTCGTCCGTTTATGTTGTGGTCAACAATCGTGTCCTGCTCTAGTTACGAGAAGCTACAGAAAATAAGATAGTAAAGCGAGCTTCTAAGCTCGCCATATGAATATTGTAATTCAGTCTAAACACTGAATTATCTTAAAAGCCAAATAATAACCATTTAATTCGTAACATTTTCTTTCTTATTTTTTTGGGAATGTTTTTTATTTCTTAAAAAAAATTTTTTCCTATAAATCGCTTGAGAAATTGCTTGGTCCATAAAATTCCAGACCCTATTAGCCAGATCCCAGAATTTCCATAGGAACAAGTCTTATAGTCGCATCTTAGTCCTACATACCGAATTTCATTCGAATAGCTTGAGAAATTGCTTGATCCACAAAATTCGAGACCCTATTGGCCAGATCCCAAAATTCCCATATGAACAAATCTTATACTCGCATCTTAGTCCTACATACCGAATTTCATACGAATCGCTTGGAAATTTCTTGGTCCGATAAATTCCAGATCCTATTGGCCAGATCCCAGAATTCCAATAGGATCAAGGCTTATAGTCGCATCTTAGTCCTACATACCGAACTTCATACGAATCACTTGAGAAATTGCTTGGTCCACAAAATTCCAGACCCTATTGGTCAGTGGGCGCCGTGGCTCAGTGGAAGTACACATGGCTGCTGAGCAGGAGGTTCGTGGTTAGAATCCCAGCAACACCAAAAAAGTATTTTTCACGGTGTCCCACCTCTCGCGAATGGGTGAAAAACGTTCCGAGAGTAATACCTTGTCACGGAAAGCTTCTCAATTCGCCGTTCGGATCCGACCTTAAATTGTAGGTCCCTTCCATTTGTGTCGAAAAAATACATGCGCAGCACAAATGGTCGCGAGAAGTTAGGCCTTGGACCACAATGGTCTGTCGCGCCGAATATTATTATTATTGGTCAGATCCCAGAATTTCCATTGGAACATGTCTTATAGTCACATCTTAGTCCTACATACCGAATTTCATACGAATCGCTTGAGAAATTGCTTAGTCCACAAAATTCCAGACCCTTTTGACCAGATCCCAGAATTTCCATGGGAACAAGTCTTATAGGCGCATTTTATTCCTACATACCGAATTTCATACAAATCGCTTCATAAATGGCTTGCTACACAAAATTCCATACCATATAGGCCAGATACCAGAATTTCCATAAAAAAAAATTTTTACACGCCACACGCGTCACAATTGTTTCAAAAATAGTCCCATTAAACTCTGACTGCTAGAAGCCGAGATATACGAGTTCCTACCAAAAACTTTTCACTACTACAGATACACAAGCTAATGGATTCTGCTATGCGAGTGAATACACACACCCCTGTATGTATATTCAGTTGTAATCTAGTCTAAATACTAATTTATCTTAGAATAAATTTAATTAAATGTAGGTCTTTGATTAATACGCGATAGGCCATTCATTCATAAGCGATTTCTGAAGTAGTCTAAAAAAAACACATTTTACTTTGCAAATATTCAGGCTAAAAAAATCGATAGCGATGCGTAGTTTAGTTTTCTCAGGGGTAGTAACCTCTATTAATAAAAAAAATTACGCTATCGCAACCCGAGCGCTAACCAATTGTTTTAAAACAAGTCCAATCAAATTTTGACGGGTAGAAGCCGAGATGTATGACACGAAAAACAAACGTAAGCCCGTACAAACGTACAAACGTACAAATGTACACGTTCGGTGAAAAATGTTCATGTCCTCTGAATATAAGCTTCACCTTCGGGCTCGCAATTAATACAAAAATAAACATATAGGAATGATTATTTCGATGCATAGCTGTACGCAAATGTATCCTTCTTAAAAACTTTTGTTTAACTTGACCCCTGTTTGTCTAGAGAGCTGAAATTTTGTGAGTGTCTAAGTCTCAAATAGCGTTTTATACATTCCCCGTGCGACGCGTATGATGGGTGGACATTTTAAGTTTTCGACTTTTTGAAGTCCTTTTTAACCACCTTCCACACGACCTAGAGAGCTGAAATTTTTTGAGTGTACAACGTGTGAAGTGTTTCACCTTTCGCATGCGAAGCGTGTGATGGGTGGAAGTGTGGTCATTTTCTCCTTTTTTGAGATCCTTTTAAATCCTTTCACACGACCTAGAGGGCTGAAATTTTGTGAGCTGCTTAATGTCAAGGGGTGAATTTTGATATCCCGCGTGTGACGCGTGTCGCGAGCTGCGTGGCTTGTGATGCGTGGTAAAAAGAAAATACTTTGAAAACAGATAATTTGGCGGTTATTACCAAAAAGTAGAATGCAGCGCTTGTACCCGAAAAAATAAGTTTTTCTTACATTTACTTGTTCAATCTGTAAGTTAAGAATTATTCCAATCGGATAAAGGTCAGATACAAAGAGTTACATTTTTAAATTCTCTATATTAACTTCACGTGCCCGTGGCTGGCTGGCTGGCTGGTTGGCTGGCTGGTGGGCAAAATCTTGTAACCAATTTTTAGCACACTTCCTAAAGTCCGATTTTATTCAAATTTGGCACACATGTGTATTTCCCATGACAATACTTTTTATTAAAATTTGGGGCACCTTGGACCTCAGGGTCGGGGAGCTCCCATACAAATGTTTTAAAAAATTTACCCGATTTTCTTCAAATTTTGTGCGCTTGTGTATATCTGATGGACAACACTTTCTGTACAAATTTTGAAGTGATCGGGCCCTTGGGTCGGGGGGCTGGGGTCGCTTTTTTCTTATTTATGAACCGATTTGGCTCAAATTCACACCATATAATACTAAAATCAAAATAAAGTCATTGGCAAAATTTGGACTTGGTGGCGCTGGCGTCACTTTTTTCTTATTAAATTCTCTATATTAACTTCGCGTGCACGTGGCTGGCTGGCTGGCTGGCTGGTCAGATTTTCTGATCAATTTTTAGCCCACTTCCCATGGACCGATTTTATTGAAATTTTGCACACATGTATATTTCCGGTGACAATACTTGAGGCCCCTCGGACCTCGGGTTCGGGGGGCTCCCATACAAATATTTTACAAAATTTACCCGATTTTCATTAAATTTTGTACACATGTGTGTCTTCGATAGAAAACACTTTTTGTAAAAATTTGGAGCGATCGGCCCCTTGGGGACCCCAATATACAATTTTTAAATATCGCTATATCGCATCAGATCACGGCAAAGTCTGAGCTCTGTGCTTTGTGAGCACCGCTGTTCGCTGCCGCTGCGTAATTTGGTGGATGGCGCACAGTGTGTGTGTGTGTGTGTATCTCCGATTAGAGAATTTACAAGAAAAATTTTAATTTTTATGGGTTGTTTTTTTTGTGGACCGATTTGGCTTAAATTCGCACCATCTAATATTTAAATCAAAGTACAGTCGTTGGCAAAATTTGGACTCTATAGGTGGCGCTGTGGTAGCTTATTTATTATTTGTGGACCGATTTGGTTCAAATTCAAATAAACACTTTGCACATATGAATATGTGCGATTAGAGAATTTACATGAAAAATTTTAATTTTTATGGGTTGTTTTTTTACGGGTTGAACTTGAATATGCAGTGCTCACATACACTTGTTTAATGTAGCAACTGAAGAAGTAGCGGCCATTAGAAATTGCACCGGAATTTGTTTCCTACATTATTTTTAACTCTTAATTACTAAGTTAAAATACTGCTAGTATATTAAATTAACACCCAATTTTTTGAAATACGTCTCCATTTTTAAGGATAACTTTATTAGATAATACAAAAAACTAACAAAATACAAGAAAATATTCTTTAACCAAAAGCTATCTCCATACATATCTTTTAAATACATCTTCAATAACCTTTATATATAACAATTATTGTGCATAGGTATGTATATGCATATCGAAGGTATATTCCCACCATATATTCGTTTGGTGCTCCGATTAATTTATCTCTTTTTTGAGTCCGTTAGGTGGCGCTTGAGTCGAGATAATTTTGAAAATGTGTATTTCTAATGCATACAAACGTTTGTTTCAAATTCACATTTACACCATATTTTCGTTTCATGCATAGTCATAGTACTCCTACTTCCCCATTCCTGTGGGGGTCAATGTATAATGTAGATATCAGCCAATACAGGGGTAAGTGGAAAGCGTTCATGTGTGCGGGTAGCGAAGCGCCCGGAAATAGCTAGTACAGATATAAAATACAAAAAAGTAAATAATAATACAATAAATTATCTTATAACTAAAAAAAATTTCCGTACATATTTTTTTAATTCATGTACAATAATCAATCCTTATATATAAAAAAACAACCCATAAAAATTAAAATTTTTCATGTAAATCCTCTAAAAGGAGATACATATAAGTGCAAAGTTTGAAACGGGTTAATTTGGAAAAAATTAATATTAGAACCCATTTACAAAACTGTTGTTACCGGAGATACACATGTGTACAATATTTGTATGGGAGCCCCGACCTTGGGGCCCGTTTATAAACAATCTACAGCCTACAATCACGAAAATAAAGTAAGAAAATTCCCATAATATAATCGGAGCATATCTGATAAGCATACCGACTGGTCTACTGGGTACACACCAATTGAATTTGTATTCGGACGAAAATGTACGATACCTTCAAATTTAACAAGACACGTAGAGCCAAGATACAACTATGAAGATTACGTAATTGATTTAAGACAAAAATTACAAATCGCTCATAGGGATGATAGAAAAACACTAGGAAAATTGACTACGATGCAAAGGCTACATAGGACCATACGAAGTGTTATCTGAAGAAGGCGTGAACTGCGAAATCAAATACGATGGGAGGAGAACAAAATGCCCTCAAAATCAATTGAAGAAATTTTATTTGCACATATTAAGACAGTTTTTATTCAGTTCAGACTAAACTACATTTTTAAAAAGAAGGGAGAGTGCCTTCACATGCACAGAAAAAGGAAACCGGTTTAGGATAAGTATTAGGCTAAGATCAGAATAATCGATAGAATAGATATTATAAAGCTTATAATAAACACTTGGAAGCATAAGGAGGATAACATTAGGAATAAGTACTAGGATGAAATACGGGAATAATAGAATTTTAAAAAATATGTATAGTTAAAAAAAGAGACCCCCGTAAAAAAGAAATATTTGTAATACTAAGCAAAAACATTGATTGTTAATACGTAATAAAAATTATTAATTGTAATGGAAAAATAATAACATGAAGCTAGTAATAATATAGGCAAGTTAATTGTTCATAGTAATAATTAAACAATAAAAGCACATAATAACCGCATTTATTCAAAACGAGGCATTGGCTAATCAAAACGAAATGCTGCAACAATATGTTATTAAAAAACAACTAATAGATAAAAATTAAAATGTTTCTTGTAAATTCTCTAATAGGTAATACACATGTGTCAACGTTTGATTAAAATTTAGTTAATTTTTAAAAAAATTATATGGGAGCCCGTCTGCTTTGTCAATCGGAGATACACATGTGTATAAAATTTGAGGAAAATCGGGTACTTTTTTATAAAATTTGTATGGGTGCCCCCGCTTTAGGAAGTGGGTTAAACATTTATCACAAAATCTGACCAGCCAGCCAGTCACAAACACACGGGCACGCGAAGTTAATATAGAGAATTTAAAAATAAAGAAAATTATGATTAGCCGAAGATACGAATGTATTAAACTAACTACCACAGGAAGGGTGGTGTAAAGGGGATCGCACCAGCGACGCTGATCGCTGGAAGTGTTCGGTCATTTACCCTCACCATGCATTGTGCTGAGTGAGCGCAGCATGGAAATGCAAATAAAATAATGAGTTCGTTCGCTTGTGGTAATAATGATGTCAACTCAGCAGAATAAGCGAGCGAACCCCAAAAAACTAATAGTAAAACTTCTGTCTCTACTGGATTCAGCCGAAGAGACTCACTTTCTACCGGATAGAAACTGGGCTCTGCAAGAGATCAATATGAAGGATTGGGTCCCATGAGTCCCGCCAGAGTTCCGAAGTTGAAGGGTCACTATGCCTTCTAGGTAAAACTCGCCATATCAAGACTTTCTAGATACGAATACCGCTAGGAAAATTCCAAACCATTTTCCGGGCTGAAAACACATCAATAGAAGCCTGCAATTTGGAATGTATCAAAAGAAGATACAAAAGAACCTCTAGGCTCGTCTGACCATTGTGTTGTGTCAGCTATTTTCATGTTAATAAATCACGTAGTTAGAGAAAAAAACTCCCAACAAAACAGTATGGCAGTAGGAGAAAGCCAATTGGGATGGCCTTAACAACTTTTTTGGGAGAATTAACTGGTCGCTATTGTTTTGTGATAGAAACGCGGATGCCGCCGCTGATTCAATCACAGACATCATCCTTATTGGTATGAGAGACTTTATCCCTTCCAGGAATAAGTCTGTTTAACCAAAGGACGTTGGACGGTATGACTTGAGCTGTAAAGAGGCTTCTAGGATTAGAGCGGTATGCTTTCGGTCTTACAAAGAGTAAACACAAATTTAAAACGAGCCAGAAATGATTGGCAATGCTCATCTTCGTAAAGTCAAATTCGTCTATACGAACAAAAATTGAGGCAAAAAATACTACGATTTCCCAAAGGTAGTAAACATTTTTGGTCCTCCGTGAAAAGAATCAAAAATACATCCTCGTCGTCAAATTCAACGCTCATTTATAATGACACTCCAGTTGTCAACTCTAAGGACAAAGCCAATCTGTTTGCTGCGCACTTCGCAGCTAGCTCCACGCTTCCAGATTGTTCATTGTTACCGCCTGCACCTCCGAGTATTGAACACTCTATGGGACAGATCTTCATTCGTACTCGTGCAGTTGCAGTCTGGCTTGGCCAGATGGTATTTCCCCATTATTTCTGAAGAGGTGTTCTTTCAAGCTGGCATTACCATTGCGTAAGCTTTTCCATCTCTCCTATTCTTCTGGACGCTTCCCGAGAAGTTGGAAAACAGCTGGAAAACAGGCGAGCTGTCGTCTCCTTCTTCATACCGACCCATAGCACTTACATACATTCTTTTCAAGGTCATGGAAACGCTGATAAATTTTCAGCTAATTAAATATCTTGAAACCAACGAAATTCTTGGTCACCGGCAGTACGAATTTCGTGGGCAACGTTCTACTGGTGATTTGATGGTATATCTCACCAACAGTGGAACCGATCTTTGCATCAATTTGGAGAAAGCAAAGCTGTTGCACTCGATATTTCTAATGGATTTTGGCATCAAGCTCTTTTATCCACAATGCGTGCTTATGGAGTCGATAATAACCTCCTTCACTGGATTATAAGCTATCTTTTGGACCGCTCAATTCAAGTTGTATTGGACGGTTTCAAGTCTACTTCAAAGTACTTTACTTAAATGCTGGCGTTCCCAAGGGCTCTGTTTTGTCTGTTTTGTCCCCGACTCTCTTCCTCATTTTTATTAATGATCTCTTATCTGTGACTTCTTATCCAATTCACTCTTTCGCTGACGACAGCACTCTCAGCTTCTTATATAAGTTTGAGGAACGTCCCTCCAATTCTCATGTGGAACTGAAACAAGTACGCATGTTAAGCACGTTAAATTATGATCATGGGGAGAAAACAATCGAGTATAATTTAACGCTTCCAGAACCCAATGCTGTCTCCTGTCGTTTAAGCGAATCCTAAATCACATGCCATTATCCATGAATGGCACTTGCATTGAGGAAACTGAAAATCTTGAAATTCTCGGTATGTGCGTTAACGACTAGCTCCGTCGGAATTACCATATATTTACCGTTGCCAAAAACGCTGCAAAATGTTTAGGTTTTCTAGCCCGGTGTAAGAAATGTTTTACCCCCTCTGTATGGGTACTAACTACAAGGCTTTTATTCGCCCTAAACTTGAGTACAATTGCCATATCTGGTCTGGTGCGCATAAAACTACCTTGCATCAGCTAGACAGAATACAAATCCGCGCGATAAAACTTATCGGTGACGCAAATATAGCGAATTCAATAGATTCGCTTGAACACCGCAGGAATGTTTCCTGCTTGTCACTGTTATCGTTTCTTCCACCAGCGGTGCTCAAGAGAAACCACCAGCTGCATGCCACATCTCCTTGAATTCAACCGCCATACTCATGGCGCTCTTAATGCTCATATCTTTACCTTCAAGCCCATCTTCGGACGTACAGTTAAATTCAGGGATTCGTTCTTCAGCCGTACAACAAGAATGTGGAATGCTCTGCCAAGCTCTGTCTTCCTACATCACTATGATATCCAGGCTTTCAAAAGACAAGCTCATAGACATAAAAAGAACTTTAATTTGTAACAAACGATGGAGAGGAGAAAGAATCCTGGGGGCCGGCGAGTGTCTCTCGAGCAAGCTCGTTACAGTGCAATGCCTACCGTCCAAATTTAATCAGCTCCGCTGTGATACCATCTGTTCCAGGTGTCTTATTACGAGTATTCTGGACACAACTTCTCGTGTATTTGAAGTAGTGCAATCCTTTACGTTTCTTGCTTTAATTGTAGCAGCCGATAACAGCATGGGTTGCATAAAACCAACAATGTTATTAGTCTTTTAAGACTCTTTGAATCCAGAAATTCAACCATAACATCTAAAATGCTAGCGTAGACAATGGTCCTATATGGTACATATATAAGGATCTGATACTTCTTACCCGCGTTCGACAGAAAAGTCTTACTGAGAATTGATGGCCGCACATGTGAGGAAGATCGATTCTGGAGATTCTATAGCAAAGAGATCTACTAGCGTTACCGCGATCGTGAAGATCTAAGCTAAGTTGGACAGGACACCTAGCTCGTATAAGCAAAGAGGATCCTGCTGATAAATTCATTTGCGGTATGATTTATAGGACACGACACGACAGCGTAGGGATGCCAAGTTAGATGACATCGGCTCAAATTCGGGACCAGAAATTAAAGATCAGCCCCAGGACTCCCTTCATTTAGGGTATTACGTGACCTTACTTCTTTCTGATCTCTATGCTGCGGAGGGCAGCGAATGTTATTCGCCTGCATCCGCGAATAAGATTCGATGCCCTTCGTAATGCAACAAGATAGTTGTCCAAATAGACTTTGGCAGCTCAGTACGTTCGAACGGATGTCTATCAACACGTGGTTCTATAGTTTGGAGTGGCTCAATTAGGAGATATCTTCTGTTGCTTTATTATATAAAACAAGCTATACAATTACAAATAAAACGAAGTTATTTTAACTACAAATAAAATACATAAATAAAATCGTGCAATTTTATTTATAAAGTTCTAATCGAGAGTCAATTCATGACAACAACAAAAATTTGTACATATTTGTAAAAACAAGATAAATCGTAAAACGAATCCACCCTGGATACCTTATTCCTATTTACTTAGAAATGTAAAGTGAAAATTTAAAATCGAACCCTAAAGGGACAGAAAGAAAATTAATATGTGTACACCATAGAAAGTGCGAAGAAGTTGATGCTCTTTGCGTGATCGTGTTCCCATTCTCGTAAGCGTAATTAAAATCATCCCTTGTGGCTAATTAGGATTCCTCAAGATTTGCACTTCTTTTGTATTCAGCACTTCATTTAAAACGTCTAATCTGTACGAAAATTTTCTTCTACGCGTAAATCAGTTCACTGAGCACTTACAATTTTCCTTGGCACAGACTTACGTACATACTTATTAAATCACAAGAACGCTACGAGGTTTTTTTATAAGTGGGAAGGAAAGATACATTGATGAGAGAAAGACACATTTTGTTGGTATACAAAGGGTGTCGCGTGCTTATTAAAAAGATTTTTATTTTTGTGTGACCATTTTTTTATTGAATTAATTTAGAATCAACAATAATTTTATTAATATTGATTATTATAAATATTTAGAGTCTTTAATAATATTTTATTTTATCTTGGTAGCTTTTTATTTTTTTTTACATTCTTAATATCTATTTATTAGCTTTTTAAATTCTCTATATTATCTTCGCGTGCCCGTGGCTGGCTGGCTGGCTTGCTGGTGGGCAGAATCTTGTGATCAATTTTTAACACACTTCCTAAAGTCCGCTTTTATTCAAACTTTGCACACATGTGTATTTCCCATGACAATACTTTCTGTTAAGATTTGGGGCACCTCGGGCCTCAGGGTCGGGGTGCTCCCATACAAATTTTTTAAAAATGTATGTGTATGTATAATGTATCTCCGATGGACAACACTTTCTGTAAAAGTTTGGAAGTGATCGGGCTCCTGGGTCGGGGGGCACCCTTTCAAATCTTTTATTTTTTTTATTTTTTACTTATCAGACACTATAGACAAGATTTACCAATCATCACCAACATCAGAATTGGTAGTCTTGGGTGATTTTAATGTCCACAATGATTCATGGTTGACCTATTCTAATGGTAGAGATCGATCTGGTGAAACCATTGAACTATTCTCAAATATTAATATTTTCATCCAACTCGTTGATAAGCCAACTAGGTATCCCGATACTACTGGTCAATCACCTCACCTTTTAGATTTATTTCTTACTACTATGCCAGATAAATATTCAATTGATGTATCTGCTCCATTAGGACTTTCTGACCAAGCATTGGTATTAGCCAAATTTTCACTAGGAATGAAAAATTGCATTCCTTCTTCATTTAAATAGAAAAATACTCAAAAAAATAAATGGTTTAACGAACATTGCAGGTCAGCAGTCGTGTGTAAAAAAGCAGCCCATTTAGACTACGTTAATTGCACTTCTGAAGAAAACCTTGTGAAGTTTCGAATAGCTAGAAACAGATCAAACGCTATATTATAGAAGGTCCAAAATAATATATGACCTTAAGATTCGAGATAGCATGCGAAAAATTTTGGATTCTGATTCAAAGAGTCGAAGCTTTTGGTCGTTTGCTGCATTTGTTAAAAGAAACTTTGCAGACAATACTTCGTCTATTCCTAATTTATTTCATAATGGTATTCATTATAGAACTGATATTGAGAAAGCTAATCTCTTAGCTTCTCATTTCGCTGGTGCGTCTACCCTTCCTTTAACTAACCAAAGCCCCCCAATTCTCCCAAGTCTAGGCCCAGGTATGTCTATAATCTATTTTCGGAAACGGGTTGTTTCAAAGATTCTGAAAGAACTTGACCCCAATAAAGCGACTGGCCCCGACGGTATTCCGCCATTAGTATTGAAAAGTTGTCATCTTACTTTGGCAAAACCGCTTAGCAAATTGTTTTATCTCTCAATGAATACAGGTGTTTTTCCTTCATTTTGGAAAATAGCAAATATTCAATCCGTTCCGAAAAAAGGTGATAAATCGGCACCTACGAACTACAGTCCTATTGCTTTGTTGTCGGTTCTATCGAAGGTAATGGAATCTATCGTTAATTTCAGACTAATGAACTATCCGGATTCGAATGTTCTTTTATCCGATGTGCAGTATGGATTGCGTAAAAATCACTCTTCAGGTGAACTAATGACGTGCATGACTCATTGTTTGGAGCGAAGCATTGAAAACCTAGGTGAATCAAGCGTTGCTTCCTTAGATATTGCAAAAGCTATTGATAGAGTATGGCATGATTGTCTTACACTCCTCTCTCATTACATGGATTGAGAATTATTTATGGAACCGTAAAATAAAAGTTGTATTAAATTGTATATCTTCAGATACACATGGGATCAATGCTGGCGTGCCTCAAGGGTCATCCTTGTCGCCCATGCTTTTCTTGATATATATCAACGACCTGCTGTCTTTTACAACCTGTGATATCCATTCATTTGCTGATGATAGAACACTATCGGCTTCCATTGAGTTTGTCAGTCAAAAAGAATGCAATTCTCGCTTGAATGGTTCGCGTGAATTAATGAATTTGACTATTCTGTCTAATATTCAAATCATTCTTGATTGGGGCATTTCTAATAGAGTAGAATTTAACCCAAATAAATTCCAGTCTTTTTTCTCAGAAGACAACTCAACATTATGTTCCACCTGTTATTAATGGTACCCCCATTGCGAGATCTGATTCACTTAAGTAGTTAGGTTTAAAATTATCAAGTGATCTTTCCTGGAAAGAACATATTTATGAAATTTCAAAAAGAGCTAGCCTCCCTCTGAAGTATTAAGATTATATAAATTTTATGTTAGACCAATTTTAGAATTTAATTCATATTTGTGGGATGGGGCTCCGAGATCGCATTTGGTTCATCTTGATGGAATTCAGAATAAAGTTATCCGTTTGATAAACGATGTAAACGATGCATTACTTCGTCTCTTGATACTTTGAAGCACAGACGAAATGTAGGAGCTTTATCTGTTTTCTACAAATTTTACAACGGAAAATATTCTTTAGAAGGTTTAAGGTCCAATCATTATAGGTTTGCCTTAAAACTTTTTTCATGTAGAACCCAACACTTTAAATCCTCCTTTTTTCGAGAGTCTCTTCGATGTGGAATCAATTGGTCGAGCCCGTGTTTCCCGAATCTTATAATCTGCAGGCCTTCAAATTAGCCGTTAATAACTTTTTGAAGGATGATGGATAAAGTATTCATAAGTTGTTTATTACTATAAACATATAACATAAACATAAATTAATAGAAGAAAAATTTGTTTATCAGTATTTTTTACATTAAATTTGTAATATTTTCTTGGTCAAGGTTTTTTGTAGTTTTCCCTGACCATGATTCATTGATAAAAGTATTTGGACTCGCGTCGTTTTAAATACAATACAATACAAATTTTATGAAAAAATTACCCGATTTTCTTCAAATGCCACAGATTCGCCGCAGACACTTGTCGACTTTGCAGACAATACTTGTAATTTTTGAGAAATGGTGGTTATTACTTTCCAAGTCTCGCAACCATATAAGAGGACCGATTTAACACTGGAGTTGAAGATATATATATATTGGTGCTCCTGGAGATGTTATGCGCTCGCCACACTTTGTACAGCGATTAGTAAGCAGAGCGCGCCTTGTTTATGGGGGCTCTCACGTCTGATTCTGACCCGCCGTTCTTAGTAATTAGGCTCGCTAAGTAGCTAAATTTCTCCACTTCTTCAATGACTATCTTTGCATTGTTGGTGGTTATAGATAATTAGCGGTTATCGGTAGTTCCGCTTCGCAACAACTTCGTCTTTGAATAGTTAAGCCTTAAGCCAACCTGTCCAGCGTTATAAATTAACCTCTCTTTTTTTATATAGAGACTCATTGCCAAGGAAGAACTCCCTGAATGACTTGCGTCACGGCAATAAGTTGGGCTAAGCCCTTTCTTAAAATTCAAATATAGATTAAAAATCAAAGGAATGTGATTTACAATATATCGCATTCCTCACGTTGTAGCCGGTTTCAATTTATTTTCTCAGAATTATCTCTGATTCATTGAAAAAGCAATACGAAAAACGAACACGAATTTAAAACGACGCGAGTCCAAATACTTTTATCAATGAAGCATGGTCAGGGAAAACAACAAAAAACCTTGACCAAAAAAATATTACAAATCTTAAAAATTATGTAACTATGTAACACCAAAAAAAGTATAGGTGAGAGGACACATCCTTGCCTAACTCCTTTGAAGATGGTAAAATTGGCGCTGTTCTTGCCCTTATATCGAACGCTGCAAGCGGCATCTCTATATAATTTACGGATAAGGTTTACGATTGTGTCCGGAATTCCGAGATTAAGCAATGCTGTCCAAATCGTTCGAAATCGACAAAGAGGATGTACAACGGTGAGTTCCATTCAACTGTGTGTATTAATGTGGTCTACGCATGTGTATCTTGCTCTCGTCTCAAAAGTGTGTCAACAAATGGTGATATACGATTAAGAATAATAAATGCTACAAATTTTTTCTATTGCATTTAACAGCGTTATGTCTCTCCAATTTTTACACCCCCTGAGATCACCCTTCTTGGGTATTGTAATGTTGACTCCCTCTTTCCACGAGCTAGGGATTTCGGATGTTGTCCACGCATCATGTATAATCGGCACAAGCACAGGTACAATAACAGGTATGCTGAATTTAAAAAGCTCGGCGTCCAGGTTATCAGGACCCGCAGCTTTATTATTTTAAATTCTCTATATTAACTTCGCGTGCACGTGGCTGGCTGGGTGACTGGCTGATCAGATTTTCTGATAAATTTTTAACCCACTTCCCAAAGCTCGATTTTATTGAAATTTTGCACAAATGTATATTTGACAATACTTTCTCTTAAAATTTGAGGCCCCTCGGACCTCGGAGTCGGGGGGCTCCCATACAAATATTTTACAAAATTTACCAGATTTTTTTAAAATTTTATAAAAATTTGTATCTCCGATGGAAAACACTTTTGTAAAATTTTTGGAGAGATCGGGCACCTGGGTCGGGGGGGCACCCATACAAATTTTAAGAAAAAAGTTCCTGATTTTCTTCAAATTTAATACTCATGTGTATCTCCGATGGACAAAAGTTTTTGTAAAATTTTTGAAGCGATCGTGCCCCTGGGTCGGTGGCTCCCACACATTTTTTTTACTATCAATTTTTAACGCATTTCCTAAAGCCAGATTTTCTTGAAATTTTGTACACATGTGTATTTCCGGTGACAATACTTTCTTTTAAAATTGGGCCCCGGGTTCGTGGGGCTCCCATACAAATTTAAAATAAAAATTACACACATGTGTATACCCAATAAACAATACTTTTTTCTAAAATTTGGTAGTGGTCGGGCCCCGGGTTCGGCCGCAAGGCCCTTATACATTTTTTTAAATATCTTATAGTGGCATCGGATACCGTCGTATTTTAATGACTGTGTGCGGTGTGTGCTGCACAGTCGGCTGCGCTGCTTGGTTTTGGTGGTGGAGAGAGAGAGAAATCTTAGCTCACGCACAAATGAACCCAGCAAATGAAACGAGACATAAATGTTTTATGCTTAATTCAACTTACATTTTTATTTACTGAATTTTATTTTTATTGATGTCGTTCTTTGTTGTCGATATCAACTTACAGATAGAACAACAAGTTTTCACAATATTCTGCCATTTGGCGTTTTCATAAATTAGTTCAGAGCAGTCAAATAGTTTTCAAAAAAATATTCGTGTTTCTTATTTGCTCAGAGTATGAGCGTGCTCTAAGTGCTCAGAATAAAATGATCTGAGCATTTTCAAATTTGACATCTGATGTCAAATGTCTCTTTCGATTATTTTCTCCTACAATCAAAAAATAAAATAAATAAAAAATAAAAAAAATCCCGTATCAATTTCTGCAATTAGAGAATTTAGATGAAAAATTTTAATTTTTATGGGTTGTTTTTATTAAATTGTTTAATTGCAGACTCTATTTCATCATGAGATGGTGGTGAAGTTGAGATGTTCCTTATAGGGTTGCGACGTACTGTACTTGGAAGCGAGTTGATGTTTTTCTTGATGGTGTTACTCCAGCGTTGTAGTTGCTCTTGCTCGGTTGAGAGTAGGGCTCTGTTATGGTCTTTAATAGGAGATATAGTTTTTGCGCTTTCACCATTAAGTCTACGGATTGCACTGTAGACTCCACGCATATTACTACATCGAGCAGCACTTTCCGCTTCCCCTGCAACATCATTTATAAAATGCCTGCGATCGTTTCTTGCCATTCTTTTTACCCGTGCATCGGCGCGGTTGTATTCCCTCTTCAGTTGTTCTTTTAGCACCGATAAGCGCTCATTTGATTCCACGTTATTTTATTTATTCCTTATTTATTTTATTTAAAAATTAAAAATTAAAATTAAATATTTCGAATATTTTAGTCTTGCGGAGCATTATGAAGGATAATTATAAATAAATAGATTTTTTGACTATTCAGAAATTAATTATAACAATTAAAATTTTTCATTTTTAAATAAAGTCTTTAAAAAGCTAACAAGATTAAATAAAATAATAATTTAATTGTCATTTTTTTTGTTGGAATTTCAATGATTTTTTCAGAGCAGTATATTACACGGTGCTTTAATATTTCTTTGATTTTTCTATTTATAAACTTATACCTCAAGTAATTTAAGCAATTTCAGCTCATTTTTTTAAATTCTCTATATTAAGTTCTAAGTCCATGGTTGTCGGCTGGCTGGCTGTCTGGCTGGTGATATTTTGTGATAAATATTTAACCCACATTCTAAAGCTCGATTTTAATTAAACTTTGCACACATGTGTATCACCACTTTCTATTAAAATTTGGAAGAGATTGAGTTGCGGGGTCTAGGGACTCCCGTTCCCGTTTTACTTGAAATTCTGTACACATGTGTATCTCCCATTACAACTCTTTTTGTAAAAATTTGGAAGTAATCGGGCCAAGGAGCACCTCGACTCCCATATAAATATTTTAAAAAATGATCCCGATTTTATTAGAATTTTGTACCCATGTGTATATCCGATTGCAACACTTTTTCTAAAGATTTGGAAGTGATTGGGCCCCAGGCCCGAGGGGCTCTCATATGATAATTTTTAAAATAAATTTTGTACACATGTGTATCTTCGGCGACAACACTTATTTTAAAAATTTGGAAGTGATCGGGCCCCTGGGCCGAGGGGCTCCCATATAATTTTTTGAGCGGGGTCCTAGGAGGGTCTTAATGGAGTGGGTCTTGAAGGGGTTTTGATAGGGGTCTTGAAAGATTCTTAGGTTGTCTGGACTACGGTTTTGAAAGATTCTTGAATGGGTTCTTAAGAGAATCTTTAGGGGGTTTGAAAGTGGTCTTGAGGAGGTTTAGAGAGGTTCTTGAGAGGTTCTTAGGTGGTCTTAAAGGTGGATTTTAGGAGGTCATCAGGGCGTCTTGAGGGTATTTGAAGGGAGTTTTATGGGGGTCTTAAAGGTGTTTTGAGAGGGGGTGTTGAGTAAGTCGTAAGGTGGTCTTAGGGGGGTTTTTAAAGCGGTTTAAGGGTGTCTTTTTGCCCTGGGCATGGCTTAAAACTGCAACCAGGTATGAAGCAAGAGTTGCGGTGGGTTGACAGTGGGCACTGTCAACTAAAAAAAAGGTTGCATATAACTCTTTGACCTTCATACGACATGGCGAGTAGTTGGCGCCATCAAATAACCAACTCCAAGCAGCGTCTGTTGTCCAGGTTAGGATCGGCTGCAAAATAGCAGCGTCTGCTCTCCGTGCTAGGATCGGCTGCAAGCGGGTGTCTGGATGCCTTAAGGATACAACCATCAGTCTAGTGGCCCTCCTATAGGGGGTTTGTGCTGGGCCAGTAACTCAGCCATTAAAAAAAAACTATTATTCAACAAACGGAAACAACAAGCCTCGGACACAGACAGGACTCATCGGCAATGACTTTTGGCTTTCGAACAAGGACAAATATCGGGCTATGGAATGTACGTATCCTTACAGAATAGTCGAGACTTGCGCAGGTGTGTCGTGAGATGCAACGCTATAAACTAAAAACCCTGAGCCTCAGTGAAATGAGATGGAAAGGACAAGGTGATTTACACACACAGACCGGCTACTACCTCATCTACAGCGGCAACAACACCGCCATGCGAACGGAGTTGGAGTCCTTATTACACCAAAAGCTAATTAATCTTTAATGGAATTCAAGCCAATTTCAGACCGTATAATTATGGCGCGATTCCACTCAAAATTCAGGAACATCACCGTTATCCAATGCTATGCCCCCACCAACCCAGATGATGATGAGACAAAGGACGCGTTATATGATCAGATGGAAGCTACCCTAGCCAACTCCCACAATGGCGACATAAAACTCGTCCTTGGCGAGTGCAATGCCAAAGTGGATAACAACAACACAAACCTCCATGCGATTATGGGCCAACAAGGTCTCGATTCAATGGAGAAAGGCTAGTTGACCTCTACTCTAGTTATCAGCTATACATTAGTGGTACCAGTTTCCCGGATCTGGATATTCACAAATACACGTGGCATTCCCCAGAAGGATCAACACGTAATCAAATTGACCATATTCTGATCAGCAAGAGATTTCTCAGCTCGCTGTTAGATGTCAAAACTAGCCGCGGCGCCGATGTCTGCAGTGATCACCACCTTGTGATTGGAACGATTCGGTTACGTCCAGCGGCGATCAATCCACAACAGAGAGCAGCACGAAAGTACGATATTCAGAATCTGCAGGATCCTGCCAAGGTGGAAGAATACAAAATGCGATTGGACACCCACATCCCAGAAATCAGTGACAGTACCTGTAACAGCATTGAGGCCGCATGCAAAAACGCTGCAGAAGAAACACTTGGCTACGTGTAACACCAACGAAAGCCTTGAATACGGGATGGAACATGGAGGTACATCGAGGTTAGAAGAGCAATCAATGCTCAAATGGTCCAGTCGCGCACGCAGCAAGAAACCCAACAGCTAACAAGGGAATACAACGACGCGGAACGACAGGTGAGAAAGATGGTGCGCAATGATCATGAGCACTTTAGAAACAACATCGCTATTGAAGCTCAGAACGCGGCTCAGCGCGGTGACATGCGTGAAGTATATATAGCGATCCACAAGCTCAGCGGATAAGGCATCAAACCATCGCCCCCGCTCTAGGATCGTGACGGAAATGTACTTGTCACCGAACAACAACTGCTAGAGCGGTGGAGAGAATTTTTCAACGACTCAACCGATGTTGTCACAGACAACAATGACCCACTGGCTCGTCAAGAACGCCGCAACCCGAGACGCAACATATCTACCGAACCACTAGGCGGAGAAGAGATCGAAACTGCAATAAGGATCTGAAAAATCACAAAGCTCCAGGACCGGATAACCTGGCTGCGGAACTTCTGACATGCAACTCGGTCGCCCTTGCGTGTGCACTCACCCAAATCATTCGTGAAGCGTGGAGTACTTGTAGAATTCCCGCCTGTTGGAAAGAAGGAGTCATCATAACGATCCCAAAGAAAGGCGACCTTAGCGATTGCAAGAATTGTCGAGGGATAACCCTTCTCAACTCTATCGAGAAGGTGCTGGCTTTGCTAATACTCGATCGAATCTCACCAACTTTAAACAACCTACTGCGAAGAGAGCAAGCTGGATTCAGGCCAAATCGATCGTGCGTAGATCACATCAACACACTCAGAATCATCATTGAGCAGTCTGTGGAATGGAGGTCACCGTTATTCCTTCTCTTTGTCGACTTCGAACGAGCCTTCGACACGATCTCAAGAGATGCCATTTGGAATGAGTTACAAAATTTAGGTGTACCGGAATCAATTGTGGCGTTTATTCGTGAGCTCTACAGAGACGACTCCTGCAGTGTACGTTTCAAGGGCAAGCATTGTGTCAAATTCAACATTACCAAAGGAGTACGCCAAGGCTGTGTACTCTCACCTTTGCTCTTTTTGGTTGTTCTTGACAGTGTCATGGTGCAAACAACAACAAAGAAGCACCGAACGGAATACAATGGCGCCCATCTAAAAAGCTCCACGATCTCGATTACGCTGACGACATCTGCTTGATGACACACACACTTCCTGACATGGTCTGGAAATTAGAGAAACTGATCGCCAATGCAAGGAAAGTCGGGTTTAGGGTAAACAATAGCAAAACAAAAATGATGCGCATCGAAACCAGAAACCTATCTCCGCTAACAATTGCAATTTAAGAACGCGCTGTTACCATCGATGAAGTTGAAGAGTTCTGCTACCTTGGCAGCGTGATAAAGAAGAATGGCGGCTCGGACGCGGACATCTCGTCCCGAATCAACAAAGCACGCTATGCGTATCACAAGCTGAACAATATATGGCGTGAACTACCTGGAGAAGGTCCATTGAAAAAGAGTCAAGAATGACAGGTACGTGGCGGCAAATCAGGGCACTGGCACAGGATCGACGAAAATGGAGGGAGTTTGTTTCTGCCCCACGCTCCTTAGGGGGCGATGTT
Organism: Nephrocerus scutellatus; assembly: GCA_947095585.1. Taxonomy (NCBI): domain Eukaryota; kingdom Metazoa; phylum Arthropoda; class Insecta; order Diptera; family Pipunculidae; genus Nephrocerus; species Nephrocerus scutellatus. The sequence continues at coordinate 67,066,455 of OX352764.1, read as the reverse complement.
TATTCAATAATCTTTTATGTTAATTGTTAATTATGTCAAACACTTGTAAATAATAATTGTAAACTGTGAATAAAAATTGAACAAATATCAAGGAAAAAAAACAAAAGGGTGTCTGGAGATTATTTTAAAAGGTTTTTGAGGGGGTCATGATGGGGTTTGAAAGGGTTTTGAGTGGGGGTTTTGAGGATTTTGAGGGTGTCTTAACGGAATCTTGAGCGGGGTATAGAGGTGGTCTTAAGGGCAATCTTAAGATGATCTTAGGTGCGTGGTCGTAAGGGAAGCTTGAGGGTGGTTAAAACGTGGTCTTAACGGAATCTTTAGGATGGTTTAAAGGGGTATTAGGGAGGAGAGGCTCTTAGGTGGTCTTGAGTGGGGTCTGGAGAGAGTCTCGAAGGGAGTATTAGGGGAATCTTGAGGGGGTTTAAAATACATCTTGATGTGGTATTGAGGGAGTAATAAGGGGAGTCTTGACGATATCTTGATGGGTTTGGGGGGGTTCGGACAGGGTCTTGAGAGGTTCTTGAAGGGGGTCTTAAGGGTATCTTGAGGAGTTTTAAGGGGGTCTTGGGAGGGTTGTTCAAGGCTTCTTGGGTGTTTCTGAGTGGGGTCATGAGAAGATCTTGAGGGGTCTTGAGAGCTGTGATGATGGGATGATGGGGGTTTTGTGAGTGGTGTTGCAGGGTTTTAAGAGGATTTAGAGTGTGGTCCTCAGAGCGTCTTGAGAGGGTCTTGGGGGAGTTTTAAGGTGGTAGTTAGGGCGGTCATCCGAGTGGTCTTGAGGAGGTCTCTAGGTAGTCTTGAAGTTTTTTTTTAAAAGGGTCCGTTGGGGTTCCTTTCGGGGTCTTTTTGGGAATTTATGGGAGTCTCCATATTTGCACCCCATCTTCATATTGTTGAAATATATACATATTTCATTAAAAACTAAAAATGATAAAATAAAATAATATTGAAAGTTTTTTTTATAAATAAAAAAAATGTCTTTATTGAAGCAAAACTAGACCCTTAAAGGGTAGAAAATAAAATAGGTGGTAATCTGAAGCAAGTATAACTGTTATAAAATAAATGAAAATTGCTGAAATGTTTTTAAAGGAAATCTGGAATATTTGAGGCTTAAAAAAATCACATAATTTAATAGAACCACGCTAAGTTCGTGCGATGCGTAGAAAATGTGCTTATCTTTGGAATACCCCCGACCTGCGTCGATTTCTTCGTCGTCTTTTTTAACCGCCTTTCACAAGACGTAGAGAACTTGAGTTTGGAGCGATTTCTGAGACCCCGCATGCGATGCGTGTCGAGAGTCGCGTGTTAATCGCGGAAAAGTGGGTTAACTCTGAAATACGCCCCACCTCAAAAACAGATAATTTGGCAATTAATACCAAATAATACAATGAAAAATTAATATGTCTGTGTGGCGTCTGGTGTGTCGAAGTATACATAAAAGTTTGTACCAGAAAAACTAAGTTTTTTACATTTACTTTTTCTTCTATAAGTTCTTTTATGGAGAATAAAAATTTGGGCACAAATTCTCCAAATATATCTAATAAACTAAAACAATACTAAATTTACTATTAAAATTAAACTAACATACCTAAAATACCTTACGTCAAAAATGTACAAATAAATTCCTCGCGGGAGCAACAGTGATGCCCGCATAACAGACGCATGCAGTTCCATAGCGTTGCCATGAATGCTATTCATTCATAATCGCTATTCTAAAACCAAGAAGCCTATGGGCAACAGTTGTAAATTCATTAACATGCTCGGAAAGTACTTTAAACAGAAAATTAAACTCAATTTTAAAAAACCAAAAGTAATTTTTTTACTAAAAGTAAAATTGATTGTTCCTTACCCCTCATCATGATAAATACACCGTCCATGTATTATCGCCTCTAGGCTTATCAGACCATTGGTGAGTATCAGCTAATTTCAGGTTAATAAACCACTCCCAAAAAACAGTATGACAATACGAGAAAGCCAATTGGGACGGCTTTAACAACTTCTTTGGGAGTATTAACTGGGCGCTATTACTTCGCGATAGCAACGTGGATACCTCCGCTGATGCAATCACAAACATCATCCTTATTGATAGGAGAGACTCTATCGCTTCAAGGAATAAGTCTGTCAAGCCAAAGGATGATGGATAGTATGACTCGAGCTGTAAAGAGGCTTCTAGAATTAGAGAGGTATGCTTTCGGCTTACTAAGGAAAAAAGAATAAATTTTAAACAAGCCAGAAATGATTTTAATGCCCATCTTCGCCGAGTCAAATGTTGAAACCCAAAAAACTACAATGTCCCACAGGTAGTAAATTTTTTTGGTAATTCGCGAAAAGAATCAAAAATACAGCCCCGAATCGATTCCAACGCTCAGTTATAATGAATGACATTCCAGTTGTCAGCTCTATGGATATGGTCAGTCTGTTTGCTGCGCATTTTGAAGCTAGCTTCAGATTGTGCAATACTGCCACCTGTACCTCATAGTATTAAACACTCTATGGGACAGATATGCCGCTGCTAATTTTTTATTCCTAGCTGGTATCACCATTGCATAAGCTTTTCCAATTATCCTACTCTTGTGGATACTTGCCGAGAAGTTGGAAAACAGCATATGTCCAGCTCATACCGAAAAAAGGCGAAACGACGACCATATAAAAACAAATTTGTATGGGACCCCCCCCCCCCTCTACCCGCGGCAAAATCACTTTGAAATTTCAATAGAAAGTATTGTCATGGGAAATACACATGTGTGCAAAGCTTTAATAAAATCGGACTTTAGGAAATTAATTTTTGGCCCCCAAGCTCACAAGATTCTATCACCCAGCCAGACACCCACGGGCACGCGATATTAATTTAGAGATTTTAACATATTTTACATTCTTCTAAAGAGGTGTTCTAAGCTTAACACTAATACTTACTTACTTAGTTATGTCCTATATCCAAAACCTTCTCTATAGAAAGCCCAACTGTTCCGATCGTATACAGATACATGCTTAGATTTAGACCAAACGTATTTGTATTAGTAATCAACTAAAGAGCAAAATTCATATAAAATTTTTCTGTTTCCCACTACCACATCTTACGTTTCTCGCTCTTTGCGACTACTTATTTTTTGTACACTGTATTCACATCCCACAAACACACATGCGTTTGGTCTTGGTTTACAGCATTAGTATGCGTAGAGTTGGGCTTTCTACAGAGAAGGTTTTGCCTATATCCGCTTGTGGGTCCTAGGGCCTCTACTACACCTACGCGCTATCAAGTGCGGTTCCTGGCAATGAGCTTCAGCTCTCTACAACTCCTCCCCAATTGCCGTGACTCCTCCTCAACGGTTCTGCGCCATGTATTTCTCGGACGACCCGTTCTTCTACCATCCTGAGATAACGGATTCCATTGCATTGCGTACTTTGCTATGGAACTGTCGCCTTTTCGGAGTGTATGACCAATCCACTGCCACTTCCGTCGTTGGATGGTTGTGCCTATTGGTTCCTGGCCCGTTATCTGGTAAAGATGTTCGTTAGAGATACAGTTAGGCCAGAAAACCCTTAAGATGTTCCGTAGGTACCTATTTACGAACGTTTGTAATCTTTTTCTGATAGTAGCGGTCACCTTCCAAGTGCTGCACCCATACAACAGTACAGATTCAAAATTTGAGCGGAACAGACGCAACCTGGTGTTTAAGCTGATCGCATTGCTTCGCCAAATCAGGGAAATCATTCCAAACACCGAATTTGCTTCCAGTAGATAAAACTGCGCGAAGTACATCGCTAATCACCAACAAAAAAAGTATCGGCGATAGAATGCAACCTTGTCGTACCCCACTTAGGATCTCGAATTCCTCTGACAGCTTTCCTCTTTGCAGCACATGACATTTAGAGCCATCTTAGGTTGCTTTAATAATAGCTATTAGTTTATCGGGTATACCTCTCCTGCGCAAGGCGAGCCATATAAACTGTCTTTTGACACTGTCAAACGCCTTCTCAAAATCGATGAACAGCAGGTGCAGTGGTGACCGGAATTCAACTCACTGTTCAATAATGATCCCCAGGGTGTTTATGTGGTCTACACAGGTAGATCCAGTGCGGAAACCTGCTTGTTCGGCATCGAGTGTATCTTCCAGATGTTCTCTCTCAAGTACTACTTTGGCTATTACCTTTGCAACTGCAGGAAGAACACAAATGCCTCTCCAGTTTTCGCACTCCATAAGAATACCTTTTTTAGGGAGCTTGACAATCATTCCCTTCTTCCACTCGTCGGGGAAACTTTCTGCCACCCAAGCTCTCTCTACAAGACGATATAAAAGCTCTGCTGATGTCGTTGGAGCGCCACGCAGAAGCTCTGTGGGTATACCATCTAGTCCTACCGACTTGTTGTTCTTTATGATGATGATGATGATCCCGTACCATACCAATGTCGACTCCTCGTCTGTTTCGGACGTCTAAAAGACAGCTCATAAACGTCGGCTGATCGCCACATGGTCGATTTGGTTGGATGATGATTGCCTGTCAGTTGACACCCAGCTGACCTTGTGGTAGGTCTTATGCTCAAACATGGTGCCTCCTATGACAAGGTTGTTGGTGTTTCAGAAATCAACAAATCTTTCACCATTGTCATTTCGTTCGCCGAGGCCGTGCTTCCCAATCACATGTTTGAGTCCTTCATTGTCGTTGCCAACCTTGGCATTCAAGTCCCCCATCACGATGACGATATCTCCGTTCGGCGTTGCGTTGAATACAGCGCTAAGTTGATTGTAGAAGTTGTCACTATCGCTATGTGGGTGCGTGCTGTTGGCGTTAGCAGCAGACCCACTCCAGATTCACGGGGACTGCCGGAGGGTTTGCTGGAGTAGAGTAGCACAGTGTTACACGTTGGGGATTGGTACTCTCCCGCGTCGAACCATCTTACTTCACTTACTTCCAGTATGTCCAAATTATATCGAAGAAACTCACGTTCCAGTTGAAGAAATCTGGCATTTTGAGGTCCTTCACTCCCTGAGTCAAGGAGCATCCTCACATTCCAGAAACCAATCTTAGTCCGGGTACCATAGCCAAAAGTCATCATTATTCGATCATTACTTATCCGAGGCTAACCCACGTTACCTAGACTAGAAACGCTAGACCGTTCGCACTTGCAGTTTTAGCCTACATATATAAGGATTTATACACATAGTTGCCCGGGAACCACCACTAGGAGGTAGAGCAAGCACTACATCACGAACTTAATTGTTGCGCTACTGGCCCAAACCAAGTTTTGAGCAGTCAGTAGTTTGCCGATCAATCGCAATGCAGGTCCCCAACTAATAACAAACTAATATTATTTTAAGTAACTTTGAAATCAGTACTTAGTTAAAGTTCGCAAAAATTTAAAAACTCAGCCAAAACGTAGATAAAAAATTATAACTGCAACATAAAAAGAAATTTCTTAGACTGTTTCATAATAGTTCTTTTCCTCTCATTAACCAAAAATTTACATCAAGGTTCTAATATTGAAAAAATGTCATTACATGTTCATTATTCATCATCATTGATCAGTAAAAACCTAGTTTAGGTAATTTATTTTCTTGTTATTTGTTAAATTCTCTATATTATTACCTTCGCTTCGGGATGTCTGTCAGTGAGTAGTGAAAACTTGTGATCAAGTTTTAACCCACTTCCCGAAGCCCGATTCAATCTTTGCACACATGTCTATCTCCGATTAAAAAATTTACATGAAAAATTTAAATTTTTATGAGTTGTGTTTTTTGGTTCTATTCAATAAAAACATTTAATAATTTTAAATAATTATTCCATAAAAAATTTTTAAGTTTGTAGATATCTATAGCAGAAAAAGCTAAGTCTCTATATAAATCTCTAACCTTGGACACATATTCAAGTTACCTACTTTCAATAAGGAATTTTAATCCATACAACTACAAAATGAAATCCAAGCAATAATAGTTAATTTAATTTTCTATTAGTATAATGCGTAACTATTTTTGAGAAATAATAGATAAGGATAACATTTGTTGGTAGATAAGACAACTGAAAGAAAAAAAATATTGTCACCTGGCAAAAGCTAACTAATGAATGGAAAGTATCGATTCGTGTAGCGCATTTTGCATTGCACTTGCACTTTAAAATACATACTCTTCTACCGGAAGTTGTTACAAAATATATTAAATTTTTTTAAACCTCAACTGCTTAAATTAGCTTCTCATAAGCATACAAGTTAAAACAGAGTTAGCACTCACATATTTACCACATTTGCACTTCCCATTCCCATACAATTTCCCTAGCCATGGAATTGCTTAGGTAATGAACATTCACTTAAATGAGATTGTAATATAATTTCCAATACTGCTTATTTAAACAAATCGATTGTAACGAATTAGTATAGTCATTGCAACATTATTATTTCCAATTCTGCTATTGCGGCATTGTAAAGTAAATTCCAAATTTGCTGATTTAAACTATTGCGACATTTTAATATAATTTTATTGACCTAAATAATCCAACTTCATTTATTAAATATGATTGTATTTTGCTTTGTATGTAAGAATTATCTATAAAAGAACTAATTATCCAAATAAAGTTGTTCAGTTGTCCACCACCACACCACCTGTGTTGTTTTTTTTATACTCTAGTACGCGCATCGCGATAACTTACATAGGTATCTATTTAATTAATTGATGTTATGTCTGTTTCTTGTTTCAATATGTACACAATTAGGTAAAAAGTAAGATGAAGGATTACGTTAAATAACTTAATTGTTTGCTATTTATATGCTATTTTCTATATTTAAGGCATATTCAGTCCATAACAGATGAAGTTCCCGTTACACACAACCTCTTTTGCCATATACGTCATACACGCATAGCAGGTAAAATAAAACGCTAAAACATAGACCTTTTTTCTTTGATCTTTAATTTGGGAATAAATGTTGAAAATCTTTGAAATGAATTAGCAAGCGGATATCTGCCATACACCGAGCTATACCCCAAAACAATGATGTGCCTTCGAGCGGGTTGAGGTGGAGTTTTTATTTCTTTGTTTCTGAAGTGACATGAAAACGCCAAGGTTTTCCATTATTCTTAAGAGGAAAACGTTTGCAATATTTGTATGTTGTGCGTAAGCAATTTTAAAGAAAACAAGAACTAGATACGTAACTACATAAATAATTTCTCTGGGGATATATTCGAGTTTATGGAAATACATGCAATGGATGGAGCTGTCTTTTCTTATTAATTTTAACTGCATAAAAAATGTACAAAGATATAATGAATTTTCTCAAGGAATTAAAATTAGATGAGACGATCACAGACAGAAGCTTTTATAAGGGTAAAGCTAAGAACATAAAATGTATTCATCTAGTAGAAAAATAAATTTTAAGATTTGAATCTAACTTTCACCATTGGCCATTAGTGCGTGTGTCGTGTGTAAAGTTGGTTTACGAGTATTAATACGAGTATATTCTAAGCTTCCTAGCTATCACACACCGTAGAGAGCTGAAATTTTGTACGCAGCTTAGTCTTTTGGAATATCTGAAGTCCTTTTTGACAAACTTTCGCACGTCCTATGGTGAAACCCTTCTCCCCTCGTTCCTCGTTCGCTCCCTCGTTTGACGCGTGTGTCGTGAGGTTTGCGGTTTGACGCAAAGTAAAAAATTACATAATATCAATATAAAACAAAACTTGGTTGTATACAATGTTTTTAGTTTCACCTTCAAGAGCAAGAATAAATAAATTCTTTGGTGAACCTACCTTTGAGCAAGAAAAATGCAGTTGTCCGTGGGGAAAACATGGCGATCTCAAATCTATACTTCACAGTACTTAATAAACTGCGTCCGACTTATTGACCATCATCGAAAACGCAAGTTATACTGGAAATTGCAATGGAAATTAAATTTAAAAGGTAGATCCGTCGAAATGAGTGCTATCATTGGGATAAAAACTGTTTCACACTGTCCCTTTTATGTCAAGACAGTCGCTTCAATTATATTGCCCAACATATTTTTTACGCAGAGTCTTCTACCGTTGCAAAGTTTTGGCGAGTCGAGATTCCGTAGTAAAATAATTGGAGATCCCACTGTAAGTAAAAGACGATGTGGTGGCAATCCAGACGAATCAAGTGCGTTTGCGAATTCTGTTAGATAATTTACTTCCTCATCAGCATCTACCACGGTATCGATAGACTTAGATTCAGTGACTATACGCCTATTAACATGGCAAGTATTTGATTGCTGAATGGCCCTTTCTCGGATGTCAATTTTATATTGCCATAAGACACGGCTACTAATCTAACTTTTCCAATTTGTAGTAGGAGCTACAATGTCTTCACCCCCAAAGCTAGCCGGTCACCGAATACCATTCTAAACGCCACTATTCATCTCAACGACCACGAAAACTATGGGATCGACACTAATATCGGTCACCCTCCACCCTCTGGGTATACAACTCACCCATTGGAGTGTCCTACCAACACTATTCATCTCAGTGACCCCGAGAGCTATAGAATGGACACTAATATCGGTCACCGCCTCCTACCCTTAGTTATCGACCCCATCCCGCTAGAGCTATATTACAATCACCATTAACCTTAGCGACCCTATAAACTATGGTATTGACACTAATATCGGTCACCCTCCACCCACCGGGAATAGGACTCACCTTTAGGAGTGTCCTACCATCGCTATTCACTTCAGTGACCGCGAGAGCTATAGAATGGACTGTTATATCGGTCACTGTCCCCACCCATCAGTTATCGACCCCATCCCACTTGAGCTATATTACCATCACCATTTACCACAGCAACCGCGAAAACTATAGAATGGGGTTATCGACCCCATTACCCATCACCGTTCAACTCAGCGACCCCGAAAACTATAGAATCGGCACTAATATCGGTCACCCCGCCCCCTCAGTTATCGACCCCACCAGCTAGAGCTCTATTACCATCACCATTAACCTCAGCGACCCTGAAAACTATAGAATCGACACTAATATCGGTCACCTTAGTTATCGACCCCATCCCCCTAGAGCTGTCTTACCATCACCATTCAACTCAGCGACCCCAAAAACTCTAGAATAGACACTAATATAGGTCACCCCCGCCCCATCAGTTATAGACCCCATCCCGCTAGAGCTGTATTACCATCATCATTAACCTCAGTAACCCTGAAAACTATAGAATCAACACTAATATCGGTCACCCCCTCCATCAGTTACCGACCCCCGATGGTCTTACCATCACCATTCAACTCAGCGACCCGGAAATCTATAGAATCGACACTAATATCAAGCATTCTCCACCATGCGGGGATACATAACTCACCCAACACAATTCATCACGGCGATAACGAAAACTGTGGGTTCGATACTAATATCGGTTGCCCTCCTCCAAACAAAAAAACCTGCTACCACCCACCACAGTGTTTGATTCCAGATTGTGTTATTTATGTATACCAAATTTTATTGAAATTGGTAAAGGCGTTCCAGAGTTAGTTAGGCACAAACAAACAAATAAATTCTCCCTTTAATAGATACCTATAGATAGAAGATAGATAGATCGAACATAATCACGCAATGTTACTAACGTTAATATGTGAGTTAAGTTGTTAAATTGTTAAGTCTTTAGACACTTCATTTTATTAAAGAAATGAAAGCGTCGTTCATATTATAGGATTGACGATACAAAATTAAAATTAAAAAAAAAGAAACCTTATATAAACTTGACATCTTTATGTTATGTTTTAAAAGGCAACAAAAAGTCATTCAAATATTTGTATATATATTATGGTTCAGACTTCTCCTTCTTATATCGACACAGAATATTCGAAGATTCAAACCAATCAGCGAATTGAAGAACTTCAACAGATGACTGTCGCCATTTAAACGACATACAGAAACGTTAACGTGCTCAGGTTAGGCACTCTGGTAAACTCGCAATGTTGAAACTTGTCATTCGATCTATAAATGACCATTCAGTGGCGAAATCACTGGCTCAAGAGGCGTGCTTTAGAATCACCATGACTGAACAATAGAGTACTGTGCTACTAAAAAATGAATAAAATTAAAAAAAATGTACATCTCCAGTTGGGATGGGACCTATTATTCCTGCATCAGCTTTTGAAGCATATCGCATTGTTCCTGTTCGATAACTTCCAATCGGAATTCGAAAGGTTAAGGTCCACATAATGATGGTAGCCATCTTTCATCGATTAGTTACTCCTATCGACCTAACAAAGAAGTTGCACTGTTTCAGAAACAATCCCGTCAGAGCAACGCAGATTCATGCTCGTCAACGATCGATTCAATTTCACTTCACCGCAAAAGCGGTCTGCCTCTGTAATCCTCCGAAAAGGGGGATAAACATTGGCTCAAGCCCCAATTCAAACTCGAACTGTTCCATTCTCCTTTTCCGTCGGCTATAGCTACCGGTCATTGCATACGAATGGGGTGAATGTGCATACGGTTACTGTAGCTGCACCAGAGTGCTTTTGGTGAATAAAAGACATATCTCGCTTGGGACAGACATTTGCTGGGTGCTGCTCTATAAACTGTAACCTACCTGTCTATTCCGCGTCGTCGTTGCGTTCTTGGATACTTGTGCTAGTACGTTTAACATTACACGTTTGCTGGCTTACTATTGGATTCCCTTCTCATCACCCACTTGGGGTTTAGTTGTGGTATCTGGAGCGTGTGTCCAGTTTTTGTTTTGTTTATTTCTCTTGATGTTGTTCGTATGGCAAGATGGTCTCGAGTTATGGTGCAAAATGTGATCGTGGCATGCTGTGCCAAGATCTGGCATTGCTCGTATGTTTTATTCTCAGGACAAACTGTAAGCGCATTTGAAGCATCAAGAACGAGAAGATGAAAAATGAAAAAAACAGAAACACAATAAACAATGGACACATAAATCAGTGTAATTAGTTTCGTTTATTTGATGAGGTGAGGAAGCAAAACAATCAAATGCAACTTTTCTATGCTCTATGTACAGTACGAGTATGCATTAAACACGCATAAGCTCGTACCTATTTGTACAAGGCAACAACCCAAAATGGTTTTCCATTTTCCTAATGACAAGAGGTACGGTAAAATCACAAGTACTTGTACATTTTCGGAATAGAATTGAAGCATTGTTCAAATATACGGATTATAGAGGTGTAGATAGATATTTTTTGAATGAAAATCCGGTATTAAACAGAAACAGATATAAAAAAATAATCACGTCATCATTTCGCACGTTTAATTTTAAGCTATAGTTTTTTATAAAATGCAGACTACAAGTTGTCTTTATAACGGACTACTGGTTACAGAAACTGATATTCCGCTTAAAATACGAGCAATTTAAAAAAATAAATTAATTGTGACGGCAAGTGATTTTATCAATAATTTAAGAAATCATACTAATAGAACTCAACTACTAAAAAAGAAGCACAAGTGGTATTGTGCTTGGTATTCAAAGAGCCAGTCAGAAGTTGGACAACAGTGTTAAAAGGCCCCAATAACCGAATCGCCATAAAAAAAAACACCAACTAATACTCTTATTTAGTACAACTACTTCAAAATATTCCTTGAATAACTTTTTCACTGACTCCCAGCACTTCACAACCTAACCTAACCATGCTTTTTCAAACAATTGGTCCCACCATTATTTCCCACTTGGTATAACAAAGAATTACGTTCGTTTCGCAAAAAAAATGAATGAAGTTGTGGCATACATACCTTAAATCTCTAATTACCTCCACGTTTATCCCATTTCTGAGCTATCGAATTGCCTTACTTGAATTATTAGACCGTATGCAGTCTAATTTGATCTTTTATCACAAAAGTTTTTTATATCTATCAACTTCGCGTGTTTGTTTGTTTGTTTCCTTGTAGCTGGCAGAATCTTCTGATCGATTTTTAACTCACTTTATAAGGCCCGCTTTAATTTAAACTTTGTACACATTTGTACGAGTATCTCGTGTGACAACACTTTTTATTAAAATTTGGAAGTGATATAGCCGGGGTCGGGGGGCTCTCATATAATATTTTAAAAAAAAAATTTTCGATTTTATCTAAATTTTATGTAAATGAGTATCTTCGATGACAACACTTTTGTAAAAATTAAGAAGTGTTTGGGCTCCATTGCCTAGAGCTTCCATATATTTTTTTTCAAAATTTTACAGATTTTATTCAAACTTTGCACATGTATTTTGTGTATGCACTTTCTATAAAAAGTTAGAAATAATCGGGCCATAGGACCGTAGTGCTCCCATATATTTTTTCTAAAACTATCCCGGTTTTATTCAAATTTAGCAAACACGAGTATTTCCAACATCGAACACACTTTCTATAAAAAATGATGTGGTTCTGATAGCGGTATTGAGTGGGGTCTGGAGGATGGTCTTAAGATGGTCTTGAGGATGTTTTCAGAGGGTCTTGAGTGAAGTCTTCAAGGAGTTTTGAGGCGGCCTTGAGTGAGGGCTTCTTGAGATGGTCTTAACGTGATCTTAAGAGTTCTTGATGAGGTCTTGCGGACTGTCATGAGGAGGTTTTAAGGCGGTTTTGACTGGAGTCTTGAGGGAGTCTTAAGGGGGTCTTAAGGGTGTCTTGAGGTATGTTTTGATGGGGTGTTAGGCTTTGACTGTGTACTGAAGGTGGTATTGAGGGGGGTTTGAGGTAATCTTGAGTACGCCTTAAGACTTCGGGAGTGTTGAGAACGTCTTTAGAAGGGATCGTCTTGAAGGGATCTTGAGGTGGTCTTGAGAAGGTTTTGATTGGTTCTTGGGAGGTTTAGAGCGGGTCTTAAGTGGGAGGTTCGGGGGTCTTAGCGGGATTTTGAGATGGTTTTTAGTCGGTTTTGAGAGGGTCTTGGGAGTGGTCCTAAGAGGATCTTGAAGTGGTATTGGGGATTTCATAAAGGGGTTTATGAGGTGGATCTTGAAGAGGTCTTTTGTATAAAACATCATTATCAAAATTAATTTGCTAGATATCGTATTAATTCTGATATGAACTAACCTATTTACACATTAATTCTCGTGAGTCCCAGCATTCAGAATTTTTTTTTAAAATCAACGCGATTTTATTCAAACTTTGCATACATGTGTATCTCCGATCAGAGAATTTACATTAAGTTTTTAAAATTTTTAATTTTTTTAGCTTCATTTTGTGTACCTACAAAATATTCTTTTAAGAAGCGCACCCCAATGGTCTAAATCTAAATTCACTCGGTTGTCAATTGTTGGTTGCATATACGTGTGTATTTTGCATATAGGTTTAACTTGCTTAAATCATTAAACGTTTTGCAAGCTCTATGTTTCCATTAGCATTTCTACGTGCAAATAATAATTGATGTCCATAAGAAAATTGGGAAACGCTTTTATTCACAAATACTTTCATATATATACTATATAACTATATATTCAAAAATATATTTTTATAAAGTCCTTAATTATAATTAATTGATATTTCAATGGCTGAATTATGTATTGTTCTTGTTCTTTATATACAAAATGGTATTGATTTACCAAAATGGTGTCTTGTACTATTTTCAACGTTAAAAAAAAAATTTTAACAAATAAATGAAAAAAAATTTAATTACAAAAAATACATGACCTAGTCTATTTAAATTATATAAAAACGTTAATAAACATTTAAAAATGTATGTTAAAGTTTTAATATTTATTTATTAATTTTTTAATTAATTCATGAAAATATTACTTATTTTTAATTTATGATAATTTTATCTAATGTAATTTTTGATTATATTGATATAATTAGATTATAATCTATTATTATTTTCCTTATAATTAACAGGATTCTTTGACTCCCAATCTGACAAACTTCTTTAAAAAAACGTTTATTTTTCTTTCTTTCATATTCTAATGTGATCGCATTTTCCAAATCAAACTCATGTTTCTTTTCATTACTATGCTTCATCGAAGCTGACCTATAAGTTGTATGTATAACATTTGTGTACTTAATAATATTAATTACGTCTCTTGTGTGTTTTGTTACCCTTTTGATTTCGTTTTACTTGTTTTACCTACATTACACGAGTCACAATTCTTACAAAATAGTTTATAAATTAGCCCATCTATCTGATCTTCTGGTATTATGTCCTTTAATTAAATTTTCAATATAAACGTCGCGTGCCCGTGGCAAGCTGGCTGACTGGCTGGCTGGTCAGATTTTCTGATAAATTTTTAACCCACTTCCCAATTTTATTGAAATTTTGCACACATATATAATTCCGGTGACAATACTTTCTGATAAAATTTGGGGCCCCTCGGATCCCATACAAATATTTTACAAAATTTTCCCGATTTTCTTAAAATCTTATACTAATGTGAATCTCCGATAGACAACACTTTTTGTAAAAATTTTGTGACCCGGGACAGGGTCATGGGGCCCCAACAAATTTTTAAAAAAAATTAACCCGATTCTCTTCAAATGTTATAAACGTGTGTATCTCCATGTACAACACTTTTTGTAAAAAATTTGGAGTCCCCAGGGTCATGGGGCCCCATAAAAATTTAAAAAAAAAAATTAACCCGATTTTCTTAGATTTTATATACGCGTGTGACTCCGATAGATAACACTTTTTGTAGAAATTTTGGAGACCCCGGGCCCCAGGGTCATGGGGCCCTAACAAATTTTTTAAAAACTTAACCCGATTTTCTTAAAATTTTATATACGAGTTTATCTCCGATGGACAACACTTTTTGTAAAAATTTTGGTGACCCCGGGCCACGGGGTCGTGTGGCAATATAAATTTTTTTTACAAAAATTAACCCGATTTTCTTCAAATTTTATACACGTGTGTATCTCCTATGGACAAAACCTATTGTAAAAATTTTACAGACGGCGGGCACTGGGGTCATGGGGCTCATACAAATTTAAAATAATAATTAACCCGATTTTGGTAAAATTTTGTACACATGTGTATCACATGCGAATAGGCCCTGAGGCCCGAAGGGTGCCCGCATACATTTCGTGGGGGCCCTATTAAATTAAAAAAAAATAACTAAATTTTATACACATTTGTTTCTCCGATGGACAATATTTTTCGTGAAATTTTTGAAGTGAACGCGCCCTGAAATCTGAGGGGTGCTCATATAAGTTTTTTAAAATTTAGCTCGACTCTTTTCAAATTTGAAACACATGGTTTCACTGATGTACAAATTTTTTTGTAAATTTGTGGAGTGTTCGGACCCTGAGGCCCGAGGGGTGCCCATGTAAATTTAAATTTTTTATATAAATGCTCTAATAGGAGATACATATGTGTATGTATATCCTATGTATGAGGGGTACCCATGTAAATTAAAATCCCTTAGCCCTGATGGCCGATGGGTGCCCATGTACATTTTTTAAAAATTAGCTCGATTTTCTTCATATTTTAAACACATGTGTATCACTGACTTTTTGCAGTTATTGGGCCCTGAGACCCGAGTGGTGCACACGTAATTTTTTTAAAAATTAGCTCGATTTTCTTCAATTTTTAAACACATATGTATCACTGATGGACAAAACTTTTTGTAAATTAGTTGGAGTGATCAGGTCCTGAGACCCGAGTGGTGCCCATGTAGATTATTTAAAAATTAGCCCGATTTTTTTTTCAAATTTTAAACACATATGTATCTCCTATTAGAGAATTTACATGAAAAACGTTAACGTAACGTTAAAACAAACAAGAAAAAGTCTATAATTGAGCCATTGAAATATGATTTAATAACTATATATGTATGTACCTTATTCCTTAAGTTTCGATTAGAGTACAAATTCCTGCAGTATTTGTTTACATTTAAATGAAATTTTGTGTAATATGCATAAAAAAAACTCTACACATGGTTCATATATTGAAAATATATTTTGTATACAAAAAAACGAAGTATTCAAAATACTCAAAAAATCCAAAATATGTTTTCTCAATGTTTCAGGCAATTTGGACCCTAAACAAGTAAATGTAAAAAAAACTTAGTTTTTTGGGTACAAACTTTTATATATACATCGAAACACGCCACACAGTCGTTTATTATTTAATAATCGCCAAATATCTGTTTTTGAGGTCGGAGCTATTTCAAAGAATTTTCCTTTTCCACGCTTCACACGCGCCATACGCGACTCGCGATACGCGTCAAGAGAGAGATATCAAAATGGGCACCTAACATTGAGCCGCTCACAAAATTTCAATACTTTAGGTGGTTGTGGGCGCCGTGGATCAGTGGAAATGCGCGTGGCTACTGAGCAGGAGGTTCGTGGTGGTTCGAATCCCAGTAACATCAAAAGTATTTTTCACGGTCTCCCACCTCTCGCGAATGGGTGACAAACGTTCCGAGAGGAATAACTTGTCACGGAAAGCTTCTCAATTCGCCGTTCGGAGCCGGCCTTAAATTGTAGGTCCCTTCCATTTATGTCCAAAAATATAAATGCGCAACACAAATGGTCGCGAGAAGCTCGGCCTTAGACCGCAATGGTCTGTCGCGCCGAATATTATTATTATTAAAGGTGGTTAAAAAAGACCTCAAAAAACGAGAAAATGGCGAAATTTCGAACCATTACACGTGCCACAAGCGAAACTTGACACGCGTTATACGTAAAATATAAAAATTGGTATTTTGGACTTAGATACTCGCAAAATTTCAGCCCTCTAGGTCGTGGTTAAAAAAGAGCTTAAATTGGTCGAAAATACTGACAAAAAGGGTTGACCCCATTAATAATAAAGTTAAATACAAGTTTTTAAAAAGCTGAGAAAGGTCCGTCGGGACGTATGTAATGTATGATGTTTCCGTCATAACTCATAACTTTCTACCGCCGCAAATTTGGCACTTTTTAAGGTCTTTAGTCAATGATGATCCAATATAATTTGGCCACCAAATTTAACTTTTTAAATATTCCAATAATTAAAAAAATTAAAGATCTTTCGTTTAAGAGTTTTTAAACTCTTAGATTTAGATCCTTCTACTGAAAAAAGATTTCTATAAGCAAAAGAGGACTTTATTTTCTCAACCTCGAAGCGAAGTTTTATTTTTTCTGGTGTGATTTTTCTGCTTTTTAGCGAATTTTCTGCTTTTTAGCGAATTTTGGTGCTTGGACCAACTTGCCCTGGACTAGGTGTCATTTTATTGAACATTATAAAGTTGAAAATGTACATGAACATAAACATAAACATACATAAACATAAATTGATTTCCGATATGTTCAACCCCCACTCGCTTTGAAAGTAAAACGAAATAGAGCTATCTTAGCTTACAAAAATTATACAGAAAACAAAAACATTGGAAACTATAAATTAACATAACAATGAGCAATTAATATAAATATGAGTAGAAAGACCATGATTAGTGATGAGCAAAATTGGTCTTGGTCCTGCAGTCTTGTCTTGGTCTTGCAAAAAATGCAAGACCAAGACCAACACTGAGTGTGCAAGACCAAGACCAAGACCAAGACCAAGACCAAGACCAAGACCAAGACCAAGACCAAGACCAAGACCAAGACCAAGACCAAGACCAAGACCTAAAATATGTATGCAAGACTGCAAGACTCTTGCATTTAAAGTTATGTAATTTCTCTGTTGATATTTATTTTTAAAACCTACATATGTCGTATGTTTTTTTGTAAACGAGTAGGTACATATATAATACTACCAAACTTAAGAACCCAGACAGAAGATCTTCAGCGAGTCTGTTGTGTCTGGCTGTAGTATTTACAGGCATATGTATGGATGTTCATATACACATAGATTTAGATTGCTATTTCCTCATAATTTTATATTTTTGAGTTTTTATTGTTATAGGTTTTTTCATGCTAGACAAGTCATATAAAAAAAAGACGTCAACAAAGACGTATATGTCATGGCATTAGTTGCAAATAGAAATGTTGAAATTGACTGAGTTCTTTCGACAGAATAAGTCTAGACTTTCTTGAACAATTTTTTTTCGAATTAACCGCTAAGCTTAAATGTTGATAGTTTTGTGTGTCCCTTATTCGTGCACATTAATTTGGGTAATGATTCTTGGGTATATTCTAAGAAAAAAATCGTTCTACAGTAAGGGTCTATTTCCAATGTTGACATCATTTATGGGGGATTTAAGAAAAAGCTTACCCTGACCCATGTTAACGGAAATTGCTCTGTAGAAACTTCGTTTTGGTCTTTGTTTATAGAATAAATACTAGGCATTGTAACTACGTTAAAATATACGTTGATATCTTGTTTAAGTCTTCAGATAATCAAGTTCAATGACTGTACCAGTTTTCTTCCCCATGCTTATTTTTGATTTTGACGTTATGCTAGAACAAAAATATGTACACACATACAACCATTTATACATACTTATATAGTTATTATTCAAAAAATACTTTATTTTGCAAGACCGCAAGACCAAGACCAAGACTCAGGCTGCAAGACCAAGACCAAGACCAAGACCAAGACTAATGGCACGAATGCAAGACCAAGACCAAGACTCGACTTGCAAGACCAAGACCAAGACCAAGACCGAGATGAAATGGTCTTGGTCTTGCTTTAAATAAAAACGTTTTCATTTTGTTAGCTGAACATACTACACACTTGCTTCCATTTTTACATTCATAAATATGTTTTTCAAACACGCTAGGAATATTTTTGCAATCAAGAGAAGTGAAAAACAACACAGTAGAAGCACAGCAGAAATCCTAATCATTATTATCATCAGTTGTTAACATTCACAGTTAAATAATTTCAAATAAAAAGAAATAAATACTTTTAGTTATTTTTATGGACTCGTACATACGACTGAGCGGACATGCTGACCATGCATGTCATAATTTCAAATAATATGACCTTTCTGATTTTCCCACTTAGAATTTTGCATTTGCGAATAATGATCGTGTCGGGAAAACGAATGGTAACAAGAATTCACATTGACTCTGATCCCAACTATGTATCAACAAATTTTTGGTTATTTTGTTGGTAGCAATTTCCCAATTGGGAAATCAAAATTATCAACTCTGAAATAAAAAAGATTTATCTCAGTTGTATTTTTACATTTTCTATATTAACATAGCGTCGACATGTGTCTGCCGGTGGCTGGCTGCCTCGCTGGTGGAATCTTGTGATAAATTTGTAGCCCACTTTCCAAAGCCCGATTTCATTCAAACTTGGCACACATGTTTCTCCGATGACATCACTTTTTACTACAATTTTTAAGTGTTTGGGTTCTACAGTCGGGGGCTCCTATATACATTTTTTAAAAAATTTACCCTTTTTTTTTAAATTTACATACATAATGTATCTCTAATTTTTGTAAAAATTTGGAAGAGATCGGGCCTCAGAGCCGGGGAGCCCCCATATAGATTTTTTAAAAATTAACACGATTTTCTTCTTTTTACTTTTTACACATGTGCATATTCGGTGACAACACTTTTTGCAAAAAAAAATTGAAAGTGATCGGGCCCTAGGACCCAGGGTCTCTCATTTATTTATTTTTTAATGTAAACCCTATTTAATTCAAACTTTGCATACATTTGTATCTCCGATTAGAGAATTTCGATTAAAAGTTTTAAATTTATGAGTTGTTTTCTAATAAGCCGTCTAGGTCATCCATAGATATACCACCCAACGTCAGAACAAATGACTAGCGCAACCTAGCAATAGATATTTGCGATACAATTTTCAATTGGTATCTTAGTTCCTCTTCAACTTGGCAACAACAATTGCAAAATGTTTATTTATACTCGAAATATCATGTCATTCATATATCACTCTCGCACAACAATTTATTAGGTAAACAATCATCGTTCAATTTGTCAGCGGCGTCTGGTCGAAGAGGTGTTAGTGACTCTGGGTTTATTGTAGCGAATGCCATCGTTACACATCAATGTTGCAGTTTGTGTATCATCATTAGCACTTGTACTCCGCTTCTTGGCGTATAGTTGTTATGCCTAAAATAAAACACGCATATTTTTCATTTTGGATATACCTACTCATAATCTACGGTACACACAGCACGCCCACGTCAGATCTTCGCGTCCGATCATGCTTATGTGGTTTTAATTTTGAAAACTATGGTGGTTGCGGCCCTAGTGTTCGATGAGTAAAAATTGATGTACAGGCTTGTGAATACCGATGAACAATTAAGGCGCTGGTTATTACACATTCCCTGCATATCCTGCGCACTGTAATTGAGATACCTGTTAATTGAGTTACAACCATTCAAGGTTGCTTAAGGGACATGTAGACCCTCTAAAAAAGCTAATTATACATACCCATTCTTATATGCACGTGGATCCACGTTATTCCTAGCTTGTTGTTTAACTTTAAATAACAAACAGTGTCCATTGACAGATTGTTAAGCAACACACTGAGAAAGTGAAAGTAAACGAATTGGTAAAATCTGGAATAAATGTATTTAAAAACAAATACAAATCGATCTCGGTAAGTGAGCACATTCCAGGTTTGGCTCGAAATGTTTGTGCTGCGGCTAGAACTACATATTTTGATTCCTCATTTGAAAAGCAAACGAATGGTGATAAATCAGTTCAGTTTATTCACAGTTGATAGATTTATTAGGCACATTTTGTGTACACAGAACTTGTCCTACTGAGAGCCTGAAAATTTGTAATTTAAACAAAATCAGTTGGTGTGGTAATTAGGGGCAATAGGAGTAAATGAGTTTAATGAATATATGTCTAATTAAAGACACTTAACAAAACCACTAGAAACACATTTTTCATAATATGTATTTCAGACTTATTTAAAAGAAGAAGAATCTAATATTAAACATGCACCAGAACACAACAGTAGGTACATTTAAAAACATTTGCGAGTTGTATATGATACTTAATAGACGACTTACTATACTGAAACTGAATTTGACAAAGCTAGAAAGAAATTGTGTAAAAATACTAACTCTGAAATAGTCCGGTTCAAATATGTACTTACATTTCTACTAGGACATATTGTCATGTGAATCAATCAATGTATTTACTATGTTTACAATTGAAGCAGATAATCAGATTTTTGATGATGAGTTCAATGACGATAATGCTGGTTCAGCAGATGAAAAGAAAGTATATTGTATTTTTGTGAATAAAAGTGTTCACAGGTAAAACCATTTCTAAACCAGTGTCATTATGAGAAATGTTGTGGCAAAGACTGGAAGGTAATAAATAATATTATGAATTTATTAACACATTCTACAAAGAATGTTTTTTTTAAAAGGCTACATTTTTACCAAAAAATGCATATAATCATAAAATCTCACTGTCGACCAAATCTATGTACTGCTACACTAATCTTTAGAGTTTATTATGATACCATTTATTTAAGGAAGATTTAATGACCCATCAATTTGTCGTGGTTCAGACTAGCTATAGACGGTGCTTGATAATAACTGACAAAGAAAGATATTTTTACATACTTTGTTCTTACATTTCTTTAATGTATTAGCTGGTAAAGATTATGTAAAACAACCATTCATTTTAAAACGAAAGAAAGAAATATTTGTATTTACAATATCTAGAGCATCCGATTTGCTTGCCTTCAGGTAATTTTATTTTATTGTAAAGACAACGCATCACTTGGCAGCCGTCAGGCAGCTCTGGGATGTCGAGCATAGCGTTGTGTAAAGCTCAAACAGCAGCTGGACGACAACACGTTTCAACCAAGAAACGTGAAAAAGTATAAAAAAAAACAAAAACGAAGTAAAATCACCCGTCCAACTGCAGTCCATTTCAGAGTTAATATCCATTGGCACACCATTGGCGAGTAAGAGGAAGATTTGGCAATTTTGTCCCATCCATCTCTTCTCGCAATTTCTGGGATTTTTATCTTGAAACAACTTGTCGAGAGTGATTTGTGTTCGGTATGGAGTGATTTACGGTTAATTTTGGTACAATACTCGATGGAGGAAGTTTCAAGTAATGTCCACTTTTAGGTTTTTGCAAAGCGAAATGCAAAACAAACCAAATAACGAAAAATCCATCCTAATGAATATTAACTTTTTAATGCCTTGACATCAGGACAGAAAAAACAAACTTATTGACTTGAGTGTGTAATTCATCATAATGCACCGACAACTGGCAGCGCAATGCAAGCCTACCTTAAAGTTAAACAACTGTCATGCAAGTTGCTGCGCATACAGATAACAATCAGAAACCAAAACATGAACTGAGAACATTGCGCACAGCACGGTGCGAGATCTGATCTTGCGCATGCGTATATCAACGTAAAGCCTCGACGAGATGTTAACGAATGGTCAACATGCGCGCGCACAACATTCTCTTGTGCTTGTCAGCGTCAAAAGATTCCCGAGCAGAAGGACTTGACATGATTTCCAATGGAGTGAAATGCAATACATAACGTCCTTATTTTATTTGTGTTTTCAACTAACATCTAGGTACACCAACTCGTATTAATGATGTAAGTGTATTTCGTAGAGCAATTATGGAACTTTGCGCTTCTGTAGCGATATCAACTGAAAAGATTAATGTCATCTAGATTTGATAATATTAGACTTACGCATAAAATCCACTAGCTATGATATTAGAAATTGGCAGTAACGGTATTTTGTTTTCGAGTAAAGTATTCCATCATTTGTTGTAAGGGCTTAGTGGGCGTTCGAAAAATACTCATTTAACAATTAGCTTTTTAATTGCTGATTTTTATGGCAGTCTGCCGCTATCTATTGTGTCCTTTGCTATTAAGTATATACTTCTAATGTTCAATAAGATTTTGCTTGCTTCTCGTCATCACTTCTTTGGCTGTTTATGTTTAAATATTAGATATTTAAGGAAAAACTGGAAAATATTCCAAATTAGTTTTAAAAAAATCTTAGCAAGAAAACAATGGGTAAAAGGAAACTATAATCATGGGAGATATTAACATTAATGATCAAGAAACAACAAAAACTTCGGTTAAAGACTACTTGGAATATTATACAGGCTCATACAAGAACAGACATGGCCCCAGGAACGTCTTGATTATTTGACCACATTCTTACCAGCATTCCGGAACATCAAATATACTCGGCCGTTATTGAGAGCGACATTTCAGACATTATGCCATATGGTATGGAAATTGTTCGATGCAAAACGTAGCGACTAATGACGTTACCACAACATACCTCTGTTCAAACACAGTGAATGAACTTGTAAGAACAACAAATTGGGAGAACGTTCTCAATGACACCGACGTAGAAATAGTTTTTATGCTAAATGAGTGAAATTTACGAAAAATCGACTTTCCATAAACTCGACTTTACCATAAAACGAAACGTAAAAATAACTCGTGAATGAACTCTGAACTATTGGCACTATGTAAAAAACGCGATCAGATTTACAGGACATCGTAAATAAGGAATTATCGTTATCGAAAAAATAACTTTACTATGAATATAAATTTCATGCAGTCATCCAAAAAAAACATGGAGCCTTATAAACAAGATATTGGGAAGAAGAAAACCAAATATTGATGACAGCCTTATTAAAAAATTCCCGATAAATAAAAATATTGCTTAGTTATCGAATGAGTTTGCGGAAAAATTTCTCCGAACAACCCTCGAGTACAATTCTATCTCTATCTCTATCTCTATCTCTATCTCTATCTCTATCTCTATCTCTATCTCTATCTCTATCTCTATCTCTATCTCTATCTCTATCTCTATCTCTATCTCTATCTCTATCTCTATCTCTATCTCTATCTCTATCTCTATCTCTATCTCTATCTCTATCTCTATCTCTATCTCTATCTCTATCTCTATCTCTATCTCTATCTCTATCTCTATCTCTATCTCTATCTCTATCTCGATCTCTATCTCTATCTCTATCTCTATCTCTATCTCTATCTCTATCTCTATCTCTATCTCTATCTCTATCTCTATCTCTATATCTATCTTTATCTCTATCTCTGTAAAAACCAGAAAATCGAAAAAATAAAAATTTGCGTTTTGTATGGGAATGCACTTAACAATTGTATTTCGACAATTATCATTCATTTATATAGCTACTTCGGATAACTTTCTATAGATGGCGTTTGTGGCGGACACAACCTATCGTTTGAAATATGCATTACATATTATATAAAAACTTAAGCTTGTTTTTTTGTTTGTTTGTTACCTATACAAATCAATCATATCCATTCAATTTTTGTTTATGATGCTTTACTGATGTGTGGAACAGTAAGCATATTTATGTCAAACAAAAACCACTTCTTGGAGGGTTTAAAATTGCGTTTCATTTATAATCTACACACAAGTACTTAGCTGTACTTGCAACATATATTTTCTTTTTATATAAATTTGAAACCGTTTGCTCTTTTTGCCGATAAAGTCGAGTATTTCAGCTAGTATTTATATACACATATGTATTTATAAATATATATTTCGGATTTATTTCTTAATTTTAAATTAAGAGCCTTGAAAATTATCGGTCTAAAATACTAAGCCTAATTAATTAAGCTGCAGCGTGGTTCATTAGCAACAATTCGATTCAAAGAGAAAATATCTCCATGGCAACAAAGAGAGGAGTAGAACACAAGAAAATAAGTATCTTAATTTTGCTGATCATTGACACTCAGTAAATAAACAATGAGATTAAAACGCAATAAAATAATGAATTATCTTAATACGAGTATATAAAAACGTTGCTGCGTATGTATGTCTGACTATCACGGCTGAACCACTGAAGCTTTCCAAATTATACTCACACCATATGTTCGTGTGTTGATCCGGATTGTTTTTGTTTGTGTTCGATCCCCCTAGGAGGCGCTTGGATCGCTTTTTTTCAAAAATTCATATTTGTGGACCGATTTGGCTCAGTGGACGTGAGGTCAGTGGGCGTGGCGTCAGTGGGTGGGTGTTAACTTGTTGGGGGTCAATGGGATGGTGCAGTCGGGAAACGGCGGGTAATTTCGCTAGTTTCTATAACATAATCTACAAAATTATATAATTCAATTTCAATTTCAAAATAATAACAGTTAAATACAATTCATTTTATTAATATTTTGTGAAATCCACAACGAAAATTTGATACTGACATCATTACAAAAGTGATTTTACTTAACGATAAATACCCACATCCCTCGTATTTTCGTTGATTAAAATGTAACTTTTCTAAACTGTGTAATATGTAAATCAGTATGTACTAACTTCAAAATCTTTTGCTTAAACACAGTTTAGTAAAATTTTATTGTGTAAGAAATCATCTGAACGCCTGTCTAATAATTACCGCCCTGGGGTTAGTAAAATAAGGAGAGTTGTGAAAAGGAATTGGTAAAAAACTAAAATACACGATATATGTAGCTGAATGCAAGAATCACGCGATGCAAATTGATGTTCAATCGTCAAAAATTAAAAAAACAGTGAATAGCAAACAAAATGAAAGTATCAAATGGAACTGTAGCAGTATATATGTTTCACAACACCTAAACAAGTCTAATTTAATTTTTTGTTCAGATGAAGCTTCGTGTTGCAATATGTATGCGGTGGTATATAGTTTATCGATTGCATAGATCGTATTAAACAACTTTCACTAGGTATATGGGGCTTAGTGACATTGTCTAGCGTAAAACAATTTTATGTGTAACAAGTGCAACAATGTCGTACCCGTTATAGAATACTTCAAAATGTAGCCGAGAAAAGGTAACATCAGCGATACTTAATTTAATACGGAGAAATAAACTCACTGTAAAACTGAACGTACACCGCGTATTCTGGTGTAGGGATACCCAATAAGCATGCGTGCCCTCTGCTTATATCGGTCAAACAAATCTCTTATTCATAGCTTGCTGCGTTTTTCAACGCTTTTTCTGTAATATTTACAGAATATTTACACGATCACATTTAAGCTAGTCGTGTTCGAGCGATAGGATATACGGTTCCGATGGACCATGGACAGACGCAGTTAAAAGAAAACAACGCAGAAGGACTACCTATAAATATCCCAGAATATTAATTTATTGGAATCATGTAAGTTAGTCGATATTGATATAAATCCATTTTCGATCCCCGATATGCGCGTGTATGTCGCTACGCCGAACGCCTGACGAGTGCATGCTGTGCCTTTGCGAAACAAATCAACAAGACAACAACAAATAATAGACTGAGTGCACTAGCTACTTCACATCGATAGTCGACACTCTGATACCTCTCTTCTACGTTCTCGGCTTCGCGTATAAGATTTTATATGCACATATATGTATAATAACTACTTGGATACTCGGATCTCGGCACAGAGTCTGCGATTTGGACTGGTTTGTATTTTAATTAATTCTATCGATTAAAGCTTGATTTATTGTTGAACATCATCAGCCTCAGCGTCAAACTTACTGCAACTGAGTTTTGCACTTCTCCCCGCGTTCAATGTGCTGATGGTCACGATCATGATGATGAGAAATCGCTAAATTCGCAGACATGTTTCGGCGTACATCATCATGAGCCAACTTTAGCAGCACAGCAACGAGCGAATCTATCCGTCAGATATTTATTGATTAGATACATGTTTCAATATAAACAAATACTGTATCTGAGGAGTCTGTCTTCCTGTCTACGGAAAGAAAACTTTCTTTTTAGACAGAAATGTGCCTGTCCGACAGCAAAGAGGGTTGAGTCTTCGGTGCGCTATACATCTTTGTCTGTAGTGCAATGCCTACATAATGTAATAATGTCTTTTAATATCTCACTAATAGAAGCCATCTGTCGCAAGCGATTAATGCCACAGCCAGATGACAGACACTGATGTATGTATTTGATGGCACCGTTATGTATGCATCACGCGTCTTCAACGCTACGAAAGTCCTTGTCTCCATCGTATTTGAATGAAAAATCACGAACGTTCTTTGTTTTATTATTTTTTTATATCAACGTTAATAAATTATTATTAGTCTTTTTTAAGAATTCAATATTATATGCAATGTAGGGTACTCAATGAACTTTGTATTATCATGCACTTGCAATTTTTATCTGTTCTCTTAACTAGTATTAGAATTCTTAGTAAACAGATACCGTACTAAAAGTGCGAACAGGAAATACATTTTTTTTGTTTTTTTTTTATTTTAATTTCACGGAACCTTTTTTATATTTAACTAACCAACTTATCAGCGTACTGGTAGGTATATCATAATAATATTCGGCGCAACAAACCGTTGCGGTCCAAGCGTTAGCTTCTCGCGACCATTTGCGTTGTGCATGTATATTTTTGGACACAAATGGAAGAAACCTAAAATTTAAGATCGGATCCGAACGGTGAATTGAGAAGCTTTCCGTGACAATTTATTACTCTCGGAACGTTTGTCACCCATTCGCGAGAGGTGGGACACCGTAAAAAATACTTTTGGTGTTACTGGGATTCGAACCACGAACCCAGTAGCCATGCGCTTCAAGACCCCTAAAACCACCATAAAGAAGACGTCTTAAAACCCCTCAGGACCCACATATCTATCACAGGCCCTCCTCCTTACCACCTAAAGATCAGCATTAAGTCCTCTTAAAAACCTCCTGAAAAAAGATCCATATGTCACCCATTTCTGTTCCCACCCCTAGGGTTGCTAAGGGTATCTTACCGTCACTATTCATTTTAGCTACCCCAAAAACTAGTAATGCGATACTAATATTGCTCAAGTAATATGGACAAAATTCCCAACTAACCTGTCAGCTCAATAATAAAAACTGTCAAAGTCAATTGACAAAGCAAGGAGAGATAGCGAATCCAAAAAAATTCTCAAAAAATCGGAGAAATTCTCTGTGAGGAATAAATGAGAGAACTTAGGATACCGAACGATCCTTATTGGGACACGGTTACTCTTTAACTTTCCTTAGTTATTTTCATGTCTTAAAATAGGGATAAATTCTTAATAATATATTATTTTAATAAATAAAATTAATTTACAATAAATTTTTTATTGTATACTACTTGAGTGTCGAAAAGAAATTGATTGCACACTAATATCGGTCATGTATCACCCCTTTGCAGCTGCACTCCTATATACAATTGAGATGTCTCACAATCGCTATTCATCTTAGCAAACCCGAAAACTATGGATTCGGTACGTATATCGACCACTTCGATATCAACCTCTCGATAAACCATCAACCACTATGATTCCAGACAAATATTTTTTTTAACTTTTATTATTTTTATTACTTTTATTTAACTTGACTTGACCCTTTTTGTCTTTATTTTCGACTACTTTGACCACCTTTCAGACTACCTAGAGAGCTGAAATTTCGTGAGTGTCTAAGTACAAATAGCTTTTTTATATTCCGCGAATGACGCGTGGTGCGCGTGTGATGGATTGAATAATTTTTTTCGACTTTTCGAGGTCCTATATTACCACCTTCCACACGACCTAGAGAGCTGAAATTTTGTGAGTGTCTAATCCCTTAATAGCATTCTTTATATTCCGCGTATGATTTGTGAATGTATGTCGTGTGCGGCGCCAAATGATAAAGGATTGTGTGGCGTGTTTCGATGTACCTATACATAAAACACTCCCACCTATAGTGGTGCAGGAGGTCACCATTTTTTCAGCAATCTCGAAAAATAACACTATTCCAAATTTAACTTTATAATATATTGGTTAGTAAGAAAATAATGGCCCTCTCCCCGTAAATATCTAAAAAGTCCCTTCATTATTTTATCTTTTTTACGCCTTTTCGCAGAGATAATCGACGACGAAGATCGTCGAAAGATAACAGAATGTATATGCAGGTCGAAATTTAGAATAACAGGTACTGCAAATTATATTTTACTAAATATCGAAAATATGTATGAATATCTGCTCATTCAGATTCAAAATAAAACTATGCATCACACAGAATATTCAATGACACTACAAAGCATCAACGTTCGACTGACCAACGAGGCCGCTGATCCGAGTATCGAATAAATTCCACTCGAATATCTGAAACGTCATCTCAGCTGCACAATCATGTCGTCATATCTATAGCTGCTTATGCCGAGACACAACACCAAAGGTATCATAAAAATATCACAAATCATTCCTTAAATCAATCAATCTATCTCGTTGAATTTTGAAACTACGCTGACACTGATCAATCGATCATCAAAGTGTACTTAAGCGGGAAAATATAATCTTCCAACACCGAAGAAATCTCATAACGAAAATAAACAACTGAGTAGTACAATTGATAGACGTTTCTGAGCACATACACGTTCATACATTTTCTCATAAGTACATCCATATACTCGTATATACATATTAAATGAATAACAGAATTTACTTTGAAGCTATAACAACTTATTCTTGCTTGCTTGCCTTGTATCTGACTGTCAATCAATCAAGTGTCCGCTGGCGAGAATTCATTGAATGGAATTTGTGGTCAACAAGAAAAACCATTACGATCTTAGGGCAACAGTGTGAGGACTTCAATTAATGCAAGCATACGTTTAGACCGTGTACTATTGGAGTTAAAACTGTCACTTGATAACGTCATCGTGTGCAGTATTTTGCATGAATTGCATTATTAAAGAAAGAGGAAGAACTCAATAATAAGTTCCAAAACATAATAAGAATAAAATTTTAGTTTTATACATATATACAATGGAGTTTCATAGCTCGTGAGAATGTGGTCGGTGGAATAATGTTGTGGGGGGGGGGGGGGGATTGTGTGGGTGTGATATTAGAGTCAAATTTTACAACCGGGCATTCAGCTAGTCCAATATAAAAAACATATCTTTCTTAGTTTATTTTTGTTAGCTTATCAATTCAGTTATATTGTGTCTTCATTGTTTGTTTTTGTAAGATTTTGTGTGCACATTTAATTTTTCCCACGCGATCGTTTCTTCTAATGGGCGTAACTATACATTTCGTCAAGCTTTCTGTCTATATAGCAAAAACCAAGATTTTAGATAAACTCAAAAAAAGTAAATAAGCTCTGTAAAAAATACAATGTGCATAAATCTACCACAAGTACGATTATAAACGAAAGTACGTTACGAAAATTTATTTGTATTGAATGTTGAACACTCTGGACCGGAAAAAACTGATGCCCTAAAAGTGAACATCTTTCCTCAAATGGGAAAAGCAGTGGTTTTAGAATTTGAGAAATCTTAATGTGTTCAACGGTTGATTTGCATACCTTAAACAAGTTAATGTAAAAAAATTTCGTATTTTGGGTACAAACTTTCATGTATACATCGACATACGTCAGACGCCATATCTATAGATATTTGATAATAACCGCCAAATTATCTGTTTTTGAGGTCGGGTATTTTTCACGCATCACACGCGCCACACGCGCTATACGCGACTCGCGACACACTTCACACGAGGAATATCAAAATTGACCACTGACATTGAGTTAACAAAACTTCACCCCTCTAGGTCGTGTAAAAAGAGGTTCAAAATAAACTCAAAAATCGAGAAAATGGAGGCATTTTAACTATTACACGCTCCACATGCGAAACGCGACACCCATCACACGTGGAATATAAAAAATAGTATTTGGACTTAGGCACTCAAAACAAATTTCAGATCCCTAGGTCGTTAAGGTGGTTAAAAAGGGCCTTAAAAAAGTCGAAAATACAGACAAAAAAGGGTCAAGTTAAATAAAAGTTTTTTAAAAAACAACCCATAAAATTTTTCATGTAAATTCTCCAATAAAACAATAACCAAAAGTGTAATTTAGTATTCCACTATAAATACTGAAATATAAAAACACATATGAAACACTGCAACACAACAACAAAACAACCTTAATCATAAGTCAAGCAGCGCTACTCTCAGCGCACACAGAACACACGCATATGGGAAAAATTTTGTATGGGAGCCCCTCGACCCCGCGGCCTAATAGAAAGTGGTTTAAAAATTGATCAAAAGATTTGGTGCGCCCGCCAGCCAGCCAGCCAACAACGGGCACGCGAAGTACATAATATAGAAAATTTTAAACAGCCCATAAACCCCGGAGAATTTTTACAAATGGTGTTGTCAATCGTAGATACACATGTGTATAAAATTTGAAGAAAATCGGGTACTTTTTTGTATCAAGTTTTTATGGGTGACTCCCGAAACCGGGGCAGAAGACTTCCAATTTTTTACAAAAAGTTTTGTCCATTGGAGATGCACATGCGTATAAAATTTGAAGAAAATCGGGTAATTTTTTTTTATGAAATTTGTATGGGTGCCCCCCCCGACCACTGGGCCGGATCACTTCCAAATTTTTACAAAAAAAAAATGTTTTAAAAGAAAACTTTAAAGAGCTATGTTTGCCAAATGAACAAATTTACACTGTAGATTATAATTTATAAGCTTATAGCCAACAAACTCTTGTAACCTTGAGGGATATTAGCACCCAGCCGTAAAATAAGCAGGGAAAGAATAACTTTTATTGCTTGCACAAGATGGTTTTACAAAAAATTTCCTTGCCTTGCTGTTTTAAGATAACGCTGCTTTTCATCCCAAGGACAGTGAAATGGTGAGTAACGATAGGATGTTCTCTTCATGAGTCATCAAATTAACTGTTATAATATTGCAACCAATAGATCAATCAATAACAAAACTGTTTTATGAAAAAAAAAAATTTGGCACATCTTGTTGGAAGTGACGGATAGTATTTATAAAAGAAGATAAATAATTTTAATCTAGGAGATGTGGTTGGTTTGTTGGCTATCGCTTGGAATAAGTTGCGCTCTAATGCCGTTGTGATGTTTTAAATTAAAGCGTGGTGAGATCTTACCGAACAGTGAGTGCGAGGAATTTAGCATCAAAGATCCAGCCGTAGAACACTGGGAAAGTATTGAAGGTATTTCCAATTTACACCAAGAACTTACTCCTACTTACTGTTCATCCTACGAAAACGTCAACAATTATATTTCTGATAACGTAGATACAAATACTGGCAGCCTTATGAAGACTGCTTAAGGCGGTACAAGAAGGCCATCAAAGAAGCCGAGCGACGCTCTTGGATGGACTTCTGTCAATCAATTGAAACTACCAAGGAGTCTGCCAGAATTTGCAAGATTCTGGCCAAAGAGAGCACCTGTCCGACTTTTATCAAGAAAGCTGACGGTGGCTGGACGACATTTGCGGCAGAATCACTGGATCTTCTCATAAATACTCAATTCCCCAGCAGCAGCTATCAATGCGCAGATAACTTGGAAGGGTTGCATGCTGAGCATCTGGTCTCTTGCGATTTAGTGGATAACATCATAACTCGGGAAAAGGTTTCCTGGGCTTTAAGAAGTTTTTCGGCTTATAAGTCTCCTGGCCTGGACGGCATATAGCCGATTATGCTACACATGTCATGGCTAATGAAGATTTTTAGAAATTGTCTCTTACTCAATTATGTCCCCCGAAGCTGGAGAGGAGTTTGGGTGGTTTTCATACCCAAAGCAGGAAGAAGAGGCTATAAATCAGCAAAGGATTTTAGGCCGCTAAGTCTCTCATCGTTCTTGTTAAAGGCTCTGGAACGAATTCTAGACCATCATATCAGGCAGCGATTTGAGTTCACACAAGCATCGAGATCTCAGCACGCATATCTCAAGGGCAGGTCCACGGAGACTGCCCTCTACGAGGTAGTGCGAACGATTGAGCACACGATCAACTACAGGCAGTTTACGTTAGCCACCTTTTTAGATATAGAAGGGGCTTTCAACAATGCTCACATTGAGGCCATTAAGGAAGCTCTGACCAAGTCAGGAGTGGAATCCTTCCTTACGCAATGGATCGTATCCATGCTCGGCAGCAGGATAATACATGCCTATCTTGGCAGCTCTAATATTACCAAACGAGTCGACAGAGGCACTCCTCAAGGAGCGGTTATCTCTCCCTTACTATGGCTGATGATAATTAATGATATGCTACTAAAACTTGAAGAGGATAGGACAAAGGCAGTTGCGTATGCAGATGACGTGGTGATACCTGTATCAGGCCAGTACCTTTCCGTGATCAGTGATGTAATGGACAGGGCCCTGGGTAAAGTTAGCTCCTGGGCAACAAGCTGTGGCCCTGGAGTCAACCCTGGGATGACCGAAATAGTTTTTTTCACCACAAAATCCAAGATATCGCTCCTATCCTTCCAAAACTCAACGGGAAAATTCTTAAGTTATTAACCTTAATCGCCAAATATCTCGAATTGATCTTAGATAGGAAGCTTAACTGGAAGGCTAACATAGAGAACAGGGCTAAGAAAGAATGTATGGGCCTCTATGCTAGCAGCTAAGCCATCGTAAGGAAATGGGATCTTCAACCAAAGATGGCTCTCTGGCTGTACACAGCAGTTGTACCTATTACCTATGGATCGCTGGAATTATAACGCCACCAAACTTAGCAGGTACAGCGATCAGCAGCAGCGGGCCTTACAGGAGCTCTACGGTCTTGCCCGACCGTGGCCCTTAACACCATCTTAAACCTACTACCACCTGACATATTTATCAAGTATGTTGCGACGTGCAGTGCAGTACGACTCAGAGAATCTGGGTGGTTTGCTACTAGACCTTACGGGCACTGCAATATACTGCAGACAGTACCTGGAGGCATGATACCATCATCTACTGATTACTGCATCCCTAAATTCAGCTTCAACTCCACGTTCAGTGTTGAATTTCCTACGAGGGGAAACTGGAAGGATGGGACCGTAGCGACGCAATATGACGCAACAACATTCACTGACGGATCCAAGATGAAGGACGGAGTCGGTGCAGGTATCTTCTCAGATGATTTAAATCTGTCAAGGTCTTTCAAGCTACCCGATTCGGCTAGCATCTTTCAGGCAGAGATTCTAGCAATTAGGGAGGCCTGTAGAGCATAAGGGCTTAGAAACGCACAAATCGGAAGGGATGGTATTTGTGTTGATAGCCAATGATAGTCCAGTGGGCAGTCATGCTGCTAAGTTGGGTATACCGCACAACAACTTTTGCAGAAGTTGCAAAGATTAAAATGAGAAAGAAACTCTCATACACTTCTTCTGCAGACAACGCATTTTGGGTACACCATTTTTTACGACCAGAAAGAGCTCTCGGATTACAGGATCCTCGACTTGATCTCATACCTGAACGCTACAGGCTGGATTTAAAACCATGTCCTTATCAATGCTAGAATCCTCGAGTTTTGTGGCATCAAAATGGTGCATACTAGCGCTAATTGAGGACCTCGCAAGCACAGCGTGAACCACCACTCTACCTACCTACCTACGTTGATGAATTTGAACTCTTTGGGAATTTCAGGACGAGGAGGAAGAAATTTTCCAAAGTGCGGCTTAAAGCGAAACGGAAAGCTTGAAACAACCAACAAAAATTTAAACAGCAGACTGCAATTTAAGCCTCTAATATTTGCATTCAGTGGTCAAACGAAAATATAATTTCATTGGAAGATATTCGAAATCTTCATGAATTGGAGGCGTTGGCCATGATTAAAAATATTGAATGTAAAATAACAAAATAAATCTTTTCAGACATCTTCCAAAAACAATAAAATATGTAAATATTTACCTACTTACCTGTGTATTTGTTTCTTTTGTTAATTTTAAAGTAAATAAATTTAAGAAAAAAATAAATATTAATTTTCTTTGTTATTGCGTAGTTTTTTGTTCATCCTTATTTAACGCAATAGTCCCGACTATTTTCGTTTAGGTGGTAATTTGATTTAAATTTAGCAGATATTGTCGTTGCAACTACAAAAATTTTGTAAATTATGCATGTAAAGAATTTTTATTTTTTTATTTTATTAAGGAGATATGTTGTTATTGTGCACTTATTGATTCAGCGAAATTGAGAAGTTAATATACAGATCATCAATTTCGCTGTGATGTAGAAATGCACTAAAATTAATCACCTTTTATGATACTGGGCGCGGACATGTATACGAGTACAATCGAAGTGATCGAATAAAAAGCCGGCAGCGTAGGAGAGAAGAGACTGAAATGCATCTGCAAAACAAATGAACAAAATCAAAAGAAATCTTGTTTAAGATATGTTTTGATGGAGAATTCGTCATCTTTGCCGGGCTTTTATGCAACAGTTAGCTCTTGCTGAGTTTTACTTTGCGACTGCACACACGTAGCACTGCCTGACATCCTGGCCGGACGTACAAACGTATAATTTTGATGACGACGATCGATGATGATGACTTGTCGGTGTCAGTTAACTGCGGTCGTATAGCATCGCAGACAAATTGACATCAGGCAGTTCAGCTGCAGTTGGGTGCTGAGTAAGCGATGCTGCAGTCCGGACCAGGTGAACTCTTTCTATATTTGGTCGTCATGCTTGTCCGCGTCGTCGGTGTCATCAGACAGATTCATCACTGGCTAGTGACTGATCGTCGACTTTGTCGCCTTAAAAACAATTTTATGTTAGCATTTCAGAACTTATCATTCACGAAATCCATCAAAAGGTTATTATTACTCCATTTGCTCCTTGAGAAATACTTCTGAGGCTACTTTTTATGAGCTTAACATACGTACTTCATATACAACTGTATATACACATACTTACATATAATATGTACGAGTACAGACATACGTAACGCTTCCACACTGCGTACTAATTCCATGATTCATTGATTCACTTAAGATTTGACGTTGCCTCACTTAGTTGTGACAGGCACAGAAAATGCTAAAAGTAACTGTACCTTTAAGTGTGGATGCGGTGTTAATTACTATGTGCTAATAATTTTTATATGATTATTATATCCACCAGATGTAAACATTTCAAGGTTTCTTATTTTGTAGTTATATATCTGAAAATAAATGTTAAGAGTTTAAGTTTAATGTTCTGCTAAATTGTCAGTTGGTTGGATGGCTTTCTTTACGATTACGGTAACTATAAAACATAACTTGTAAATATAATAACGCTCGAAGAAGGCTAACAATTTAATCTGACAATCGATTGTCCGCAACTTATAGACGACTTCGTGATTTTGATTATCCTTACCGGTCCTAAATCAATGACTTCTTTTGAAAACAACAACGATATGTTGATTCCAACGAGCGGTTTTACCAACAGGAAGGTTCAACTTATCTATCTATCTATATAAATAAATAAAACAACCCATTAAAATTTAAATTTTTCGTGTAAATTCTCTAACCGGGGGATACACAATGTGCAAAGTTTGAATAAAATCGGGTAAATTTAAAAAAAAATGTTGAGAAGCCCCATATCCTTCTCACTTAAAAAATTTTACAAATAGTGTTTCTATAGGTAAATTTTGAAGAAAATCCGTTAAATTTTGTAAAAATT
The DNA here is from genome assembly GCA_947095585.1 of Nephrocerus scutellatus. Classification (NCBI taxonomy): domain Eukaryota; kingdom Metazoa; phylum Arthropoda; class Insecta; order Diptera; family Pipunculidae; genus Nephrocerus; species Nephrocerus scutellatus. Next base: position 67,030,333 of record OX352764.1, on the reverse strand, counting down.
TTTATGGGTCCTTCCGACACCGGCCCCCGATTACTCCAAAATATTTACAAAAAATGTTGTCCATCGGAGTTACACATGCATATAAAATATGACGAAAATCGGTTATTTTTTTTAGAAAACTTATTCGGGTGCCCACCGACCCCGGGGCCCGATCACTTCTAAGTTTTTATAAAAAGTGTTGCCCAACGGAGATATACATGCGTATAATATTTGAAGAAAATCGGGTAAATTTTGTAAAATATTTGTACCACGACCCCGATGCCTGAGGGGCCCCAAATTTCAGTAAAAATTATTGTCATGCGTATCTCCGCATGTATGCAGAGTTTGAATAAACTCGGGTTTAATGAAGCGGGTTAAAATTGATCACAAGATTTGGTCAGCCATCCACGGGCACGGGAAGTTAATATAGAGAATTAGAAAATTAAAATTTTTCACGTAAATTCTCTAAAACCCAAAAGTATTCTGAATTCCACTATAATAACAATATGCGGCGCGACAGACCATTGTGGTCCAAGGCCTTGCTTCTCGCAACCATTTGTGTTGAGCATGTATATTTTTGCACACAAATGGAGGAGGGGACCTAAAATTTAATGCCGGATCCGAACGGCGAATTGAGAAGCATTCCGTGACAAGTAATTACTCTCGGAAAGTTTGTCACTCATTCGCGTGAGGTGGGACACCGTGAAAAATACTTTTTTGGTGTTACTGGGATTCGAACCACGTCCATGTTCCATTATAAATGCTGAAAATCAAAAACAAATGCGAAGCACTGCAACCCAACAACAAAACAACCCCAATCGTAAAGCAAGCAGCGCTTCTTACAGCGCATCATCTCATCAGCGCACACAGAACACAATCATTAAAGTATGATATGATCTGATGCCGCTATATGGAAAAAAATTTGTATGGGAGCTCCGCGAAACCGCAGCACGATCACTCTCAAATTTTAATAGAAATTATTGTCATGGGAAATACATGTGCAAAGTTTGAATAAAATCGGGCTTACTTTAGGAAGTGTGCTAAAATTGATCGCAATATTCTGCCCACCAGCCAGCCAGCCAGCCACGGAACGCGAAGTTAATAAACCCATAAAAATTGAAATTTTCATATAAATTCTCTAATAGGAGATACATATGTGTGCAAAGTTTGAACCGGGTTAATTTGGAAAAATTAATATTAGAGCCCCTTTACATCAAATTTTAAACAAAAACTGTTGTTACCAGAGATACACATGTGTAAAAAATTTGTATGGGAGCTCCCGACCATAGGGACCCGATCAATTCCGTCATCAGAGATAAACATGCGTTTATAATTTCAAGTAAATCGGGTTATTTTTTAAAAAACTTATATGGGCAACCTTCGAGCCTTACTCCAAAAAAAATTTACAAAAAGTTTTGTCCATCAGAAATCAGAAATTTTTTTTAAAAAATTAAAAGGTCCCCCTTGAGCTTTAGGGCCCGAACACTCCAAAAATTTTACAAAAAATGTTGTCCATCGAGATACACATATGTTTAAAATTTAAAGAATATCGATCTAATTTTTAAAAAATTTATATGGGCACCCCTCGGGTCTTAAGGCCAATTCGCTAAAAGAAATTTACAAAAAGTTTTGTCCATCGGACATCCATTTGAAGAAAATCGGGTTAATTTTTTTAAAAAATTTGTATGGGGCCGCATGACCCTCGGGCCCGGGGTCTCCAAAATTTTTACAAAAAGTGTTGTGCATCGAAGATATACGTATATAAAATTTAAAGAAAATCGGGTTAATTTTTTTAAAAAAATTTTATTGTGCCTCAAGACTCCGGGGCCCGGTGTCTCCAGAATTTTTACAAAAAGTGTTATTCATCGGAGATACACATGTATAAAAAATTTGAAAAAAATCGGGTTAATTTTTTCAAAAAATTTGTATGGGGCCTCACGACCCCGGAGCCCGGAGTCTCAAAAATGTTTACAACAAGAAAATAGTGTTAATTTTTAAAAAAATGTGTATGAGGCCTCAAAACTCTGGGGCCCGGGGTCTCCAAAATTTTTACAGAATCGCAGATACATATGTATATAAAATTTGAAGTAAATCGGGTAAAATATTTGTATGAGAGCCCCACAACCCCGAGGACCGAGGGGCCTCAAATTTTAATAGACAGTGTTGTCGCCGGAGATGTATGTGTGCAAAGTTTCAATGAAATTGGACTTTAGAAAGTGGGTTAAAAATTTATAGCAAAATTCCACGACAAACAAACAAACAAACACACGGGCACGCGAAGTTAATATAGAGAATTTAAAAATGAAATCCTGTTCGTTGGTAAACGCATCACTTGAAAACTGCTGGACCGAATTGGCTCATTTTTATTTTAAAATGTTCGTCATAGTCCGAATAAGGTTAACACGGGGAAAAAATAGAAAAGTTGCCTGGAAATCTATATAAATAAAAATGAAATGCTGTTCGGTGGCAACCGCATCACTTGGTAACAGCTGAACCGATTTTTCTCGATTTTAAAATGTTCGTCATAGTCCGAATAAGGTTTATACGGAAAACAAAATTGAAAAAGTTCTCCGAAAAATTGGAAAATTTTGGAATAACTGAAAGTGTGTTTTCCATAGGATTTTTGTATGAACTTACGACTATAACTCATGATTTCAACACGTATATATTTTTTGCCGAAATAAGTGTTGGTGCTATAGTTTTCTGGTTGGCTGAGGTATTCAATTGGTAGTGGGGGTCTGTGGCGGGAGGTCAGTTGGCTGGTGGTCAGTTGGATATGGGGCAGCCGGGACAAGCCGGACACAGATACACAGACATACAGACATACAGACATACAGACATACAGCCACACAGACATACAGACATACAGACATTCCTTTTCATGTTGGAGGATACTAGTATCTCAGGGTCAGCGACGGAAAAGGTGTCTAATGTCATGACCTCGCTAAGAAGAGCCTGTGATGCAGCAATGCCGAAGAAAGTATAAATCGGCCAACACAAATCTACCTACTGGTGGAATGAAGAAATAGCGGAACTGCGTCGAAAGTGCCTACGGGCCAGACGGCAATACCAAAGAGAAAGACGTAGGAACATTGATGATCTGCGCCAGCACTATTGTAATGTCCGATCACAGCTTAGGACGGCTATAAAGGCAAGTAAACGCAGATGCCTCAGGGAACTGTGTCAACAAGTTGAACAAGACACCTGGGGTAGACCGTACAGAACGGTAATGGCGAAAGTTAAGGGTAACTCCTTTACATCCCCCTCGTACCCAATAATACTGAATAGTATTGTAAGCGTATTGTTTCCTCAGCAAATAGAACACGACTTTAATGTAGAGATAGTTGATTCCGATGAAGAAATTGCGCCCGTGATGGCCGATGAAGTTCTCCAGGCAGCCAGAAAGGTAGGCAATAACAAGACCCCAGGACCAGATAATTGCAGATATTGGGGATCTGCATTGCGATTGATCGGGAAACTACTGACTGCTCAAAACTTGGTTTGGGCCAGTAGCGTAACAATCAAGTTCGTGATGTAGTGCTTGCTCTACCTCCTCGTGGTGGTCCCCGGGCAACTATGTGTATAAATCCTTATATATGTAGGCTAAAACTGCAAGTGCGAACGGTCTAGCGTTTCTAGTCTAGGTAACGTGGGCTAGCACCCTGCGGTACCGAAAAATACCCGCTACTGAAACTGACACAACGCCTCGGATAAGTAATGATCGAATAATGACGACTTTTGGCTATTGTACCCGGACTAAGATTGGTTTCTGGAATGTGAGGACGCTCCTTGACTCTGGGAGTGAAGGACCTCATAATGCCAGATTTCTTCAACTGGAACGTGAGTTTCTTCGATATAATTTGGACATACTGGGAGTGAGTGAAGTAAGATGGTTCGACGCGGGAGAGTACCAATCACCAACGTGTAACACTGTGCTACTCTACTCTGGCAAACCCTCCGGCAGTACCCGTGAATCTGGAGTGGGTCTGATGCTAACGCCAACAGCACGTAGAGGCCTAATTTCCTGGCACCCGCATAGTGATAGGATCATATCGGCCAGATTTCGGACTAGAGTACGGCGCGTCACGATCATACAGTGCTACGCCCCAACGAATCCCTCGACTGAGGATGAAAAGGACAACTTCTACAATCAACTAAACGCTGTATTCAACGCAACGCCGAACGGAGATATCGTCATCGTGATGGGGGATTTGAATGCCAAGGTTGGCAACGACAATGAAGGACTCAAGCATGTGATTGGGAAGCACGGCCTCGGCGAACGAAATGACAATGGTGAAAGATTTGTTGATTTCTGCAACACCAACAACCTTGTTATAGGAGGCACCATGTTTGAGCATAAGTCTTGCCACAAGGTCAGTTGGGTGTCAACTGACAGGCAATCATCATCCAACAAAATCGACCATGTGGCGATCAGCAGACGTTTTAGGAGCTGTCTGTTAGACGTCCGAAACAGACGAGAAACCGACATGGGTATGGTACGTGATCATCACCTTATGGTAGCTACTGCCCAGTTACGTACTGCATCAGTTCATAGAATCCGCAATATCATCCGAATGCCTAGGTATAACATCGACCGGCTAAAGTTCCCCTCAGTACGCCAACAATTAAGGGATCATTTATCGCAAGGAGTGGAAGCAATCAGCAGCTCACTGCCGACAACCATCCAGGAACATTGGAAGGCTGTGAAAAATGTTTTCACATCTGGAGCGGAAAGTATTGTTGGTAGAAGCCAGGCAAGGCACAGCACGTGGCTTACCGAAGATACCTGGAGGCGGATTGAAGAACGTAAGCTACTTAAATCTCGTATTGTAGATATCCCAGCAGCAGCGAGGAGCGAGCTAGAGTCCATGTATCGAAGAAAAATGAGAGAAGTGCAGCGTAGTGTAAGACGTGACAAGCGTAACTATATTAACAACCTGGCCTCAGAAGCAGAGGAAGCAGCGACCCGGTGCGATAGCAGAACCGTTTACAGAATCACCAAAGAGCTGACAGGTGGTCACCGCTCTAGCCAACATCCGGTGAAAGGCCTAGATGGTACCGTACTCGTTTCGGATGAGGATCAGCTCAAGCGATGGAAGGAGCATTTCTCTACGGTCCTTAACCGTGTATTTGCTAACGATATGCACCTAAATCAAGCGGAAATGCCGGAAGTAACATTTTCCCGAATTCTCACCTCAACTCCCAGTAAAGACGAGATCGCTACCGCGATTAACGCACTAAAGAACAACAAGTCGGTGGGACTAGATGGTACACCCGCAGAGCTTCTGCGTGCAGCTCCAACGACATCAGCAGAGCTTTTATATCCTCTTGTAGAGAGAGCTTGGGAGGTAGAAAGTTTCCCCGAAGAGTGGAAGAAGGGAATGATTGTCAAGCTCCCTAAAAAAGGTAGTCTAATGGAGTGCGAAAACTGGAGAGGCATTTGCGTTCTCCCTGCAGTTGCAAAAGTAATAGCCAAAGTAGTACTCGAACGTATTAAGGAACATCTGGAAGATACACTCGATGCCGAACAAGCAGGTTTCCGCACTGGATCCTCCTGTGTAGACCACATAAACACCCTGCGGATCATTATTGAACAGTGCGTTGAATTCCGGTCACCACTGCACCTGCTGTTCATCGATTTTGAGAAGGCGTTTGACAGTGTCAACAGACAGTTTATCTGGCTCGCCTTGCGCAGGAGAGGTATACCCGATAAACTAATAGCTATTATTAAAGCAACCTATGATGGCTCTAAATGTCATGTGCTGCATAGAGGAAAGCTGTCAGAGGAATTCGAGATCCTAAGTGGGGTACGACAAGGTTGCATTCTATCGCCGATACTTTTTTGTTGGTGATTAGCGATGTACTTCGCGCAGCTTTATCTACTGGAAACGGAGGAATTCGTTGGACTCTTACATCTCAACTCAAACATCTGGATTACGCTGACGACGTTTGTTTACTCTCACATAGAATTATGGAGCTGCACCAAATGACAACAAATGTGGAGAGGGAGGCAAATGTTGCGGGTTTGAAGATTAATACTGCCAAAACCAAAATCATCAACCTCGGCACTAACTCAGTTACTCATGTTAACATTGCTGGACAGCCGGTAGAGAGAGTAGAGAGTTTCCAATATCTTGGGAGTATTGTCTCGACCGAAGGTGGAACCGAACAGGACATTGCCAACCGAATCGGCAAAGCAAAATCGGTGTTTGGAATGATGTCCATGATATGGCGAAGCAATGCGATCAGCTTAAACACCAAGCTGCGACTGTTCCGCTCAAATGTTGAATCTGTGCTGGTGTATGGGTGCAGCACTTGGAAGGTGACCGCTACTATCACAAAAAGATTACAAACATTTGTAAATAGGTGCCTACGGAACATCTTAAGGGTTTTCTGGCCTAACCGTATCTCTAACGAACATCTTTACCAGAGAACGGGTCAGGAACCAATAGGCCCAACCATCCAACGACGGAAGTGGCAGTGGATTGGTCATACACTCCGTAAAGGCGACAGTTCCATAGCAAACTACGCAATGCAATGGAACCCGTTATCTCAGGATGGTAGAAGAACGGGTCGTCCGAGAAATACATGGCGCAGAACAGTTGAGGAGGAGGCACGGCAATTGGGGAAAAGTTGGAGAGAGCTGAAGCTCATTGCCAGGAACCGCACGCGATGGCGCGTAGGCGTAGTAGAGGCCCTAGGACCCATAAGGGGATACAGGACATAAAGAAAGAAGAAAGAGGACCAGATAATATCCCTAACGTGGCATTAAAATCCGCGATTAGGAACTATCCAAATATGTTTGCAAACATGCTTAAAAGAAGGGGTGTTCCCAGCGGAGTGGAAAAAACAGAGACTTGTCCTACTCCCTAAAGGGAAAAAACCACCAGACGAACCATCCTCATACCGTCCTATATGTATGCTCGACACAACGGGAAAAATTTTAGAAAGAATTATCGGCGGCAGGCTACAGGAAGCCGTAGTACAATCAGGCGACCTTGCAGAACATAAATATGGCTTCCGCAAAGCACGCTCAACAATTGATGCCATTGATTTTGTTAAAAATTTGGCACAAAAAGCGATAGATGGGAAAAGGTGGAAGGGAGGAACAAAAAAGTATTGCACCACAGTCACCCTCGATATCAAGAATGCTTTTAATTCAGCCAAATGGAGTTGTATATTCAATGAACTACGTCGGAGAGAGGTCCCGTCGTATATTTTGAGGTTGGTGGCAGATTACTTCAGTAATAGAATTCTGAAATACAACACCGACAATGGCTTGAAGGAATGACTGTATGTTCAGCACTGTCTCGAATTATGCCTAACACTGGAGGAGCAAGGCAAACAAGAAGAAAGCTATTGGCAAATATTGTCTCGTCCATCCTTTAATACGGAGCGCCATGGACGCAATGGATAAGGTTAGCTACTGGCTAAAGATGTCATCTATCCAGCGATTGAGTGCTCTAAAAGTGATCTGTGGCTTCAGAACTATCTGGAGCGATGCACCGTTTGTGGTTGCTGGTATGCTCCCAATCGATTTACTGGTCAAGGAACGTCAGGTGATTTAGAGGCGCCGGAGGTATCTTACAAGAGCCGAGAACCGCAAAACAGCACACGCCGAAGCCGTTAGAAACTGGCAAAGAAGATGGGTCCAGTCAAGTAAGGGTAGATGGACCCATAGATTAATACCATCTATAGAATTATGGGCCGGTAGAAGTCATGGAGAAGTAGACTTCTATCTAACCCCGCTCAAACCTCTTTAAATATAAACACGAGAGTTTACCCGACTGTACTTTATGTGAGGGTATACAAGAAGATGTGGAACATGTTTTCTTCCATTGTCCGCATTTTGCAGGAGTAAGACAGGATGTGTCAGAGTAAATAGGGCACACTATTTCGCCAGAAAACATACTTAATTCTATGCTACAAAATGAAGAGATATGGAACGCAATCAGTGGAAATACGGCAAATTCTCTATATTAAATTCGGTTGGCTGGCATATTACTTATATTCTTATAACAGGTGATTCATGCTCACATATTAATAACACTTGTTCTCAATAATAAAACATTAAAAAATAAAAACTACTAAAGTAAAACTAAAAAAGTATATGTAGAAAAACTTCATATTTCGGGTACAAACTTTTAGGCATACATCGACGCACGCCACGAGCGTCATACGCGCACAAAATTTCAGCTCTAGAGAATGTGTAAAAGTTAGTTAAAAGGACTTCAAAGAAGTCAACAAAAACACTTCACACGCGCTAGACGCAACTTGCGACACGCGTCGCAAGTGAAATATAAGAAACTAAGTTGCTCGTAAAATTTCAAGTACGCGTGAAAATGTTTAAAAAGGTGAATCATATTTCAGCGATTAAACCATTTATTGAATACGATTTTTATGATGTTTTCTATAGCATATCATATTTTATGTAACATATTTAATATCTGGCTGTTGTCTTGAGATCTGCAAGCGATATATGTTAATTGGTCGAACGCAGCAAAGGGAAGTTAATGCTAATGTTATTAACATACATGTTAATATAAAAACAAGCACCCAATAAAATGATAATGGAAAAGTAATCGGTTATTCGAACAAGTAACTTCTGAAAATATGCTATGTTCACCACCGATAGTCCAAAAAACGATCGTAGCCATTTTTAAAGGTAAATCAAGCGTCTTCATGGTCATCACCATTACCACCATCTACGGCTAAATCATCGCCATCGTCATGGCATTTACATCAGAGGTAGTCTGTGTTCGTCAGTGCGGCTTCATCACTTCTCGTTAAAATAAAAGGATGCACATCACCCCACCATTCAACATCAGGTACATCAATCGAACTTATGGCCTTTGAGTTGGTTTATACCTTTTAAAATTTACTTCCCACATACGGCTTTATCTGCAAGTACATACACATATGGATGAACATAATGTAAGACAACTGTTTACATTACTGATATACTGCCCCTTTATATCCATAATAGTTACATACATATGTACGGGTACAGTTCACCATCAGTTGCTGAAAGACTCTTGTACAGTCTATTTTTCAACAGAGAATTTCCGGTAACGGTGCTACGATTTTCCAGGATATGGCAATTTATATGGCAAATCATTCGCATGAAATATTCATCGATTCAGATTTAGTTGATATCCTTTAGCATAGCATTGCATATACGTGTGTATATATAAGGTGCACATTAGGCATTCACATTGAAAATAATCTGATGTGAGTGTAACAACCAAAACATATGGAGGCGATCCATTGGTTAAAAAAATGGAAGACAAGAGCGTACGTTAACGTTTTGTTAGGAATTAACAGGTAGGATTAAAAGCCAGTTATCCATTCACACTCTGGACAAAGCGCATGTTTGTGACATGCATTCGATGAGAGACCAAAGACCTAGGAAAACAGCTTTGTAGGTAAATAATAGAATAATGAAAAATCACAAATGAATTTATTTCAATCCAAAAATTTTGATAATAATGATTTTCAAAGGCAGAAATTTAAAAAAATTTAAGTTTTGGTGTTTTTAATTCGAACAATGAAGCTTGTCTGATCTACACCTCCAATTTTCCATAAGAAATTACACAAGAAGCCACCATATCGGGCTAACAATAAAGATACAAGTTACAAAGTCCATTTTGGACTTTTATCAGAGCTTAGAAAAACTAGGCTAAGAACTAAACTATATGATTTTTGCCGGTTTTTTAAATTCATTTTAATAATAATTATTAATGTTCCCCACATAAACTTTATATAATTACTTGCTCAAGATCCCATAAGGAATTTCTGGATAAGTCGACATTATACCTTTGGTTTGGTGAAACTGCTCACAACTGAGTGTTGAAAGCAGCCATAGTGTCAACGCAAAACCTTTCACAATAGCAGTATCGCGTCCTAGGACATTGCTTTGTCTCGACGTTTTATGAAAGTTCCACCTGAACTGGAAAAATGAATTGTCGTCCATCGGTCGTCGCCCACCTGATCCGATGCACAAATTGCAAAGCATTCACCGGCGGTTTCGAGTACAATAACAGAATGTTCGTTTGTTCGCGCAGAAAATGAATTATGATCGCTACAATATATAAATCAAAATCCACCAAAAGAAAACGTTAACGGTCCGTGTGTTGTACAGAAATGCCGCATATGCAAGTGCACATGTGCAAACTTTACGGGACATCAAAGAAATCAAATCTTATACCTATTGCTTTGCAATTTTTTTGTTGGTAGAATAGCGAAATGGAAAGTATCGATCATACTGTTGACTCCATAAATTAACAAGGCGTTGAAGAATACTGAAGGTGTCATGACATAGCGCAAAATTGGCCTTGTTGCGCTTTCGCAAAGCGACATAATGCCAAATTTATAAGACCAAGTATTTTTCAATAACATAAACTTGTTTTATCCTTTTAAAAGGAGCGTACCTATATATAAATTAGGTTAGGTAAGCAAAATCAGATATGCAGTGGAAAATGACATAGGGCCAAATGTTCCCAATAGATGTTATTTAACTCTTATGTTTTAATTTTTCAAAAGATGCAAAAAGAGCATTTTTACCTTCCAAAAATTCATAAAATAAAATTTCGAGTACCTAATGATGAAATTTGTTTTAAGATATTTTTAGCTCTTTCTGTGCCGAAAGAATTCGGCATAAATCACTGTATGCGAAAAGCACAAAAAAAATTATTATACTTGTTGAGCTTGTTAGAGATATTGGAAAAATTAGAAAAACGCATGGTAAATAAGAAACCCCGCTGTGCCACGGAAGTATTTTCTGAAAGTATTATAAATGCTGCGCAAATTTTTTAATAATTGTTACTTTGAAAAATAATTTTAAAACAAACATTTTATCATCTTCATATTTGACTCTACGACAGGGATTTGGTCCTAGCCTAACGCAAAAAATTCCTCAACCGGTCCCGATCGATCCGATGCCGGCTATTATTTAAATATCGTCAAAAAAAACAACCCATAAAAAAAAATAAAAATTTTGCATGTAAATTCTCTAATAGAAGATACATAGATATGTGTGCAAAGTTTGACCCAGGTTAATTTGGAAAATATTAGTATTAGACCCCCTTCACCCTTCAAATTTTTACAAAAACTGTTGTCACCGGAGATACATAAACCTTGGGGCCCGATCACTTCCAAATTTCAATAGTAAGTGTTGTCATTGGAGATACACATGTGTTTAAAAGTTGAGAAAAATCGGGCTATTTTTTTTAAAAGTTCTTTTAAATTTTATCGGGTCAATTTTTAAAAAAAATTGTATGGCCACCCCTCGGGACTTAGGGCCGAACTCAAAAAAATTACAAAAGTTTTGTACATCAGTGATACATATGCGGTTGAAATTTGAAATTAAGGGGCACCAAATTTTAATAGAAAGTATTGTCACCGGAAATACACATATGTGCAAAATTTCAATAAAATTGGCCTTTGGGAAGTGGGCTAAAAATTTATCACAAAATCTGAACAGCCAGCCACGGGCGTGAAGTTAATATAGAGAATTTAAAAAATGCTGACATCTTTCTTTCCTAAATAAGAAAACTTACTTCCGCATTAGCACCAATAAATTACCTAATTCCATTCCTAATTTTCTGTGTTGCCTGCAATACAAATTAGGCAGCCAACTAGAAAAACACTTGCATATACTTGTGTATAATTGCGTTCCATATAAAGCAGTCAATCCACAGATCCACTGCAAATATGGCAAATTTTGCATTCATGCGACAGTCGTTATGTTGTGATGGAGGAGATGTAAATCTACAAAATGATGAACTGCATGCGAAAGCCCGATGGTGCAAGAAAACACATCCAGAACAAACAAACAAACGCAGTAGTGTAAAGAAATGAATGTCACCATGAGCGCCTCCGCAGATTGCCATAATAAATTTGCCAACCTATCACTCCTGGATATTGACGGCCTTTCTCAAATACCATCTGTCAGCACTCAACTCGGCGCAACCGTCGTTGCTCTGCAAAAGTGCAAAAGTGCGAGTGCAATGTGCAGGAAAGTGTCCTTCATGGTTAATATCTCGGTTTAGAATTGAATTTGGTTGTGCTTGTAAACGGGTAAATTATTTAAAATCCTTTTTTTCGTAACCAGGAAGTATACATTGCTGGCAGCTTTACCTACACGTTGACAGTAGCTTCGTGTAACATGCGATTACAGTGATTCACAAGAAAAACAAGGATATGTATGTGAATTGTTGACGACGTTAATGACGGCAGGAAGGACCTGCAATGCAAGTCGCAAGTTCCAAATATTCATCAACACAAAACAACATACTCAGCTTCCCAACGTCCTTCAAAAAGCTCACGCTCAGAAGGACGGTATGTAGCTAGTTGTGTGTTGTGTCCCGTCAAATACTCGGCTATATATCTCTGAAACGTTCATCGTTTATGTTTGTGATGATGTATTTTGCGGTCTGTCAGTTGAAATGGAATTTGACGGGTGCAAAACTGTTCTTCAACTTATCAAAGGTCCTCCCTCGACCGAACGGTTCGCTGCATGTCGCTGCATTATCAGGGCAGCATCCAACTGTTCGGCCAAACTACTAGTACTACCGCTGATATTTCAGCCAGAGTATACTCGTATGTATATTTAGGTTTTCTGACCGAATCCCACTGGATAACAAACCTTCTATTTCATTGCATTGGGCATTTCATCACATGGGATTTTTTCAAATTTTTTTTGTAAAATGCAAGCTAACTACAACGACAACCAAATCATGTCCATTTGCTGGCATGATGATGTGTTGTACAGAAGCTTGAAAAATAAATTTATGTACCGTTATACAGCATTGTCCTTATTCACATTGTCGTGTAGGACCGTCAGCGTGCGTCGCATCACTTCGCCTAGTTACACATACCTCGACTAAATGTGATGCGGATAAATGTTGACACTTTTGTGGCCATATCGTTTTGTGTGCGTTCAGTGTAGATACCAACCGACGACCGGTCGATGTACGACCGCTTGTAGTTAGGTTGTCATTTCACCATGTCAGACTATTGTGGGGCGCCAAACATCGCTGAAAACCCATGGTTAAGAGGAACTTTTGGAACACCATCCAAAGCTACAGCTGCTGATGTGATGGAATACTTTGACAGTACCGGTTGTGTGGTCGCAAATTGCGTGATAGTTGTGAAAGATGAATCCATTCCATTTGTAAGTTGTTTACTTTCGTTGAAGCTCTGAAACTCAATTCAACGGAACAGTAGCAATGGTGACGATGACGATGAGTTATCACCACCAAGCACCACCAACAACCAACAGGCAAAGGATGAATGAATGAATGTGTGAACATAATTTATACACATGACCTTCAAACTAACACTAAGATACACATCCCCATATAGTTCCATTGCTGTGTCCATTCTATTATAAATCACTCAACCCACCTCGAAGATGATTGCTCTTAGTCCAATATGGACGAGCGTCCACTCATATCTGCCAGCACGATTACGACACGACAGACCTCCACGAAGGAAAAGAGCACAATAAACTCAACCCGCACCACATCGCTCACCACCAAAACATTAAGTCCGTCCATTAAGTCTGTAGCTTCAGCAGGTAGCGTTACGTACTGCTCTGTTAATGCTGGTATCGGTCAGCATCTCCTCCCCATACATCCACGTCAATTTCATCTTCAGCACCGGTGCGCTGGATTATTATACCACACGCTATTATTTGATGTTGTTGCACTAAAGTGGCAGACAAATCATTTTCCGTCATCACATTGACACTTTGCAAATGCCTATTTATTGTTTGAGGATTTGGTGCGACGTGCAACTGATGTCCGCTAACGAATGACCACTACAGCTACAGCCCACAATGTACACAGAGTTGGCTTGGAACTCAGATGACAGTCAGCCGTCATTATTTTGCGGTAAAAAAATTACAAAAAGATAAAAATTCCAGATCCATGGCTTACGAGTATACCTACTTATTTTATTGGTGGCAGTCCAATTTTTTTGTTTTATTAGTATCTTTGCACTCCTCAAAAACTGAGCATCTACAAACGATTTTGGGGTTGCAAATATTTGCTCAAATGCAATCGCCATTGGTATAAAATATCTATTGGTATATTTTATTAATCATGATAGCTAACTTTCAAAAGTTTTGTGTGGGATCCACACGCTTTATAACTAATAATAAAAGTCCATATCCTAATCTCTTAAAGTCTCTTAAATAAGTTGCAATTTTTTCGAGCAAACTAAAGCAAGAGAGTGCAGAAGTCTTTTGTAAAAAATAGGTAAATTACATAATCTTATAACGTCCATTTAATCTGTGTTGAGGATTGCTCTATCAAGTGATTGTTCATTAAACAACTTCCACATGACTAAAATCTTAAATACAAACTATTAAGCCACTTAGCTGTAATTAAACATTTAAATAATAATCACGAGCAAGAGGTATTTTACGAATACATAGGAATCTGAAATGGCGTTGAATATCTCCTCAAATCCTTTATAATTTATCAAGTCTACGAGTATTTAAGTTTTCAGTAGATTCATACATATTCTCGCCAACAATACACTCGGATATATTTATGTATAAATTAGTGAGTTAGTCTTTTTGCCACACGCACTTGCACGAAGAACATTGTATTATGTAAAGTGGATAATAAACCTAACAAATTACGAGTAGTAATAAAAGCAGTAATAAATAATAAAAGTTATAATAATAATATAACATAATGGGCCTAAACCGAATCATAATGTCAAACAATTGGCACTGCCTACTGTGCACAAAAGGCTACACGGTCCACAACAGAATGCGATCAGCAAGTATTGTTATAAACGCACTGCACACACAACCATATAATGTATACGCACTTGATAGATACAGGTGAAATTATTACATAGTTTTGATGCGAAGGAGCAGACTTGCATCCGATTCCAAATGGTTCTGGAGAGTTGTTAAGTGTTAAACACAATTAAATGATATATTGAGTCATCCTACGCAGAACACGTGCTGCAATTTGTTGGATTTGCTAGGTAAACGAGTACACTTTCTTATATACATCGTGTCTATATTAATATTTTACTTATTGAGCAATATGAATGTGCGGTGTATATGGGTTTATATGAATTTTAGATTCTAGATGCTGTTATACGTCTGATGTGGCAACGATGGCCTTCTGTGGTATGTGTGTACGGTCTGACTGCAAAACTGTTTGGGACACACAGAAAGCTTGTTTGGAGATACAACATATATATTAGCCTTGAATGCACAAATTGTGGGTGTTTTATCGTGCGCCAGCTCAATGTGATCACCACCAACGTCAGGACTATATGTACGTGGGCATGTCGTGTACGCATCACAGTTTGTTGGTGCGCTAATGTAAACCGTGTAGCTTCTCGTATATTTGGCAGAATCACGACCTACAGTCGTATGCCTGGGGAGTGAACTAAACGTATGTATACTGCAGAACCCCTAGGGCTAATTCTATCTCCTCTTGATCTTGTCTTGATTAAGCAATCAATCTGACAGCATTTTACCTCATAAAAGCAGCGAATATCAGTGTTTATTGGTTTATGCCTGCACATCAGTTTGTGGAATACGTAAAATAAGCCTTACAAGTAATGCATATGTCTAAACATAAGTATAAAAATATACTAACCTGTACGATTAGCTCAGAGCGGTACGTACTCCACAGAGTGTGATTAGAGGTACGGTGAATTTGACATCTGGTTGCCGCAACAATTTTCATTTCACATTTTTTTAAATGGATCAGCATCGTAACCGATAGATCGGTGTCTATATTCGTTTGCATCAATCAATCATTGTGGCACTAAAGCTTGAAAACGTACCATGATATATGGAAAGGCAGCGAAAATCCATCAGGATAAGTTGCTGCGAACGATGATTTCGTTAGATTTAGGTATTTTATTTAATTGTGAATGAAAAATGAAAAAGAAAACAACCCATAAAAAGTTAATTTTTTTTATTTAATTCTGTAATTAAAATAAAACGGGGCTAGTTTTGAAAAAAATTATATGGGAGGCCCTCGGCCCGATTACTACAAAATTTTTACAGAATTTTTACTAAGGCCCCAAATTTTAATAGAATGTGTTGTCACATGTGTGCAACTTTTCAATAAAATCGGGCTTTTGGATGTGGGTTAAAAATTGATCGCAAAATTCCACGAAAAACACACAGACATATCCACGAGCACACGAAGATTATTTAGAAGTTTAAGAGAATTTAAAAAAACAACCTACAAAATTTAGAATTTTTCGGGCAAATGCTCTAATCAGAGATACACATGTGTCAAAGTTTAAATAAAATCGGGTTACTTTAAAAAAAAAATTAGGAGCCCGGGGCTCGACCACTCCAAAGTTTTTACAGAAAATGGAGGTGCATTAAAAAAAACACGGCTTTCTTTTACGAACGGGGCTGGAATTTTATTTTTCCTTTTTCTCCCCAAGGGGCCCCAGGCCCGATCAATTAAAAAATTTTACAAAAAGTTTTGTCCATCGGATCGGGCCCGATCGATTACTCCAAAAATATTACAAAATTTGAAGAAAATCTGATTAATTCAAAAAATAGGCACCCCTTAAGCCTCAGGGCCCGATCAGTCCAAAAATAAAAAGTTTTGTCTATCGGAGATACACATATGTTTAAAATTTAAAGAAAATCGGGCTAATTTTTTCAAAATTTATATGGGGACATATCGGTTCTCAGTGCCCGATCCCTCAAAAAATTGTACAAAAAGTTTTGTCCATCGGAAATACACAGGTGTTTAAAATTTGAAAAAAATCGGGTAAATTTTTTTAAAAAAAATATGGGCGCCCCTTGGGCCTTAGCTCCCGATTACTACAAAAAAATTTACAAAAAGTTTTGTCATTCGTAGACATAAAGGTGTTTTAATTTTGAAGAAAATCTAGGTAATTTTTAAAAAATTTATATAGACACCCCGCGGGCCTCAGAACCCGATCACTGCAAAAATTTTACAAAAAGTTTTGTCCATCGGAGATACACAGGCGTTTAAAATATGAAGAATATCGCGTTAATTTTTAAAAAATTTATATGGGCACCACTTGAGATTAAGGGCCTGATCACTTCAAAATGTTTACAAAAAGTTTTGTACATCGAAGATCTATTAAAATTTGAAGAAAATCGGGTAAATTTTTAAAAAAATTTCAGAGGCCCTCCGGCCACGGGGCGCAATCACTCCAAAATGTTTACAAAAATGTTGTCCATCGGAGATGCACAAACAAACAAATTAGAATATTGTGCTTTTACACACATTTTTGGCTCTACATTTTCATTACTTCATAGATTTACTCAACATTACCAGTGAATATGTATAAAATTTGAAGAAAATCGGGTCAATTTTTAAAAAATGTATATGGGAACCCTTCGGCCCTGAGGCCCCAAATTTTAATAGTAATTGTTGTAACCGGTAATACATATGTGTGCAAATTTTCAAATTTGGGTAGTGGGTTAAAAACTAATCGCAAGATTCTACGACAAACAGACAGACAGATCCATCCGGCACGCGAAGTTAATATAGGGAATTTAAAAAAAAACATATAAATTTAAAATTTTCTTGTAAATTCTCGGAGATACTATATAAAATTTTAAGAAAAGCGGGTACATATTTAAAAAAATTTGTATGGGAGCCCCTGAACACGGGTTCGTTTACCGCCAAATTTTTACAAAAAGTGGTGTCAATCGGAGATACATATGTGTATAAAATTTAAAGAAAATCGGGTAAATTTTGATCCCGAAGCGCAAGGGGCCCCAAATTTTAAAATTGATTTAAGGTATGCGATATCACGTTTTAGTAACCAGAAATTAATGCAATTAATGCAAATATGCAAAATTTAAAATTATGAGGCATGACTTATAATTTGCATAATCTTTGAATATATGTAATATATTCAAATATTCGAATATAATAATATTTGAATATAATTTCAAATTTGATAATTCTAAAGGTATCGTGAACAGGTCATAACTAGCCAAATAATTTGTTTAAGATTAAAAGCTTAAGAAAAGTTTCGATAACTGGTGAAGAATAAATGGAATATTAATGAAACCTAGTTTAATATTACATACCTATATGCGAAAAATTCTACATGTACCTTATAGATTGAATTTGATTAAAGAATTTAGGAATGCAAGAAGAGGAAACAATTCTATATTTATTACATAGCTGTCCAGTTTGAACATTTTAAACATTATAGCTTTATTAAATTCTTCGTTAATTACAGGTAATAAGGAGATTTAATAAGATTAGGACTGTTTGATGTTTCTTCACACTCATCTAACACAAGCAATAGTTTACCTCAAAAGATCATCGCATCGCATGAGTGGATAGTTAAAAAAAGGGAAAACAATAAGGAACTATACAAATTATGACACGCAATCTTCATTTATCGGTAATAAATCAGATATTGCTCTTAATATTTTCTTAATACTGGGTTTCTTACTCAATACTTACTCACCGACGCCTGCCACTCCAAAGCTTAATCGTCAATCACAAGTTCAACGTCGTATCGTAATGAACGACCAACAAGTTTGAGCATTACCTTAATCAACAGACACCATCAAAAATATCACGACAAGGTTGTAACGCACAGTGGTACAATTTGGGTTACATCGGCTTAAATGAATGTTCGTTTACTACATGGTTATGGTGCGCAATGAAGATATTTTGAGCAGTCTCTCAATTTTAAGTTAAAATACATGATATTTAAAACACTCAACACAAAAAAATTACGGAACAACGAAAGAGAAGAAGTAACTGAAAGATACAAGCTGTATTCGAGTAATAATTCTCAATTTAATTTTTTATAAAAAGTAGTTGTTAAAAAAACAACCCATAAAAATTAAAATTTTTCATCTAAATTCTCTAATCGCAGAAATTGATATGGGAGCCCCTCGATCCTGGGCCATTTTTTTTTGTAGGAGAAAATCATCGAAACAGACATTTGACATCAGATGTTAAAATTGAAAATGCTCAGATCATTTTATTCTGAGCACTTAGAGCACGCTCATACTCTGAGCAAATAAGAAACACGAACATTTATCTTGAGAACTCTTTGACTGCTCTGAACTAATTTATGAAAACGCAAAATGACAGAATATTTTGAAAACTTGTTGTTCTATCTGTAAGTTGATATCGACAACAAAAAACGACATCAATAAAAATAAAATTCAGTAAATAAAAATGTAAGTTGAATTAAGCATAAAACATTTATGTCTCGTTTCATTTGCTGGGTTCATTTGTGCGTGAGCTAAGATTTATCTCTCTCTCTCCACCACCAAAACCATGCAGCGCAGCCGACTGCGCAGCACACACCGTACACAGTCCATAAAGGGCGACGAATATCTGATGCCAGTATAGATATTTAAAAAATGTATAAAGGCCTTGCGGCCGAATCCGGGACCCGATCACTACCAAATTTTCGAAAAAGTATTGTTTATTGGGTATACATATGTGTGTAAAATTTGAAGAAAATTTTAAATTTTAAAATTTTTGTATGGGAGCCCCCCGATCCCGCAGCCCGAAGGGTCTCAAAATTTAATAGAAAGTGTGGTCTCCGGAAATACACATGTGTGCCAAATTTCAATAAAATCGGGCTGTAGGAAGTGGGTTAAAAATTGATCGCAAGAATCCATGACAAATCCACAAGCCCACAAACCCACAAGCCCACAAACCCACAAACACACGGGCAAGTGAAGTTAATATAGAGAATTTAAAAAAGAATAACTAAACTCAAATAAAGTCGGCGAATTTTTTGTACATCATGAAATTGTAGCTAGTAAGAGGCTGGAACTGGACCCCAATTGTAGTCCCAATCACTGTGATGTTGCGATAGCTACATTTTAATATATATATTTCATTATTATTATGTCGTTGTCGGTGGTGAAGTGGTTAGACAGCTGGATTCCACTCGGAGGACACCTCCATGTCTTACTCCCGCCGCGTCCAAAAACGCACGCATTTGTCTCACCGCACTGATCTTCTATATTCCAAATACATATGATACGTTCCCGTTCATTTGAATGAAAATGTAGAGCCAAAAATGTGTGTTAAGAGCACAATATTATCATTTGTTTGTTTGTCTTTGGGTGTGAACTTACAACTGTACCCAACACAATACTCTTCTTTCCTTCTTCGAATCCAATAATTCCACGCCTACGTTGTGCCTAGGCAATATTAGCGTGCCAATTCCTTAAAGCGAGCGCTAATTGTAAAATAAGAATTTATTATTATAATGTTAATTCTTATTATTACCATTATATTTTGTCAGAAAAATATGCTAAAACTGGAACTTTTCAAAAAACTTTCACTTCACTTTCCGGGACTATAGATATCAAGAAAAAACTCAAAATTTTTTAATTATAGTATATACTTTGCTTGTTATTACGAGTTTCTTTCTTCTAAAGTTTGAACCATTAGAAAATTATGACTTTAGATCTTCGATTTAAGATCACAGTGCAGGGTGGCGCACCACATTATACTGGAAGTATCTGAGCCCAGCACAAAGAGATGCCGTGACAGATATGTCTTGAGTTAAGTATAGTGATGCTTGCAGGCCAGCTTGCATCTGAAAAGACTTGATAGATTCCCAGACTGGAGATAGCCATAGGCATCTGATAATCATGCGCTAAATTGTTCCCATTATATGGCTGCCAATTTTGTACACCGCAACTTTGCCTTTATAAGGACGGTCATGATACTGAAGAAGAAAAATCATCCTCAACGACCAATCACTCTCAATTGATGTTCAGCTCTGACGAAAAAAAACGAAAAATTTGTTCCAAAATTGATTGATGATAGAAACATGCGTTGGAGGATATTCAATGAGGTCTACGTCTACAAGTGAGTGGTACACAAACAGAACACTAAGTCAGATAGCGTTTCCAAAATTTTCCCCCAATTTCATGTTTTGCACATTGCAACCCAATAATATTTTTCAATGGAAGTAGGTAACCTACTACTGAACCTAAAACGAAAACGAATTCGCACCCGGAATGGAACGAGACTAGGGCAAGGACAAGCAATGAAATAGGGATAACGACACAAAAAAAAAACAGTTTTTTTCATGTAGCAAAACACTTTTTCACGGTTTAACATCATTCGGACCTGATGTTAGAGAGTAGAACGTCGTGGCGGTCGTCGTCGTCGTCGTTTACAAAAGATATCAACTTGTTGATTGTGATTTCTCCCACTCACTTAATACAAACGTTTGTAAAGTACGCTTGTTAAAATGAGAAGGTAGAGCGGAACTCACATACACACGTATACACGATACAAGAACATGAATAAAATAAAAAGGAAACGAACGCAGACAAAAAATATTACTAGCGAACGCCCTATGCCTTTCGGAAGGAATGGTTATCGCCCTTCTTTTATGTAGCCGAAAGTACTTGGTTGTTTCATGTTAACTTATAAAAACAGAAATAAAAACGATAAAATAAACGATACAAATAATTCTAATGTGGTTATGATGTACACGTGCTCTGGGGAATGTTCATTTGACCAATATTCTCAAAAGGTAAAAAATCATATAATACGCATTTACAATAATCAAACTTAGAAAATACTGGTGCAACGGTCTATATAAAAAAAACAACCCAAAAAGATGAAATTAGTCGTAGATCACATGTTTGTTTGAAGAAAACGAGGTTAATTTTTGAAAAAATATATATGGGCGCCTCTCAACCTTGGGTCGCGGTCACTTCCAAATTTTTATAAAAATCGTTGTTATCGGAGATACACATGTGTACAAAACTTGAAGAAAATCGGGTTAAAAATTATATGGGCGCGCCTCGTCCCTGAGGCACGATGTTTTTCTGGGATTCGAATATCTAACCTCCCGCTCAGTAGTCCAAAGCACTAATCACTATTTCATCGGCGCCCTTATTAATTAAATTTTTATTGAAGTGGTTGTGGCTGCAAAGATGGGCGACCTTCTTAACGGCTCCACATTAACTGACTTAAGTAGAGTTTAGAGATGAAAATATTTTTCACGTAATCTGAAATCTGATAACAACGATAGCATCAGTGAATTCGCATAGCAAAGATTGTTGCATAGGTCACGGGAAAAGAAAGCCATGTTATGTAATAAAAAATATTTTTTAAAAATTCCTCAACTAAATACATATTCTAAAAATTGTCGTGTATAACACATTTATTATCTAAATTTATACATAATCGTGTAATGGGTTGCAACTGACAGAAAAAGAATACATTTATTAAAATTGATTTTTTTTTTTAGATCGGTACAAAACAACAAAATTGATAGCTTTTTGATGATGATATTAAAAAAAATACATTATAATGTAAGTTTTAAAAACTTCTCAATTTCAACAAAGATTTCAACACTTTTTCACTGAATTTTTAATCATTTGAGAAAACGCTACATACGTGCACCTTCGGTAAAAATAATACCAATGCGACTATACCCACTACACAGGAAGCATTTCGTCCATCATACTGTACGAATTTTGAAATTTGATTCCTGACGAAGAAGTTCGAAGTGATGTCTATGTCAATTAGATTTGCATAGATTGGCGCATCGCTCAAGTGATATGAGATGTATATATAAGTATGTCTAGAAGCAAATTTTTAATAACTAAGGTAGCCAATAAAGAAAGCAAGAAAAGCTCAAAAGAGCCGAGACCGAAGAGCATAAACATAATCAATGCCGGTAACTTGATATTTGTTTGTCAAACGTTATCAAGTCAGTTAATTTGTTTTCCACTTTTGTTTTTGTTTGTGTGACCCTGTGGTTTTGACGTTTCACGCCGAAATAAACATTTCGTCCGAATTCTAAACGAAGGCTCCTCCACCAAAAAAGATCCGACCCATACTTTCTGAATTTTCTGAAAAGGATCAAAGTGTTTCACTAAAGGCGGCAAAAACATCGCTACTGGGTTTTTGATTAATCGACCTAAGAAGGTTTTTATTGTGAATCTTAGCAATTTTACGAAGTGTGTAGTGCATGAATGAATGCATGACAGGGCTTTAGAACAAAATTTAAATACTCGGTGTATTTCTACTGTAATATTTATGACATATGATGGTGATGGTGCTGGTGATATATAACCGAAAAACATCCTACAAAATTTCAGCGATTAGGGTCTCTTAACTTTTGAATAAACATAGACGCGATTTCGCATGATGACACATTCGTGCGATGATTTCAGTTGACACATTTAGTTGTGCAATAAAAAACTTCGTAAAGGTCGTATTTTTAGTTATAATATGCGTTATATTGTTCAGGCATACTTTGGTGGTTCTAATCGTTTGGGTTAGAAGGTTTGTAGACATCTATTTTATTCCCATACTTATGGGACCTCAATTATTTTAGCTATAGGGGGCGGTAAATAATGTAGTCGATTTTTTTATTGTAAGTTCTAAAGAGTTGTTAAAAAAGAGTTATGGTATTTAAAAAAAAAAAAATTTTTAATTTTTTCCTATCATACAGCGGGGTTCAAAATATTGGTCTTCGTCATTATCCTTATACGATTACTTGCGTGCGAATGATGTCAGCACTTACCTGAAGTCGAAGTAAACACATCTCCGAATGTACAAAATATGCTTAAGCTAACTAAACTGTTAATTCAGGATAATTTGACTTTTATCCTTTTTTCTAATTCCGAAAAGAAAAACTACTTTACTTTAAAAGTCCCATACAGATGTTCATTTATTTTTCACGTTTATTAATCTGCGTGCTTTTTATTTTTGCTTTCGTCATGACACTGAACAAATCAAGCACACTCCCACATTATTTCAATCCTATTACTCATTTTACTTTTTTGACAAGACGTAAAGTCTATTAAGAAAGTCAATGTCTTTCATCTAAGTTGACTTTGAGTCCTTACACAGCACAAGAGAAATACTTGAATGTTCTGACATTCATCAGGAGCTATGCTGACTTAAATATATCTTTTACTTGTAGATATAGTTGTGTGCGTACATATCTCAGACATGATGGCAAAAATGATTGAGAGGTAAAGTCAATGCGAATAAAGTAAAACAACAGCGATAGTTGGAAGATAAGGCAGCTCCCATGACATCGCCTCTTAGAGGTCAACGGTCACCCAGAGAAGGTGAAGAGTGGTTTCTCATTTCTTTCTACACACTTTTCATAACGTTTTGCCAGACTGGAATTAATTAACATTACAAAAGAGCTTAAAAAATGAGAAAAATATATAATAAATATAATATAAAAAAAATTTACTTGTGGATGGGGCGAAAACGAACTTTTGGGAGGAGTTTGCTGTCATTATAAGAAATTCCGTTGACAGTGATTGAAAGTTATTTAACTTGTAAATATAGTAAAGAGAATTAAATTGAAGACAATAGCTTGGGATAGAATTCTTACCGTGTTCATTCATGCATATTAATTCAATCCACATTTGCTTCCAACGATCATAGTTTTAGTTGCATACTGCAGCTGTACTTTTACATTAGCGCTGTGAAACTCCGTGGATGACAATCTACTCGTATCAATAAGTTTTTAGTACCTATTTTAGTTATACGTTTGTATTATTAAAAAGAAAAGTCTAACTAATTACGAGTATAGTTATAGACTATAGCCGCATGTGTTTTTCTGCAACATATATGCTATTAATTATAATAGGAACATTCCATCATTTAACAAAAACCCCTGGAGATTTATGTGACCACAATATTGTGTAGGATGTAATACGTCACGATGTGTGCCCACATATGAACAACTAAGCCGAGAATATTCTGTGTACGTACGCCATATGGATTTTCGAATGTATACCGTATCTCGAATAATATTTATTATGAATTCGGTCGACGCAGGAGTAAACAAAGTTTCAGCACATCACATCGTCATCGGCATTAGAATCATCATAGGAATCATTTGATCGTATGCGAAGTGATGAACTTACTCATTCCATTTCCCAAATGATAACTAATTCTCCGAACCAAAAACTCTATAAGCATTCAACACCCTGGCAAACAAAATGTCCATAAACAGTTACACCGGTTACACCCCGCAATTTGTCAAAAATAGTTTCTTCCCTTTGGTTGATGATGGTGATGGATATAGGCTATATCTGTAGGTTAATAGTGTTGTTCGTTAGTTGGAAGATTGGTCAAAACTCCTCGTAACGGCCTTACTATTAAGCCTTCACGACCGCAATTATGCCATCTAAGCACACAGGTTCATATCCCATCCTTGGAATTATAATAAGTAAATGATTAATAATAATTTATTCGAATACATCTGAGAGATGTCCTAATTGGAATTGATTAGATTTTACCACATACGTAAAACACTGCTGTAGCGATGGACTCCTCGCACACACAAACTTATGCTGAGGATTTGGTTTATCATTGCGATCGATTGAGAATATTTCCGTTTCTACTTCCTGGGCTTATGTTTTTGCGATTAACAACGGAGAAAGAGAAAACTAAAGAATCGGATTCAAATCATGGATATATTCTCACAGATGATCACAGGTTTAACACAAGTACCAAGAAAATATGTTGGCATAGCAACAACAAATTAATTTGTCACTCTTATAAAGGGATTAACACTCACGTGTGCTTCCTACAATTTAAGAAGAAGAAAAAATAAATCGCTTGTTATGATTTTACTTTTCGAGGAATTTTGTCAGTGACTTTTACATAGGGCCCGAGACGAAAATCATTCGATAGAAAATACATAAATTTAAGTTTCCTAGATACAGATATATTTCTACCAGCTGGCTAAAGATATTTTGAGAAAAACAAATGAATGAACATATCTCAGATTGCATTACAATTATCATCTAATTTTAACAGGACTTTCGTAGAAAAGACTCTGAGCCGAAATAGCTCACTTACTTTTGAAATAAAAAACATAAAAACCACACAAAAAATTTTAAATTTTCATCTAATTTCTCTAATCGGAGATACTAATGTGTTCAAAAGTTAAAGAGAACCGGGTTAGTATTTAAAATATATCTATGAACTAACCACTAACAAAGTTCTAAAGAAAGTGTTCTCATCGGAGATACGCACGTGTGCAAAGTTCAAATAAAATCGGGTTACTTTTGAAAAAAATTACGTGGGAGCACATAGGCCCTGGACCCGAATCACTTCCAAATTTTAATAGAAAGGGTTGTCATCGGGCTTTAGGAAGTGGATCTGTCTGTCGTGAAATCTTTCGATCAATTTATAACCCACTTCCCAAAGCCCGATCTTATTGAAATTTTGCACATATGTGTATTTCCGGTGACAACACTTTCTGTTCAACTTATGGACCATCGGGCCTCAGAGCCGAGGGGTGCCCATATAC
This sequence comes from Nephrocerus scutellatus, assembly GCA_947095585.1. NCBI lineage: Eukaryota > Metazoa > Arthropoda > Insecta > Diptera > Pipunculidae > Nephrocerus > Nephrocerus scutellatus. The sequence continues at coordinate 67,004,062 of OX352764.1, read as the reverse complement.
ATTTTTTAAAAATTGCGGATCGCGGCGTGATCACTCTAAAAATTTAACAGGAAGTGTTGTCATGGGAAAAACACATGTGTGCAAAGTTTGAATAAAATCAGGCTTTAGTAAGTAGGTTAGAAATTGATCACAAGATTCTACCACCCAGCCAGCCACGAGCACGCGAAGTTAATATAGAGAATTTAAAAAATACTAAGTTTTATCGTACTTTAGTCGTGTTATTTCTTAGAAATCCTTTCACAAACTATTGCTTCTGGTCCAGCTTCTTTTAATCAAATGTACAAGCATTTTATATGAACTTAGAATATGTAGTAAATTGAATAGGTTTAAAGAATAGCTTATCAAGAATACCTGATCAACTTTGAGATAATCATATATGAAATTAATATTTTAAAATTAAATAAAAATATTTTTTTTTGATTTTATGTTCTGCAAAGATCTGTCACATTATTAGTATTCAAAATTGAAAAAAAAGTGAATATTTTAGGTTTAAGGTGGAAAGTGCTATAAGTAGGTAAAGCAGTAGATATAAAAGATAAGCGTTTAATTTTTTCCAACATGCAATTTAAAGTACGATTGTGGTTGAAAAACAAAAATTCATATGCTAAATCTTACGGCCTTGCACATGTCTCACAATTACACGGGCGGCACAATCCAATAAAATTATTACAAAAATTTATATGGTAGAAAAATCAGGAAAAAATTATTATTATACTAGCGGAAATACCCGGCGTTTCTCGGCTGCCCCATCCCACTGACCTCCACCAAACTGGTTACCCGCCCATTAACCGCCAGCCCACTGCTTTTTAATTTTAAAGAAAATCGGACTTATATGGAAGCCCCTCGGGCCAAATTAAAAAAAAAAACGTTGTCCATATGATTAATCATGTGTGCATAGTTTGTGAAGAAAGTCGGGCAAATTTTTTAAAATTTTAATAGGGCCTTCCGACATCGGGGTCGTCCGATCACTCCAAAATTTTTACAAAAAGTATTATCCATCGGAGATACACATGCGCATACAATTTGAAGAAAATCGGGTACATTTTGTAAAATATTTGTATGGGAGCCCCCGGTCCAAGGGCCCGATCACTGCCAAATTTTTTCAAAAATATGTTTTCCATCGGAGATACACATGCGTATAAAATTATACGAAAATCGGGTAGTATTTTTTCGAAATTTGTATGGGCGCCCCCGGAGTCCGGCGCTGATCAATTCCACATTTTTACAAAAAGATGTTGTCCATTTGAGATACACATGCGTATAAAATTTCAAGAAAATCGGGTACTTTTTTATAATATTCGTGTGGGTGCCCCCCGACCCAGGGGCCAGATACTTCCAAAAAAGCGTTGACCATCGGAGTTACACATGCGTATACAATTTGAAGAAAATCGGGTACATTTTGTAAAATATTTGTATGGGAGCCCCCCTACCCGAGGCCCTAGGGGTCCAAAATTTTAATAGAAAGTGTTGTCGTGGGAGATACACATGTGTGCAAAGTTTCACTAAAATCGGGCTTTAGGAAGTGGGTAAAAAATTGATCACAAAATTTGGTGTGCCAGTCCGCCAGCCAGCCAGGGGCACGCGAAGTTAATATAGAGAATTTAATAAAAAATGTATACGTTTCGAGTCGTGGGTGATGGTCGCGAGTTCATACAAAAATCCCATCGAAAGAAGCACTTTCAGTTTTTCCCGGATTTTCCAATTTTCCGAGCAACTTTTCAAATTTTTGAACCTAGTTTGGACTACGATGAATATTTTAAAATAAAAACATGAGCCAAATTGTTCCAGCCGTTCTCAAGTTATGCGCTTACCAACGAACAGCATTTCATTTTTAAATTCTCTATATTAACTTCACTTGCCCGTGGCTGGCTGGCTGGCCAAATCTTGTGATCAATTTTTAACCCACTTCCTACAGCCAGATTTTATTGAAATTTTGCACACATGTATATCTCCCAAGACAACACTGTTCGATTTGAGGCCCCTCGGGCCGCGGGGTCGGGGGGCTCCCATACAAATATTTTACAAAATTTACCCGATTTTCTTTAAATTTTGTACACATGTGTGTCTTCGATGGAAAACACTTTTTGTAAAAATTTTGAGCGATCGGCCCCTTGGGGACCCCAATATACAATTTTTAAATATCGCTATATCGCATCAGATCACGGCAAAGTCTGAGCTCTGTGCTTTGTGAGCAGCGCTGTTCGCTGCCGCTGCGTCATTTAGTGAATGATTTTGCCACAAAACGAGCACGCAGTGTGTGTGTGTGTGTGTGTATCCCCGATTAGAGAATTTACAAGAAAAATTTAAATATTTATGGGTTGTTTTTTTAAAGTTTTCGTCTATCCTTTTCAATGATTCCCGGTTTAAACAGATATAAACCTATATAAAATGGGCTACATAATGAAAAATTTAAGAGCGTTTACTCTCTTGAGAACACGACGAGTATAATCATCATTTGGCAATGAAGCTGAAACTTTTGTGCGTAACACCAGATGACAAGTATACTCGTCTTGATATTTTTGCTCTTGACACTGCAGTCACCGCAGGGGTAAAAATAGACCCTCGCTCCATACGATTTTTTACGAATAATAAACCAAAAAATCAATAACTTTAAGTATTTTCCATACAATATAAATAAAATAAACGGATTCCTTTAATATTTTATGCCAAAAAAGTAAGGAAGCTGGGATAGAAAAATATTATTCATCTATGAACTCATATATTCTGTATATAAATATTCATACTTATATAATTTGTAATTGTACCTGTTCTGAGTTGTTGTTTTGATGAAGATTGACTGACTTAACTCCCAGCTGACATTAACAAACTCTACGATATATATAAATACATATATATATACACACAATCTAAGCCGCACAGAAAACTCTTCATACAACCTTTCATGCTTTGTTGTTTTCCTTATTTTTGCAAGAACTTCAACAACATTATATCCATTGACAACTCGTTGTGAAACGTGCATGTCCATTAATTGACATGGGATGCAGGTATGCATATTTCTGATTGACATTTGAATTGATTAATTTGACACATATAATATTTCGTCCTAAGTATAAGCGAAAAATCCTTCGCTGACGTCGTTAGGGCGAAACTGCGTCACACAATACATATAAAAAAAACATATAGATTATTCCATTTGTGTATTTTATTGATGGGTATTTTTTGTACACTGCTATAACGAAAACCATTTGTATCCAGAGTCCTCCACAAAACCTCAACATTAATGTCATTGCTGACTGGCACATAAAAAATTATGTAATATAAGCTTATACACATAATTATTAGCCAAACAGACCTGGTGTTATAGATGGCGGCCATATACGTCAACCATACAAGAGAAGTGTCAAACGAAAAATACCAGCCACCTACAACTACTTATGGTTGTCCGCAGTATGTCCACTGCTACGAGTATAACCGACAATAAAAATGAATTTTGTACAGATAAAAATTATGCGATAACTGAAAAATTTGCCGAGAGCTAATATTCAGGATTCAGAGAATAAAACATACCAACAAGCCTCTCCCAGACTAACTACATTCTGCACCGTAAGGCTTCAAGTCCTCATGAAAATAAACTCAAGTGAGTCATTTTGTTTGAAAACGACAGATGACAGCAGACGGTTGACATGAATGACAACAGACAACAATTAGAGCGGTACAAATGATTGACAGATGAAGATGCTCCTTGTGATGGTAAACAATTTTACGCAAGGATTTTGATGGCACACATGAACTATGTACAGTGTGTATATGTACATACGTATAATCAATACATTACTTTTGAATTGGTAAAAACTTCATAAACAGACAGCGGTAGCGGTCACAATAGAGAACGAGTGGCAAACTTTTTTTTTATTGCTTACTCCAAATTCATCAAGGGCTTATCCGTGAAAGAAATCGAAACGTACGTTCTTGTACCGTTGATGGGGATATATTTGAGTGAACTATAAGCTACGTAGGTGATTTGCACACGATAGGATTTTAGGAGAGTATACCTAACAGATTTTTTATTCTAATCATTCTTGTAACCTTAGAAAATTTCTGCGGTATGTAAATCCGATTATAACAAATTTTATTTTCAAAACTAGCACTTCGAAAATTTCGAGCCTTATATTACCAATGCAATTACCTAATTAAATTAATTCTTCACGAGTTAGTCCATTGCACAAGTCCGAGACCTTTAGAATAAAATACTTTTGAAATTCTACTTTGGGTGAAGTGAGGCTTTTATATCAACGGTAACCAACAAACAACCCCTTAAAAGCTTTTTTTTGTTTTTCTATGACTCGAACCAGGAACCTTTCGCTGCATAGTCCTACGGTTTTCCGGATTATTCTCAAGATATAAAGCTTAAAATAGTGAGGTCATTAGAGCCAAAGAGTTTGATAATTCTACCAATAAATTGGGGGAACACCAAATTTAAAATACCAATTAACCCATATCGGCGGTCAGCCTCCATCACATAATGCTTAAAAAATGCATGTGATCGCAACCATCTCGGGCTAGTCCCTTTAAAGTAAGGGTGGCGCGAGGCCAATAACCTCTCCCTTAAAAAAAACATATTACGGAACCCCAAATCAGCCTCGGATACACTGATGACAGACGACGACTAGGCATCGAAAACGGCTAAACGATTTAAGCATTTTTTCATGGAACGTACGCTCACTGCATAGAGCTCGAGCTGCAAAGCAGCTAGCAGATACCCTGTCCAAATATAATGCTGACATAACAGCAATTCAGGCGATGCGATAGACGTGGAATGTTGTCTTACAAAAATCAGAATATGTATATTACAGCTGTCATGCAAGATGTCATGTGCCCGTGGTTGGGGTTTCTAGTCAGCAAAAGAATGAAAACCACCGTTATCGGCTTTAAAGCAGTAAATGAACGGCTATGCAACCTTCGCGTGCGGGGCAGATTTAAAAACATAAGCCTCAAAAACGTTCACGCAGCTACGGAGGATTCCCCAGATGGTGGAAAAGAAGAATTATTTGAATCAGTCGAACAGTGACGTAAAATTCATTCTGGGGGATATGAATGACGAAACATGTAGGGAGCTAGTATTCAGGCAGTGCATAGGCACCCATAGCTTACACGACAACATTAATGGCAATGGACAACGAGTCATATCAATAATTTGGTCGTTGCGAGTACAAGGTTTGCGCGTAAAAATATCCACAAAGCCACCTAGGTATCTCGTGTTAATAGACCGCCGCCACAAGCAGAACCTTACGACGGCACGAACGTACCGAGGTGCCAACGTCGACTTGGACCACTATCTTGTTGGTGTAGTGATCCGAGCGCGGATTGCATCATCAAGAAAGACAGCATCCGCGAATCAGATGCGAGTCAACACGGCTGCCCTTCGCAACGAAGAGACCAGAAACAACTACGGTCAAGCGATAGGAGTCGCCCTAAATGTCAAGCGTAGAAGAGAAATGGACACGCCTTAAAAATAATTAGTACTGCTGACTCCATCTTAGGCAGTAGTCGTAGAGATCGGAACGACTGGTGCGAGGACGAATGTAAGCGACCGACTGAACGTAAGAATGTTACGTACCGAGCAATGAAACAATCTCATAGAACGCGGGCACGCGAAAAGATGAATATAAAGAGCTCAGAAGATATGAAAAAACAGTACACCGCCCTGGGAGAAGAATCTCGTCCGTGAACTGGAACAGTACAGAGAGCAAGGACCGCACCAGGCGCGGAAGTTATACCAAAGAGTCCGCGGTATGACACAATATACACCGTGTTGCACATACTGCAAAGACAAACAGGTTAATCTGATTACACATTACACCAAACAATTCATGAAATAATAGTGCAAGTATGGTAGGAAGAAGCTTTGCCAGAAGACTGGCGAAGAGGCATCCTGTGCCCCATACATAAGAAGAGAGATATCACGAAATTCAGCAATTATCGTGATATAAATTTTTTGAGTACCTTCAGACAGGATAGCCCCATACGCTAAAGGGATCATTGGTCCATACCAGTGTAGCTTCATCCCAGGCAAATCAATCTGATCAGATTTGCACCCTTAGGCAGGTGATGGAAAAATGTCTGGAGTTTTAATACTCACTACACCATTTGTTTATAGACTTTAAAGCCGCCTATGAAAGCATAGCCAGAGTAGAACTTTATAAAGCCATGAGAGAATTCGGCATCTCAAATAAACTGACACGACTATGTAGGTTGACCAGGTTATAAGCCGAGTAAAAATATCCTGATCATTATCAAGCCAATTCAATATCTATAATGGGCTCCGACAAGGGGATAGACTAGCCTGCGTCCTCTTCAACCTGGCATTGGAGAAAGTGATCCGAGACTTTGACGTAACGGCGATAGGAACTATCCTCTATAAGTCCATTCAGATACTGGCTTACGCAGACGATATTGACATTGTTGGTAGAAACCCAAGAGCTATACAGGAAGCTTTCATCCAGATCGAGTAGGGGGCACGAAATCTGGGGATGCACATAAATAAGAGCAAAACATAGTACATGGTGGCCACGTCTGTGACTAGAATATCCAACATTGTTACCGCAACTAAAATAGTGGAGTGCAACTAACTATGTCGGGTCAATTGTTGCAGCCGATAACAGCGTGGAAACAGAAATACGCGCACGGTTGCTTAAAGCCAACAAAGCCTGTCAAGACTCTTCAAATCCAGGAACTTAACCATAACATCCAAGCTGATGGTGTATAGCGGGTGACTGACACGAAGTGTTACCAACTTCAGACTGTCATTGTTGTCAAACCAGTGATGACAGAGCGCGCAAGTTTACACTAATGACAGTTCATTCCATTGTTTACAAGCGTGCAAAAGCATTTTAGTGTATCGCACCATAAATCGTTATAACGATACTGGCAGCATTGCAAAACGCCATGGTGGTGGACCGAAATGCACTGCAACATCGCCAGATATCATTCGGAAGGTGAAGGCCAAATTGGCTCCGAATCCGCGCCGTAGCGGCAGAAAAATTGCTCGTGAGGCGAACATTTCGCTCGAACGGATGCAGCACATATTGAAAGATCATCTTGGACTAAAGGCCTTGAAATTCCAAAAAACGCATGGTCTCACCGAAGCTTAAAAAAAGTTAGAGTGGAAAGAGCAAAGGAGTTGTTACGCTTGCACGAAAGTGGCGATTTGCCGAATTTGGTTTTCTCCGATGAGTCACCGTTCGTTATTGAGCGATATGTGAACAAGCAAAACGACCGGATTTACTTGCACGGCAGTTTTCCTGAAAATTTGGACCAACGGATTGCCACTCGAAACCAAGCGCCGCCGATGGTGATGGTTTGGGCCGCCGTAACGGCCGAAAGCCGTTCACCGCTCGTTGGCATCAAGATAAATGCTCAAATTTATCGGGATCATGTGTTGGAGGGAGCGTTGAAGCCTTGGGCACAAAAACTTCGGCCGCAGAGCCTGGACATTTCAACAGGAATTGGCGCCGAGTCATAAAGCGCGCGTCTATCAAGATTGGCTGAGAAACAACGTTCCGCGTTCGTTCGCCGTTCATTTCCACTGCCCAACGGCCATCAAATTCACCGGATGCAAATCCGCTAGATTTCTCGATTTGGGGTATTTTAAAGAGCAAAGTATCGATCATCTCAAGCAAGCGCTTCGCCGGGAATGGGCCAAAATACCGCAGAGTCACTTTCGTGCTGCATGCACGTTGTCGGCAGTTTGAAGGCCATAATCGCGGCTAAGGGTGGCCGAATCGAAAACTGCTAATGCAATTCGAAACATTTGTGAACATTTTTTACTTTGATTTAATAAAATTCATCAAAAAATAGAAATTCGGTGGCGACCAAGACCAGGACGCCCAGCGTTTAGGGATGCAAAACGGGATGACATCGATTCAAAATCGGGACCGGTGGAGACACTTTTTGCGGGAGGCCAGGACCGGACCCCGGTTGTAGAGCCAAATATAATGATTATGATGATGGTCTGTTTTACCAGCGAATTCCTTCGAATGCGCGCTAGCCGTATAGCGTCATGTTATATATATCAGAAAGTTGTCTCTTTCAGAGAAATCTGTTTGCGCAAAATGGAAGGTAGTTCGTTAAGGACTTTCAAAAGCTAAAAGAGGAGAGAAGGAACAGAATAGGAGCGGAGCCGAAAAAAAAATTTTCATAAATATATATGACGATAAACTGTCGTTTCTAAAAAAGTGTAAAAAATTGCGTGAAACTCATTCTTGTGGCACACTTGAAGATATAATTCTGTCGGAAACTTCTTTGGATGCTTCAGATGTGGAAACTGATCCCACACCTACGACGTCCAGGAATGCTACACGAGAAAGATTTGGACAAAAATGAAAAGCAAATACAAATCTGGAAGAGCATATAATGAATTACATTACATTAGCTACGCAACAAATAACGAAACCGGCGCTTTCCTACTCGGAGCCAGATGAAGATTCGGATTTTCTTAAATTCATTTTACAAACTTTAAAAAATCTATCCGTGGAACAAAAGTTAAAATGGATGTAATGAATGATCTACAAATTGCCATGCTACCTGAATGATTAATCAACAACCAAAACTCGTCATCATAAAGGGTTATCCATTTTGCGGTTTCAAAAGTAAACGTAAATAAAACACATATAAAATATTTTTTATCATGATATTTCTTTTTTATTATAAAGTTTGAACGTTGACATTATGTGTGAAACACTACATCATTTAAATGACCATCACGCGAATTGTTGCAAGCATCAATTCTTTTGAGGTAATTTTTGACCACTTTTTGACACATATTGGGCGGTATCTCAGGTCTTTCGCGTAGCCCCACAAAAAAAGTCAAGCGGTGTCAAATCGCATGATCTTGGTGGCCAGTTGATATCGCCACGACGAGAAATTACGCGGCCAGGAAATGTCTCTTGCAATAAAGCCATATTCGCTCGAGTTGTGTGGCATGTGGCACCGTCTTGTTGAAACCACATATTTTCTAAGTCGTATTCTTCAATAGCAGGCAAAAAAAGTCGGTTAGCATATGACCATAAACCTCCGAATTGACGGTGACAGTCGTTCCATTGTCGTTTTCGAAGAAGTAAGGTCCAATCACACCTCCGGACCAAAGAGCGCACCAAGCAGTGACTTTTGTGGATGTAATGGCCTCTCTTCAATTACTTGAGGATTCTCAGAACCCCAAATACGACAATTTTGTTTGTTAACATACCCACCGAGTGAGAAATGTGCTTCGTCGCTGAAGAATATTTTGTTCGAAAAATCGCCGTCCACCGCCTGTTGTTCAAGCACCCATTCGACGTATCTACGACGTTGTGAATGGTCAGCTGGCTTCAGTTGTTGTGTGAGCTGGATTTTATATGGATTTAGGTGTAGATCCAAATGCAAAATACGCCATAATGTGCCGTAAGACAGTCCTAATTCCTGAGAACGACGAGGAATCGACACATTCGGGTCTTGGGCAACACTTTCACATACAGCAGCGATATTTTCAGTGGTACGAGCAAAACGATGATGCACAGGCTTTACAATATCTGTAACCGATCCAGTCTCTTCTAATTTCTTCACAATTTTGCCAATTGCTTGCGTAGTTGGACGATTATGTAAACCATAATCTCCTCTTGAAGCACGATATGTGGCTGTGGCAGAATCACCATTTTTGTAGTAGGTTTTTACAATTTTCAAGCGTTGTGCGATAGTTAAGCGATTCAATTTCGTAAATGTCAGACTTTCAACTGAAAAAAAAAAGTGTTTTAACAACTTAGTTTGTCACATGTCGAATTCCAGCCCTATACTTTTGAAACCGCGAAATGGATAACCCTTTATATACAAAAGGCAATACGTATATCAGACAATACCAGTTTACCGTTCGGATCGAATTGCTCAGAATCTATATAAATACATTGCTCCTAATATTGAACATCCTTCAGAAAGCATACTTTCTAAAGAATAGCAACATTAAATGACATATAAAATGAAGTTCTTATTTTTATTATTTATTTATAATTTTATAATTTCTTTCAATATTAAAATATTATTAAAATAAAATATTTGTGATACTTACCTTAAAGTTTGGCCAGCATTTCTTCAATGGTATCGCTAATCTCATGTTCGTGTATTATCGCAAAATTTACCTTATCTTTTACCTTCCATAGTATTTCTTCAAACGATTCTTTGCACATACGATAAGAATTGAAATTTTTTTTCGGAAATTCCTTCAATTTAGGATGCCTCAAATAAAAATGACCGCTGTTAAGTGCAAGCACACAAATAGCATTTGTAGTGTTTCTGGGATTTGAAACACGAACTTCCTGCTTAGAAGTCTAACGAACTAGCCACTAGAGCCACGGCGTCCACTTTCTTTATATCGCCTGACCGTGTGTTTCTTTGTGGCTGCTTGGCCAAATCTTGTGATCAATTTTTATTCTACTCCATAAAGACCCATTTTATTCAAACTTTTTACACATGTGTATGACAACACTTTCTTATAAAAATTTGGAAGTGATTGGGCCAATTTAATTCAAACTTTGCATCTCCGATTAGAGAATTTACATAAAAATATTTTAATTTTTATGTTTTTTTTTTCCCCGCTTCTTAAGGTAATACGAAGTGTTGCATATTTACCACGTTGTTTGGATGCATACAAAAAAAACAATACATTGATGCCCTCATTGAATGTTATCTATTGTGTTATTTTTATAAACAATAATCCAAAATTTTGTTTTGTGTATGTACGAGTACGAGTAATATAGTGTTCTTCAACGTTGGAGTTGGAAATAGCCTTTGTCCGGGCTGTACATAAAAAAGGCGAACCGTCATATATTTCCTCGGACCGACCCATAGCGCTCACATTCCTACTTAACAATGTCATGGAAACGCTGTTTAATCGTAAGCTTAGGCAATACTTTGAATGACAGGAAATCCTTAGCAGTCGGGTTTTCGAAGAAAACGAAGGTGACCTGATGCCATATCTCACGGAAAAGTGGAACCAATCTATTCACAAATTTGGTGAAAACAATTTTTTTCACTCGATATTTCAATTCAATATAGACAGTGCCTATAGAATTTATCAAACCTAATTGGACTAGTAGCTCCCTTTCTAACCGTTCAATCCATGGTGTATTGGACGGATTCAAATACAATAGTCACCGTAAAGATGCAGATGTTCCTCAGAGCTCTGTTTTGTGCGCGATAATCTTTCTCATTTTCTTTTCTTTTACATAGCAAAAGGAAGTATAGTAATCATGAATATTATCGAACTTGAGATTTTTGCAGATTTACCCATTTCCGTATATCCTGAGTCAAAAAATCTCTGTCTTCCTGTGTCAACTCTACAGTCCAGGCGGCAGAACTGATGGGGATAAAAATTCATATTTAAGCTTTATACATAAATAGGGAGGTCCCAGTTGATTTTGGCTTGTATAGTTTTTCGAGTTTTTGCAAATATCTCAAAAGTATATCACTTATCTGAAATCTGCCAAGTGCAAAAAAAATTTAAAAAAAAATAAAAAAAAAAAATAAAAAAAAAATTAATATACATTTACTGAAGATTCCGGCCCCGTTCGTAAAAAAGAGTGTTTTGGCCACACCTCCATTTTTTATTGTTCTTCTGTGCGCTAATTCAAATCCAGTTCACTCTCACTTTTTCATGTGTGTTTTCGCACATCCCTCTTCTTCGCAAGTGAAACTTAGCCAACAACATATTTTACGAAATTAAGGTTTTCTAGAGTTCGTAAAGGATTTTGCAAATAAAAACGCAAAACATATTCGTTAATTCACAAATTAAAACTTTAACTATGACCAGAAACCAGGAATCAAGTGGCTAGAGTATTAAATGATCTCAACATAATAATAATCAGAGGACAAGACAAGACTTATTCAGCGTGCATGTGTACATTTGTCAGTTTGTACGTTTATCAGTTTGTTAGCTCGTATATCTCGGATTCTACCAGTCAAAAATTAATGGGACTTGTTTTAAAACAATTGGTTAGCGCTCGGCTTGCAATGACATATAGTATTTATTCATAGTTGTAGTAGATTGGAAACTGACACTTTTTTAAATCTAAAGTAAAGGTAATATGTAAAATTTGGTTTTTGCAGTCTATTTTTATATTCGCTTATGACTGAAAAACTACATTTAACATTGCATACCATTAGGATTTTAAGATAATTCAGTGTTTAGGCTGAATTACAATTATCCATATGGCGAGCTGGGAAGCTCGCTTTACTATCTTATACGAGTACATATAATAATAATAATAAAAATATTCAGCGCGACAGACTACTGCAGTCCAAGGCCTAGATTCGCAACCATTCGTGTTGAGCATGTATATTTTTGCACACAAATGGAAGGGACCTACAATTTAAGGCCGGATCCGAACGGCAAATTGAGAAGCTTTCCGTGACAAGTTATTACTCTCTGAACGTTTGTCACCCATTCGCGAGAGGTGGGACACCGTGAAATATACTTTTGGTGTTACTGGGATTCGAACCACGAACCCCCTGCTCAGTAGCCATGCTCATTTCCACTGAGCCACGGCGCCCCCATACGAGTACATATACAGTGCAATAAAAGCTGTCTATTTACATTTTTATGAAATTAGACTCACCCCCGCCTTAATTCTGTTCGACCCGAACAGATTCAGCACTCGTTCTGACGTTGTACCTTGTCAATCTGTCGATGTCTACAACATTCATTTTGCACCTGTGGTTTTGTTGAATACGATAACCTACATCGTTGATCCTCTTGATGATCCTTCCAAACTTTGCTGTAATTTTGGAGATTTACCTTTTCTTCTCTTGGGATTGTAAAGCCAGACCAAATCTCCTTCATCAATAGTTCGCACGCAGGTGATATCGGTTTTCATCGGGTTACTAAAATTCACAGTGTTGTTCCTTACTGAAGCATGAACATTGACAATACTTCGTACTCGATTAGCTACCTTTGTAACTGGCTCAATTATTGGCATTGGCACTAGAACCGTGCGTTCGGCACCAGTTCTTAAAATCTCTGCGGCAATTGACCCAATACAATCGACTTCTTACTTTACATACACACACACACACAGTGGAACATCAGGAGAATATTTGGAATTTAAAAAGACACTAGGTTCTTAAACTCCAAATATTCTTCTGATGTTCTTCTACTATGTTTGTAATCGTGGACACAACATCCTTCATTGTGATTGCCGGCAATTTTAAGACGTACAATACGCCACGTTAACACTTGTTTCTTTAAATCAAGTGACATTTAGTGTGCCATCAAAATATCCACACACAATATGCATTTATCATTAACACGGACATTAATAAAGTGATCTCTAAACCTTAAACCTCCCAACTACACTGCAAGGTAACGTTCACCTTTAACTGCTTCAGCTACTACTGTAGCTATACTGTGCTATACTTTTTGAGTTATTTGCAAAAACTCGAAAACCTGTCTAAGTAAACTGTCACTTCCGGCTGTCAGATTACCGTCAAAAGATCTGGGCTGTAGAGTGTACACAGACAGACAGACATACAGATAGACAGACACACACACAGACAAAGATTTTTTTTATTTTCGCTTTTTTTGACTCAGGAGATACGGTTATGGGTAAATCTGCAAAATTTCATGATTACCATACTTCCTGTAGTTTTAGATAATTTTAATTTAAGTGTGTACAACAAAAGTATTATAACAGGTGCTCAAATTGTCCTCCTTGGTTTTGTATGCATGCTAGAGCCCGTTTTTATATTTCACGGGATCAGACGCTTAGTTATGCAATGTTTCAAGTTTAGCGTGAATGTCTTTATACAAAATGCCTGGGTTATTCACCTCAAAGGAGAAAAAGTCATATCAAAGGTGGATTTTCGCCGGGCTGTTGCAAAAGATATTACCTACCAAGGTAAAGTAAGACTACATGGTGACTTACGACGCCCAAACTCTGAAGTAGAATTTAGAGATATGTAATGTGACAAGTGGATGATTATATTGTTCAAGACGACAAATGCTAACGATGCTGATTTTTTACTTTTATCACCAAAAAGTTTACAAAAATTGTTGTCCGTCGTAGATACACACGTATATAAAATTTGAAAAAATCGGGTCGACACAACACACAAACACACGGGCTGGCGAAGTTAATATAGAGAATTTGAAACTCACGAATGCAAAAATTATGCTTTCGATCATGTACTTAAGTCCTAACGAGTTAAAACACAGATAATATTTTATCATTTTAATACGCATGTCGTTGTCTATGGTTAAATGTTAAGCTGTAATTCATCTTTGACCACTTAATAGCACTTACGCAATGAAGCGAAAATGTACAGTATACTGCCCTCGTCATTAACAAATTTCGACTTAGTGTCGTTCACTATTGAGACTGCGCTACCAGTTGAAAATATATAACAGATGATGACAGATTAAAAAAATTATTGTTCAAATGTACTACTTTTGAGAACTTATGGAAACATTGCGCAAAGTTTGGTCTTGTTTGCGTTTTCAAAAGTGTAAATGATTTTCATGATTTTCAATGCAATAATATTTCCTGTGATTCGTAAAGAATTTATTACGATCACCAACTCCGACTGGCGATCATTAATGATCAATGAATCCTCGCAAACGTTCGAGAGTAATAACTTATAGAGAGATTCTCAGTTTGCCTTCCGAATATGGCAATAAATTGTATGTCCTACCATTTCTTCCTTTCTCTTTTCATTTCAGAAATCAGTTATTTTATTTTCACAAGGTACGTATGTTATCGATTGTTTATAATGTTCATAGGACATTAAATTGTAGGTCCTATACAAATGGTCGCAAGAAGCTAGGCCTTGCACCGCAACAGCCTGTCGCGCCGAATATTTTTATTATAGGTAAACGTATGCAAATACGTCTGTCCGTTTTGCTAGAACTTGAAAACCTTTCATTGTAGATTCCAGAAATTATACTTAAGTTTCTGGTAATCGAAAGAAAATACAATCGGTCATATTCTTAAAGGGGTTGGATGGCGGGGCAACAATCACCACATAAATCTTACTTTTTATATTATTTTTGTTTTAACGAACAGAATGAAAATGATGTACACCTTCCTTAGAGTTATTCTGTCAAGACTCTCCAAATCCAGGAATTTAACGACATAATACCTGTTGATTCCAGTGTATAAGTCAGTGTTCGTACTAGTCCATTCATACGCATTCGAAAGAAAGGTCGTACAAACAATTGTTGGCATCGAAAAGAAATTAAGGACAGCCACATATTGAGTACAGCCTAGAACAGCATATTGTAGCCGAATATTTAAGAGCACAAAATGTTATACAAAATGCCGCAAAACATGAATATGCGCCTAACCTAAAGCTCAGTAGCCTACATATCGCATGCGAAAGATGCTAACGGTACTTAAATACAATTAAAACCTACCACATGTAGGGGAGACCGGGGATAGTTGGCCCCAGGGGCAAGTAGACTCACCGCCAATAACTTCAAAACAAAACAATTTCTTTCATGTTAGTTCTTGTTGTTACATCGAGCACAGCTACCTGCTTAGTCTTCCATTGTCCTTCGACAGAGTCAGACGTCGTTCGAGATTTATTGCGAAAAAACAGACTTTTGCGTTCGTGAGTAATTTTTTTGTTTTCTTTTCGTTTTCTTTTTTCGCAGCGGTTTTTGTGTTTAAGTCAAATTTTTTTAGGATAGAGAGCAAGTGCATATTCGTGATCATCACAGCTGGTAGCTTTTTGTTGATTTAATTTCCTACTACCGAAAAAAAATCATTGAGTGCCGAGTTTTTTTTCGGGGTAAGTTGACTCATTTTTTTAGGTGAAAATGAGAACATATGTTAGGAAAACTGCAAGAGGCGCAACCGAACAAACTGTTTTAGAGCGTGCGTGCCAGCTTATACTTGGAAAAGGAAAGAGTATACGATCTGTTGCTCATGACCATGGGATTCCTTACAAAACCATGCAAAGATATGTTAAAAAATTTAAGCAGAAAAAGTTGGAACATCCTTCCACCCCTATTGCTGAGCTGTCTCTTGAACTCTTGAAACTCTTTATTTTTAGTTTTTGTTTCAAATAAAATTGATTTGTTATTCTATTTTTTATAGTTTTATTATCAAAAAGGTGAAAATAAGCGTATAGTCAACTGACCCCATACCCTTAGCCAACTTACCCCGGTTCTGGGGTTACTTGACTCATTTGAGGTCGTTGTGTAAAATTAAGAAAATAGGGTCTTAAAATTAGATAATTTTAGAAAACATATTTTTTTAAAAGCGAAAAAGATGTTCTATAAAAAGGCATTTGATTCGTTTTGATATCTTTCTTAGTTTTTTTTAAAATAAAAGATAAGCAAATTTTGAGTCTACTATCCCCGGTCTCCCCTATTAACTGCATTTAACTTTCTGATTAAAAAAAAAATGTTTTCTCTACCTATTCGCTTTTTAATAAGCCTTCAACCAAAGAGTATAGAGATATCCTTCAACCACAAACAAAAATTGTTATATAATTGAGGATCATAAGCAAATTCACAATGCACTCAGTCTTATGTTAAAAAAAATCTCGTAATTATACATATTATACATGCTGCTTGGTTATATCACAGTGCTGCTTGTCATTCAATTATTCGTTTTTGGCGTACGCACGCAATCTGTACTTTTTGATTAGATGAAAATATGAAGCCTACAACACCACACATTTTCGTCTGTAATTATTTGTTCTTATATAAATGCGACAACGGGAAACCAAACTTTCCATTGTCATGTTCATTTCATTCTTCATCCGAATTTTTATGAATTTAGCAGCGGACATAAGGACAAAAACTTTTGTGCACATGAGGAAAAATATAATAATGCTGTCAACTTGTGATGACTGTCGACTCACTTGTCATTTACGCACATCAAAGACAGAGAATAAACGTACTTGTTTAGTAAAAAACATTGACTGAGCGGTAAGGAAAAGGACAAATAAAAACGAGAACTGTTCTCGCTTGTGGTTTTATTAGCATGTACCGTGATTTACACATTGTTTTCATTGCCCTAATAGCAGCACAAACGAAAAACATATTACCGTGAATAATTTAAGGTCTATTATTTAGTTAAATTACTTAAACCTTCTCATGTTCTTATTATTATTATTACTTATTCTGCTTTTTTTCCGCTTATTTATATATCACGTTGTTAAATTTTGTTTGATTTGTGTTGTCTCTTTGATTGATTGAATATTTGTCGCTTGCTTATTGGAAGTTGTGTTTCTATTAAATTGTAGCTTTTATTAGGATATTTTTTGTAAAGTAATTTTTTTAATTACATAAATGTAATAAAGATATAGTCTGTATGGATATGAATGTTGATCGCTGGTGATTTACGCCAAAAGTAGATTTAACTCTTGACGGTTAGTGCAAAAGAAAATTGTTCTACATCTAGCCGATCAAATGAACAGTAGTATTGGAAATGATTGGTTTTTGTACTAAGAACTTTATTCGGGATGGCGTATAAAGCAAATGCAGCGTTCCCTTTTCTGGTTAACCTACCAATGAAGGTTATTGCTAAATTAAAATTAATTGCTATAGAAGTATAGATATAAAGGGATGGATGGCTCTCCAAATACACCCTTTTACGAATCAAATTCAAATTCTTAGAAGAAGTAATATAGCTTGAAATTCAGGAGTTTAAGTATATACATATGTAGTTTTAACAATTATTAATTTTTATCAGAAAAATGCACAAGGTGTATAACTGTTATTCTATTCGACGGAATCAAAGGTCTTTCAGTACGCGGAGCTAGCTGTGGTAACAATGTGCGGGGTTGTTTACCGTGTAAGAGTTCTGCAGGTGATTTTCCCGTAGAAATCGGTAAGCACCTGTAAGACCCAAGAACATTTAGTAAAGCTATACTTTCATTATTACCTTCAGGATTAAGTTTCTTCATGGCCGTCTTTAACGTTCTGACCATCCTGTCGGCTTCTTCGTTTGATGCTGGATGAAAAGGAGCAGATTTAAGATGTTGAGTGCCTTTTTCGAAACAAAAACGGTGAATTATTTTTGCTACAAACTGGAATTCATTATCGAATACCAACAGTTTTGGCAATCCTTTAATAGCGAAGAAGTTTTCCAAGGCACGAATTGTAGCTTCGGCTGATGTGTTTGACATTTCTACAATATATGGAAAATACGAACATGCATCCAAAGAGATAAAATTCATATTTTTCAAAAAGGACCAGCAAAGTCAACGTGTACCCTCTCTTATGGTTTCGTGAATTCCGGGCGAGGACTCAAACTATTTTGAAGACACGTTCTGCAATTATTTATCAGCACATCAATCTTTTTGTCTACCACCAACAGAAGTAAGCAAGCTGCTTGATTCTCACGATGCTCCAATGGCCTGAATGTACCATTGCAAGTACTTTTTTACGTAGTTTGGTTAGCACTATAACCCTAGACACGTTCGATTGTTTTATTAGCACTCCAGTACGCTGAGTTATCGCAAGACGTTTTAAGAAAAACGGTTTCAGCTTTTGCAGCTGTAGGCCACCCGGTTTCTAATATTTTAAACATCTTTCTGAGCACCTGATCCTTTGCTAACGCTTTTGCTTTGACTGGAAAATTAGCAATTTCTTCATCGAGCTCTACCACTGTTTGAAAACAGCTTTCTTCGTGTTTATTAAACCAAACATCAGGACCTGCTGGCAATCGTGATAATCCGCCAGCATTTCCATGAAGATTTGTTGGCTCATATCTTATCGTATATTTATATTCCATAAGGTGTATTGCCCACCGCTGCAATCTGCGAGGGTTTATGGTTGGAAGCTGCTTACTCGGACTGAAAATTGATATAAGCAAAATTATGACGAGAGCTTCCTTTTTAATCATTCAGCTGTTGTGCGTTCAGATAGGAGCTAGGAGATAGGAGCACAGCCTCGAATTCATGAGATAACGCATCTGTAGCTATGATTTTTGGGAGATTATACATGAAATGCGCATGGCGAGTAGCTTCCTAAACTCCATCTTTAAAGTTTTCAAAGGAATCTTAGTGGTCACTGGCTCCAACAATGAAAAATTATATTTTGCTTCCTAAGTTCATTCATTGACGCTATGGCTTTCGCCAGTCAAACAGCGGAAAAACTGGAATATTGGTATGCATCGTTACAATCGCAGTAGATCACCTCTGCAATACTTTATCAAAAAAGGGAAGGCTGTGTCGGATACAAGGCCGCGATTTTTGAGCGTCAAAACGTCTTCTTGCCAGTGGGACGGATACAAGTACGGACATCTCAAAATCTTAAAATGGCATAGTTCCCAAAATTCCAGACCCTATTGGCTATATCCTAGAATTTCCATGGGAACAAGTTTTATAGTTGCATCCAATCCAATTGGGAGGGCCTAATTACATTAACTGGTCGCTATTCTTCCCCAATAGCGACGTGGATGCCACCGCTGATGCGATTACAAACATAATTCACATTGGTATAAAAAAGACATTATTCTTTTCAGAATAAAAAGAAGTAAGCTTTCGGTTGTCTAAGCAAACCCCACAGAGGAAAACCGACAAATCTACAAGCGTGTCGGAAATGATTGCAATGTAAAAATTCGGCGTGCCAAATTCGCCTATGATAAAAGATTGAGGCAACAAACACTACAAAGTCCCAAAAGTAGTAAACATGTTTGGTCATTCGTGAAAAGAATTAAAAATACTGCCTCGTCGTCAATTCCGCAACAATCATTCACAACGCCATTCTAGCTGTAAGCTCCAAGGACAAGGCCAATCTACTTGCTGCACATTTTGAAGCCAGCTCCACGCTTTCAGACTGTGATTTGCTTCCACCTGTACTTCCGAGTGCCTAATGCCCTTTGGACACATTTACATTCGTACTCGTGAAGTTGTTAGACTTTTAAGCGACCTCAGCATACAAAAATCCGCTGGAACAGGACGGTATTCCTCCATTACTTCTGAAGAGGTATTCCTTATCGCTGGGATTACCATTGCGTAAGCTATTCTACTTATCCTACACTTTTGGACTGTTTCTGAGTAGTTGGAAAAACGCATTTGTCCAGCCTATACCTAAAAAAAGGTGAACCGTCTTGTCTCTCTTCGTACCGACCAATAGCACTAACGTCTCTTCTTTCTAAGGTCATGGAAACGCTGATCTTGAATCATGATAACAACTCACACTACTCAATGACCGCCAGCATGGTTTCCGTGGACAACGTTCCACTGGACAACGTTCTCACCGAAAAGTGTAATCCTTTCACAAGTTTGGTGAAAGTTGTAGCAATTGATATTTCAAAGACATTTGACAGAGTTTGACACCAAGCTCTTTTGTCTAAAATACGTGCATTTGGAAACGATGTAACCCTGCTTCATTGGATTAGAAGCTATCTTTCATACCGTTCAATCCAAGTTGTGTTGGATGGCTTTAATTCTGATATTTACCGCATAAATGCGGGTGTCTCCCAGTCATGGGTTTTATCTCCGGCACTCTTTCTCATTTTTATTTACTATCTTCTGTACGTATTTTCTAATCCATTTGATTCCTTCACTGACGACAGTACTCTTAGCTTCTCTTATATGTTCGTAGGTACACGCCCTTTCTCTTCGGATGTGGAACTAGAACAACAGCGTATGTTAGCTCGTTCTGACCTTGACAGCATAGCAAAGTGGGAAGAACACAATACAGTCGAATTTAACGCTTTCAAAAGCCAATGCTGTCTTCTATCTATGAAGCGAAATAGTAACCTCCAGCCATTATCCATGAATGGCTACTTGCATCGAGGAAACTGAAAAACTAGCAATTCTCGGTATGCGTGTCAACGACTAGTTTCGTTGGAATGACCACATATTGACACTCGCAAAAAATGCTGTGAAGGCTTCCTAACACGATGCAAGAAATTTTTCACTCCATCTGATCTGGCTACTATCTACAAGGCATTCATTCGCCCCAAACTTGAGTATAACTATCATGGCTGGTAAGGTGCACTTAATACCACCTTGCATCTGCTTGACAGAATACAGAACATAGCGAAATCTATAGATTCACTTGAACATCGCAGGAACGTTTCCTGCTTGTCACTGTTCTATCGCTTCTTCCATCAGCGGTCCTCAAGAGAAATAGCCACTCTCATGCCACCTCTCCTTGAATTCAACCGCAATAAATACCCGTGGCGCTCTAAATGCTCATCAGTATATCCTCAAGCCCAATATCGGACGTACCGTTAAGTTTAGAGACTCTTTCTTTAGTCGTCCAACACGAATGTGGAATGCTTTAGCAAGCGGCACTTATATCATCCACATGCATTAAAAATGCATTTACATCGACGTCTCCTCTTTCCTTCCTTGATACCTAAGTGCCCACTCTGTGCCTAGCATCATAAGCGTTTAAACCCTTTGAGCGTGTGTCAACAAAAAAAATCTTAGTTCTACAAACCGAATTTCATACAAATCGCCTGAGATATGGCTTAGTTCCCAAAATTCCGGACCCTATTGGCCATATCCCCGAATTTCCGTAGGAACTATTAGTCCCATTTTAGTCTACGTACCGAATTTTATACAATTCGCTTGAGAAATGGCTTAGTTCCCAAAATTCAAGACTCTATTGGCTATATCCAAGAATTTCCATAGGAACAAGTCTTATAGTCGCATCTTAGTCCTGCATACCGAATTTCATACGAATCGCTTGAGAAATGGCAAAGTTCCAAAATTCCAGACCCATTGGATTGGCCATATCCCAGCATTGATAAACCAACAATAAAAATAAATAAATGTATATTAAATAAATAAATAATATAATTAGTTATATACGTATGAAATATAACTATAGGATATGAGGCATAAAATGGTGCCGTTTAACATGGGACATACAGTGTGACATTTAATATGGGGCATTATAGTGTCTAATAACAGTGTGACATTTATCATTCAACTTAAACCTTGTAGTGAGACGTTGTCACGTCAAAATACTTTTTGGTCAGTTAACACACTAGACATCCACTCCTGCTTTTTTTCGAGCAATTTAGCAAACAAATCCATTACTTTTTCCGATTATCCCATCTTCGTCGCCAAATGTTGTATTATTCAATAATTTAAAACACGGTGTACTTTTACAACTATTAGCTGTCTTTCTTATAACTATTTATAATTGTGCAAGTGCAATGCGAAGAGTGCGAAAGTTTTAAGTCGACTGATCTCAGTGCATCGATACTCGAAATTTAAATGTAACAATACATCAATAACCCTTCCCGATCGCGATCAAATTTGCGTTGGTGTTATATGCCGTAATGAACAGGTTTCCGTTACATTTTGGAAGTGGTCAGACTCGTCGGTCAATGGTCAATTGTTTTTACAAATCTCATGTTTGTATGAACTCTCTACTTTGTTATTTTAGTGGTTGAGTAGGCTCCAATAAAAGATTGTTTTCAAATCTTACGTTTTCATTAAAATTGTCTAGAATGAACGGATGAATGAGTGTCATATTTTGGAACGGGTTGGATACCTGTGTATTCATGTGTTCGGGTAGCAAAGCGCTCCAGAACAGCTAGTATTGAATAAAAAAAATATTTCATTTTTAATTTTTAAAATTTGTACTTAGTTAAAAATAAGAATTAAATTTACGCAAAACTATAACCACTACGACTGGATAACTAGACTATAGCAATAATGACAATGGCACTAAGAAACTGTTGTTTATAACTAATGGTTATTTAGACTAATAATCTAAGTCTCCAAATTAACGTTTAGTTCAAATAAGGTAATGAACCAGCGTATATTGCCAAATTAACTTAACTGTGCTTCCCTCCAATGTGGTTAGCCAATACCGATCGTTCCGTATTTTCCCCACTGGATTGCAAAACCGGGAGTTAAGTGAGTGAACCTGACTGCACTTACTAGCACTACAACTGCATACTTGACTCACAGTTTAGTTCGTGCTGCCCAAAAATATTTTTCACGCTAAATTACGTTTATTTATCACTTCGACTGCTCAAGAGGCGAGCCGTTTGCGCAGTCGGTCGGTGACTTTGGACAAAAACTTGAGATGGGGCCAGACGAGTAGTTTACCATTTGTTCAAAATTTAGAATAACATTGCTATGATGGCAGCCGCGTGTTCTCGTGGCTTTGTTGGCCTCACCAGTCCAGGCGCTGCACAAGACAGTTTTGTCGCGACGGACGTTTCTCACAAAATTGACCGATGCGTGACTCTTCTGGCAGGCAACAATAAAAACGCTTTAAATCATCTGACAGTGCAAATTAGTGGTGTTTAAGAGTGACAGTACCAGTTTACTACCTCGACTGGTAGTGCGCTAGGCGTTGGTGCACACAGCACACTGCACATTTCGCTCTGCTTAATGTTAGCGATTGTTCCTCCATTTTTCGCTGCTGCATCTTATTTATGACCCTTACACATTCAACTTAAAAATGCCTATTAATATTCCTGCCAGGCGTTGGTCTGGCCGATTATACGAATGCTTCAGACACAATACATATATATCTTTGGAGCGAAAACAGAGTCAAATAACATGAACTTATTGCTGTTATGCAATACATATCTATTCGTCTGTCTGTTACTATGACAGAGAACAATTCATCTTATTTGATGCTTGATTAAACTGACAGAGTAATTGTATTTCACCTCAATTGGCAGCAATAAAAAAAGAATAATCCACAAAACTTGTTTGCGTTGGTAATTTTTTCAGTCCAGTTTTAAAAAATTCATATAATAAGTACCGGGGTACTCAATTAGCCCACTATATTTTCTACTAGATTTTTATATATAGGGTTATTCAATAAGAGCACTTCAACTTTTTTTTTGAATAAAACACAAACTGTTCGATATTTGAACTAACTTTTTTTTTATTAACGAATTTGAACATATACATATGATACATTTAAGTATAAAACCCGATTTCTTTTGCATGACCACCGCGTGCACGTTTTACGAAGTGAGCATCATCGCTGAAGATGATTTTTCGGTAAAAATCTGCATCATTTTCGATTTGCTCTTGAGCCCAATTTACGAATCGGCGTCGCTTCAAATGGTCAAACGGCTTTAGTTGTTGTGTCAGCTTGATCTTATACGGATGTAGGCCAAGATCTTTACTATACGGTCGATTGTCGAACGGGCTGGCTTGTTAAATGGACCGTAAAATGGCCGTAATGCTCTTAAAGTAGCGGCAACAGAACGATTATTTTGATAAAAAATTTGCACGATTTGCAATCGCTGTTCACATGTGTAGCGTTTCATGATGAAATGTATACTAATGAAGTTTCCAAATGACAAAAGAACAATAAAAAATATGGCGTCGTTCGCCGTCCCTATCAGAGAAAAGTTGAAGCGCACCTGTTGAAACACCCTATACTACGACTACCACTTCCGTTTGGCCGATTTCCGCCAAAATCAACGGGGCCCTCTCAATTTATGTAAAAAGCTTAAATATGAATTTTGGTCTCAATCAATTCAGCCGTCTGGGCTGTAGAGTGGACACAGAGCCACAGACACACAAACAGACAGAGATTTTTTTTTTTTGCTTTTTCTGACTCAGGAGATACGGTAATGGGTAAATCTGCAAAAATCCCAAGTTCGAAAATTTTCATGATTACTATACTTACTTTTACTACTAGTAAAAGAAAGTAAAAGTACCCGATTTTCTTTAAATTGTATACAAATGTGTTAATCCGATGGACAACACTTTTTGTAAATATTTTGGAGTGGTCGTGCCCCGGGGGTAGTGATGAGCAAAATTGGTCTTGGTCTTGCAGTCTTGTCTTGGTGTTGCAAAAAATGCATAATGCAAAACCAAGACCAAGACCAAGACCAATCATTCAGTTGCAAGACCAAGACCAAGACCAACACTGAGTGTGCAAGACCAAGACCTAGACCAAGACCAAAAATATGTATGCAAGACTGCAAGACTGCAAGACTCTTGCATTTAAAGTTATGTAATTTCTCTGTTGATATTTATTTTTAAAACCTGCCATATGTTGTATGTTTTTTTGTATACGAATAGGTACATATATAATACTACCAAACTTAAAAACCCAGACAGAAGATCTTCAGCGAGGCTGTTGTGTCTGGCTGTAGTATTTACAGGCAAATGTATGGATGTTCTAACGGGTGTTTTTTTAAGAGGTTGCCGATTTTTTTTTTGAATAAAACACATATAAAATTATGAAATGACCAAAATTTTTTTTTATTTGGTAGATAATTTTTTGGCATTTAACATTTAAACACAATTTCTGGCATATGGCTACCACGACTATTTTTCACAAATGTCATTCTGGAGGTCCAATTTTCCAGCACTTTTTCAAGCATTTGAGGGCGTATGTCAGCAATGACACGTTGAATATTGGTTTCCAAAGCGTCAATCGATTGAGGTTTATCCACATAAACCAATGACTTCACGTATCCCCACAAAAAGTAATCGAGTGGCGTCAAATCGCACGAACGCGGAGGCCAATTCACCGGACCATTTCTCGAAATAATGTTGTCGTTGAAAGTTTCTTTCAATAAGTCGATTGTTTCACGTGCTGTATGGCAAGTGGCACCATCTTGTTGAAACCACATTTCATCCATATCCATATCTTCAAGATTTGACAACAAAAACTCATTTAACATGGTTCTGTATCGATTTCCATTCACGGTAACGCGTCGTCCTTCCTCATTTTTAAAGAAATATGGACCGATGATCCCACCAGCCCATAGACCGCACCAAACAGTACATTTATCAGGATGCATTGGTAATTCTTGAACGGCGTGTGGATTATCTTTGCTCCAAATGCGACAATTTTGTTTGTTGACGTATCCATTTAACAAAAAATGCGCCTCATCACTGAAGAGAATTTTACGGTAAAAAAATGGATCTTCGTTCAATTGATTTAACGACCAATCACTGAATTCACGGCGCAAACGATGGTCGTGTGGCTTTAATTCTTGCACCAATTGAATTTTGTATGGCACCAAACCCAAATCTTTACGTAAAATTTTCCATAAAGTCGATGGACAAAGTCCAATTTGCTGAGCACGACGACGAATCGATAAATTGTCGTTTTCTTCGACACTGGCCTCAACGACAGCAATATTTTCTTCTGTACGAACTCTTCTCATTCTTGTCGGTGGCTTGGCATCCAAAAGAGTGAATGTAGACCGAAATTTGGTAATTACGTTCTTTATGGTGGTCTCTGACGGACGATTATGTGCACCATAAAATTCACGAAGTGCTCTATAAACATTTTTAATTGAACACTGATTTTGAAAATAAATTTCCACGATTTGAAAACGTTGTTCTGGAGTTAACCTATTCATAATGATTTGCCAAACAATACTGAGTAGAAATGCCACTTTGAGCTGTCAAAACAACTGTCATAAAATAAAACGACATCTATCGGAAAAACAAACCTCCTAAAAAAACACCCTTTATATACACATAGATTTAGATTGCTATTTCCTCATAATTTTATATTTTTGGGTTTTTCTTGTTATAGGTTTTTTCATGCTAGACACGTCATATAAAAAAAAGACGTCGACTAAGACGTCAGTTGCATGGCATCAGTTGCAAATAGAAATGTTGAAATTGACTGAGTTCTTTTGACAGAATAAGTCTAGACTTTCTTGAACAAATTTTTTTCGAATTAACCGCTAAGCTTAAATGTTGATAGTTTTGTGTCTATATGTATATAGGGTGTCCCTTATTCGTGCACATTAATTTGGGAAATGATTCTTGGGTATATTCTAAGAAAAAAATCGTTCTACAGTAAGGGTCTATCGCCAATGTTGACATCATTTATGGGGGATTTAAGAAAAAGCTTACTTGATGCACCCTGACCCATGTTAACGGAAATTGCTCTGTTAATACTTATGGTAGAAACTTCGTTTTGGTCTTTGTTTGTAGAATAAATACTGGGCATTGTAACTACGTTAAAATATACGTTGATATCTTGTTTAAGTCTTCAGATATTCAAGTTCAACAGTTAACAGTTTTCTTCCCCATGCTTATTTTTGACTTTGACATTATGCTAGAACAAAAATATGTACATACATACAACCATTTATAGATACTTATATAGTTATTATTCAAAAAATACTTTATTTTGCAAGACCGCAAGACCAAGACCAAGACTCAGGCTGCAAGACCAAGACCAAGACCAAGACTAATGGCACGAATGCAAGACCAAGACCAAGACTCGACTTGCAAGACCAAGGCCAAGACCAAGACCGAGATGAAATGGTCTTGGTCTTGCATTTGCTCATCACTACCCGGGGGCACCCATACAAATCTTATAAAAAATGTACCCGATTTTCTTCAAATTGTATACACATGTGTATCTCCGATGGACAATACTTCTTGTAAAAATGTTGGATACCCCGGGGTCGTGAGACCACGTACAATTTTTTTTAAAAATGAGCCCGATTTTCTTCAAATTTTATATATATGTGTATCTCAGATAAACAAAACTTTTTGTAAATTTTTGGAGTGATCGGGCCCTGAGACCCGTGTGGTGTCCATGTACATTTTTTAAAAATATGCCCGGTTTTCTTCAAATTTTAACACATACACATCTCCTATTAGAGAATTTACATGAAAAATTTTAATTTTTATGGGTTGGTTTTTTTTTCTTCTGTATTCTAATGAAGTTTCCAAATGACAAAAGAACAATAAAAAATATGGCGTCGTTCGCCTTCCCTATCGGAGAAAAGTTGAAGCGCACCTGTTGAAGCACCCGATACTACGACTATATACTACTACACGGAGCTACGGAATATTTATTTGGTTATATTAATTTTATTGTGTTATATAAGTTTAAAAAAAATCGGATTAACGTGTGAACATGTTAGTTCGTATCAGCATTCGTAAGAGCCTTTTTCTTTAACAAAAAGTTGGTAAAATTTAAAATTTCAATTTGTTTCAAAAGTGCTTTCTATATCACAGAAACTTTTTTAAAAAAATTGCAGATTACAGAGTACTGCTGGATGGACTTGTACTTCTCGCAGGACTCGCAGCGGCGTACATACCGGTTGATTGTGCGAAACATACCTGGCCAATAGTAGGGATTCATAATGCGTAAGATGGTCTAGCGAATGCCCAAGTGTCCAGCGGTGAGTTCATCATGGTTTTCCTTCAGAACTCCCGTTCGTTGCAATTTTAGGACAATTTCCAGGGAGTGCAATCCTCATCTGCGGTCTGACAGTAGATGTGACGATACAGTTCGATGCCTTCTATACTGTAGTCCGGGAATTTCTCAAGATTTTCCTTTACTTCCGCCTTCCTTTTCTGTAGCCAACTCCACTTCCCTGAATCGTTGTCCACCAGCGTTGTTCGCAGGACCTCCCTTGGCTGGCATAATAGTGCATCGGCGACCACATTGAATTTCCCTCGTCGATATTGGATGTCATATGTAAACTGCTGCAACTAAACTGTTGTCAACAAGGCCCATCGGGCGATTCGTCCGGTATGACTCTCCATCGAGTTCACCCATTTCAACGCTAGATGGTCCGTGATGATTGTAAACATGTATCCCTCCAAGTAGGGTCGCATCTTACGGACGCCTCACACTATGGCTAAACACTCCTTTTATGTTGTGGAGTAGTTTCGTTCTGCTGGATTTAAATGGCGACTTGCATAAGCGACTACCCTCACCTAACCGTCGATGTTCTGTGCGGTACGACTCCGAGTCCATTGTCATTGGCTTCTGTCTGTAGGATGAATTTCTTTTCGAAGTCCGGGCAGGTGAGTGCTTGCGTGATAAGTCCAAAATGTGTTGTACTGTACGACGTTTCGACGTTTTTCCAAATTTTTTTATTACTCTCTGAACTTCTCTAAAAGAATCCTGCTGTAAGTTGGTTTGGGATTGTTCAATGATAACAAGTAAGACTGCTAAAACAAAGAGCGTATTAAACGCGTCTTTCCAGTCTTTTATGCAGTAGACGTGTGATATAGTGAACTTATTTAATCAGACATAATGAAAAGTGTTGTAACAAGAATGAAATTAATGATGATTATTTCATTCATATTACAAATTTTAGAGTTTTTTGTTTACAAATTAATTTAAAAAAATGTGTAGATGTATCAACGGGCACAAGAAATCGAAAAAAAAATCACTCTAATAGCTATAATATATGAATGTTATATTCTGATCATTGTAAGACACCATTTCCCGTACAATGCATCTTTTGTATGCATGAGTATGTCAGCCTGTTTGCAACTCGAGCTCTTTGCAGTTAGCGTTCGTTCCATGAGAAAACTCTTGTCGATTTTGCTTACCTTCGATCCTGTAGCGGTATGATATTCTGTTCGACGCAAAACTTTAATCACGGACACATTATTTGTTTTCCAGGTCGAAAGGATTATAATAAACCTTTGTCTTTCTTCTAAAGCTACGATTATACGAGAACGAAATACTAAGTTAAAAATAGGTATGTAGATATTAACATTTAAGTATGATATTCATACCTACTGATATTTGATTGCCTTGTTT
Source organism: Nephrocerus scutellatus (assembly GCA_947095585.1). Taxonomy (NCBI): domain Eukaryota; kingdom Metazoa; phylum Arthropoda; class Insecta; order Diptera; family Pipunculidae; genus Nephrocerus; species Nephrocerus scutellatus. Next base: position 66,974,631 of record OX352764.1, on the reverse strand, counting down.
TGTAACCGCGAATTTATAGTTTAGAATTTATTTGAATTTCATGAGTTGAACGAGCCAAAAAACAAAAATTGTATTTTTTCTACGTTATAAACATTTTAATTTTCCTCTTAAAATTTTAAAGACTTGTCAAAATTGCCATTTCACTTACCAAAGTGAAATTTGAATGGAAAATATGCATGGAATCTACCGTGACGCGGCGTGAATTATTATATGCATCTAAAAATGAAAGTGGAATGAGCAATTTACCACGTCGACCTATCGCTCAATCTGTCTGATGTCAATCTATCAAGCCATTGAACGCCAACGCAGCGGCTAGCGACCGAGGCTCTCACACAAACCGCTAACCAATTGAATTTGTCAATTGATTTTAACTGATCAACCGTTCGACCATCGCTATCGCCATCGCATCGTTCAATCATTGTCGCTTCGTCAGCGAACGTCAATATATTATTAAATGATATTAAACTGTCTATCGGCTTAATTAATTTATTGTTGTCATATACGTGCGTATAGGTAGAAACACTGTTCCATACTGTACTCCCTACCGTACAGTGCGAGGTTTAACGAGTATCTACCGTGTATGTGATAGAAATCAATAAAACCATTTTCAGTGTATCTCTGCATTATCAAGAGTAAACTCGTTCTTGTCAAATAAAAAAACAAGTAAATGTAAAAAAACTTCGTTTTTCAGGTACAAACCTGTATGTATACATCGACACACGCCGCACGGTCCTTTATTATTTGGTAATAAAAGCCAAAATATCTGTTTTTGAGGTCGGGCCTATTTCAAAGTATTTTCTTTTTCCACGCATTACACCCGCCACACGTGACTCGCGACATGCGTCACAGGCGGGGTATCAAAATTGGTTTTTGGCATTAAGCTGCTTACAAACTTTCAGCCCTCTTGGTCGCCACGAAATTTCAGCTCTCGAGGTCGTGTGGAAGGTCGAAAATGCAGACAAAAAGGGGTCAAATCAAGTTAAATAAAAGTTTTTAAAAAACGACCCATAAAAGTTTTCATGTAAATTCTCTAATCAGAGATACATATGTGTGCAAAGTTTGAATAAAATTGGGTTAAATTTCAAAAGAATTATAATGTAGTTGTTGTTGTTGTAGCAACTATTAATTCGTGTTAGTCCAAACGTTGGGTTGTTGTGTTTGTGTAGCTGTAGGACCCAAAAATGCGGCTGCTTCGACAGGCTGTATTCATAGTGATAGCGGTGTGAGTAACATCGGATGGGACGTGCAGCTGAACAGATGAACTGTGTTATGTGGTGATGCACCACAGTCCGGGCATTGATCAATGATGCTGTCACGTAAGCGGTATATATAGCTAATCAGAAAAGAGCTCCATCCTGATCTCAGTTGTGCCAGGGTTGATCTGGTTTGTCTTGGGAGGTGTTCCTCGCTTTGATGTGTAGGGGGAGGGCGACTTCCCAACACGATGTTAATTTGGCGATCATCTAGTGCGGCTCTGACTGGCGCTTGGTGAATTGCATTTAGGGCGGCTTTATAGTGTGCTTTGTATGTGCGATGAATTGGTTTGTCTCTTCGCGGAACATACGAATATCGGATCGGATATGCCTGGGTGGTGTGTTGAGGGTGAGCAGGTCACAGTTCGGGTGATCGGGTTTGTGGCATGCCAGTAGGATTTGTTTGGCGAAAAGCTCGTTGTGCTCTTTCACTTTAAGCATTTTGGTTTCTTGATGGAGATGGTCCTCATGTGACATGCGGTGGCAGCCAGTGATGATGCGAAGAGCAGCATTCTGACAGGATTGAAGCTTCTGCCATTGTATGTGGCAGATGCGAGGTGTCCAGATGGGTGCCGCATAGTTTAGTACCGATCTGCCAATCGCTTGATATGTGGTACGAAGGGTTTTTTTGTCCTTACCCCATGTACCGCCCGCTAGGGATTTTAGGACTTTATTTCTGGACATGACTCGTTGCAGATTGTCGAATGTTACTCCCAAGATCTTTGGATGTTTGATTGTAGGGATTGTCCTGCCGTGTATCGAGATGTCTAGTTGTAGGTTGACTTCTTTGGTCCAGGTGGTGAAAAGTGTAGCGGACGATTTTTCTGGAGACAGGATTAGATTTCGATTGGTAAAAAAGTCTTCTAGTGTATCGAGGTAGGCGTTGATGTTTCTGCAGATGTCAGGGATGTCCTTGCCTGAGGCAAGAATAGTGCAGTCGTCGGCGTACGATATCAATTTGACTCCGGTAGGTGGTGCAGGAAATTTTGCCCTGTAGTGGTTGAAGAGAGTCGATGAGAGGACCACTCCTTGGGGTACACCTTGCTTGACTTTCCTTTATAGAGATTTTTTGTTCCGAAATTCGACGTAGGATTTCCTACCATTAAGGTAGTTGGTAAGCCAACGTTTCATGATGTTGGAAAGCTGTGACTCTAGGATGTCTTGTAGTAAGATGCCTAGGTCAACGGTATCGAATGCCTTGGATAGGTCCACTGCAACAAGAACAGTGCGGTCACAGGAACGCTGTTGGTTAAGTCCTTGCGAGATGAGTGTTGTGATCTCCGAAAGGGCTGTGGTTGTGCTACGCTGCTTGCGAAAGCCTTGTTGGTGTTCAGCTAACTGGAGTTTGGAATGAAGCTGAGGATGTAGTATAGCTTCTAGTATTTTTGCTGTTCGAGGCAGGAGAGAATATGAGGATCCTAGGGCAGCCTGTTTACCGGGCTTGAGTAGGGGAATAATTCTGCCCGTTTTCCAAGGGTCAGGGATGTCCAATGTTTTAAGTGAGATATTGAAGATTTGAGTGAGGTAAGTGATACCTGTTGAGCCTAGATGTTTGAGCATAATCGTTGCGATTCCATCTGGTCCAATGGCTTTGGAAGGTTTTACACTGCGTATGGCTAATTCAACTTCGGAGGGAAGTAGAATAGGTGAGGTGTTGTCGTGGTCAAGGCTGTGCAACTTCCTGAGAGTAGTACGCTTGCCCTTGTTACAGTGCTTTTGGTGTTCTATGAACTGGCGGCAGAACATTGAGCAACACTTCCTGGGGCAGTCTTGTTCTGCGCTGTTGAAGGTAATGGCTGTTAGGTCTCTACGTCTGGTGGTGTTGGAGAGATCCTTGATAGTGGACCAGAGTTTCTTTGAGCCCCCGTCACAAGATTGAAGGTACTCCAGCCATTTAGTTCGCATGTGTTGGTTGACTAGGTGATCAATCTCGTGATTTAGTAGATCGATTCTGGTACTCGCGGGGTTGATGCTGCGAATATGATCACGTAATCACCTCGTAAGCCGTTGTAGTTCAGATGCATCACAGCGAAAGGTATGTGGTGTTCATGTGTGGTGTGTTGGTAGTTTGCACGGTGGGGGTGGGTCCGTGGATGTTGGTGGAGTGTTGATGAGCAAGTTGACATTGTCTATCGGATTATGCCAGGTTGTGGGGGATGTTGTGGGTGGAGTGTGAAGTTGTGGTGGTGTCTGTACTGTTTGGTTAGAGCAGCATGGGGCCAAGAAGTTGGCGGTCCATTGATGACAGTTATTAAGTCCAGAGCATATTTTAAGATGACACCAGTTCTCACAGCCATTGCATTTGACGGAAGAGGCATTGCCATGTATGAAGTTTTGGCACACTGAGCATTGCCAGGTAGTGGTGTTGTTGGATGTCTGAACTCGTGCCCTGCAGCATTCCGCAGTGAAACTCCGATTCCAGTCTCTGATGCACATAACTGAGGAGATGTTTCTATTTATCCTTGTGTTACATACGGAGCATGTCCAGATCTGAGGACCTGGATTCGGATCGATACCGAATAATTAAAAAAAAATTATATGAGAGCCTCCCGACCCCGTGGCCCGATCACTGCAAACTTTTAAAAAAAGTGTTATCCATTGCAAATACACATGCTTACAAACATTTAAGAAACCGGGTACTTTTTTTATAAAATTTTGATGGGAGATGGGAACCCGGGCCCGATTACTACCAAATTTTTACAAAAAGTTGTTGTCCATCGTAGATAGACATGCGTATAAAATTTGAATAAAAAACGGGTAATTTTTTTAAAATATTTGTATGTGAGCTCGAGGCCCGAGGGCCACAAATTTTAATAGAAATTGTTGTCATGGGATACACATGTGTGCAAAGTCTGAATAAAATCGGTCTTAAGGAAGTGGATCAATAATTGACCACAATATTTGGCCCGCCAGCCAGCCACAAACACACGGGCACGCGAAATTAATATAGAGAATTTAAAAAACAGCACAAACAAATTAAAAATGTTCTTGCGTATTCTCAAATCGGAGACACACTTCAGTTTAAATTTTAAAGAAAATCAGTCACTTTTGTAATAAAATTTGTATGGAAACCCCTCGACCCCGAGGCACGATCTCTTCCAAATTTTTACATCGGAGATACACATGCGTATACAACTTGAAGAAAATCGGCTAAATTTTGTAAAATATTTGTTTGGAATTCCCCCGACCGAGTGTGTATTGTCAAATCGTTTGGAAATGGTTTTTTTATTAAAATACCTTCATTAATAGAAATATTTGTAGGGGCTGATTTCTTTTTAAAATTGAAACAAGCAAATGTAAAAAAAACTTCGATTTTGGTGTACAAACTTTTATGTATAGGTATACATCGACACACGCCACACAGTCCTTTATTATTTGATAATAATCGCCAAAATATCTGTTTTTGAGGACGGGCCTATTTCAAATTGTTTTCTTTTTTGCACGCGCCACACGCGACACACGTCAAACGCGGAATATTAAAATTAACCCTTGGCATTGAACCGCTCACAAAAGTTTAGCCCTATAGGTCTTGCGAAAGGTGCTTAAAAAAGGACCTCAAAAAACGAAACGAAAATGGCGCGATTTCAACCCATCACACGCGCTTCAAGCGAAACGCGTCTGAGGCGAAATATAAAAAATGTTATTTTGGACGCCGTGGCTCAGTGGTAAAGAGCATGGCTGCTAAGTAGGGGTTCGTGGTTCGATCCCCAGTAACACCAAAGTTATTTTTCACGGTGTCCCACCTTTCGCAAGAGTCTGACAAAAATACGAGAGTTATAACTTGTCACGGAAAGCTTCTCAATTTGCCGTTCAGATCCGGCATTAAACTGTAGGTCCCCTCCATTTTGTGTGCAAAAAATATACATGCTCAACACAAATGTTTACGAGAAGCTGGTTCTTGGACCGCAATGGTCTATCGCGCCGAGTATTATTATTATTATTATTATTATTTTGGACTTAGACATTCACAAAATTTCAGCTCCTTAGGTCTTGTGGAAGGATGTCAAAAAGTCGAAAATACAGACAAAAAGGGGTCAAGTCAAATTAAATAAAACTTTTAAAAAAAAAACATCTTTTTATATTTTTCAAAGTTTTATGCTTTTTTGAAAAGGTGTAAAGCCTTCCAATTAATTTTAAAATATAATTTTGTTCAAATGGCTATACTATATGTACTAGCCTGGCTTGCAGTAAGTAAATTTTCGATGATTTGAGGCCATATTCCACAAATAGCTCGATCAATATTATGCTAAATTGCTTGAATATCGTCAGGATTAGCAGTGTCACATAGATCCTTCATGGCAGCAAAAGGTCACCGGCGTCAAATACCAAGTTCCGCACAGGCTAAGCAATATCACCAAAACACGATTAGTGAACTTTATCAAAGGATTGATTGTTGCACGCGTCTTTGTAGCACGTAGCGCCATTTTCTGAAATTGTAAGCATGAAATTCGGTTGCACCAAATTACTTCGCCACATACCATACAATTTGATATAAACGATTTATGACTCTATCGATACACAGCATATTAGCCCAATCGGCTAAAGGACGCACGATACGAAGTAACACGGCCGGACTGTAGGTTCGATACACCACCGTTTGCACTAAGAAGAGAATATTTTTTACGAAAAATATTAACCCCTCGTACAGTTTTCAGCTTTACGGGTAGTATCATAGTTAAGCCGAATATAATCTATACCAGCAACCACCATAGTTGTATAAAAGTATTTTTTTTGTAAAATTACGACCGATATACTTCTCAATCGGTTATTACCAAAAAACTACGATACTGCACGGGATCGCCTTGTGTGTGGATCGTTATTTTTTGTGAATGATTTTTTGTCTTTCAAAGCAGTGATTATCCCTAGGAACTAAGTTTTCCATCGCACCCTCACTACTCAGTTTCTAGCACATTTAGTGGATGTACAAGCTCTTCTGCCGCATCCGCTAAGTTTACTACGAACGCTCCATGACCACAAGACTGATCATCCTCCACCAGTTGTACTTTTGTAGTCAGGTAAGTGTACGAGCTCTCCGCCGCACTTGCACTTTTCTACAAACGGCTGTTGGACCGAACGACTGCAAGTAATAGTACCGTTGTGTGTATTATACTGCATATTCCCAAACAGTCACCTAATTTGGCCAGTAGACCGACTGGCTACTATCAATTTCATACGCGCTTTATTGGTCGTTTTGGTAGCTTTACCGGACAACCAACCATACAGATATGCATGAATTATTATAAGTATAAAGTTTTTACGTATTTTTCCATATAAATAAAAAAAGAAAGAAAAAAATATACTAATAAAGAGAAAAAGATCCGTCCACCGAAATAAACCCGAATCCTGTGTGGCAGGCGAGCAATCGAGCAAGCTCGTTACAAAATAAAAACAGTTATCATGCTTCTATATAGCTTTCCTTAGAGGCTGTTGCCATCTACCTCGTCGGCGAAAATTGGGCCAATAATGCAGTAATTTCAAAAACCACACCCTTAAAATGTGGCTTATCTAAAAACATGGATTTTTTACGTCATATTAAATCTCACGAACTTTTTCCCCAAACTTGCGTACAGCATTTGTGGAATCGGTGCATTTATTTCGACCGACAAATATTTTCCAATTTCGCACTGATTCTCAACTGACTTTGGAAAGTTATTCCAAAAGGTTTGAGATCTAGATCAGTCAGGAGTCAAGGTAATAGTTTATTTGAAAGTTGATTTGTGTGGTAAATCCCTAATTAATTTTTTCAAGACAGCAATACTCAACAATTTTAAAGAAAAGATTTTAAAAAATGTCGACAACAATGCAAAAATTATGCGAGGACTGACCGCGGCTAAAATAAGAGACAAGAATGAAGTTAGTGCTAATTTATCTTCAGTAAAAAAAAGTACGTAAAATAACTTCAAAGCCAGCGTTCCTATTCTATGATATGTACTTAAAAAATTATAAGTTGACTTTTTTGTACACAAATTGCACTGAACTTTAATATGTACAGTTGGGCGACATTTGATGTCGTTTAGTATAGCACAGTAGTCTCAAGAACTACTACTCACATTATGCCGGTATATCAATGATTTTTCTAGAATATCATGAGAAAATAACTTGTATCAACGCAAAGACGTCAGAATTTCGCACACTGAAGCAATGACTTGCCTCAAGCCGGTAGACCACATATTTGGCATTCAGGAAAATATTGAACCGGTCCTTTTAGCCGCGTCAATCGCATCTGCATAGCATTACTGCCTGGTCCCCTGTTGCTTTGCAGTCTGGCTTGAAAAAACATGCTATGAACATTTGTGGATTTTCCTTCTTTTTACAAAATTTTTGGTAGGGTATCGAGACTCCTAGGGCACCATGAAGTCGGCCCCGGTGTCAGTGTTAGTTTATTTCAAATCTTATTCACTGTATTTTAATACTTTGTGTTCAACATAATAAGAAGGATTAATTCTGCACACTTTGGTTCTTGATATTTTTTGTTTGATAAAAAACAGATTTACTTTTACTAACTAAATCACTTAAGCTTAAAAATTTCTTGAACTCACTTGAAATCAACTTTATTGTTATCTAAAAAAAAATTTGTGCGTGGAAGAAGTTAAACTTCGTCAGGTTATATATCGTTGTATTTTTACAGGCGGTACGCACAAGGCAAACATAATTTTACATGACGAATTTCATGCAAATCCCTTGAGGAATGGCTTAGTTCCCAAAGTTCCAGACCTAAGTGACCATAAACCAGAATTTCTATATGAACAATTCTTACAGTCGCATCTTAGTCATAAATACAGATTTTTTTACAAACCCTAATTCCAGACCCTAATGACCATATCCCAGAATTTCCATAGCAACAAGTCTTTTAGTCGCTTCTTAGTACTACATACCGAACTACATGCAAATCGCTTGAGAAATGGCTTAGTTCCCAAAATTCTAGCACCTAATGACCGTATCCAAGAATATCCATAGGAACAAGACTCATAGTCGCATCTTAGTCCTACATGGTCCCACATAATGACTTTATAGAATGAGTTTAAAGAATTCTATAATGTAATACAATAATGTATATAATATTGTAACCAATAAGGGCGGTCAGCCATCAGCAGAATAGGGGGATTAACACAGAATGCATCAGAATTGCAGGTGGCCGTAACTATCTCTGACAGGTGGAAGTGCGATCAACGTCCACGTGGTGGCCACCGGAACTTTTCCTCCTAGTCAGCAAAACGACTGGTTCGATAACGAATGTAAACTAGCGACTGAACGTAGGAATGTTGCGTACCGAACAATGCAATAGTCTCATAAAACGCAGGCACGTGAAGATGAATATAAGGAGCTCAGAAGTTATTAAAAACAAACCACTGGCTAAAGAAGGCAGTCCGTGAACTAGAACAGTACAGAGAGCGAGGACCGCACCAGGCGCGGAAGTTCTACCAAAGAGTCCGCAGTAAGACGCCGTATACACCGCGTAGCACATACTGAGAAATCGGATCGCCGATCTCAAAGGCATCTTAGAGCGATGGGAAGAGCACTTTCATGAGTTGCTAAATGGCCAGCTAAATGAGGAAATGGAGGCTGCAACAATGACCGAAGATCACACTATGCTGCCGCCACCAAGCATAGACGAAGTTAGCACAGCGATAAATTGGCCCAAAAATAATAAGGCCCCGTTATCAGACGGCATCCGAGCGGGAGGAAGAAGCGAAGTATAACGTTGTTGAGTACCGCGTATAAGATTTAAGGTAAGGGGTGAACCTGCGTCCTCTTCAACATGGTATTGGAGAAAGTGATCCGAGCCTCGGACGTAACGGCGAGAGTCCATTCAGATACTGGCTTACGCAGATGACATTGGCTTCGTTGGCAGAAATCCAAGAGCTGTACAGGAAGCTTTCATCTAGATTGAGCGAACGGCACGAAATCTGGGACTGCACATAAATGAGAGCAAAAACAGTACATAGTGGCTACGTCTGCGAGTAGAAGATCCAACAATTAAAATAATGAAGCGCGAGTTGGAAGTAATGCAAGCCATTAACTATCTCGGGTCAATTGTAGCCGCCGATAACAGCATGGAACCTGAAACACGCGCCTACTTTAGTCTGTCAAGACTCTTTAAATCGGGGAATTTAACTATAAGATCCAAACTGTATCATACCAGTATAATATATGGATCCGAGACTTGGGTGCTTAGAGAAAAGCATTCTATCCTCTTAGCCACGTTCAAAAGAAAAGTCTTACGGAGAATTGTTGGCCTCGCATGTGAGGAAAAACGATACTGGAGACTCTATAACGAGCGTTACCTTGATGTCGACATCGTGAAGAGGACTTCGCTCAGTAGACTCCGGTGGGCAGAACACCGAGCGAAGAGGATTCTGCAGTAGGATTTATGGAACACGACCGTGAGGCCGGCAAAGCCTACGCTGGAAGGACGGTGTAGACCAGGACGCCCAGAGTTTATGGATGGCCAACTGGATGACATCGACTCGAAATCGGGACCGGTGGAGAGGTTTTTTGCGGCAGACCAGACCGGAAATGTAACTCAAAATTGCAACACAAAATAGTAGTGCAGTAAAGTTGTTTCATTTCAAAAAAATTTAAGCTAAACATTTTAAATCGTGATCACTTACGCTCGCTTGGGCTTATTGATTAAGATAACCCAAGTGAGCGACAGTAATCATTTACGGTCCCGTAGACTGGACCAAACACTATTGAACAAGTATAATTCTCTTCAACTTCATCTGACTTTTTTTGAGAGCTCGTTTCTGTAGCATTTCTTGCCGGTGACCTACTAAAATGGATAACAAAACGAAAGAAATAACATAACTTTAAATCGTTTTTAATAATGCATAAAAAATAACTGCTTTTAGCCGAATGTGTCTCGGCAAGCTCGTGTGTTTTTTTTTATTTTTTTATTATTCATATTTTTTTGGCCATGCTCGAAACCGAAGTTATTATATGAGATAACTCAAAAAGCGGAAAAATAGACAGAGAAGAATTTTTAAATGCGTGTACTTGAATGTGAATTTCCTCGCCTAGGCAAGCGCACTTGAAATCTTCGCCCATGGGCAATGCAATGTATAGCCACAATTCAGAGCTGACAAATTCGATTCTGTTCGGCTCTGCTCTGCTGTACCCATACCTATTTATTTATTATTGAGTAATAAAAAACAACCAATAAAAATTAAAAATTTTCATGTAAATTCTCTAATAGGAGATACACATGTGTTTTAAATTTGAAGAAAATCGGGCTAATTTTTACAAAATTTACATGGGCACCACTCGGGTCTCAGGACCTCATCACTCCAACAATTTTACAAAAAGTTTTGTTAGTCAGTGATACACATGTGTTTAAAATTCGAAGAAAATTGGGAATTTTTTTTATAAATTTGTGTGGGCCCCCTCGGGCCTCAGGGCCCGTTCACTCAAAAAATTTTACAGAAAGTTTTGTTCATCGAAAATATACATGTTCTTATAATTTAAAGAATTCAGCTAAATTTTTAAATTTTTTTTATGGGTACCCCTCTAAAAAATTTACAAAAATTTTTTCCATTGGAGGTACACATGTGGATAAAATTTGAAGAAAATCGGGCTAATTTTTAAAATTGATATGGGCACCCATCGGACTTAACGGCTCGTTCACTCCAAAAATTTTACAAAAAGTTTTATCCATCGGAGATACACGCATGTTTATAAAATTTGAAGAAATTTGGGTTAATTTTTTAAAGACCACGACCACGGGGCCCGGAGTCTCCAAGATTTGTACAAAAAGTGTTGTCCATCGGCGATACACATGTGTATAAAATTTGAAGAAAATCGGGTAAATGTTTTTTTTTTAAATTTGTATGGGGCCCCACGACTCCGGGGCTCAGAGTCTCCAAAATTTTAACAAAAATTGTTGTCCATCGAAAATACAAATGCGTATAAAATTTGAAGAAAATTGGGTTCTTTTTTTAAATAAAATTTGTATGGGTCCCCACGACCCTGTGCCCCGGGGTCTTCAAGATTTGTACAAAAAGTGTTGTCCATCGGAGATACACATGTATATAAAATTTTAAGAAAATCGAGTAAATTTTGTAAAATATTTATATGGGAGCCCCCCGACGCCGATGTCGAGGGGCCCCAAATTTTTATAGAAAGTGTTGTCATCGGAGATACACATGTGTGTGAGTTTCAATAAAATCGGGCTTTGGGAAGTGGGTTAAAAAGTGATCGCAAGATTTGGTGTGCCAGCCAGCCAGCCAGCCGGCCGCCACGGGCAAGTGAAGTTAATATAGAGAATTTAAGAAAGGTATGTAAATGTGTGTTTTTTAAGTGAAAGTGTTACTTAAACTGAATACCACGCTGTAATCTAACTATTTTTCCTGCTTTAGTTGTTATCGCAGGTTGCAGAGGGAGCTTTATCATCATTTTTATGGAATTGTTTGATGAAAATACCGTGGTACGAGTATCTTGTGGCATATTTTGAGAAAATCGTAAGTTCTAAGATTTAATGTCGATCCACGAGTTGATTATTGAATACAAAAGCTGGTTTCAATCTATCAAGTGAAGTTGATGCGTCCCTATTTGTGAAATTAATAAAATAATATTTTACGGATTGCCGTTTTTACCGCAAAAATGTGTGAACATTTGGCTAGGTCCTTATGAAGAAAGACATTGTTTTTGTTATGATGATTGGTAACGGCCGTAAACTAGACATATAGTTTTTAACTTTTCGGGCATTAAACTTTTGTTGGGAACAATCAATTTATTCAATCAATTCACAGTGATATTTGTTCCATACAACAATATAGCTAAACTGGCTTGTAAATCCACGCGATAAATAGACCTCATACCTAATAAAACGAAGGGAAAAACAGTACCTCAATTATCTTTTTCGTGGCCTTTATCTCTCTATGACAATGTTCAATTCAATGCCGTTTAAAGAGGGGTGATAAGGAGTCGTACGATGATGCCTATGCCTAACAATACCTCAAACTCATCAAATGTCGATTCTGATCCGATGTGCTTTTCAATGGTACGCCAAAATGAAATATCAACCACGCACGTAAAGTTCGTGCAACAGTTTCTACACTCATATCAGGAATGGAAAAGCTTACAACCACCTTGAAAAACGGTCCATGCACGTCAAACAATATGACTTTTTATTTGACACGGGTAAGGTACCAACTATAACGATGTTAATCTCCTGTTATATTTTCCGAAAGCTGTCTTACTTGTTTTAGTATGCCAAGATCCCTGGCAGTGCAAACATGCTTTTGCCCAGGAGTTCACGTTTTTTTCAATAAAACGCCAGACAAAACGAGATGTAACCAATTTTACAGTCGACCTAACATCCGGATGAGATAAGTCATGTAGATCACGATACACTATTTTTCTAAACTTTCTAAACTATGGGTAAACGTATTAACGAATTTTACCATTTAATTCATTACATAACAAAACGACACCATGTTCCGGAATATGAATTGTTTTTAAATTCAAATTTGAGACTATTGTGCCATCAAGAATTTCTTTAACCTCAGAGCAATTCTCCTGAGCCTCTGCCAGTTTTTAATGTTGTAATTTGATGGGAAGTTTATAGATTCGGTACATGATAACGTATCAGCTACCATATTTTCTGACCCACGAATGTGTCTTATATCAGTGAAAAGCTGCCCCACATAATCCAAGTACCTTAAATGTTGTGGAATGGCTTTTTCAGAGTTTTGAAAAGCGAACACCAGTGGTTTATGGTCAGTATATATTGAAAATTTACGTCCTTCAAGCCAATAATTTGCGGTCATACGTACTATACTTTATTGACACTCAATTTTCTTGGGAAAAACCTAAAGGAACCCACAAATTATTACACAGTTGTTGAAGAACGTCGACTAAGGAGATGAACTTACAGTGCACTAAAAGTGCTAAACTTTCTTTACAATTTTGAAATGCCATTTAATTATTGTTCTGTATTTTTTTTTGTTTCCTTTAATGAACGACAGCAGAGGAATTTGAATTTGACCTGCATTTGAAATGAATCGATGGTAAAAGTAAAACCGAAAACTTCGGATGGTTCAGGAAAATCCCTCAGTGCTGAAACTTTTTTAGGTAACGGATGTATTCCATTATCATCAACGAGAGATGACTCAAATATTTTACACTTTTCTGTCCAAATAAAAATTTTGCTTTATTAATCACTATTCCATTACGACGCAATATCTCAAAAACTGCAGAGAGATGTCGCATGTGTGAATAATGATCTTCAGAAGCTACCAGCAAGTCATGTACGGACAAACGTTGTCATTTCCTGCAAAAATTGTTCTCAAACCTTTGGAACGTCTGAGTAGCGCTTCGAAGTCCGAATGTCATTTTTAGAAATTAAAATCACCCGAATGACTGTTTTTTCCAATATCTTTCTCGGCTATTGGAATTTGGTGGTAAGCTCTATCTATGACTGAAAAAACTTTTTTACCATGCAAATTGTGATGGAAATCCTGGAATATGGGGAATTGGGTATCTATCGGGAACCGTGTAGTCCCCACAGAGTCGCCACTCCTCGTTACATTTCTAAAGCAAATTGCACACCACCTGTTTGATGATACCATTTTCCATCATATAAGAAATTTCTTTCTTAGCAATAGAAAGTTTTTTGCAGATCTAGACGTCTAGGTTTAGCATTGACTGGACTAGCATTACTAGTTATAAAATGCTGGACTTTATGAAGAGCTTTTTCTAAACCAGCTTTTTCTATTTCTGTATAGGACATCAATAGCCGATTGTATTTAGTATTATTGTTGAGATTTGACCTTTAGAACGTAAAGTTGTCAAAGGATCAACTAGACATTTATTTTCAGATCCACAAGTAACTCGACATGTTTTAACAAATCGGCACCTACTATAGCGTGATCAAATTTCCAGTCAAAATAAATTTCCAAACTAACTTAAGATACCATGTTAATACATTCACTATGAATGTTATCATCATTGCACTTATCAGCGACACGCATAAGTTTATGAATGGTTGTATCCTCATCTCCAAGTTTTGACAAAGACTTGAAATTTGTCGAATAATAAAAGGAAAACAATAAGAATTTATTATTTATTTATTACTAGTTATTAACCCCGGCGTACCCGGGACCCGCTGACCACAGCCGCCAAGACACCGTTTCTTCTTCTTTCTTTCCTTTACTCCGCGGGGGAGCTTAGGGCTTCTAAAAACACCCGCCAACGAACTCTATTTAACGCCTGCGGTTTCAAGAGACGCTACTCGGTCTCCTGGGACCTTGCTTCCTCTTCTATTGTCCTTTTCCATGTCTTGCTAGGACGGCCAACTCGACGGCTTCCCTGTGGATTCCAGTCGAGCGCTAGTTTCGTAATATCGTCCGCTGGATTTCCCAAAGTGTGGCCAATCCAGCTCCATTTTCGTCATCTGATGGTGATCGTGATTGCTTCCTGCTGCGTTACTCTACGCAAGTCTTGACTGGAGATAATGTTCGGCCATCTTATTCTCAGTATCCTCCTTAAGCACTTGTTGAAGACGAAGACTTGGAGGCGCGTCGCAATTGACTCTGTGATATTCCACGTTTCGCAGCCATACAAGAGTACTGAGAGAACGATAGATCTGAAGATCGTTAGCTTTACTCCGCGGGGGAGCTTAGTAGCTTTGTTTTTGAAACGTTAATTTTTAAACCCACTTTACTCGCGTCGAGTTCTAGTGAGTTTAGTTTTCGCTCCATGTCACCTAGCGATTGTGATAGGAGAAAGATACCATCGGCATAGTCCAGGTCTTCTAGGCGGTGAAAAATATTCCATGGCAAGCCCGATGGAGTACGGGTTACTAGTTTTCATCACCCAGTCGATGACAATTGTGAAAAGCAATGGTGAGAGGGTGCAACCTTTCTTGAATCCCGAGTAGATGTTGAAAGGTGAGCCAAGATGACCGTTATAAACGAGGCGGCATGTTGAATCGCGGTACAGTTTTTCCGGAACACCAATGCTAGACAAAATCTGCCACATCATGTTTCGGCCTACGCTATCAAAAGCGAGTTTAAAATTTACAAAAACCATATACAGAGGAGAGCGATACTCAACTGACTGTTCAATAATTATACGCAGGGTGTTAATTTGATTAGTACAAGAACGGTTTGGGCGAAATCCTGCTTGTTCATTTCTCAAAATTGGCTCTAACGCATTCCGTGAGCGCCTAGCTATTATAGAGGAGATCACTTTGTTTATGGTGTTTAGCAGGGTAATTCCTCTCTAGTTTTCGCAATTGCTCAAATCACCTTCCTTGGGGAGTTTGACTACTAAGCCTTCTTTTAACTACGATGGAATGGTTTCAGATTCCCAGATACCTTGATATATCGCATGCAATTTTTGCGAAGTTAACTCGACGTCGGCTTGAAGGACCTCTGCGTAGATGTTGTCATTGCCTGCTGCTTTACCTGATTGCAGTAAACGAATTGTTGTCCTTATCTCATCCAACGAAGGATTAGCGACGCTGATGTTAAGTAGCCTATTAGGTTGCATATGTGGGTTGATGGACGTGCCTGGCGAAGTACAATTCAAAACATTCTTAAAATGTTCTGTCCAGCGGGTTAAATGTTGTTGGTCCATAAGGATCAAAGAGCCGTAGTTGATGTGGTGTTTCCTGTTGGTGAGCTTACGAGCGAGTTGATAGACTGTGCTATATTGTCTACTATCAGAGGCTGGCTGTGCTTGTGTTGCGATGTCGCTTAGCCATACTCGTTTTTCGTTCTAGCTGAATGGCCAACTTGCCGGTCCAGATCCCTATACTTCCGCACTAATGCGCTTCGCTCGGCACCCGAGGCCGCGTTTAACTCTACTTTGATGGATTGGCGTTCACGAGTTCCATGTGCTATCTGATATCCAATCTTTTGTAGTTTTGTCTGGATAACCTAAAATGGTTTAACCTCAGAGCAATTCTCCTGAGCCTCTGCCAGTTTTTAATGTTGTAATTTGATGGGAAGTTTATAGATTCGGTACATGATAACGTATCAGCTACCATATTTTCTGACCCACGAATGTGTCTTATATCAGTGAAAAGCTGCCCCACATAATCCAAGTACCTTAAATGTTGTGGAATGGCTTTTTCAGAGTTTTGAAAAGCGAACACCAGTGGTTTATGGTCAGTATATATTGAAAATTTACGTCCTTCAAGCCAATAATTTGCGGTCATACGTACTATACTTTATTGACACTCAATTTTCTTGGGAAAAACCTAAAGGAACCCACAAATTATTACACAGTTGTTGAAGAACGTCGACTAAGGAGATGAACTTACAGTGCACTAAAAGTGCTAAACTTTCTTTACAATTTTGAAATGCCATTTAATTATTGTTCTGTATTTTTTTTTGTTTCCTTTAATGAACGACAGCAGAGGAATTTGAATTTGACCTGCATTTGAAATGAATCGATGGTAAAAGTAAAACCGAAAACTTCGGATGGTTCAGGAAAATCCCTCAGTGCTGAAACTTTTTTAGGTAACGGATGTATTCCATTATCATCAACGAGAGATGACTCAAATATTTTACACTTTTCTGTCCAAATAAAAATTTTGCTTTATTAATCACTATTCCATTACGACGCAATATCTCAAAAACTGCAGAGAGATGTCGCATGTGTGAATAATGATCTTCAGAAGCTACCAGCAAGTCATGTACGGACAAACGTTGTCATTTCCTGCAAAAATTGTTCTCAAACCTTTGGAACGTCTGAGTAGCGCTTCGAAGTCCGAATGTCATTTTTAGAAATTAAAATCACCCGAATGACTGTTTTTTCCAATATCTTTCTCGGCTATTGGAATTTGGTGGTAAGCTCTTACCATATCTATGACTGAAAAAACTTTTTTACCATGCAAATTGTGATGGAAATCCTGGAATATGGGGAATTGGGTATCTATCGGGAACCGTGTAGTCCCCACAGAGTCGCCACTCCTCGTTACATTTCTAAAGCAAATTGCACACCACCTGTTTGATGATACCATTTTCCATCATATAAGAAATTTCTTTCTTAGCAATAGAAAGTTTTTTGCAGATCTAGACGTCTAGGTTTAGCATTGACTGGACTAGCATTACTAGTTATAAAATGCTGGACTTTATGAAGAGCTTTTTCTAAACCAGCTTTTTCTATTTCTGTATAGGACATCAATAGCCGATTGTATTTAGTATTATTGTTGAGATTTGACCTTTAGAACGTAAAGTTGTCAAAGGATCAACTAGACATTTATTTTCAGATCCACAAGTAACTCGACATGTTTTAACAAATCGGCACCTACTATAGCGTGATCAAATTTCCAGTCAAAATAAATTTCCAAACTAACTTAAGATACCATGTTAATACATTCACTATGAATGTTATCATCATTGCACTTATCAGCGACACGCATAAGTTTATGAATGGTTGTATCCTCATCTCCAAGTTTTGACAAAGACTTGAAATTTGTCGAATAATAAAAGGAAAACAATAAGAATTTATTATTTATTTATTACTAGTTATTAACCCCGGCGTACCCGGGACCCGCTGACCACAGCCGCCAAGACACCGTTTCTTCTTCTTTCTTTCCTTTACTCCGCGGGGGAGCTTAGGGCTTCTAAAAACACCCGCCAACGAACTCTATTTAACGCCTGCGGTTTCAAGAGACGCTACTCGGTCTCCTGGGACCTTGCTTCCTCTTCTATTGTCCTTTTCCATGTCTTGCTAGGACGGCCAACTCGACGGCTTCCCTGTGGATTCCAGTCGAGCGCTAGTTTCGTAATATCGTCCGCTGGATTTCCCAAAGTGTGGCCAATCCAGCTCCATTTTCGTCATCTGATGGTGATCGTGATTGCTTCCTGCTGCGTTACTCTACGCAAGTCTTGACTGGAGATAATGTTCGGCCATCTTATTCTCAGTATCCTCCTTAAGCACTTGTTGAAGACGAAGACTTGGAGGCGCGTCGCAATTGACTCTGTGATATTCCACGTTTCGCAGCCATACAAGAGTACTGAGAGAACGATAGATCTGAAGATCGTTAGCTTTACTCCGCGGGGGAGCTTAGTAGCTTTGTTTTTGAAACGTTAATTTTTAAACCCACTTTACTCGCGTCGAGTTCTAGTGAGTTTAGTTTTCGCTCCATGTCACCTAGCGATTGTGATAGGAGAAAGATACCATCGGCATAGTCCAGGTCTTCTAGGCGGTGAAAAATATTCCATGGCAAGCCCGATGGAGTACGGGTTACTAGTTTTCATCACCCAGTCGATGACAATTGTGAAAAGCAATGGTGAGAGGGTGCAACCTTTCTTGAATCCCGAGTAGATGTTGAAAGGTGAGCCAAGATGACCGTTATAAACGAGGCGGCATGTTGAATCGCGGTACAGTTTTTCCGGAACACCAATGCTAGACAAAATCTGCCACATCATGTTTCGGCCTACGCTATCAAAAGCGAGTTTAAAATTTACAAAAACCATATACAGAGGAGAGCGATACTCAACTGACTGTTCAATAATTATACGCAGGGTGTTAATTTGATTAGTACAAGAACGGTTTGGGCGAAATCCTGCTTGTTCATTTCTCAAAATTGGCTCTAACGCATTCCGTGAGCGCCTAGCTATTATAGAGGAGATCACTTTGTTTATGGTGTTTAGCAGGGTAATTCCTCTCTAGTTTTCGCAATTGCTCAAATCACCTTCCTTGGGGAGTTTGACTACTAAGCCTTCTTTTAACTACGATGGAATGGTTTCAGATTCCCAGATACCTTGATATATCGCATGCAATTTTTGCGAAGTTAACTCGACGTCGGCTTGAAGGACCTCTGCGTAGATGTTGTCATTGCCTGCTGCTTTACCTGATTGCAGTAAACGAATTGTTGTCCTTATCTCATCCAACGAAGGATTAGCGACGCTGATGTTAAGTAGCCTATTAGGTTGCATATGTGGGTTGATGGACGTGCCTGGCGAAGTACAATTCAAAACATTCTTAAAATGTTCTGTCCAGCGGGTTAAATGTTGTTGGTCCATAAGGATCAAAGAGCCGTAGTTGATGTGGTGTTTCCTGTTGGTGAGCTTACGAGCGAGTTGATAGACTGTGCTATATTGTCTACTATCAGAGGCTGGCTGTGCTTGTGTTGCGATGTCGCTTAGCCATACTCGTTTTTCGTTCTAGCTGAATGGCCAACTTGCCGGTCCAGATCCCTATACTTCCGCACTAATGCGCTTCGCTCGGCACCCGAGGCCGCGTTTAACTCTACTTTGATGGATTGGCGTTCACGAGTTCCATGTGCTATCTGATATCCAATCTTTTGTAGTTTTGTCTGGATAACCTAAAATGGTTGAGGCTGCTTTCGTATACGCATTTACTCTTTTCTCTCTTTTAGACTCTAGGGTTTGGGGCTGTATCTCAGAGAGTGACTGTTGTACGCGGGATACATATTGCAGTTTCACATCTGGGTCTTTCAGTGCTGCTACAGCTGGCTTTTTCGTTATTTGACTTTGTGTGGTTGAGTGGACCGCGAGCTTCAATCGCACACTGCCAACCACAAGGTAGTGGTCGCTGTAAACGTCGGCTGCTCTTCGGGTTCTAACGTCCAGCAACGATCGCCACTTGCGGCTTATAGCGATGTGATCAATCTGGTTGTTGTACATGTGATCAGGAGAGGTCCAGGTGGCTTTGTGGATGTTTTTGTGGGGAAAAATTTTGCCTCCAATGATTAGGTTGCGATCAGAACATAGATCAGCAAACCTTTCACCGTTGTTATTCATAGAACCAAGGCCGTGTTTTCCCATGACAAGTTCCCAATCACTGTTGTCGCTGCCTACCTTTGCGTTAAGGTCACCCATCAAAATAACGATGTCACTCTTCCGTAGTTGATCTAATGAATTATTTAGACGCAATTAAAATGTGTCTTTTTCTTCAAAGGTGGCTTGTTCCGTTGGTGCGTAAACTTAACAAACACGACCTGTCGAACAGCAGATTTAAATTTTGCAATAAGATTCTATCGGATATTGCTTGCCACTCCTGTAACGATCTTCTCGCGGCTTTAGATAGTAGAAATCCCACTTATGGCATGGTGTTCTCCTGCAGGCTTACACGAAAAAATTAGAAACTCGCCGGTAGATGTTCTTTTGTCCCCTACTCCAGGCCATCTCACCTCTCTAAGACCAAGAATCTCTAGATGGTATTTACGATATTGTTTTGTTAATTGTGCAAGCGTTGTTGTCTTGACGAGCGTGCGAATATTCCAAGTTCCAAAACGTGTCCTTTTCCGTGGGCCAAATGTCACTGTTGATAAGTCCGATATGTATCCGAGGCTTGTATTAGTTAAGACCGTTTAGACCCACCAAAAGCTAAAATAACGGGCGTTGTCTGGCTGTCCTCACACCCTACTGACCCAACCAAAATGTCCGCTCACTCACTGAAACCACCGCTCACCATTGAACCCCACCCCACCCCACCTACCCACCGCCAAATTGTGTTCTGCAATCTCCGGTCCCTATTTATATCCATAAAAAAACGTGTTCGAAGCGTGAGTTATGGTCGCGAGTTCGTACATAAATCCGATGGAAAACAGCATTTTTTCAGTTTTTCCATAATTTCCGAATTTTCCAGGTTCTCATAATCATTCCCGGACTATTACGAACATTTAAAAAAATGAGCCAAATCGGTCCAGCCGTTTAGCCGCTCAGACGTATCAATAAATAGTACATGAGAAAATATGTGTTAGCTACAACCTCGTGGGGTTTTTTTTTTTTTTAAAGCGGAGAGCGACCGGGTGGGTCACCTGGTTGTGCAACTTTTGCTCTTATATCGTTCTACTTGACATTTATGCATGTGCATACAGACACTCGATTTTCACTGTTGATGTCACGATTTGCGTTTTTTTCTGAAAATTCATATTTATGGAACGATTTGGCTCAAATTTACACCATATAATATCTAAATAAAAAAAAGTCGTTGACAAAATTTGGACCCGATAGGTGGCGCTGGTGTCGATTTTTTTCCCCGAAAATTCTTAATTATGGAACGATTTGGCTCAAATCTACACCATATAATATTTAAATAAAAAGTCGCTGACAAAATTTGGACCCGACTGGATTGGTGAGTTGGTTAGTTATTGGGGTGTAAGTGGGCGTGGCGTCAGTGGGCTGGAGGTCGGTTGGCGGTGGTCAGCGGGATGGGGCAGCCGGGAAACGCGGGTGTAAGTGGGCGTGGCGTCAGTGGGCGGGAGGTCAGTGGGCGGGGGTCAGTGGGATTGGGCAGCCGGGAAATGCGGGTGTATGTGGTCGTGGCGTCAGTGGGTGTGAGGTCAGTGGGTGTGAGTTCAGTGGGCGGTGGGTCAGTGTGTATGAGGTCAATGGGTGGGTGGTCAGTGGGCGGGGGCAGTGGGATGGGAAGCCGGGAAACGTGGGTGTAAGTGAGCGTGGCGTGAGTGGGCGGGTAGCAAAGCGCCCGGGAACAGATAGTTATTTATATTATTATATTATTTTATACTATTATTTTAATATTAACCAATTACAATCACATTATTTATCAGATTAAAAATGTAAAAAGAATAATTTAAATCTTTGGGCGTTCTTTTTGTTTAAGTACAACTTGTACCGTACCGTAATTAAAAATAATTTTTAAAACTTAATCACAGTTAAGTCATATTGAAATAAAAAAAGTGATCCTATTTTATAGATTGGGAAGGTGAATGTCCGAATGTCTATCTCAATACATACACAGCATAATAAAAATAATACGCATACCAACGAAGGGGTTGTATTATATTTATTACTTACTTATTACACAGGTAAATCATAATTGATATTATTGGATAGTATGTCCATGGACAGTATGTCCATGGATAGTATGTCCATGGATACTATGGATTTTATGTTTCTGTCTTAGAAACTTTACCCTTTCAAAAACGGTCGACTGTTTTGTGTTTTCATTTTTTTAAGGTGCATATATATCATCGTACATAACTATCAATATTAGTATATATTTATAACCCAGTTAATACCTTATCCAAACTATTTTAGTGCAGAACAGCGGTTCTGATGGATTTCGCTTTGAACAATTATTACCTGCGTCAGGTGGTAGTGATAGGTCTGACCCGTTATCATTGTACGGCTGCGGATACACGAACAAATGCTTCAAGCGGTAGGATGATCAAATTAATAGAATGTCAATGATGACGACAAGTATGATGACATCATACATATAACACGTATTTGTTGCTGACTTAAGACAATGAGGATTTCCCTTGGAATTAATCCAATATGGAGGCAAGGAAATTTTGGCTTTGCTTATCTAATTAGCATAAGCGTACACATATTTCGCCTATGTTGTGCGTATATTGTATTCTAACGCTTGCCACCACCATTGTTAGCAATGCGGTTTGCCATTATTTAGGTAAGCGCTAAACAAGTGATGTGACATCGCGGCGCGGATACAAGGCCGATAATTCTCAAAGGATTTGGGTATTTTGGATTTGCAAGAGTATTCGCACGTAGCCTATGGAAGCATCTTTACTTATTATAACGTCTGCTGAGATGTCGTGACATTAATTATCTGCGTTTAGAAACGTGGCTAATTTTGGTATAAAGAACACGTGCGAATGCATTTAATTATACCTTTAGTGATAAATACGAAATTACAAATCTGACATCTTGCAAGTGTACTTTGAAAATAAACGAAAATACATATAGCTTAATAAATTATTACTGCAGTTAAGGGTATTAAGTCTGTTTAAATACAGTACAGCATAAAGTACACGGCAATTGTATACATTTAAAATACATACATACATACAATACATTTAAAATTATAGTTTAGACATTTGCTTTTAAAAAATGATATATACTTGAGAGAAAACCTCCTTAAGTAGCTTCTTTTCGAAAATTACAACAAATAAATATAATAATCCAAATATTTCACTAATGCATTCAAATTATGTAATGAATATAATCTTATCATTCTTTGGCCCTTTTGCGAGGTTTTGAAACATGCTCGTCATCAATATAAATGATCTGAAAAAATATGTATATGAATCCACTAATAGCCGTTCACAAAGCATCATTGAATATTCAAAGTTTTCACTTTGAATCTGCATGTGTAATCGAACTATTCTTGATACTACAACCCGATGCGTCTACACAGTGATGGAATAAGAGAGAACAAAGGGATTTTCAGGATAGATTAGAGCTTCAGGATTTTCTTCCTTCATTCGC
Source organism: Nephrocerus scutellatus (assembly GCA_947095585.1). NCBI lineage: Eukaryota > Metazoa > Arthropoda > Insecta > Diptera > Pipunculidae > Nephrocerus > Nephrocerus scutellatus. The sequence continues at coordinate 66,951,203 of OX352764.1, read as the reverse complement.
TTCTCTAGGAGTCATCAGTCTTCATTCCCCAACTACCACCCACACAATCCGCAGTAGCTTCGAATTCAGCAGTCCACGGTTCATCACCCGCACCTGCACCACCATTAGCAGTCGTGCTGCAGCCCGCTGATGTGATGGAGATGAAACGCCAAAAGTTTGTCCTTTGAACAATATTGTGCTCTACTTCATATTGCACAGAATCAGAGCACATGGGCTGTAAGGCGTAGAAAAGAAGAAAGAGCCAAAATTTCGATACAGGGTTTCTGGTGGTATTAAGAATCGCCTGACATCTTAGCAACGATGCAAACTACATTCTCGATCCCATCGCACAGTGGGGTTTCTATATAAAAACCTGACCTGTTTAAATAAGTCGTTAATACACACTTCTATAATGTTATTATAATTTATAGTTATAATGACAACAATGCAAGCGGTTATCAAGTATATCTCATTATTTCAAAGACATGTTTTTCTCTTATGTAATGTCACGTTTTCGTCCCATAGTTCATCGCGTCAAATCTCTTGTCGACAAGACAAACCCAATGACGACGATTTAAATGACATAACGAAGTGGAAAGAGCGCGTAAGATTGGTATGAGTTTCAATGGTCATTGTGGACTTTATGGCGGAAAAGAAAAGATGAGTATAGGAAGTGAACTTTCGAATGAAATGAATAAAATGGGAGTACTACCCTGAGCAGAGGTAATTCTCGGCGAACGACAGCTACCAAATAGACGGAGAAGTTTCTAGGAGCCAAAATTTTGTTGATGATAATGCAGTTCCATATTGAACAACTGTGTTCCGTCGTTCTTCGTCGTCATCTTTGTCGTCCGTAAGTCCAGTCGATGGAAAGCAACAATAATAACATTGAAAACATCAACCAAAGATTTTTCTTATTTGTCAGGAGGGTGGGCAGGCAGATAGAGTGCGAGCGTTGGTGATGCAGGGATAAATGAGCCATGGGGAAAGATCGGATTTAAGATGAAAGAAAAGTTGAATACTGTTAGAAGCCATCAATCGTTTGTGAAATGTGCAATGAAAGAAAAGCCATGGAAACTTTTCTAGGGTTTCTCTCCATGCAGTCTTGTTGGTTTTAGTTACATATCTTTTGAACCCCTAGCAGTCTTTTGCCTTTCGGTTTTCGTTTTATATCAATCCAACGACATCAGGATTTTTGCAATTTGAGGACTTGCTACGTGACATTTCAATATTTTTCGGAAAGTTTTTCCTATTGTTTTGGTTTTTTTTTTTTGGTTCGTCATCACGTCACGTTCAAGAAGATGAAAACAGAAATAAGAAGCAAAGAGAAAATTGTATTCCTCTTTATTTAATTCAATTCATGAATTCTTTACTTTCTTTAAAATATTCCCATATTATCGTTCGTATAAGTTCCTAACCAGCATTTCGTATTTTGAAAGATTATGCCATTATAAGCTTTTTTTTTTATAATGTACACACGCTAAAGGGGTTTGTACCCTTAAATGCTTAGCACAGCGTGGGCGTTAGGAAATTAGGGAGAGGAAAGGATGAGATATGTCTATGCACACGTGTCTTAAACGACTGCAGATCATATAAATGCGGAAACACAGAATCAGGCAATTCATTCCACATAACTATCGTGCGGCTAAAGAAGGAATCTCTGAATTGGTTAGTACGCCCGAAGATAGGCTTAATGGTGGACCCATGAGCTCGAGTTCAGGCACGGGTATTACGGATGGGTTGGAGAATTGGCGGGATGCATCTGGATCTTTCTTTTGAATACCGCTTGTGGTAAAAGCGATAAAACAGTGACAGGCAGGAAACATTCCTACGATGTTCAAGCGATTTGATTGTTTTCGCGATATGTACATCACCAATAAGTTTTAACGCGCGGTTCTGAACTCTGTCTAGTAGATGCAATGTGGTCTTGGGAGCACCTGCCCAGACAATGCAGTTGTATTCAAGTTTAGGGCGAATATACGCCTTGTAAATAGTAGCCAGATCTGAAGGAGTAAAGTACATCTTGCACCGTTTTAGGAAACCTAAGCATCTCGCAGCATTTTTGGCGATGGCAAATATGTGGTTAGTCCAACGAAGCTTGTTGTTGACACACATACCGAGAATTGAGAGTTTTTCAGTTTCTTTGATGCAAGATCCATTCATGGTTAAAGTTTGGGGGTTTAAATTACGCTTAGACGACAGAAGACAGCATTGGGTTTTAGAAGCGTTAAATTCAACTCTATTATGTAGGCCCCACCTTGTTATGCTGTCAAGGTCAGAATTTAACGTGCTTAACATACGTTGTTGTTAAAGTTCCACTTGTGCCGAAGAGGGGCGCGCAGAAAGCGAGAAGTCATATGAAAAGCTAAGAGTACTGTCGTCAGCAAAGGAATGGATTGGATTAGAGGTGGTGGATAGGAGATCATTAATAAAAATCAGAAAGAGTGTCGGAGATAAAACAAAGAACACCGGCGTTTATGCGGTGGACATTGGATTTGAATCCGTCCAATTCGACCTGGATTGAACGGTCAGAAAGCTTATACCATTATGTACCGGTGCTGCCTAATATGTAGTCAAACCTGTTAGTCTGGTATATAGATGTGTGTACATACTTTTACTTTTGGCTTTGAGCTATGGACTTTAAACTTGTCAAAGTGATCTAGCGCATTCTAGGTTGTTCAAAAAAGTAGGCAAGGATGGAACATTGCCGAAGCTTTTGATTTATTATAAATATGTGGCGTTTTGCCGCAGGGACTCAGTACTAAGTAGTTATTTGAAATTCTACGAGTCAAGTTGAAAAGTTTTTGGAAACACATAGAGCTTCCACCTAAGAGAATAGTACTGAAATACAAGTGTGGTTGTAGTAAGTATTTTGTGTGCATATAAAGTAATCACCAGTGAAATTTAAAAACATTTGTTATTCTTTTACTTTTTATTAATTAAAGTTTTAATTTGTAAGTTCATAAACTTGTGTTGTGTTTTAATTTGAAAATCCTTTACCTACTCCAACGCCTAAATTTCGTAACAATTAAAATACAATATGTTCGCGTATATGCAATTTCAATATTGTTACACATAAATGTAGGCCTTTTTTCTGAAGGGGATCCAAAAGAATCTCGGGGCGCATCTAACATAAAACGTTTATAAAAATTTTCTATATAAGATAACTATACACATACTATAACCAATAATTTCAAGGTCGTATCTGTGAACATATTTCCTACACTGAGACTAAAAGACCACTTTAAATTGAAATGAGAAGTATTTTATTAAAAATTAAAAATTAAAGAAATACTGTTCTTTTAACCTTGAAACGTTTAAAAACTAATTGAAAATAAGCTATAAGAAATCCAACCTATAAAAAAACAACCCATAAAAATTGAAATTTTTCTTGTAAATTCTATGATCGGAGATTCGATTTTGTGGTGAAAACATAGCAGCCACAGCGCACGGTTGGCATGAAGTTATTTCTTTTGAGTTGAGTAATGGAAAATTTGTATGGGAGACCCCCGATCCCGCAGCAGGTTTGATAAATAAAAATAATTTTTTTAGTTTATTTTTTTTTTCATATTGTCTACAGAAAATATTTGTAATTGTATTTGTTACAAAGAAAAAAATACACATTTATTATGCATGTTTATGTAAATTAATCTTTTTTTGTGTTGTTTATAGGGAACTAAGTAATTAAAAAAACTACTACTACACCGCTCGGGGAAAAAATGATACGGTCTTCTAATGAATAACAAACTACACATAATTTCTTCTGCCTTACATACACAGGGAAAAATATTTTTTTGTTATTACTTAAAACTACTTAGCTCTACTTAAAACTAACTAACTTAAAAAAAACGTTGGCAGCGTAACGTGTCTTACTTACAGCTGGCCCCACAGAGCTCACACTAGCGCAACCCTGCGAGATCCATTGTACATTGTTGGCCACAACGCAGTTCATTCAGATATGCAATATCATTCCTTGATAAAATGGATAAGTTAAGATTCCATTCTGTGGCTAAAACATAATAATGAGTTTCGTTAAACGAACATTCATTGGTACTTAGATAAATGTTTAAAAATAAACAAATTTATTTCTTTATATTTATAGAGATAACCTATAGCTGTGGCTTAATTGTGTTATATTGTATAATTGTATTATTTCTTTGTTGACCCCATTTTACATAGATTTTAGAACTCAGTATTGTGAATGTTTACTAAACTAAATTAAAACTTTGTTGCTAGTTATAGTAATTTTACTGCTGCAAAAATGTATTTTATTTGTACTTTGTGGGTCTTTTTGGGGGTGTTTTGGGGTCTTTTTGGAGGGTTTTTGGGGTATGTTGGGAGTCTTTTAAGAGGCTTTTGCGAATATTTTGAGGGTTTTTAGGCGTATTTTGTGGGGTCTGTAGGGGGCCTTTTATGAGACTATTTGGAATATTTTGAGAAGTTTTAGGAGGTATTTTTTAAGTTATTTTGAAATGTCTTTTGGAATTTTTCTTCTTTCCCCTTTCTTTTGGGGGTATTTGGGGTTCTTTTGAAAATGATTAAGTCGTCTTTTGGAATTTTCGGGTAGTCTTTTGGGAGTCCTTTGAAGGTCTTTTTTGGGTCTTTTTGGAGTGTTTTGACTTTTATGAGGTTTTTTTGGGGTCTCTAAAGATGTCTTTAGAGAGTTGTTTTTAGAGGTCTGTTGAGAGGTCTTTTGCTAGGTATTTTGGGTATTTGGAAAACTTTTAAGGATCTTTTTTTATATTTTTTTTAAAATATAATATAATAATAAAATACATATTTCCAGTTGTGACGTTTTGTTTTGCAGTGAACTAACCATTCTGCTAAGTTATATATCGAGTCGTGCGATAACATTCGATCGATCGTATTTAATATCTCCCTTTACTCGTCTTTTCATTCTACTCAGATGGATTTTTAGCGTACATATTAAACTTTAATCTTTTAATCACGCCAAAGAAGTATAACGCGCGTACACAAGTACACGCACTCACTTTTTTTTAATGGCAGGACAGATTAACGTTATAGCAAGCAACGTTCATTTCCAGTACACTAACAGTGCCATAAACTTTCAAGGGATATATATATATATATATATATATAACTGCTCCTGATTTTTGCATGACTTAGGATTTCACAATAGTAGGAAGCATTGGGCAAGACAAGGAAACTACCAATTTCAAGTACTGGGTCGCCGTGTCAAACGTCATATATTCCAGAATTAGTTATCACTTCGCGGTGTAGCAACACTTTTCCAATTCCCATGCAGCAGCACTCTTCTCTTAAGCGAAAAATGATCGCAGAACACAACACGGCCAAGGAATACTGAACGTAGACAAAGTGATATATATCCTCAATCAACATACGTTCATTACGATCGTTATTTTATGCCGCACCAGCTCAGTCTCGAGTTGAGGGGTTGCAAAGCCGCACCGCATACATGCCAAACTCGCCGCCCCACCACTATGACATTTTATTTATGAATACCAAATTGTAAATTATTAACATGTACGCCATAAGATATGGTCGACGATTAACAAGCGCTAGTTAGCGAGCAGGACTGAGCCACATGCAGAGACAAACGCAGCAGTCGGTGGAATATATTGGTGTGGACTAAACACCGTACGTAGTTCAGCACACTATTACGGTAATGTATAAATGCACTGTACATAAGTGATCTTGCACCTATGCTCGTATTATTATATCAATAGCTTCGCGATGACTATTCCGAACGGAGGTGTTGGCATAGTAGCTTGTGTCGGCTGCTTGTAACCTGAAATCCTCACATATCCTTGAAGTGATCAATGAAGAAGCCAGATGAGGTGACATAGGCGAATCGGCATTTTAGTCATCATTCTAACCGAAGACGGACACCAACACACATAGATTCAAAGAATTTTCTTCTTCCACGCTTCACACGCGCCACACGCGACTCGCGACAAGCGTCAAAAGCGGGATATTAAAATGGGCCACTGACATTGAGCCGCTCACAAAACTTCAGCCCTCTAGACCTAAAAAACGAGAAAATGGTGCGATTTCAAACCATCACACGTGCCACGCGTGAAACGTGACACGCGTCATACGTCATGGAATATAAAAACGAAGTCTTCACACACATCTATCGGTGATACTTTACATCATTTAATTTCACATGTAAATCTCGCCATGCCGCATTCGTTTAATGGCGAAAAACTAAAGATATTCACGTTTGTGCAAATCGACTAGTTATCCATCTTCATACGAACAATATTCAACTCAAAGATGGAGTTGGTATCTGATGCTGAAGTTAAATATGGAGATTTTTTCTCCTGTGGAATGTTGTGTTATATTTTGTGATATATAAAGGCAAAGCACAAACTGTGTAAAAGATGGGATCGCTTAGATACTTTCGTGTGTATAGGAAACATTTTATGTATGACGTATACGTTTCCACCAAGTCTACATTACTCCTGTCGGCGGACAGCGGGAGAAAAGTTCAAATTGAAATTATCAAAACGATAATTGAGTTATCAATAAAATGAGAAGAATATATGGATGATATAAACGCAATGTATTTCCCACATGGACGTTGCTGTCTGTAATGGGTTGGAATGAGTTGGAATGGGTTGGGTACTGCGAAATATCTCGCGATTAATTTTAATATTACCGATATATATAATAATACCAAATACAACTGTACTTACCTATATGTATGCATTTTTACATTTACACAAAAATTAATAAATAATATCTCCTCGTTATAAAAAATAAATGCACTTGCAGTTATATTTTGAAGTGAAACTCCTTCATAATACAAGGTGCCCATGACGTAGCTATTTACTAATTTACTGTATAATTTAATGCTTGCTATACATTGGAATTTAAACAAATAAATGCTTTTAGTGTTTTTCGAAAAATGGGCAAACCATAAAGTAAGGTATGAATTTTATTTATATTTTAATTGTTGTTTTCGAATTTCCTAATTGTATTATAATTATATTATGTATATAAAGACATTCTCACTCGTGAGTTCCCAATTTGAGCTGTTAACAGAAAGCAGGTCTGCAGAAGTTTTAATCATATGTACATGTATGGTGCATTTGAAGAGAAATCTTTTGAAATCTTTATAATATAAGCTGTTAATATTTTGGTGGTTAGGTAATTATTAAAATCGTGAATTACCACGAGACAATAAAAGATATAAGAATTTTTAAAAACCCCGAAAAATTATTAATTGCTAGTTTTATACTAAAGTATTTTGAATTATTAATACCTAAACTTCAAATTAATTTTACGAAGTCGACAACGGATTCTTGGCTATCGAACTGGGAAGAAGACCTTCAATATTTCGTTGCTGGTTGAATAATAAGTTTTAATTTCTTCTTCGTCTACTTCTTTCAAAAACTTTTACTTAAAACCTGATATTTTACTTACTTAACATTTACCTTCTAATAGTTAATTAGTCAATTAATTAAATTACATAAGTATTTTAAATATATATGTATTTATTCTCAGATATAGAAGCGAGACCAAAATCTGCTGCCACTTGAAACCGAAATCCATCGCCATACAAACAAATTTAAATTTAATTTTATTTTAGTAATGGAAAAAATCAATATGTGTGTTTTTCGTTCTTTAAAGCCTAATTAAAAAAAGAGTATCTATTTGTGTACAGTTATCCTACTCTGTAAAAAACTATGCAGATTAGTTTGTTAAATAAGAGGAATACCAATATTCTCGTGGTACCGTTATTAATAAACTTTAAAAATTTCGCTTCTAATTCTAATTATAATACATGGAATTATAGCATTGAAGACTGGAGGATATTTTTGTAGTATTGGGTTCTCCTGGAGTAAATAAGATTCGTTATATTAAAGTTTTTTATAATTTCACCATATTCCCTGCATGTTTACAGAGATTCTTCTTTTAAAAAAATATATTATATTATATTATATATATATCGACAACAAAACATTAGCCTTACTGGCTAAATTAACTGCAAAATTTAGTTCTAATAGTTTGTATTCTAAATATATATTGTTCTTGATTGATAGATAATGATGCGCGTGTTGTTTATCGGAGGTACACATGTGTATTAAATTTTAAGAAAATCGGATTAATTTTTTTAAAAAAAGTTATGGGGCCCCACGAACCCGGGCCCGGGGTCTCCAAAATTTTTACAAAAATTGTTGTACATCAGAGATACACATGTGTATAAAATTTAAAGAAAATCGAGTAAAATTTTGTAAAATATTTGTATGGGAGCCCCCCGACCCCAAGGTCCAAGGGGCCTCAAATTTTAATAGAAAGTATTGTCACCGGAAATACACAAGTGTGCAAAATTTCAATAAAATCGGGCTATGGGAAGTGGGTTAAAAATTTATCGCAAGATTCCACGACACACAAATCCACAAATCCACAAACAAACAAACTCACAAACCCAAATCAAAGCTGGATCCGAAACGCTCCAAGTGTTTGATCTCTCTAAACGGAGTGCACATAAGAGCTACGATAGGTATAATTACTGAACGATTTTTTTTTTTTTATAATAATTTTTTATAATTGATCTTGCGATCAATTTTTAACGCACTTCCCAAAGCCCGATTTTATTGACACATGCACACATGTGTACTTCCGGAGACAACACCTTCTATTAAAATTTGAGGCCCCTTGGGCCACGGGGTCGGGGGGCTCCCATACAAATATTTTACAAAATTTTACTCGATTTTCTTCAAATTTTATACACATGTGTATCTCTGACATACAACACTTTTTGTAAAAAATTTGGAGACCCCGGGCCCCGGGTTCGTGGACCCCATAAAAATGTTTTAAAAAAATTAACCCGATTTTTTTCATATTTAATATACTCGTGTATCTCCGATAGACAATACTTTTTGTAAAAAATATGTAGACCCCGGGCCCTGGGTTCGTGGGGCCCCATAAAAATTTAAAAAAAAAATTAACCCGATTTTCTTCAAATTTTATATACGTATGTATCTCCGATAAAAAACACTTTTTGTAAAAATTTTGGCGACCCCGGGCCCCAGGGTCATTGGGCCCAAAAAAAATTTTATAAATTTTTTTTTAAAGTTATAGGTCCCAGGGACTCGTGTGGACACCACACGGCAATAAGATGGGCTATGCCCTTTATTGAATTTAAAAATAAAATAAAAAATGATTTACAATACATTCCTCACGTTTGTAGCCGGCTTAATTTTTGTTTTCTCTTTAAAAAGACATACGTAAAAAAACGAACAATAAACTAAAACGAAGCGAGTCTAAATGCTTTCGTCAATGGATCGTGGTCAGGGACCAAGAAAATATTAAAAATTTAACAGCAAATATTATAAATAATACAAACAATAATTAATATTTTTTTTAAAATAAACCTTCTGTCCGTCAGGAAGTTGTTGACAGCTATTTTGAATGCCTGTAGATTAAAAGATTCGGAAAACACGGAGTCGACTAATTGATTCCACATCGAAGTCACTCTCGGATAAAGGAGGATTTGATGAAAACGGTTTTGAGGCAAATCTATGAATCCCGGAAATAGATTTTAGACATACCTGGGCCTACATTCGGAAGTATTAGTGGGCTTTGGTTAGATAAAAGAAGGGTAGAGGCACAAGCAAAATGTGAAATTTAGAGATTAACTTTCTCAATATCTGTTTTATAATGAATACCAGTATCGAATAAAGAAGGAACAGAAGAAAGGTTGTCTGCAAAGTTTCTTTTAACCAGGGCAGCAAACGACCAAAAGCTTCGTAGGTAGCTCAGTAGGTTCGTGAACTTGTATGAGGCTTATATTTTCAAATCTGCCCCGCACGCGAAGGGAGCATAGCCGTTCATTTACTGCCATAAAGCCGATAACGGTAGGTTTCATTCTTTTGCTGACTAGAAACTCCACCCCGAGCACACGATGTCTTGCATGACAGCTGTAACAAATATCATATTCCGATTTTTGTAAGACACCATTCCCCGTCCTTCGCATCTCCTGAATTGTGTTATATCAGCATTATATTTGGATACCGTATCGGCTCTATACAATGAGCGTACGTTCCATGAGAAAATTCTTAAATCGCTTAGCCGTTTTCGTTGCCGACGTCGTCGTCGTTCATCAGTGTATCCGAGGCTGCTTTGGGGTTCCGTAATAATGTTTTTTTACGGGCGAGGTTATTGGCCTTGCGCCAACCTTACTTTGAAGGGACTAGCCTGATCATTTAGCTTTTCCTGTATTGGAGGAAAATTACAAGCGGCCACCACGTGGAGGTTTGATCTCACTTCCACCAGTCAAAGTTAGTTACGGCCACATGCATTTCTGAAGCATTCTGTAGTCGTTTAAGACACGCGTGCATAGACATCTCATCTTTTCCTCTCCCTAATTTCCTAACGCCCACGCTGTGCTAAGCATTATAAGGGTGCAAACCCCTTTAGCGTGTGTACATTATAAAAAAAAAAATATATAATAAAAATTCGTCCAGTAATTATACCTATCGTAGCTCTTATGTGCACTCCGTTTAGAGAGATCAAACACTTGGAGCGTTTCGGATCCAGCTTTGGGCAGAGCTGTTTTGTCGCTACACAAGTTATACCAATTGACCATCTAAGGTTGTTTTTGTCAGTAGCATCCTGCTTTAACATGAGTTTGCATGTACTAATCCGTATGCCTAAGGAACCAGGTAGAAAGGGCAGCGTAGTACCATTTTTGGAAAGTTCTTTGGCCAGTTCCCCAGAATATCCCTATGCCCCCTGGCACCCAGTACAGATGAATGTTGAACTGCTCGGCAATCTCCCTGACAGATGATCTAGGAATACAATAAATTTCGTAGAGACTGATTCTAGGGATCTCAAAGCTGCTTGACTATCCGAGAAGATGCGGATATCCTTAGTGGATATAATGTTTCTCTTCAGCCAAGACAGGACTTCTTTAAATGGAGCAGATAAATCAATTGAAAATTTCTTTGGCATAGTAGTTAGGAATAAATCTATAAGGTGAGGTGATCGACCAGTAGTATCAGGCTACCTAGTTCGCTTATCGACGAGTTGGGTAAGCTAAGAAGATTAATACTTGAATATAGTTCTGCGGCTTACCCGTTCGATCTCTACCATTCGAAAAGGTCAACCAAGTATCACTGTGGACATTTAAATCGCCCAAGACTACCAATTTCGTTGTTTGTGAGCACTGGGATATGTCTAACATTGCCGATAAATAGTCAAATACATTACTAGTGTCATCGGATGATAAATTGGTACTACGATATTGGGAACAAATAAACATGGAATGGTTGGAAATTTTAATTTCAATCCATTACGTATTGAAAAGGGTATTACTGTTCGGAACATAAAAAAATACGCACACTAAAACAGATATCATCCCGAACGAAGAAAATAACCCCTCGATGTGGAACCAAATAGTCGACACGGTAATACTCCGGACATTGAAAATCATTTGGAGTACCCATATAAGAATCCTGAGTTTCACTTTAACTTAGAACGGCAGGTTTATTCGCACCAAGATGGGATACGACCGAGCTTAAATTTCCTTTGAAGCCACGATTGAATTTCAAAATAAGAATTCATTTCACAATGTAAAATTAACGAACCCGCCAAGATTAGGAATAGAAACGTAAAATTAGAATTAAATAACAAAATAAATTAAAAATAATAACAATAAGAAGAATTTTTACAAACCAACCACTCAACAGAGAAACGTAACGGAATCACTTGTAGTAGGAAAAACCAAACAAAACACCAAAATTTTTCCAACTCAGCAACCACACTGAGGTATTTAAAACAGATCTTGCAATAAAAGAATATGGAATTATTAATTAATAAGAAAAAACAAATATTTTTAAAGTTCACGCATAACACGAAGACCGTTCAACCGATATAGCTGAAAATTTGTGGTGTGGTGGGAACGGTTGGTGTGGATGTTTGTGGGGGGGGGGGGCTATTATGATAAAAGTGATAACACTTCAAAAATCATTTAATAATTCAAACAAAAAAACAAAGATTACAAAGATAATGTCCTATATTCTAATTTGGATACAAAGAGAAAAATCAATAACATCAAATCATCTGCTGATGTGTTTCGCTAAATTGATGTTCTGAAATCATCATATTAGAGCGCCAAAAGCGTAGCTGAGACTTGAATAAGAGCAATTTCGCAGTCATTTTGTTAAAAAAAGATACTCACATGCACGCCGAGGCTTAATCTCGTCGCCTTTCGCATGATGAGCAAAAGCTTCCTCCTTCACTGTTCTTCTTTTCAACCAGTGCACCACTTCGTCGCCACACCACGAGTGACAGTGTTGTCCTCGTCATCATCAACATCATCCTCTTAGTCATTCATAGTCAGTCACACTGCATAATTTCCCTCCATGCAATACACACGGCTCATCATCATCAGAACATCAACATCAACAACATCGCATATCATATCTTACCGTAATATGCTTACTCATATCATACTGTCTATATTTCGTTCCCTCGTCTAAAATAGAGCACATTTGTATGAGAATGAACACTATAATTCTCAGCTAGATGCAGCATCTCATTTATGCATTCCGAGGTTTCACGGAGTTTAGTGTATTCCTGTTAAGTCGGCTCATGTACAAGATATGATATACTTATACCTATACAGTCCTGACACACTGTAGCCTGAATGCAAGAGACATCCTTTTCATCACCAACTAACATCATCGTCAGTCGTTTTCTTCACATTGGCTGTTAAGACATTTCATATCATTCAAAATGGTTAATGACATAAAAGCTCATAAGATGGAATATTTGTGTTTGGCGACGAGGTGTCTTTGTTGTGACAAATGTGGAATTTACAAATGGTTTGGTCCCTTTAGAAAATCTAGAAAAACCCTGCGGAGGAACCGACACCCAATAAGCGTGTGCTCAAGAGGACTCGAATTAACATCATATCCTTAGCGTCAGCATCGATAAAAATAACCAAAGCTAACGCCTCTATAACGTAACAATCAGTTATAACTTATTAAATTAAATAAAGCAAATACACAAAACATTTCCCATTAAAATTTCAAAATTTAAAATTTGCCCGTGTGTTTGTGGGTTTGTGGGCTTGTGGATTTGTCATGGATTCTTGCGATCAATTTTTAACCCACTTCCTACAGCCCGATTTTATTGAAATTTGGCACACATGTGTATTTCCGGAGACAACACTTTCTATTAAATATTTTGAGGGCCCTCGGGCTGCGGGGTCGGGGGGCTCCCATACAAAAATTTTAAAAAATTTACCCGATTTTCTTCAAGTTTTACACACATGTGTATACCCAATAAACAATACTTTTGGTAGTGATCGGGTCCCGGGTTCGGCCGCAAGGCCCTTATACATTTTTTAAATATCTATACTGGCATCAGATATTCGTCGCCCTTTATGAACTGTGTGCGGTGTATGCTGCGCAGTCGGCTGCGCTGCATGGTTTTGGTGGTAGAGAGAGAGAGAAATCTTAGCTCACGCACAAATGAACCCAGCAAATGAAACGAGACATAAATGTTTTATGCTTAATTCAACTTACATTTTTAAATTCTCTATATTAACTTCACTTGCCCGTGGGTCGTCGGTCGTCGGTCGGTCGTCGGTCGGTCGTCGGTCGGTCGTCTGTCGTGGATTCTTGCGATCAATTTTTAACCCACTTCCCATGGCCCGATTTTATTGAAATTTTGCACACTTGCGTATTTCCGGAGACCACACTTTCTATTAAATTTTGAGACCCTTCGGGCTGCGGGATCGGGGGGCCCCCATACAAAAATAAAATAAAACATAAATGTTTTATGCTTAATTCAACTTACATTTTTATTTACTGAATTTTATTTTTATTGATGTCGTTTTTTGTTGTCGATATCAACTTACAGATTTACAGATAGAACAACAAGTTTTCACAATATTCTGTCATTTGGCGTTTTCATAAATTAGTTCAGAGCAGTAAAAGAGTTCTCAAGATAAATGTTCGTGTTTCTTATTTGCTCAGAGTATGAGCGTGCTCTAAGTGCTCAGAATAAAATGATCTGAGCTTTTTCAATTTTAACATCTGATGTCAAATGTTTGTTTCGATGATTTTCTTCTACAATAAAAAAAAATGGCCCAGGATCGAGGGGCTCCCATATCAATTTCTGCGATTAGAGAATTTAGATGAAAAATTTTAATTTTTATTGGTTGTTTTTTTATTTACTGAATTTTATTTTTATTGATGTCGTTTTTTGTTGTCGATATCAACTTACAGATAGAACAACAAGTTTTCGCAATATTCTGTCATTTGGCGTTTTCATAAATTAGTTCAGAGCAGTCAAAGAGTTCTCAAGATAAATGTTCGTGTTTCTTATTTGCTCAGAGTATGAGCGTGCTCTAAGTGCTCAGAATAAAATGATCTGAGCTTTTTCAATTTTAACATCTGATGTCAAATGTCTGTTTCGATGATTTTCTCCTACAATAAAAAAAAATGGCCCAGGATCGAGGGGCTCCCATATTAATTTCTGCGACTAGAGAATTTAGATGAAAAATTTTAATTTTTATGGGTTGTTTTTTTTAAATCATAAAAATTTAAAACAAAAGAACCAAATTTAAAGCCGAATTTTTCAATGGAGGTTCCAAGAATTTCGAACGCTCACGTATGTTATTTTTTTTTGTAGTATTTTCTTGGTCAAGGTTTTTTGTAGTTTTCCTTGACCATGATCAATTCATTAAAGCATTTGGACTCGCGTCGTTTTATTTTCGTGGTGGTTTTTCCTAATTGCTTTTTTCAATGAATCAGGGAGAATTCCGAGAAAATAAGTTGAAACCGGCTACAAATGTGAGGAATATGATATACCTTTTTCAAGTCAAGTTAACAATTTTTCAAACCAAATTAACAACAATTTACAAATCCAATTAAATTATTTTTTTTTCGCAAAATATACAATAAAATGTTAAAGCTACAATAATTTAGTAACAGTACTTATACGGCACGAGACACGACTGACGCAGCACGTAACACTGTGGAAATTCTTTGTTACAGATATACTACCGACACTTGGTTAGTATTAGATAACTGTACAATACATAAAACAGAAGCAGTTAAGGATCTTGTTTGTTAAGTTGATGTTTTTACCACCATTCTCACCAATGTTGAACCCTATAGAAAATGTATGGTCGAAGGTGAAAATTTTGGGTGATCCAGCCAACCGCCGAACACCAGTTGAGGTAATAGAATTATCCTTAAACCCAGTGACTGCAGCTGACTGTTCAAATTTTTTAATGAATATCATGTTAAAAATGAGCAAGGCAGCAGCGGGCGCTCCATTAGAATAATTTGTCGAAAATTATAATCTGAATTTTATAAAGCTGAATTTATTAATTTGTTTTGAAAATTCGCTAACTTCATTTGAAAAAGTGTTATTTTGTCCTGAAAATATTTTAATTTGATTTTGAAATTTGTTAATTTGATTTGAACATTTGTCAATTTGGTTGGAAAAATGGTTAACTTGACTTGAAAAAGGTATATATTGTAAATCACATTTCTCCGATTCAATTCTTAATTTTAAGAAAGGGCTTAGCCCACCTTATTGCCGTGGCGCAAGTTATTCATGGAGTATTCCCTTGGCAATAAGTTTAAATATATAAAAAAAAACTAAACTTGTTTAAGCTTACTTTTTTGATACTTCTCTTCCCTTATAATTATTATTGTTATTTTTGTGATATTAAATAAACAAGCCAGCATTTCACAATTGAGATATAAAATAAAATTTGGCTGCCAAGCTAATATCTTACGCTACCAAAAGTTTGTCTTCATCTACTTTGGTTGTACAACCGCGGTCTGGATCCGGCCTTCTGAGCAGTATAACATCCTATCCTATTATCGCCAAAAGAAGAATTCTTTGAATCAGTCGAAGGGGAACTCCATGTCTGCCCTAAGTATGATGTAAAAATCATTGTGGGGGATATGAATGCAAAAATATGTAGGGAGCCAGTATCCAGGCAGTACATTGGCACCCATAGCTTACACAAGAACACTAATAAGCAATAATGAGCAAGCAATAATTTGGTCGTTGCGAGTACAAGGTTAGCGCGTAAAAATATCTACAAAGCCACCTGGGTATCTCACAATGGAGCCACTCCCAACCAGATGGACCACGTGTTGATATACCGTCGCCACAACCTGAACCTGATGACGGTTCAAACGTACTGAGGTGCCAACGTCTACTCGGACCACTATCCAGTTGGTATAGTGCTCCGAGCGCGGATTGCATCATCAAGAAAGACTGTATCCGCGAACTAGATTCGAGTCAACACGCCTGCCCTTCGCAACGAAGAGACCAGAAACAACTACGGTCAAGCGATAGGACTCGCCCTAAATGCAGGGAGAGTAAGTCCTGGGGTTGAGATGTCGGGCGTAGAAGAGAAATGGACAAGCCTTAAGAATACTGTCATTAGTACTGCTGACTCCATCTTAGGCAGTAGTCGTAGAGATTGGAACGACTGGTTCGATGACGAATGTAAGCTAGCGACTGAACGTAAGAATGTTGCGTATCGACCAATGCAACAATCCCAAACAGTTCACTGGCGAATGAAAGCAATCTTATCCGTTTTCGCTCTCGTTCTTGAACTAGAAGAGTATAGATAACAAGGACCACACCAGCGGCGGAAGTTCTACCAAAATGGCCGCGGTACGACGCAATATACACCGCATTGCAAATACTGCAAAGACAAAGAATGTAATCAGATCGACGATCTCAAAGGCATCTTAGAGCGATGGGAAGAGCACTTCCATAAATTGCTAAATGGCCAGCTAACTGATGAATTGGAGGCTCCAACAATGACCGAAGACGACACTATTATGTCGCCACCAAGCAGAAACGAATTTAGCAGAGCAGATGGTATCCCAGCGGAGCCCCATAATACACCAAGCAATTCATGAACTAATAGTTCCAGTATGGGAGTAAGAATCGATGCCAGCAGACTGGCGAAGAGGCATCCTGTGCCCCATACATAAGAAGGAAGGTATCACAATATGCAACAATTATCGTGGTATAACGTTGTTAAGTACCGCGTATAAGATTTTCTCCTCTATCCTTCAAGACAGGATAGCCCCATACGATAAAGTCATCATTGGTCCATACCAGCGTGGCTTCATCCCAGGCAAATCAACAACTGATCAGATTTACACCCTAAGGCAGGTGATGGAAAAATGTCTAGAGTTTCAAAACTCACTACACCATCTTTTTATAGACTTTAAAGCCGCATAACCAGGTAAAAATATCACTTTCAAGCCCATTCAACGGGCTTCGACAAGGGGGTGTACTGGCATGCGTCTTCTTCAACCCGGCGTTGGAGAAAGTGATCAGAGATTTTGACGTAACAGCGAGAGGAACAATCCTCTATAAGTCCATTCAGATACTGGCTTACGCAGACGACATGGACATCGTTGGTAGAAACCAAAGAGATGTACAGTAAGCTTTCATACAGATCGAGCGGGCGGCACGAAAGCTGGGGCTGCACATAAAGCAAAACAAAGTGCATGGTGGCCACGAGCAGAAGATCAAACATTGGTCCCTCAATTAAAATAGTGGGGAGCGAATTTGAAGTAGTGCAATCCTTTAACTATCTCGAGTCAGCTGTAGCAGCCGTAAGCAGCATGGAACCAGAAATACGCGCACGATTGCCAAAAGACAAAAACAGGTATACGAGGTCAAGACATTCACAATTCATGAACTGCATGTTATAAAATGCTTTTCAAGACTCTTACCGGTTAATAGTTTAAAATTAATATTTTCAAAAGTTTCATAATTACAAAATCACAGATATATCAGGATGTATTTGCCCCAGATACTTTTCTGGGAAATATTGTATTATCATAATATTACCATATACATATACATGTATTTTAACACATAAATCATACCTTGCTCTGCGGCTCATATAAATACGAGTGTGTGTGTATAGAATAAATCCATCTACAAACATCATGTACGTCTAAGTGCATTCGCAAGAGCTTCTTAAGAAGCTCAAAAATGCTACAAACAACCAGTGAACAACAGTGTGGCTTCTATGCAAATTGTACAGGACACCGGACTAATATATAATTTCTCTTTGCATACGTTTGGCGCAGCATTTTTCTTCTGCTATCGATTCTACGTTTACATCTACGTCTATAGATATGTGACAAAATTCCCTTACCCCGAACACTACCGATTCTAGCAATGTACCACCACTGTATGCAACAAGATGATGCTAGTTATAGAGTAGAGTATAATGCAACAACGTTTTTCAAAGCATTACCCTGCCCCAACCTGCGTACGCGTACCGTTCGGCTAGTTTGCGTCCTACCACCGCTGCTTCGCACCAATATTTCGCTGGCCATTGCGCTGGTTATACTGCGTAAAAATCACTACGACTTGTGGTGGGGACTGTGGAATCAAAGCAAGTTGTATTATTATGTTTATAGGCGCGCACATTGCCGACTCATGCAATGCAAAGTTGCGTGCAGCGTCTACAATGCAATGCAAGTCCGAAAAGCCGATTAACAGCAGCTCAAAAAAAATGAAATTATTGTCGCCTGGTCATGAGCGCGATGCATTTACGCTGCACTTTACCGAGAGAGTGCGTGCGAGCTAGAGAAAAGATTCGCCGCCACACGATGTAGGATAATGTAATGTGCACATCTTTGACAGCTGCCGTCGAAAACAGGACACTATACCGGCCTTTGATTACTATAAAGGGTATAGTTCCCATTAGCTGGCAGTACGGTACCACATACACGTTGGAAAAATTCAAGTGAATTTTAATTGTCTACAATACAATTGTTTTTGTTCCACGCGTTTGTCTTTAAACAATCTTGAATTAATAAATACAAACAAAATCGGGTATATTTTATATTTCAGGGGCCAGAAAGAAAAATACTAATATATGAGTTTACTGTTTGCCCAGTATAATCCGTCAAATGGATCCGCATAAGACCATAAAACATTTATTACTACCATTTCTAGCTCTGGTCTATTAGGATGTAGCTGGGATGTTCTACTTAGCATAACTCAAGAACAAAAAGTTCGATTTCAAAAATCGTTGTGCGAAATTTGGTTGTGCATTTTCTTTATCGATTTCTTTCATGTGAATTAAACTTATAATATTCTGCCCATTTGTCCAATACCGAACATTTATTACACTATCAACCTGTCGATTATGTTTCAATTTTTAATTTCTTTTGTAAATCTTAAGCAGTGGTCTTAAGTTAGGTTAAGTTAAGGTGAAACCGACACACTTAGACCAGTAATGATCCATTCTGATACCACACGGATCAGGAAAAATTCCTTCCACCTACTCGATGAACCAATTAGAGCTTCGTATAAAGCGTAGGCGACTACCAATGTCAATGTTGATGAGACCATATCAGTGTCGTTGTAGAAAAAGCTCCTATATGGAATTTACGTTTTTGGGAGAGGGTTGGACAAGTACAGATAATATGGATGATGGTCTCCTCCTCCTCCTCATCCATCCAGCTTCTGCAGAACTCATTCGAGAAGACTCCAAGTCTTGCTGCATACCTACCTATGAGACAGTGTCCAGTGATGACACCTATAAAAGCAACGATGTGCGATCTTTTTTGTGAGATCAAACACTTGGAGCGTTTCGGATCCAGCTTGGGCCAGACTGCTTTGTCGCTATGCAAGTTGAACCGTTTGACCACCTACAAGTAGTTTTTACATTAGCATCCCGCTTTAACAAGAGTTTGAATGTAGCCATTGGTATGCCTATGGAACCATATTAAGGTAAGAAGGGTAGTGTAGTTCCTTGTTTGGAGAGTTCGTCAGTCATACAGTTCCCCGGAATGTCTCTGTGCCCCGGCACCCAATACAGGTGGTTATTCAACTGCTCCGCCATCTCCACGAGAGATGATACTAACCCTACTTGTGAGCAGAAGATTAATCAATTCGCCAAGCGAGTCGTCCACCCTCAAAGTCGATAGCGCATCCGTAATCGCAGATGTGTTGACGTTGTTAAAAGCGCCTTCAATGTCTAGGAATACCACCATTGTGTACTCCTTGTGGTGAAGGGAATGTTCAATAGAACGTACCACTGTGTGCAAAGCTGTTTCTTCAGACTTACAATACGCGTGCTGATCTGTAGACAGGAGTCTTTTGTCAATGCGTGTGCGTATGTAGATTGTATATATCGATCAGTCTTTCAAGTATCTTTAAAAGGAATGATCTGGTCTGAGATCCTTTGGACTAACATGCGAGCATTTGCCGGCTTTGGGTATGAAAACCACGTTTACTTCTCTCCATAATACTCGAATATGGACAACTTTTTAGAATTGTTTCCAGCAAAGTAAGGATAATATTCGAAGTCCTTTGCAGCTTGGCTAAAATTATGCCATCAGGTCCTGCAGATCTGTATGGTTTGAAGCTTTGTAGCGCCCAAAGCAGTTTGTCCTTTTTTATCAGATCGCCGTGGAGGTAGTTGTACGAGGGTCTGCCCTATCAAGGCCGACATTACTTAACACACGGGAGCTTCCCTTGAAGTGGATATCTAAAAACAGATTGAGCGATTCTTCGCTTGAAGTAGTCCACGAGACATCTGCCTTTTTCAGGCAGCTATCGGCGTTATTGGATTGATTGCGAGGTTTTTTCTTAGCCTAGACGCTTCACAAGATTCTCCTATTTTATCACAGAAGAGTCTCTAAAAAGAGCGCTTGGCTGTCTTTCTTCTCTTTTATAAAGTTTGAGAGATGCTTTTTAAGCATCCCAATCAGCTTCTAATCTTGTAGCCTTGGCTACGTTGAATAGCTTCCTGCAGCTGCTCTTGAAATGCCCTAACTCCGAGGTCCACCAATGTGCTCTCTTCTTGACTCATGGACAGATGAGAAGGCAGGAAGCAGAAAGCGCTTTATTAAAAGCACAGGCGAGTAACTTGACCTTGTTGTGCTTAGGGGGAGAATTGTAAGATCAAAGTGTACGTTTAAATAGTGTTTGAACGTTACTCGGTATTTGAGCCACACAGTCTTCCTATGATTTCTATAAGGTGATTGGCGAGGGTGTTTGCCATCTATACTGAATTGTATGTACCGTTGATCGGAGAAAGAATGTTCAGCCAATACCTTCTAGACTGGAACATCTTTGGTTGCGAGAGTTGCTGGTTATTCTGAACTAACTGAACCAAGTTGTTCTCCAGATCTTCCTTTTCTGAAGACCAACTGAGAAGTACGTCCTTGTTGGGGAATTCTCCGAAGGGTGAGTCCTGTGTCTCCATATCCGGTAG
This sequence comes from Nephrocerus scutellatus, assembly GCA_947095585.1. Taxonomy (NCBI): domain Eukaryota; kingdom Metazoa; phylum Arthropoda; class Insecta; order Diptera; family Pipunculidae; genus Nephrocerus; species Nephrocerus scutellatus. The sequence continues at coordinate 66,929,989 of OX352764.1, read as the reverse complement.
AGGATCTGTCCGGGAAATAGACCTCGTGGACACTCCCTCCCACCCTCACAACGACCTCGAGCTAAGCGCCCGGCAAAACCTCTCCTAGATACTGCTAATGGCCTGTTTAAATAGATCGCGAGATCCCAAGTCATCACACGCGATTAGCTTAATACGGCCTTGAAGAAGCGTTGGTAAGACTTTGTAATACTTTTTTTTATATAATGTACACACGCTATAGGGATTGGCACCCTTAAAATGCTTAGCACAGCGTAACCGTTAGGAAATTAAGGGAAGCAAAAGATGAGATGAGAGACAGAATCGGGCAATTCATTCCACATAACTATTGTGCGGCTAAAGAAGGAATCTCTGAATTGGTTAGTACGTTCGAAGATAGGCCTAATGGTAGACCCGTGGAATCGAGTTGAGGCACGGGTATTACGGATTCGATTGTTTTCGCGATGTTGACGTCACCAATAAGTTTAATCGCGCCGTTCTGAGTTCTGTCTAGTGGATGCAATGTGGTCTTGGGGGCATCTGCTCAGACAATACAGTTGTATACAAGTTTAGGACGAATATATGCCTTGTAAATAGTAGCCTGATTTGAAGGAGTGAAGCACATCTTACACTGTTTTAGGAAACCTAATATATCGCGCGATATTTCCGAGGGCAAATATGTGGTCGTTCCAACGAAGCTTGTTGTTGACGAACATACCGAGAATTGTAAGTTTTTCAGTTTCATTGATGTAAGATCCATTCATAGATAAATGTTGGTGGTTTAAATTACGATTGGACGACAGAAGACGGCATTGGGGTTTAGAAGCGTTAAATTCGATTCTATTATGTAGTCCCCACCATGTTATGATGTTAAAGTCAGAATTTAACGAGCTTAACATATGTTGTTGTTCACGTTGATGTAGAGATGCGTGCAGAAAGCGTGAAATCATATGAAAAGCTAAGAGTGCTGTCTTCAGCAATACGACCTGGATTGAAAAGCCAGATGCAAGGTGGTCTTGTGTGCACCTGCTCAGACAGTATTAAAGCTTATGACGAATATATGCCTTGTAAATAGAAGCTAGATCTGAAGGAGAGTTACTCTTGCAATCAAGCAGGCCTTATCAATTCCATAGGCATTCATTTTCGAAAAAAGAGCTTGATGCCAGACTCTGTCAATTGCCTTGGAAATATCGAGTGCAATAACTTTGCTTTCACCAAATTTGTGAATAGACTGATTCCACTTTTCAGTGAGATAAGCCATCAGGTCACCTGTAGAACTTTGCCTACGAAAACCGTATTGCAGGTCGCTCAGGATTTCACGTGATTCAAGGCATTGCATAAGCTTACGATTGATCAGCGTTTCCATGACCTTAGAAAGTATAGATGTAAGCGCAATGTTTCGGTACGAGGAAAGAGATGATGGGATGATGTTATAAAAAATACAAATTATACTTTTGTCTTTATAATGAAATCTATTTGTTTGTATTTCTTCAATCTCTTTTAAAAGAAAATTATTTTCGGATATAAGCAAATATTTTATAAAAACAAAATTAAACAACCCATAAAAATTTTTCGTGTAAATTCTTTAATCTAAATGTGCAAAGTTTGAATAAAATCGGGTAAATTTTCTAAAAAAATCGTTTGGGAGCCCCATATCCCGATCACTAAAAATTGATACAAAAAGTGTTGCCATAGGATTTACACATGTGTATAAAATATGAAAAAAATTGGGCTGATTTTAAAAAAAATATATGGGAGCTTCTCGGCCCTGATGCCACTTCCAAATTTGTACAAAAATCGTTGTTATAGGACATGTGTGTATAAAATTTGAAGAAAATCGGGTACATTATTTAAAATTTTGTATGGGTCCTTCCGACACCGAGGCCCGATCACTCCAACATTTTTACAAAAAGTGTTGTTCATCGGAGATACACATGCATATAAAATTTGAGGAAAATTGGGTACTTTTTTTTATAAAATTTGTATGGGTGCCCTCCGCCCCCGGGGACCCATCACGTCCAAAGTTTTACAAATCCATCGGAGATACACCTGCGTATAAAATTTGAAGAAAATTGCGTACTTTTTTTTATAAAATTTGTATGGGTGCCCCCCGACCCCGGGGACCCATCACGTCCAAAGTTTTACAAAAAGTGTTGTCCATCGCAGATACACATGCCTATAAAATTTGAAGAAAATCGGAATTTTTTTATAAAATTTGTATTGGTGCCCCCCGACCCCGGGGCTCGATCACTACAAAAAATTTACAAAAAGTTTTTTCCATTTGAAGAAAATTTTTAAAAAATGTATACGGGCTACCATCGGGCCTCAGGGCCCGTTCACTGAAAAAATTTTACAAAAAGGTTTGTCATGTATTTAAAATTTAAAGAAAATTTGGTTAATTTTAAAAAAAAAATTTATGGGCACCCCTCGGATCCCCGATCGCCGCAAAAATTTTACAAAAAGTTTTGTACATCGGAGCAACACACGCATAAAATATTTAAAGAAAATCTGGTAAATTTTTTATTTTTTTTTTGTATGGGACCCCGAGGAGCGCCATAGAAAGGGTTTTCAGGAGAAATACACATGTGTGCAAAGTTTGAATAACATCGGGTTTTAGAAAGTGGGTTAACAATTGATCACAAGATTTGGTGGGTCCGCCAGCTAGCCATCCAGCCACGGACACGCGAAGTTAATATAGAGAATTAAAAAATTAAAATGGTTCATGTTAGTTCTACAATAACCAAAATTATACTGAATTCCATCATAAATGCTGAAAAATAAAAACACATTCGAAGCAGTGCAACCAAACAATAAAACAACCCCAATCGTAAAGCAAGCAGCACACACAGTCATCATAGTATGACATGATCTGATGCCGCTATATGGGAAAAAATTTGTATGGTAGGAAACGACCCCGCGGCCCGATCACTATCAAATTTTAATAGAAAGTATTGTCACCAAGTGGGTTAAAAATTGATCACAAGATCTGACCAGCCAGCTAGTCCACCAGCCACGGGCACGCGAAGTTAATATAGAGATTATAATAATAAAATTTCCCCATGCGACATAAACTCTTTAGGTTCTTTTCTAATGACTTATTTTATAAAGCATTGAAATTAATCAGAAAAGCTCGAAAATAATTTATTTTAATTTTGAAATAAAATATTAAGAACAAAGAACCACAAACAACTTTTTTTATTAGATATAAACTCTACAATACTCTCGTACAAAATGCTCAAATTCATCACCTATATGCTGCACTGCACGAAATTGTTAGCCAAGTATATTGATGATATATAGAACTAAATAGGAGCGTGCATTATTAAGATAAACTGAAAAGATAATCATCCTATATGCTACTTATTATGTTTATCACCTTGATTTATTACGTCTCTTTTAAAGTCTCTGTTGGCTGTTCCTACAGAGAAGCCTTCATTAAAATTACTTTTTTATAGATTTATTACCTTCACACAATTTTGGATACTAACCAGAACCAAACTCCAATACAAACCTATAAAATATCGTACAGCGGACTCAACAGCGCCAGTATTACCATCAACACCAATAGAAGCATCTGACAATAGCTTTGACAGCTACACGGCACCATCAGCAACATCGTCGACATTGGAAGAGATAGTTAAATGTTGTATTTTTCTTTTTTTGTTGGGCAAAAACTAGAACAAAATAAATAAAGAAACGTTTACGTTAAAAATATGTACGTGAAATTTTATCACACGTCTATCTGTCCTTCTTAAATTAAATTTAATAAATTTTCCCTGACGTCACCCCTTTCCACTCGCTTGTTAACCCAAATAAACTATGCACCCATCCAAGAAAAGTATCATCGTCTCATCAACATCATATCGACGACCGTCAGTGGATGGATGCGCACAATCTTCTGCACAGCAAGCCAGCTCAAATAACTCCAACGACGACGACGACGAAGCTGCTGAATCCCAAAAGTGTCAAATGTGAATGTGATTTATGCAGTCAGTTGAATGATTTGTATACATTCCATCTCTTCTTTGGCAACGCAAAAAAAAGATCACAAACACAGCAACACATATCGACCAACATACGTACATTCATACATACGGCTGGGGAACGTAACTCGAATAAAGATGATGATAGTGAGAGAATGACCGAGAGTAAGCATCTATAATATGTTGTTGATCATCGTCTACGTTGGACAACTTTGGTCTCTAGCTCCACCTTCCGTGGGCATCTATCCTCTTCTAAGAAATCTGTGACTGCATGGCGCAATCCCCCAATACTCGATCACCACGTTTTCATTCATTCCATCGTTTCGTTATCTTCCGATGAATTCCATAAGGGATTTATAGATTTTTATATAAAAAAAAACAGTTTAAACATCTAATAATCCGATATTTCCATACCACCTTTGGTTTTTAAAGTAAATGTGTTAAATCAAATTAAGTAAGGGTTCATAGTCAGTTTAAAGAAGTGTTTACATGTATGTACATACATGTTTAGGTTAAATTCTGATTCAAAAGTAATTAATAAAACACAAATAATACCGTGATGTCTTAAGTGTATGTGAATAGTGAATATGCGTTTTTCGCAAATTTATTTTCTGTTTTTAAACGCTGTTTTGTTTGATCTTTTAAAGTTTTATCTATTGCCTGCAATGAATAGGCGTAAGATATCTGTCTATCAACCAATTGCCAGTCAATGCTTTATTTTTCACCCTTTTAGAAGAGTAATGTGTGTTTAAACAATATAAGCAACATGCTTTTTTTTATTCTTACTCTAAGACCAACAAGAAATGAATAATAAATAAACAAGAATAAAATTTTCTCCGAATTGTTCTATCCTTTTATTTAAATTTGCTTTCATCTGCAGTTTACAATTAATGAAGGATATCTAATATAACTAAGAGTCAAAGGTTAAATTTTTGCATAAACGCCAGATGCTTTCTCAACGTCTTAATTAAAGTGATCAAAGTGTTTCGTTTGCCAAATGCAAATGACTTGGTACATGAAATACTTGCACTCTAAGTTAGACGCATAAATGAAGATTGACAATTGCTAACTAAGAACTGACGAATAGTCTATTTTTAAAAAACTTCACTTCTAACCACCAAGTAAGAAGCTGCTCAGTGGCTGTCATCGTCTGTGATGCAAGAGTGCGTCTGTTGCAACTGCAGTTCATATCACACATTGATGATAGAACACATCCGCGAAGGCTTGATCTATCTGTCTTTCCCTTTCGTTTCGTTTCCGCCACCAGGTTAATTTGTTGTTTTAAAGTTATAGCTGTAGAAGATATGCCCGAAACGATATCTAAGTGAAAGAATAACGTCACAAGTCTTTTTAGAAAATTAGCCGCGAGCAAGAAGTAGTGACCTTGTTCTTCTTATATGATGTTGTTGCTCCGTGAAACAGTGTCACTTTTGAGTTAGTACAGTGAGAACGTGGTGATTCTAACAGAACAACAAACCATTTCATGGATATTTTAATTTCAGACAGTCTCCTGTCAGTTTATTTTTCTTTTACAAGTCCTAACTTATAACTTTTCCGTAATTTAACATTCAAAAATCGCCTGATAATTGTATAAAATAAAATAAAATACCGCATACCACAAAAAAAAGTAATTACAAATTTAGTTTTTCCTCTCTTATCAAAATATGAATTTTTTCAGTTGTGATAACATTCTGCTAAAAGTGCAGTATTTTAAAACTTTTTTTTAGATTTGTTAATGAAGACTTTTATTTCTTAACAAATTCTTCTGATCACTTCCAAATATAACGAAAACTTACCCATTATGGTATAAAACACCCTTCATAACATAAAAATCAGCTTAAGTCACATGCTCAACAGACTTAACAAAATACCAATAAGTTATAACAAATTGTTGCATCTTTATTTCATTAACAATTGTACAATATTTTCTACATAAAAAGATGTACAGAATGAATGGAAATAAAATCATCAATTAGAAGTTTCACAGACACTTGTGTTGATTAGCGGAAGAGATTAAGTTGTAAATAACAGATTAGTACTATATCTTATTCACAGTATTAATTCTCAAATAAAATACAGAATGGAATAGTGGTATTTAAAAATTCTTTACAACATAAAATTATGAAAAAAAATATTTGAGAAAAAAATCTAACAGAAACACTAAGTATACAACCGAAAGAAAATGCTTGGTATGGTTTAAGCTACTAGGAACTAGGGAGGTATGCTTTCTGTTATATAAAGCAAACCCCACTGTGGAAAACCGAACCAAATTTAGACGAGTCAGAAATGATTGCAATGCCTACCTTAAACGAGTCAAATTTTACTTTGACCAGAAACGGAGACAAAAAATACTTTCGTACTCGTAAAGTGGCTAGAGTATTAAATGATCTCAACATTCATAAATCTGTTGGGCCTGATGGTATTCCTGGTAAAGTTTTAAAGAGGTGTTCTTCAACGTTGGCATTGCCACAACGCAGGATTTTCCTTTTATTCTTCTGGAGTCGTCCCAAGAAATTTGAAAACAGGCTTTATCCAGTCTGTTCCTAAAAAAGCGACCCGTCATCTCTTTCCTCTTACCGACCCATTGCGCTAACATCAATACTTTCTGAGGTCATGGAAACGCTGATCAATCGTAAGCTTATGCAATACCTTGAATCACGTCAAATCCTTAGAGACCAGCAGTACGGTTTTCGTAGGCAACGTAATATAGGTGACCTGATGGCTTATCTAACTGAACTGGAGTCAGTCTATTCACAAGTTTGGTTAAGGCAAAGTTGTTGCACTCGATATTTTCAAGGCATTTGACGGAGTCTGGCATCAAGCTCTTTTGTCGAAAATGAATGCCTATGGAATTGATAAGGCCTGATTGATTGGAAGATTAACTCTGCTTCAGATCTGGCTACTATTCACAAGGCATATATTCGTTTTAAACTTGTATACAACTGTTTTGTCTGAGCAGGTGCCCACAAGACCACATTGCTTTTGGCCGTTCAATCCAGGTCGTATTGGACGGTTTCAAATCCAATGTTCATCGCATAAACGCCGGTGTTCCCCAAGACTCTGTTTTGTCTTCGACACTTTTTCTCATTTTCATTAATGATCTCATGTTCGCTACTCTTAATCCAATCTATTCTTAGCTTTTCAAATGAGTTTACGCTTTCTGCACGCCCCTCTACATCGCATGTGGAACTTGAACAAAAACGTATAATAAGCACGTTACATTCTAACTTTGACAGCATAATAAGATGGGGACTACATAATAGAGTTGAATTTAAAGCTTCCAAAACCCAACCCTGCCTTCTGTAGTCGAAGCGTAATTTAATCACCCAACCTTATTTACGAATGGATCTTGCATCAAAGAAACTGAAAAACTGGCAATTCTTGGTATGTGCATCAACAATAAGCTTCGTTTGAACGACCACACATTCAACATAGCTAAGAATGCTGCGAAATGTTTAGATTCCCTAAAACGGTGCAAGGTGTACTTTACTCCCTCAGATCTAGCTAAAATTTACAAGACATATATTCGCCCTAAACTTGAATACAACTGTATTGTCTGGGCAGGTGCCCACAAGACCACATTTCATCTACTATTCAGAACCACGCGATAAAACTAAATTTGGTGACTTAAATATCGTGAAAACAATCGAATCGCTTGAACATCGTAGGAATGTTTCCTGCTTGTCACTTTTGTATCGCTTTTTCCACAAGCGGTGTTCAAAAGAAATATCCAGATGCATCCCGCTCATTCTCGAGCCCTTCCGTAATACCCGTACCTCAACTCGAGCCCACTACTATTAGGCCTGTTTTAGGACGTACTTACCTATTCAGGGGTTCCTTCTTTTGCTGCATAATAATTATGTGGAATGAATTGCCCGACTCTGTGCTTCCGCATTTGTATGATCTGCAGTCATTTAAGACACACGTGCATAGAAATCTCATCTCTTCCTCTCCCTAATTTCCTAACGCCCACACTTTAATTTATCGTACTTCATAAGTAGTTTTATTTCTAGATCAATTGCGCGAATAGATGCCATTTCGCACGTTTTTGACGTAAAATATTTCTATCGTATCTATAAATTACAACTCTTAACGTAGTTCTAGGTCAGGCAACTAATGTTATCTATTTGTAGATTGTATTCAAGCCGACAATTGCTACTAGCTTATACATTTCAATTCATTACGTAAATGATTGATTTTCAAGTTAACAGTTTTTCACTCTACTTGAGTTAAACAATATAATAATGATATTTAGCGGAACTGATCGTTTATGTGCCAGGGCTTAGATTCTAACAACCATTCTTGTTGACATATTTTTGCGTACAAATGGAAGAGACCGTGGAAAATCTTTTCACTCAACCATAGACGAAAGTGTCTGTTTGACTATAAACTAGCCACGAAAGTAGGCCTATTTTTTAGAATTCGCGTACGCATAAATGGGTTCGCACCCCTATATTGCTCGGCTATATGCTTGGCACAGCGTGGGCGTTATGAAAAAGTAGGAAAAAAGAGGAGATGTCTATGAGCTTGTAGTTTGAATACCTGAATTCTTGGCAGAGAATTCCACATAAGTGTTGTACGGCTGAGACCGAATCCCTGTACGTCCGAAGATGGGCTTGAGGTTCTTATCCACAGACGTGTGTTAACATAGAAAGTACTATTGGTATATACTGCAGTCTCAGCGAACACAATCACACAGTAGCTTTGCATTGGGCATGAGCAGTTTAGCAGAAAGATTCATTTCATGGTGTAAAAATAGCTTACATTACTCGCTGAAAAGTGCCTATCGAATGATCATTAGATTACCGCAATCGGCTACCGCCTCGTGCTTCAAGCTTCTAACTCGCAAGATCAACTTTCCTAGCTCATTATGTAATATACTATTTAGTATTTTTATGATATCAAACTTCGAAACTACCGCTTATGAGTCCGTTTCAGCCCAGTATATCTATCCAGTATAGCCCCGTTTAAATAAACACTCAAACTTTTTGATTATGCGTATTGCGCATTTTAATATTAAAAAGTTAATGTAAAAAAACTTAATTTTTCGGGTGCAAACTGTTATGTACACATCGACAAACACCAGTCGAAGGCTGCGACTTCCAAGCGTTCATACAGAGAGGTTGCCAGCAGTCACCCGAACGTGACAACCCTCGATGAGTTCCTGCAAGGCTTTCGGATTATCAGGTGCGAGGACCGCGCGTATTTAAATTTCCGAGTGCTTTACTAAAATTAGTAACGCCTGTGAAGACTTTAAGATCAAGCGAATCCCAGCCAGGGAGATTCCGAGAAGGCCAAGGGCTCGCATTTGGCTACCTATGATGGAGGTGGACAACGAGAAGGTCCTCCAATGTCTTAGGGTGCAGAATCCGGAAATTCCATTGGATAACAGGAGTTTGTTGAAAGCCGAAGAGCCGCTGCACAATAACATGTCCCTGGTGCTCATCATCAATGAAAACCGATTACGAAACTAAAACGACGCGAGTACAAATGCTTTAATAAATGGATCATGGTCAAGGAAAACTACAAAAAACCTTGACCAAGAAAATATTACAAAAAAAATACCATACATTAGCCTTCAAAGTTCTTGGAGCCTCCATTGAAAAATTCGGTCTTGCAGGAACTAGCTGACTTCTTTCTTGAACGCCAACAACTCGACAGTGAATTGTACCGGATTCGTTTGAAGTACCAGGCCTTACAAACGAAAAGGCACGCAAAACTATCGATCCGATAAGCTCCAACGCCAAATATTGCAAGGATGATCGAAAAAGCTAGACTCAAATGAAGCTCTTGAGTATTCTGTGCGGTTCCTCGTACCTTGGTTTGTGTTTCTTGTCGTAAAAAATTGCACCAAGCTTGAGGGGAAGAGTTGGTTTCAAATGAAGTTTCACAAAAAAGAGAAAATCTATTTTCAAAAGATACGATTCTTTGTGGTTTTTCGTAGTTAGTCCTCTGGGCCTAATACAAATTCAGGCTTTGATGAAGAAGATGTGGGTAATCCAAGAACTTGTGTCCAAGTTAAGAAACATATTAACGCTTTCCTTTGTCCCAATTTCAGCTCGTCGGGACTTAACAGTTGTGAAGACACCGAAACAAAAAGCTGCTGCTTCAAATGTTAAAGCCAAGGCTGCTGCTAAACCAAAAGCTGTTACCGCTCCTGCAGTTAAACCGAAAAAAGTCGCTACAGCAGCGAAGAAAGCAGCACCTAAAAAGTAAATTGTTCACTTTTTGGTTTTCAAGACGGTCAGAAAATAATCGTTTTGAAGTTAAAATAATCTCCTCTGGATGATCATACCGCACCGGAGGCGGTGGAAAAATTCATAAGGAATCAAGAGATTGTCCCCTCTTGATTCCTTATGAATCCTCATGGGTGTGAATGCTAATGCCAGGCACAGCCTATGGGGTAGCTCATAAGATAACGAACGGGGTGAGTTCTTATTTGAATTTCTCTTAAAATATAATCTTAAGATACACAACACTGGTAGTACTCCCCACTTTATCTTTCCGTCAACATTAAGTTGTTTGAAAGCTCCATTGAAAGCACCCACCTTGGTGGAGCGATGAACTGGATAAGTTCAGAAGGCTCTCCAAATACATGTTCAACATCTGTTATACTGTTATACTAATAATACCTGGCCTTGACGGTATTCTACCTATCATGCTTCAGAAGACTATAGGTGTGTCGGCCCCTTGTTTAGTGAATATTTTTAGAAGTTGCCTAAGACTAAGCAATGTTCCCTGCTGTCCTCTGAGTTCCGTTATAGAACGTATTTTAACCTTCCTTATCACAGAAGCACAGCTAAGGTGGACCACTTTGACCAATAGCACCACGCCAATGCAACGAGCTGCTCTCCAGATCTCGGAAAGATATTTCCATTGTAGTTGCAATAACCACGGGCCACTGGCCGGTGGGCAGCCACGCAGCCAAACTGGGAATCCCTCACTATCCCTATTGCAGGAGCTGTTTAGATATGAATGAGAAAGAAACTCTCATTCATTTTCTTTGCAAGTGTCCGTGCCTTGCGTCTCTTCGTCTCCGCAAACTAAGTATTCCCTTCTTTTCTGACCTGAACGAGCTTTCAGAGTACGGCATCACAGATCTGATATCGTACCTTAATGCTACAGGTTAGATATAAATAGACACAACCATTTTTCGTTCCATTGGGTCTACTGAGGACTTTGGCATAAAAAAGCGCTATTTGAGGACCTCGCCAAGTCAGCGAGGTTACCTCAAAAAACTCGAAGTCAAACAAATAAAAGTTTTTAAAAAGGTAATTACTTCGGTTAAAAAAAACTCAAAATTACTTAATTACGTCACCAATAAGATTTATCGCGCGATTTTGAATCCTGTCTAGTAGATGCAATGTGGTCTTGGGGGCACCTGCCCAGACAATATACAGTTGTATTCAAGTTTAGGGCGAATATATGCCTTGTAAATAGTAGCCAGATCTGAAGGAGTGAAGTACATCTTACACCGTTTTAGGATACCTAAACATCTCGCAGCATTCTTGGCGATGGCAAATATGTGTTCGTTTCACCGAATTTGTTGTTGACGTACATGTTCTATTTCGGTAGTAATACTAATGAAGTACAATCTAAATGATATTTATTAGAACTTAACTCTATGAAATATAAACCAAGACTGAAGGTCAAGACTTATTTGGTGAGAGGCAAATAAAATAAAATAAAAGGATAGAATAAAAGGAGAGGAGTATAGATCTCATTCTTCAAACTTTACAATCTGACGAAGTCATCCAAATCTCGTGGTGGAATGCTAGCATTAGCTCGTTCGGTTCGTCTTGGATCTGGTTCCTCTTGAACTTCTTCCTGGGCATCTACAAATTCGTCACTTAAGTTCAAGTTGTTGTCGATTGATAGATTGTTGCCTTGATCTCGTACGTCTTGAATTAGTTTTAATCTTTGAAGAACCACAAAACTGGATTGATAAACATTTAACATCTAAGTGAATGAAATAAAATGCAAATCTAACAACAACCCATGATGAAAGGTTCAATTACTGCAATGTCGTCGTCGAACTCGGGTAATTCAAACAGTTCATTAAACATGTTTTTGGAATGGCGTGTCTTCAACTGATTCGCATGGGCTTTAATGATTCGCTCTCCTGAACTAGTTTCGACTGCGATGTAATAGTTTTGCTTGAGCTTCTGCTTGTTGCTGTAATTGTTGCTGCATAAGCTTAATAAATTTCTCTATGTCTGGTTCTCCACACTACATACCGAGAATTGTTAGTTTTTTAGTTTCTTTGATGTAAGATCCATTCATGGATAAAAGTTGGGGGTTTAAATTACGCTGAATTGGATTAGAAGTAACGGATAGGAGATAATTAATAAAAATGAGAAAGAGTATCGGAGACAAAACAGAGTCTTGGGGAACATCGGCGTTTATTCGGTGAACACTGGATTTAAAACCGTCCAATACGACCTGAATTGAACGCTCAGAAAGTTAGTTACTAGTCCAAATAAGCAGGGTCTTATCAATTCCATAGGTATTTATTTTCGACAAAAAAGCTTCATGCCAAATTCTGTCAAATGCCTTGAAAATATCGAGGGCATCAACTTTATTTTACCAAATTGGCGAATAGAATGGTTCCACTTTTCGGTGAAATGTTCTCGATACAACTCAAGAACGAAATATCGTATTTCCATAACTCTTTCCATAAAATTATTTTTAGAAAAATCGGATTTGTACCCTACGGAGGTGTTTCTGCTATACAAACTGACTAAAATACATTTTTAGCTCTGACTTCTCACAGGAACCTCTAATGCAAAAAATTCATCAGTTATGTAGTGCACTTGTTACAGATCAAAATCACACAAAAAACAAACGTTGTGGGCCCATCAACAAGGAATAAACCTCACAAGTCAACATTGCTGATTTCAAACAGTTTGACATTATTACTTCCATGTCAACCATAAACAAACTACACAACAAACAAGCAATAAATTTGTCACTCAAAAATGTCGCACAAATGTCTCGCACACCTTGCCAACACCTCGCGTAAAAAATATAGGATAGCGTCAAGTCCATCGCATCATCGTCGTCTCTGCCATGCGTTGTCGCATCGCGCAAGACGAATTATCAATAACTTCCCTTCTTGACCGCTCGGTGTACGAACACAAATTTTCCAGAAATTTCTTAAAATTGAAATCCTCCCAGCAGAACTTTAGAAGACATGACAGTCTCGCTAATTTCTGAGACCAGATGTCTTGTGTTTTCTGTTGGCCGGCATGTTTTGCAGTATCAATTCATGAAGATCAACGGCAATACTATCTAATGTCAGGACTCACAAGTATGCCTTGCTACAAAGGAACAATTTCTCTGACAAATTTCTGAACAAACTTACTGACTGCACACCAAGTTAATGCATTACTTGTGGTCGTCGATATCTTTAATAAAATTTAATTGATATCATTGACATCTATAGATAATTTGACTTACAGGAAACCGAAAAAACCGGTATACGTACTCTAGAATACCCAGAATTTTATCCAGAAATGTATTATTGGTTACCTCCACAAAATAATTGAAGCTAACTCTTTTAGACATTCGACGATAAACAATTATCGTACGATTTTATTTATTGAATCTTTCTTTCTAAGAAACTAAAAACAAAGTATTGATATCTTACAAAACTAAATTAATATTATTCTTCGACAGTGCCAAAAAGACATTAAGAGATTATATTTAAATTTTTTTTTTTTTGATAATAAGTGGAAGTATAGAAGTTAATTTTTTAAATTCTCTATATTAACTTCGCGTGCCCGTGGCTGGTGGGCAGAATCTTGTGATCAGTTTTTAACACACTTCCTAAAGTTTGATTTTATTCAAACTTTGCACACGTGTGTACTTCCCATGACAATACTTTTTATTAAAATTTGGGACCCCTCGGTCCTCGGGGTGGGAGGGCTCCCATACAAATATTTTACAAAATGTACCCGATTTGCTTCAAAATATACGCATATGTATTCCGATGGACAACACTATTATAAGAATTAGGAAGTGATCGGTTCCGGGGGACGGGGGCACCTATACAAATTTTATAAAAAAAGTAACCGATCTTTTTCAAATTTTATACACATATGTATCTCCAATGGACAACAATTTTTGTAAAAATTTGTCAGTGATCGGGCCCCGGGTCGGGGGGCACCCATACAAATTTTATAAAAAAAATGTAGCCTATTTTCATCAAATTTTATACACATGTGTATCTCCGATGGACAACACTTTTTGTAAAAAATTGGTGATGCATATTGTAAAAATTTTGAAGTGATCAGGCCCCGGGGTCGGGTGCCACCCATATAAATTTTATAAAACCCGATTTTCTTAAAATTTTGTACGCATGTGTGTCTTCGATGGAAACACTTTTTGTAAAAATTTTGGAGTGATCAGGATAAGGGGGCTCCCAAAAAATTTTGTTACCCGATGTTAATCGAACTTTGCACAGTGAGCATCAGTTAGAGAATTTACACGACAAATTTAAATTTTTATGGGTTGTTTTATTGATTACTCACCCCACTAGTATATTACAAAATTCTGTTTGTTTTTTCCCAAGAAGTCACTGTCTTTCTATGCTCTGGCAGAGACACAAAAATCAAATCGCGATCGCACTTGCGAGTATTTCTGCACAACGTGATGAATAATGAAGAAACGCAGACATCAATCTCATCATCTGACAAACAGCGAACAGAATTATTCGAATGGTCCAAGAAATCAGTCAACCAGTCGTACCAGACTTTGCCTAAATGCAAGCCAAAATCGTACATAGGATATAACGTTCTGCATTGCCACCAATTCGCTAGTCTAGGACAACTCACAAAACAACGTCGACAGAAGAGACATCTCTGTTAGTGTAATTAACTGTACACATACAACAAACATGAATGCAACGCGAAACGTCTCAAATGCTGTCACTTCAAATTGAGCAAAAATTCTTCATCTTCAGAATTCTAGTGGTATGTCGCATGGCAGCGGGAAAGACGACATCATTCATTCATTACGACATGTATACGAATGAAGCGACCAGCCGCACGGACTATTCCTAGTTCGGTTGCGGACGTACAAATGCGCATTGAACCGAAAATTATTGTGGAATATGCTTGTTCATCCTATTTTTGTGTTATGTGTGATATGTATGGGTTGATGTATGCTTGATCCACTCGTCCTACTTTGATCGGGAAACAGTGGTGGTAGCAACAAGGAACGAGGTGATCATAAAGATTCCACTATCAACATTGAATGTCATTTCTTCATGAAAAATGACGAACTGCTGACAGGTGGCAATGTCTAATTGGTCGTCTTAGTTCCCAGCTCTTAATGCGGCACCGGCAGAGCGGTAAATAGCTGCTTAGATCTCTCGTTTCCGCACTTCTTGGCAGCGCTTCATGCAGTGCTTATGACCGACAACGACGGTGACAACAACGTCGTTGTCATCGTCGTTTTCGCTTTGGTCACTGCGATTGCTATTTACAAGCCAAACAGCAGGCCCGCGGCTCCGTCAGTTTCTTAGACTCGGACATCATCTCATAATAATAATAATAATTCGCCTTGTCGCCTTCTTATTAAAAATAAATGCCAAAAAATTAAAATATCTTTTGACATACAGCAGAAACACACCAGCATTTTCGCTACTATGATTCTAGCGAGCATTGAGCAGTGTACGAGTATATTTATGTATATTCGTATGTAGTTGTTCTGCTCTTTAAATATTTTGTGACATTTTTTCCAGGCGTATTATTTCCTTTCTTCGTTTTATACGGTGGATTTTGTTTTCTTCATTTTCAAAGTTTATGAAATGTTTATAGAATATAATACCTAAGCTCTTTCGCCTTAAAGACAGGGTTAATAATAATAATATTCGGCGCGACAGACCGTTGCGGTCCAAGGCCTAGCTTCTCGCGACCATTTGTGTTGTGCATGTATATTTTTGCACACAAATGGAAGGGACCTGCAATAAATTGCTGTATCCGAATGGCTAAATGAGAAGTTTCCCGTGACAAGTTGTTTGTCTCGGATGTTTTTCAGACATATTCGCAAGAGGTTGGACCGTGAAAAATACTTTTGGTGTTTTCTGGGATTCGAATTACGAACCCGCTGCACTAACCACCGAGCCACGGCGCCCACAAACACAGTGTTAAACCAAAGACAATTAGATTGTGCTGATTTTATACCTGATTTTTCGAAGAATACAACCATGGGACATAACAATTTAAGTTTTCATGTAAATAACGCTACGTACCTGGTATTCAGACTTCTAATGATTATGATATCATTAATTATTTAAACTACTTGGTGAGGGAGTTATAGGTAGGTTACCAAGAACGTACGCTCACTGTATGGAGCTCGAGCTGCACAGCAGATAACCTGGCCAAATATAATGCTGACATAACAGCAATTCACCAGATGCGGTGGACGAGGAATGGTGTCCTACAAAAATAAGAAAAATACATGTATTACAGCTGTCATTCAAGACATCATGTGCTCGGGGTTCTAGTCAGGAAAAGAATGAACCCACCGTTATCGGCTTTAAAGCAGTAAATAAACGGCTATGCAACCTTCGCGTGCGGGACAGATTTAAAAACATAAGCCTCATACACGTTCACCCACCTACAGAGGATTCCCCAGATGATGAAAAAGAAGAATTCTTTGAATCAGTCAAACGGGAACGCCATGCCTGCCCTCAGTATGATATAAAAATCATTCTGGGGGATATGAATGCCAAAAGAGAGCCAGTATTCAGGCAGTACATTGGCACCCATAGTTACACAAGAACAATAATGACAATGGCCAACGAGTTAAAGAGTTGGCAGAAAGCAATAATTTAGTCGTTGCGAGTACAAGGTTTAGCGTAAAAATATTCTCAAAGCCACCTGGATATCTTCTGATGGAGCCACTCACAACCAGATAGACCACGTGTTGATAGACCGCCGTCACAACCCGAACCCTACGCCGGTACGAACGTGCCGAGGTGCCAACTTCGACTCGGACCAATATCTTGTTGGTATGGTCCTACGAGCGCGGATTACATCATCAAGAAAGACTGCATCCGCAAATCAGATTCGAGTCAACACGAATTCTGTTTGCAACGAAGAGACCAGGAACAATTACGGTCAAGAGATAGGACTCGCCCTAAATGCAGGGAGTGTAAGTGCTGCGGCTGCCATGTTTGGCTTAGAAGAGAAATTGACACGCCTTAAGAATACTGTCATTACTACTGCTGACACCATCTTAGGCCGTAGTCGTAGAGATCGGAACGACTGGTTCGATGACGAATTTAAGCTTGCGAATGAAAGTCAGAAGGTTGCGTACCGAGCAATGCAATAATTTCATAGAACGCGGGCACGCGAAGATGAATATAAAGAGCTTAGAAAATAGAAGTACAGAGTGCGAGGACCACGTTGCACATAGTACAAAACAAGGAGGGTAATATAATCCTCGATCTCAAAGGCATCTTAGAGCGGTGGGAAGAGCACTTTCATGAGTTGCTAAATGTCTAGCTAACTGAGGAATTGGAGGCTCCAACAATGACCGAAGACCACACTATGCTGCCGCCACCAAACATAGATGAACTTAGCAGAGCGATAAATCGGCTCAAAAGTAATAAGGCCATAGGATTATATAATATCCCAGCGGATCTGATTAAAACAGGAGGTCCTGCAATACTCCAAGCAATTCATGAAGTAATGGTCCAAGTATGGGAGGAAGAAGCGATGCCAGAAGACTAGCGAAGAGGCATCTTGTACATAAAAATGGATATATCACAACATGCAGCAATTATCGAGGATAACTTTGTTGAGTACCGCGTTAAGATTTTCTCCTCTATCTTTCAAGACAGGATAGCCCCATATGATAAAGTCATCATTGGTCCATACCAGTGTGGCTTCATCCCAGAAAAATCAACAACTGATCAGACTTACAACCTTAGGCAGGTGATGGAAAATTTTCTAGAGTTTTAAAACTCACTACACCATCTTTTTATAGAATTTAAAGTCGCCTATGATAGAATAGCCAGAGTAGAACTTTATAAAGCCATGAGAGAAATCGGGATACCAAATAAACCGACACGACTATGTAGGTTGACCATGACTAATGTTATAAGCCAAGTAAAAGTATCCGGATCACTATCAAACCCATTCAACATATATAACGGGAGTTGGAGAAAGTGATCAGAGAGTCTAACGTAACGGCGATTGGAACAATCCTCTATAATTCCATTCAGATACTGGAGAGTCCATTCAGATACTTAAGCAGACGACATCGACATCGTGGGTAGAAACTAAAGAGCTGTACAGGAGACTTTCATCCAGATAGATGGATCGGGCGGCAAGAAATCTGGGGCTGCACATAAATGATAGCAAAACAAAGAGCATGGCGAATATGAAGTAGCGCAATCCTTTAACTATCTTGGGTCAACGGTAGCCCCCGATAATAGCATGGAACCAGATATATGCGCACGGTTGCTCAAAGCCAACAAAGCCTACTTTAGTCTGTCAAGACTCTTTAAATCCAGGAATTTAACCATAAAATCAAAGCTGCTGGTGCATAAGTCATACCAGTATTAACATATGGATCCGATACTTGGGTTCTTAGCCAAAAGCATTCTGATCTCTTAGCCACATTCGAGAGAAAAGTCTTACGGAGAATTGTTGGCCCCGTATATGAGGAAGGACGATTCCGGAGACTCTATAATGATGACGAGCGTTACTGCGATGACGACGTAGTGAATAGAATTAAACTCGGTAGGCTCCGGTGGGAAGGACACCTAGCTCGCATGAGCGAAGAGGCTCGAAGAGCTCGGAAATTCCTTTGCGGTAGGATTTATTGAACACGACAGCGAGGCCGGCCAAGCCTACGCTGGAAGAATGGCATAGACCAGGACACCCAGATTTTAGGGATGCCAAACTGGATGACATCGGCTCCAAATCGGGACCGGTGGAGAGATTTTTTGCGGGAGGCCATAAACGGACACCGGTTGTAGAGCCAAATATGATGATGATGATATCAACATATACCAAATGGCTTGAAAGCCCTAAATAAATGCTCTTCGCAAATCAAATCACGCCACTGTACTCGTATGTACGATGTCCACTTAACATGCCTCTGCCGTAGCAGAGGCATTGCGCATACAAGAAGCCTATTACGTAAAAAAGGGTAGGAATTCAAGGTAATATAAGAAGTTAATTTATTATTGTTTGCCGAATAAATACTTGTTCTATCATTCGCTGTGTAAAAAGTAACTATATACGAGAATGTACACCAGTTTCATAGGATATATCTATTGGAAATAAAATGGGTTGTAGGGATCTAAGAAACAAAGGACAAACATATCCATTAAACTTGATGACTGAACTGCTTCTATGCAGACGTAGAAGACATCTGACAGACTATTATACTCCCAGAATAGAAAGTCAAGTCACTGTCAATTTAAAAACAGCAAATTTATAGAGCAGACAAAATGATGGACAGCTTTTCTACAGACGAGTACACTTAGACAAATCGATGGACAGCATGATGGACAGATGAGATTAAATGACCTGCAGAAAAGTATATAGAAACCGTTGCAACGGGGCGATGAGCACGACAAGGCATGGTGAAAAATAAAAGGGAGTTGTGGGAATGTGTTGCGGGTAGTTGGAGAAAAAGGACATTTCTAGTATATAACCAAAGTCCCACAGACATTCAATCATTAAAAAAATAATGACCTCACCCACCACCAACAAATTGAGTTGAACTTAAAAATATGTATAAACGAAACATTGATGAAAGAGAAACGAGAAAGGAAAATGAAGGTTGAAAAGTGTTTTCTTTGCTTTCCACCGATACATCGGATGGCATATTTTTTGTATTGTTTGCTTTTTTGTAATTTTCGTTTTACCGCTCGTTGTGGGGTGAGGCACGTTTAGTGCAAGCGAAACAGATGTTAATTTTGCACTGTTTGTTGCGTATATTTCCAAATTGATCTATTTTGTGGTTTATTATTAATTTTGTTTTTTATATTCCCTGCGATTCTTTAATTTGCGCCTTAGATACTTGTTAATAGACTGGACAGGTGATAGTCATTTAAACTGATTTGATGAATGTTTGCTTATGAAGGACCTAGCCTATATCCTCGATATAAAAAAAAATTGCTAAAATCAAACATCTCGTCCATACTTTAAGCACTGACTTTCCTTTAGTTATAATACTAAACCTCTAACACTAAACCGAAATATTTGTCAAAGATGAAATGTCAATTTTGAAGGTGAATTATTCAAGAGTGTGGCGGTTCTTAATTCTGTCTAGTAGATGCAATTTGGTCTGTAGGGCACCTGCCCAGTTGTATTTAGTTTAGGGCGAATATACCTTGTAAATAGTAGCCAGATCTAAAGTGAAGTACTTTAAAATTGCGGCTTCTTATAAATCGTTTGCTAATACATATGCTTATGTTACGTTCTGGAAACTAGAAAATATGGCCCTTTAGTTTTAATTAATATTTATTTTACTACGCATTGTTTATGTCCAGTTAGACTATAATAGTTGTGTTTGATTTGTGTTGTGCCCGTCTGATATAGCGAAAATACAGGCAAACACACACGATTTACAGAAAAATTAATAAGGTAAAAGCCAACTGAAGCATTTTTCTACTCATTCGGTGCTGTCTGATAATTATCTTTATATCGGTTCATATTTTTCAAATAGTAGATACTCGCCGCTGTGGACATCCACATTACTGTCCTGTTCTGAAATTTAATTAATTTCTCTCCTAACGATTTTAATTCGCAGTAAACGCCTCTTTTTATTTTGAAGTTTTTGAAATTCTATTCCTTGCTAAATATCCACCACCCCACATGTTTACCCATCGAAATAACAAAGATTTTGAGGAGTGTGTGTGTGCGAGGTGGTAAATATAATTCCTTTCCTGACGTTGTTTGCAACGCCCTTTATTATTGCTCTGCTTATCGTCATCTCGTTGTCGTAGTCGAAGTCATCATCTTCATCTTAGCCTTTGCTATTCATTGTCTTTATTCTTAGCAGCAGTTTGAACTTTGAAGAATTGCATGAGTTGACAAAGTTGTATGATGTGTTCAGCAAGGCTGGCGCGGAAGAGGCTAAAAGGGCAACATCGTTTAGAATAACTACCAAGTGGACGCTGTGTGATACTGCATCAAACATAAAAACACAATCGTCAAAGCTTCATTAGTAAACAATATTTTACATATTTTTTAAACCCAACTTTAATTAGAGCTTAGTCGCTAGTATGCGCATTCCGAATACCTGGTGACCTTTGGTTTGAACTAGCCCTCCCTTGGCATACCGGGTTCTGACAAGGGTGACCTCTTTTCCCCGTTTCTCGTGGGTCATTATTGATTAAATATTTAATAATTACGAGACTTATGCATCTCAAAGCGCATCAACCTCGGGTCCTGCTTTTGAGCAACCCGCTGTATTTAGAGAAGCTTTTAAGCTCTCAATGGCCAACCCCATGGTGGCCTTAACTGCTCGGTTTCCTGTTGAGCAGCCTAACCTTACCCTATCTGAAACTCGCGAGGGCGTCAGAATAGAGAACGTGGAATTAGCCACTTCTGATTCTGACGCATCCACAATCGTTGGTACAAGTAGCGTCATCTCGGAAAAATCCGGATGCTCTTCTATTGGGAGACCAAGGTGGATTCATTAAATTGAACTCGTTAGAGAGATGGCAACTAAAACATGCACCATACTGGGTACTTGTATGGTACACGGCCGCATCTGACCAAAGCGTCTGTATTGCTAGTAGGGTAAATAGTTTATCCGGTAAAATCTTCAGTGCGGTTAAGGTTAAATAGGGAGTGCGCTCTTTTAAATCTTTCAAAGCTCCCGGCGGTGATGGGATCTTTCCAGCGCTTCTACAGAAGGCAATCGATCTCATCCTACCGGGTATGATTACTTTATTTAGAGCTAGCTACAATCTGGAGACAGGTAAATGTGATATTTATCCCCAACCCAAGAAATAGGACTAGTGAGATGCCTTAATCATACAGACTTATAAGTCGAACATCATTCGGAGAGACCTATTGATGTTCATACTTAACTTAATTAACCCTTAACCACCTACCACCTATTTCTGTCCCTTAACCACCTACGTGCGGTCCTGGAGACCGCTACAGAGTTTTACATCTATTTCGTAATTTCCGGTATTAAAAAAAAATCAATAATATTGTTTTTAATAGCTTTAAGCTTTATTTTAAAGACTAAAATAACATAGATTAAAGTAACATTTTGTAATTTTCTTAAAAACTTCACATATAACGTTCACGTTTAGCGCAAAAAATGACAACGCTCATACAATGAGATCTGTTGCAGTAGGAACTTAAAATTTTGAATTGTCGGTATTAAATCTTATAAACAAAGATAACAAAGAATAAAATAAAAATAAAAAATCCAACATAAAAAAAACCTCAACAAAATTGCAACCCACCAACATTCACAATTTTTCACGGCGGCTACCACAAATTTTTCTCGCACACTATAACAAATTGGTTTTTTGCACATGAAACATAAGTAAACTCTCTTGCGTTTCTTTTTTGGATCACAACTGGAGCATGTTTTTACCGTATTTCAAGCTTTTCTAAACTGGGTAAGCTTGATGAATCTTCCCTTATTTGTAGAACACGGCGAATAGAGTTCTTGATATCCCTCTGAGAGATCATTTTCTATACGACGGCTTTTTCTAAGTGCGGCTTTGTAAGCTGTTCTGCCAATTTTTTATGAAATTGAGTCTGCTTTCAGTCTTTTGAGTTTGATTGCTGAAACTCATGACGTAAGCATTCGATGCAGATACATCCAACAATCTGTAAATATAGTCAAATATAGTGTCGGAGATACTTCGCCATCAACCTCCATTTCAGAGTCGGATTCACAGTCTTCATACAGCGTGAAATCTGCGGTCACATCAGGTTCAACGTCACCGCAATCCTCGTCTGGCATATCTTCCTCATCAGACATCTCTTGCTGCAGCAATCGCTCAATAGTTTCGTCACTTAAATTCATTTTGACACTAAAAACAAGAAAACTAAATAAACACAAAAAAAAAACAACCCATAAAAATTAAAATTTTTCATCTAAATTCTCTAATCGCAGAAATTGATATGGGAGCCCCTCGATCCTGGGCCATTTTTTTTTATTGTAGGAGAAAATCATCGAAACAAACATTTGACATCAGATGTTAAAATTGAAAAAGCTCAGATCATTTTATTCTGAGCACTTAGAGCACGCTCATACTCTGAGCAAATAAGAAACACGAACATTTATCTTGAGAACTCTTTGACTGCTCTGAACTAATTTATGAAAACGCCAAATGACAGAATATTTTGAAAACTTGTTGTTCTATCTGTAAGTTGATATCGACAACAAAAAAAACGACATCAATAAAAATACAATTCAGTATATAATAAAAATGTAAGTTGAAGTAAGCATAAAACATGTATGTCTCGTTTCATTTGCTGGGTTCATTTGTGCGTGCGCTAAGATTTCTCTCTCTCTCTCTCCACCACCAAAACCATGCAGCGCAGCCGACTGCGCAGCACACACCGCACACAGTCCATAAAGGGCGACGAATATCTGATGCCAGTATAAATATTTAAAAAATGTATAAGGGCCTTGCGGCCGAACCCGGGACCCGATCACTACCAAATTTTCGAAAAAGTATTGTTTATTGGGTATACACATGTGTTTAAAATTTGAATTTTGTTTGGGAGCCCCCCGACCCCGCAACCCGAGGGGCCTCAAAATTTAATAGAAAGTGTTGTCTCCGGAAATACACATGTGTGCAAAATTTCAATAAAATCGCGCCATGGGAAGTGGGTTAAAAATTGATCGCAAGAATCCACGACAGACGACCGACGACCGACGACCGACGACCCACGGGCAAGTGAAGTTAATATAGAGAATTTAAAAAATCACATAACCACCTAGCGGTACCGGCTACCGGAGACCGCAGGAGAAAATTTTTTACTATCCTAGGCCAAACGCATACACGTGTTCACTCTCTAAGCTTATGCGCGACACTCTTTGATGAGTAGAAAAGGTACATGGATGGACTTTGTCGCACGACACGCCCACTTTGAAATATTTGAATTGGAAAAACCGGTGCGGTCTGTGAGACCGCTGGTAGGTGTTTAAGGGTTAACAACAAAAATTAATCTGCATTTTTTAAGTCTTTTAAATGTAGAATTTATATATTAATTTTCAAATAAATTGTACAGTGGGAATTTAAAAATTCGGTTCAATATCAACAGAAATTAAAATTCAATTTTTAATAGGTTTTACAGTTCTACAGAACTCGCGTATGACGCTTGTCACGAGTCACGTATGATGCGTATGATTAGTAGAAAATGGGTTAGTATTTGGAATAGGACCCACCTAATAAACAGATAATTTGGCGGTTTTTACCTAATAATAAAATGTAAAAATAAAAGGACTGTGTGTCGTGTGGTGTGTATCGAGGTATTCATAAAAGTTATTACCCGAAAAACGAAGTTTCTAAACTTCTTGTTTCTTATGTATTCAAAATATTATATATTCAGACGAGAAAACTTGATCTTGGGCGTTTAATTTTCGTGTTTTTCTGAGTAATTTCAATACTTGGGGTTTTTTTGGAACCGAACTAGGTATAGGTGAAACAATTTTTATTTTGATGGCGTGTCTAATTTTGAGCAAATACATACAATTTTTTTTATGCTGTGATGAATCCTCTAAGTCTATAAAGAAGTTGAATCAAACAGACAACCAAAGTTCATGTCAAGTTAAATACAAGTTTTTAAAAATATGACAAAATACTTCCTGCAGGATTTTAGTATACACGTTAAAAGACTACCTCAAATCGTCATAACGAAAATTATGGTCATCAGACAATTAAGTGAAGGATGCCAACACATTCATTCATAACATTTGTGTGTAACTCACATATGTATATACATATAAATAAATTGATTTCAACGGACTGAATAATCACTATCCTTATAAGGTGAGGGATTGTACAAGGATATTCCTGTCCCTGAAAAGTCCCTGTCAGCTGTCAATTTATTCTTTTGAAGAGTAGATAACATATTGAAGGCATTGTCCACGTTGGCAGTGAAGGCAATAGCGATTGTGATAGCCGTCACGTCGATGGTTGCTCCTACGAGTATATAATAGTTAATGTGTCACGACAGGACTTTGTACCAGTGCCAGTATATAAATATTATGGCTTTATAATAACGTTTGTTGCTTTCATTTATATTATATATGCAATTTTTATAGCAAAACCAAGCTTTGAATCAAGAGCTTTAATTTTTCTTTTTATCGTAGACTTAAGGGTGTAAATACCACATAATCATGGCCTAAAATGTCGGACAAATTTTTGATTTATTATTACTATACCTATAAGCTATGCGTACTTCTCTCTTTGACACGTTGCCCGTTAATTATTCAATGCTTTCACTGATGACCCTACTCATATAGTGCAAGTTTCCAACTATCTAATATGCCACCCACAGCACTTTGTTGGCGGTGCCAGAAAACTATGAATCTGTCTATAGGTATGCGTCGTGAAATGCATTCGACAGTCCATCCATCCTACTATCTACCCCCCCACCCCCCCTTTGCATCGATCCGTTTTAAAGAGCGCCATACACCTATAAACATATATTTTCGTAATGTAGTGCTCGAAGGAAAAGTTTACTTCCTTATCCGGTCCCGGTGTGCTGGCTGTTGGGTTGGTTGGCGTCATCATCATCTTCTCAGACGCCGCCGCGGGGTTCTCAGTCCAAATCAAACTTCGTAAACAGCCAGACGACCATAACATATCAATCGAGTGAGAAAATTGTGTGCTGAGAATACCCACGCGGGCTGCAGAGATGCAGCGGAAGAATAAAATATAAAAGGAGGTCGCTGCAACTTCACCACTAACCATTCAGGACCAAAAAGTACGCGACAGAATCAACAACAGCAGCAGAAAAGTTGATGTCACATCCAATTTCAATCGATCTCAAAAGCTTGAAAACGTCCACCATGGGGACAGTCTTCTGACAGCATTTCAAATGGCGTCACACGACAAAATGTGTCCCTGTTTTTCTGCCACTGCTGCCTCTGATGCTGTCCGTTACTTAATGCTCAAAATCAAGAAATGTCTTCAAAATAGAAAATAAATAAAATAAGAAAGAACTGTAAAACGAAAGACGACAGCCAACGACAGAAAATATAAAGAAGGAGTCCAGAGAAACCAGAAACGAGAGAACTAAATAGAACGGGAGCTGCGAAGCAGATTGACGTTGGGTGATGAGTTCGATGGGTTATGGCCTTGTGCACAAGTTGCCTGTACGAGTATAGTCATCAGACATCAGACGAGGATCCAATTTGAGTTGTCATTCCACCACTCGTTTCCCGCGACCAGGGTGCGGTGCTTTGTTGGACGGATGTATATACAAAGGGTTACACGGGTACGGGGGTAAAAAATATATGGTGGACGCAGGACAGCGAACGAGCAGAACATAAGAAATATAAAGCCGGTGGGTGGCAATGTGGTTGTTCACCTATTGGCAGAGTTGCATGGAGGTGGAAAGAGGAAAAACTTTTAATCCTCAATGCAAAATGTCAAAATATTAAGTTGAAGAAGATGTCGACATCAACAGCGAAGACGGCTGACGATGAAGACGACAATGAAGATAATACCGATGTGATGAGAATGTAGGTTTTGGTTGTGGACTAGTAGATATTCTAACTGGTCTGCGAATGGATGGAAGCCAGCAGATTTAAAAAGACATGAATTGCTTCATCAGCGATAGAGCAATAATTTAGACAAAGTTGCTGCAATTCCATTGTATGAATCGTATGCGTAAATTGACGAGCGAGAAATAAATTAAAAATTTTTTCATTTCCAATTTCGAGATACTCCCAAACAATTGATTTCATCTTATTATTATTGTGTGTAACTACTAATATTCTTATAATCTGCACTGATAATATCATAGGCATGCATTACGTACGGCGAAATCCTTTTTACGTTTTGGTTTTGACTTTTGTATTTATTTATTTATCGCTGTATTTATTACTTATGATATCAGGATAGTCATTGAGGAAGTGGGCGGAAGATAGCCAAGGTCCAATAACGTATCTGTTGAATTTCACGTTGAAATTCGGAGACTATTACATGGAATTCATTTTTATAGTAATAGAATGTTATAAAGCCGTTGATGGACTTCCAAGAACTGTATCATCAGCTATTCCCAGTTATTTAAGTGCTAAGGTCTGACCATTATGTTTAACAGTCACCCACCACAGCTAAGAATAATAAAAGTTTTAAGCGGAATTAAAAAATGTAGAACTGTCCACAAAAAGTGAGCCAACGCTTGTGTAGTTCTGTTGCCAGCATATAGGTTATAGATATAGACTAGTTTCTAGTCACTAGAACAAAACCAAAGCCTACTTGAGCTTGTAGAGACAAAGAAGAGGATGTGTTATTTAAAACATTTCAAGTTACTAACCTATGTACAATTCAAGTAATGTTACGAATAAATATTTTAATTTGGTTTACAAAAAATCTAAAATAGATCAGAAAATCAAACCACATATGTATAAGAGATATTATATCAACGGAATAATTGAAAAAAATGACGTTGAAGAACACCAATTTTAACGTTGATATTGAAATACAACGATTAGGCATCACTTCGGTGAATCTGTGTATGAAATGCAGACGCAGATGAGTAATCAGTGATGGCAACGCCGATTGAAAATCGAGAAGAGTCTGTTTCGAACTGACAATCGAATTGGCGTCCGTCTCCACCGTCTTCATGGTGGTCTCCTTATCAAGTAGTCTGCTTGCGTCGCGTAGCCAAGAATTCTGCTCATTTTTATTGTACGAGTATATATACTTGCTGTAATTTGAGTTTGTTTCCAAGTTTTCGCGTGGCGCGAGAGCTGTCAATTTATTCGATTCGTTTTGAGTGTTAGCGAGCGATTATACACGTCTGGAGTACTATGATTTGTTTTAGGTCATGAAAAGCTTATTTCTTCAGTGTTTTTCCGTTTTTTGGTTTGCACTCTGTAAAGGCGGAAGTGGTTGTGACATTCGATCTTTGTTTTTCTTGCTTTTGTGTCGAAAACCTCTATCTGCCTACAACTGTGCATCCGTTTGATAGTAAGCTTAAAGGAAGATATTGTCCTTATGTCGTCCTCAGCTGATGATGAACATTGTTTTTTGTCTTACGTACGATGTCAGACGGTGAAACCGTCCATCGAGGAAGAACTTCTTCAACGTTCTATCTTGCTCTTATTCCTTATGTTGTTTATTGAACTTTAGTTGTCTACGCTTTAAATTATAGATGCAGATGTGATCTATACATTATTTCTCCTTAACCGTTTGCTGTACACGACACCACAATTACGCAATTGTTTTTCTTCTTTTAAATTCTTTTGGAAATCGAAGTGTGATTGTCTGTACGTTTTTTTGTGCGTGACATATAATCGATGTTTTAAAAGAAATCACATCATCCAACCTTACATCTACTTTTTTATAAAGAAAGGAAAATATCTTAATTCTACGGTAACATTGGCTATGTGTAAATGTAACCAAGTTGACAGCAAGTGTATTACCACTAAATAATGTTAATTTTTCTCGGTTAATTCGGCAAATTTATTTATGTCGGCTTAATTAATTGTTGTGTTGAAGCTCGCTTAGACACGACAGCCAACTCAATTTATTTCCCATCTTGACAACGCTCGCGACTCCGAAAATTGAAGGCTCATACTATGTATGATGTAATAATCATTCTGGGGGATATGAACGCCAAAATATGTCAGGAGCCAGTATTTGGGCACCCATAGCTTATACGAAGACACCAATGACAATGGACGACGTTTCATAGAAAAGGTCGTTGCGCGAGTACAAGGTTTGCTCGTCAAAATATCAACAAAAACACCTGGGTATCGCAACAATATAGACGGCTTTTTTCGCAACGAAGCGACCAGAAACAACTCTGGTCACGCAAATGGACTCGCACTTAATGAAGGGAGAGTAAGTCTTGCTGCTAAGGTGCTGATCGTAAAAGAGAAATTGTGACACCTCAAGAATACTCTCACGAGTAGGTACTGCTGACTAAAGGTGACTACATCTTACGCAATTATCATAGTGATCGGAACGAGCTCCGAAGATATCAAAAATAGTTCCACGGTGAGAGAGGAATATTTTCCAACAACAAAAACAAAACAGAAAGCGAGAACCGTACCGGGCGCACCCGGGCTACATAAACAAATTCATATAATATTAATACCAAAAGCATGGGCGAAAGAAACAATGCCATATATTAGATAAGAAGAATCGTACGCCCCATCCATTAGAAAGGAGACTCATAATTGACAACGCACAGCAATTTTTGTTGTATACCGTTGTTGAGTACCACTTATAAGATTTATTCAAGACTCTGATTATGCAGAATTCGGACAATATGATGGGTTATACAAGCGATATAAAGGAAGCTTCCAACCAAATCGAGCGGGTGTTAAGATCCGGGCATTGCACATTAATGAGAAAAAACAAAGGGGCTACGTTTGAGAGCAAAAGGGTTAACATCGATTCCTCAATTAAGGCAGTTAAGTACAAATTTATATAAGTACAGCCCTTAAACTACATTAGGCCAATAATTGAAGCACATGGTTATACACGGTTATTTACGCCCACAAAGGACATATACTATACAAGGCTATATACTTAGTACTAAGTCTGTAAATATTCTTCAATTACAGAAACGTAACTATTATATCCTATTATACTACCTACCTACCTTCTATTATATGGTGTGTATAAAAGTGGTTATACCAATATTTACTCACGGATCCGAGTCTTGAGTGTTTTCAAAATAACACACCGAACTGAGAAAATTTACGGAGAATGGTTGGCACCATATGAGAAGATGGACGATTCCGGAATAATAAGAACAACGACCGTTACCACGACAGTCACACTGTGAAGAGAATAAAGTGCAGTAGGCTCCGATGATAAGGACAGCTGGCTCGCATAAGGAATGATAATTCGGCTTGAAAGTCTTTTGCGGTAGTATTTATTTGTCAAAAAATTGCGTAGATTCTGTAAAAGTAAATGTACTTTAAATGCATGTACATATTACTAACCCAAATAAATAAGTATTTAAGCCTTTTTAAATACCGATTGCATTACCCTATGCCTATGTCATTTATCGTCATAATCATCATATTTCGCTCTACAATACGCCCCCCGCAAAAAATCACTTCACCGGTCCCGATTTCGGACCGATGTCATCCAGTTTGGCAGCCCTAAACATTTGGCGTTCTTGTCTATGCCTACCTTTCAAGCTAGCCTTGGCCTGCCTCGATGGCATGTCCCATAAATCCTTCAGCAAGAAATGACCGAGAAGGATTCTCTCCACTCATGCGAGCTAGGTGTTCTATCCACTGGAGCCTACCGAGCTTAATTCTTGACAGTCGACATCGCTCGTAAAATAAAAACATTATAAAGCTTCAGGATCAGCCTTTCTAATATACGGGGCCAACAATTATATGTAAGACTTTCCTCTCGAAGCCTAAGGAGTTAAATTGATTTTAGCTTAGCACACGGGTGGATAGAAGAGTATTGACAGATTTGGTTGCCTTTAAGCGCGTATTTCTGATTAAAATTCTTGTCCCACTATCTTAGCTGAGGGACCAATATTTGATCTTCTACTTTTAGATAACCATATTTAACCAGCTCCACTGGGTTATCTGATCCCGAGTCATATCCCCGAGAATGATTTTAACATCAAACTAAGGGCCGGCAGTTCCCGTTCGACTGATTCAAATTTTCTTTTGATTTCACCGTCTGGGGAATCCTCTGTAGGTGCGCAAACGTTTACAAGGCTTATGTTCGTTTATTGATTTAAAGTCGATAAGGGCGCGGGTTTCATTCTTCTTCTCCATCCCGAGCACATGATATCTTGAATGACACACATAATATGTATCATATTTTGATTTTTTCAAGATACCATTTCCGTCCGCCACATAATTTATATTTCTGTTAATAATAACAATATTTCGAGCGACATAATGTTCTGGATCAGGTCTTGTGGTTCTCGCAAAAGCTTTTTGGTGTTATCCTATGAATCGAACTTTAAACCTTCCGCTCAGTAGTCCAACGCACTTACCACTGAAACACCGCGCCCATGTTATAACTGTTGATTAAATTAGGAGATTGCACATAAAGCATCGAATGGTATTCCAAGGTGGCATACATTAACATACTTAAAGTTTAAGGTCCGATATGTGAAGTGCAGCATCAGTAGCAGTTACTGACACACACCTACATACACAAGTAGCAAAATCACCGGACCCGATACAATCAAAACGCACAGTTGGTTACCTGTTCGCGTTAATTAACGATCCGCATTGTGATAGGGAATAAATTAACCGACCCTGTCAAGTGTACCAAGAGTACAGCAGGAGCCGCAAATCAAATTTCCAATCTTGAAGAGTTCCAAAGCAGCGCACAGAGCTCGATCACAAGATGGAGGCTATTTTCAATGTGAACTTTTTGCGTCCACCCGATTCTCTGCGTTTGTTATTTGTATTATGAGACGCTTGTGGCATGGCTGTGCATGCTATAATTAAAAAAATATTCTGACCAAGGGCTTCCACAGTTGTTGCTCCTCCTATCCGTGGCTGCTGGCACGACTCTGCAATGTACTTGTGCTCACGGCTTCATCACACGGGTATATTTTTGCGTGCACTATTGGCACATTCGACTGATTGGATAAGATTTGTGATCTTTGCTCTTGTGGAACACGAACGCGAGACGAAGATGTACTGCAAAAATGGTGAATATCTTCGGTATGTGTCCAATTGTAGCAGCATCATCCATCTGAAGCATTTGCAGAAAATTTATCAGGCAGCGTCCAAGCCAAGCGCCATAAACGGTATATGAAACCCACAACGAGCGTTAACTGTACGACTTGACGATCAACGACACAACAAAAAGTGTTATCGACGGAATTTCGACATGCAACATCGTTTCCTCGCATACCGACGCGTTAGTTATGGACTTCACTGCGATCCGCGTGTTCAAAGCGCAGTTTGTACTGATGGAGAAACACATTTGTCTGCTGTGTACAGACAACATATGTATGCTTAACTAGCAAACCAAATGATCGCTGGCCGTATCCAGAATCTGTCAAAGACGTCCATGGTTTGCTTTACCTGAGCTCCAGTTGAAATTTACGATCAGCTCATGAATCGATCTCCTTTTTACCGCATGTGTTGCATATAAGTTTCTGTGCTATAGTGCCAAGGCTGGTGCTGTGGCATGTGGCTTGCTAATGGCTGCGCCAACACTCGTCGGCCAGTGGATAAAGGCAACCAAAAAGAGAAGACCTCACCGATGATGATTGTTGCGCACATTGTTTTAGGCTTGGGTTGGCTCATCAGAGTATTCGCCATCATCCCATCATCATCATCATCACCATCATGATCGTCATCGGTATAATCTCGCTCACATTCATTGTTTTGCCCGATGCATTGATGCAGCGCTGCTATTCCCGAGATCTTCAACTTTTAAACTTCAAGGAAAATTGGGCTGAACGCAACAAAAATATGTGCACACTAAGAATTATTTCTCGAGTTCTGGCCTCTGGGCTGCCCGGTTCCTCAATAGAGGTTCGTCTGTCTTCTTTCATCTTCGAAACATTATTATCGTCACATGTCGCTCACTAATTGATTTTTCTTGTCGCCTGTTTGATTTTTTCTGCTCGTTTCGCTTTTTTTGTTTTGTCGCTAATGGTGATGGTGGTGGTGGTGGTATTGGCGTTGTCCTGCCATCATTGCAGAAAAAAGGAGAGTCTGAAAGGAAAAACTCTGAATCTACGAATGGCTTGGATGTTCTCTCAAAGTTTCTTCAATTTAAATCTCTGTGAACGTTGTGTTGCCGTCTCACCAACAAAAGAAGGCGCTCGTGGGTCATAGCACTTGGGTGACAGGCAACATCAGCCATGGCAAGCAGAAGTGCCAAATGAACATTGAAATATTTTACGACATAGCCGGCGACGCACAGTGACGATGATGGCGATGATGGCGGTGATGACTGTTGCAATAATTTTACTTTGAATTCCAGAGCTGAAAGCTTTGGACATATTGCAAAAATAGAAGATCGTGTAAGCCGGAGTAAGGAGTTGGTAGTTCGTGTAGCGTACTTGCGCGTACTTAAATTGTGGTAATTTATTATTAAATTTTTAAAGTTTTTAAATTATTCGCATATTTTTTAAGATAAGAATAGAAAATGAACTCAAGAAAAAATGGATCAAATCAACCATAGAATTCTCTGTATTAACTTCGCGTGTCCGTTGGCTGGCTGGCTGGTGGGCAGAATCTTGTGATAAATTTTTAACAGACTTCCTAAAGTCCGATTTTTTTCAAACTTTGAAAACATGTGTATTTCCCATCTTATATTAAAATTTGGGTCACCTCGGGCCTCGGGGTCGGGGGGCTCCCATACAAATTTTTTAAAAAATTTACCCGATTTTTTTAAAAATTTTATACGCATGTGTAGGTATCTCCGATGCACAACACTTTTTGTAAAAATTTGAAAGTAATCGGGCCCAGGGGTCGGGGGGGGGCACCCATACAAAGTTTATAAAAAAAGTACCCGATTTTATTCAAATTTTATACGCATGTGTATCTCCGATGGACAACACTTTCTGTAAAAATTTGGAAGTAATCGGGCCCAGGGGTCTGTAATGGTGCATGGTGTGGACACAAAAACCTGAGTGAACAAACTTCCCATGTGGAATGTGGCATGTGTAGACACAAAAAACAAAAAAACAACCCTCCCATGTGTGGACCCAAGTAATTGGGTGAACAACCCTCACATGGAAGTCTGTCGAATTAGGCAAGCGATAAGCGACTCGTAAGAGGAACCCTACAAGGAGGATAAGCAAATCGGAAAAAAAAGAAAAAGGTCAAAGAAATAGAAAATATTTATGAAAGGACAAGGAAAGAAAAAGGATAAGGAAAGAACGAAGGAGGAACAAATACAAAAAAATAAGAAAAAAAAGAACAAACAAACAGAGAGGTGTCAATTAGTGGTTAGGAAAAATCGTAATAATTATTTTCTAGGGAAAAGAGGGGATAACTATCGATACCAGGAATGTCGGTGCACTCAGCCGTCTATTTTGCAGCCGATAACGCCATGGATGGCGAGATCCCAAAGGGATTGGTTTTGGGAAGTCAAGAAAAGTTTTGAAAGGAACCAACCACACACCTTACAAGGTGTAAACGACTTGAGGAGCACCGGCACATCGACCTCCATTTCCCTCTCTGGGTGAGTCTTGTAAATTTAATTTGATTACGCCCCAAGTACCATAAATAAGGTTGAAAAACGTTCGTCTCGTGGCTGAGCATCTGTATAGGAATTGAATTGCTCCTTATCTTATCATTATATCACTCTTAAAAATTTCCCAATTAAAATTGAATACCCACCCTTGGTCATTACACTACGCTTGGAATTACCCAAAATTATAATTAAATAACTATTTTATCGTTATACTACTTTTAAAAGTATATCACATTAGAATTACCTAGTTAGAATACCATAAATACCTTTTTTTAAATTCTCTATATTAACTTCACTAGCCCGTGGCTGGCTGGCTGGCTGGCTGGCCAAATCTTGTGATCAATTTTTAACCCACTTCCTACAGCCCCATTTTATTGAAATTTTGCACACATGTATATCTCCCAAGACAACACTTTAAAATTTGAGGCCCCTCGGGCCGCGGGGTCGGGGGGCTCTCATACTTTTTACATATTTTTACCCGATTTTATTTAAATTTTGTACACATGTGTGTCTTCGATGGAAAACACTTTTTGTAAAAATTTGGAGCGATCGGCCCCTTGGGGACCCCAATATACAATTTTTAAATATCGCTATATCGCATCAGATCACGGCAAAGTCTGCGCTCTGTGCTTTGTGAGCAGCGCTGTTCGCTGCCGCTGCGTCATTTGTGAATGATTTTGCCACAAAACGAGCACACAGTGTGTGTGTATGTATGTATGTGTGTGTGTGTGTGTGTGTGTGTGTGTGTGTGTGTGTGTGTGTGTGTGTGTGTGTGTGTGTGTGTGTGTGTGTGTGTGTGTGTGTGTGTGTGTGTGTGTGTGTGTGTGTGTGTGTGTGTGTGTGTGTGTGTGTGTGTGTGTGTGTGTGTGTGTGTGTGTGTGTGTGTGTGTGTGTGTGTGTGTGTGTGTGTGTGTGTGTGTGTCCGATTAGAGAATTTACAAGAAAAATTTTAATTCTTATGGGTTGTTTTTTTTGTCATTACACTACTGATTTCTACTCATACAGCCTTTTTATCATTATATATCTTTTTAAAAAAAAAAGAATTCCTAATTATAATTTATTAACCAACCTTTTATCATTACAATACATAAGGGATTCACTATGTTCGCCCATATCTTGGTTAGATACTTAGTTTAGGTAATATAATCTCATGCCAGTTCAACTATGCACATATCTATTTCATAATCATAGTCATTTATACTTACTTAACTATCTCATATACCTACTTATACTTAATTATATATCTATTTCATACACATATTATAATCAAATTATAATCATTTATGCTTATTCAATTATCTTATATACCTATTTATAATTAATTATATATCTATTTCTTAATCATTCTCATTTATACTTACTAAACTATCTTATACACCTACTTATATTTATTAAATATCTATTTCATAATCATAATCATTTATGATTACTTAATTATCTTATATACAACTACCTATATAACTATACATCACTTAGAATTAACTATGATCACCTACATGTCTTTATATCTATATACATAAAAAACAACCCATAAAAATTAAAACTTTTCTCTAATCTGTGTGCTCGTTTTGTGGCAAAATCATTCACCAAATGCCGCAGCGGCAGCGAACAGCGCTGCTCACAAAGCACAGAGCTCATACTTTGCCGTGATCTGATGCGATATAGCGATAAAAAGCGGCCGATCGCTCCAAATTTTTACAAAAAGTGTTTTCCATCGAAGAAACACATGTGTACAAAATTTAAAGAAAATCGGGTAAATTTTGTAAAATATTTGTATGGGAGCCCCCTGACCCCGCCGCCCGAGGGGCCTCAAGTTTTAATAAAAAGTGTTGTCATGGGAGATATACATGTGTTCCAAATTTCAATAAAATCGGGCTGTAGGAAGTGGGTTAAAAATTGATCGCAAGATTCCATGACACACAAATCCACAAGCCCACAAGCCCACAAACCCACAAACCCACAAACCCACAAGCCCACAAACCCACAAACACACGGGCAAGTGAAGTTAATATAGAGAATTTAAAAATCAATTGCTGTGCGTTAGACTGGCTAAAACTCGAGAACGGCTGAAGCGATTTAGCTAATTTTGGTCTTAAATTATTTGTGGAAGTCCAGAAAAGGTTTAAAAGGTGAATTCAGCCCTGCTAGGTTGCGCTGGTATCGTTTTTTTCTGAAAATTCTTATTTATGGAACGATTTGGCTCAAATTTACACCATATAATCTATCTTCTTCTATATATATAAAGTAGAGAATTTATTTGTATGTATATTTGTATATATACTTGTGCCTAACTAGCACTGGAACGCCTTGACCAATTTCAACCAAACTTGGTATACATATTGTGGTATATATTTTTGTGGAATCAAACATAGGGGGTAGGGGGTAGGGGGTAGTAGGTTTTTTGGCTGGGGGAGGCGTGGTAGGCGATTTTATGGTCGGACCTACCGTTTTCGGTATCACACACACACTGTGTGCTCGTTTTGTGGCAAAATCATTCACCAAATGCCGCAGCGGCAGCGAACAGCGCTGCTCACAAAGCACAGAGCTCATACTTTGCCGTGATCTGATGCGATATAGCGATAAAAAGCGGCCGATCGCTCCAAATTTTTACAAAAAGTGTTTTCCATCGAAGAAACACATGTGTACAAAATTTAAAGAAAATCG
Source organism: Nephrocerus scutellatus (assembly GCA_947095585.1). NCBI lineage: Eukaryota > Metazoa > Arthropoda > Insecta > Diptera > Pipunculidae > Nephrocerus > Nephrocerus scutellatus. The sequence continues at coordinate 66,893,023 of OX352764.1, read as the reverse complement.
GGTAAATTTTGTAAAATATTTGTATGGGAGCCCCCTGACCCCGCCGCCCGAGGGGCCTCAAGTTTTAATAAAAAGTGTTGTCATGGGAGATATACATGTGTTCCAAATTTCAATAAAATCGGGCTGTAGGAAGTGGGTTAAAAATTGATCGCAAGATTCCATGACACACAAATCCACAAGCCCACAAGCCCACAAACCCACAAACCCACAAACCCACAAGCCCACAAACCCACAAACACACGGGCAAGTGAAGTTAATATAGAGAATTTAAAAATCAATTGCTGTGCGTTAGACTGGCTAAAACTCGAGAACGGCTGAAGCGATTTAGCTAATTTTGGTCTTAAATTATTTGTGGAAGTCCAGAAAAGGTTTAAAAGGTGAATTCAGCCCTGCTAGGTTGCGCTGGTATCGTTTTTTTCTGAAAATTCTTATTTATGGAACGATTTGGCTCAAATTTACACCATATAATCTATCTTCTTCTATATATATAAAGTAGAGAATTTATTTGTATGTATATTTGTATATATACTTGTGCCTAACTAGCACTGGAACGCCTTGACCAATTTCAACCAAACTTGGTATACATATTGTGGTATATATTTTTGTGGAATCAAACATAGGGGGTAGGGGGTAGGGGGTAGTAGGTTTTTTGGCTGGGGGAGGCGTGGTAGGCGATTTTATGGTCGGACCTACCGTTTTCGGTATCACCGAGACGAATAGTGCTGGTAGTACACTCCTATGGGTGGTGGGTGACCGATATTAGTGTTGATTCTATGGTTTTCGGGGTCGCTGAGTTGAATGGTGATGGTAAGATAGCTCTAGCGGGATGGTGTCATTTACTGAGGGGGGGGGGGGGGTTACCGATATTAGTGTCGATTCTATAGTTTTCGTGGTCTCTGCGGTGAATAGTGATGGTAAGACACCTCTACGGCTAGGGGTTCGATGAAGAGGGAGAGGGGTGTCGATATTACTGTCGATTCCATAGTTTTCAGGATCGCTGAGATAAATAGTTATAGTAAGACACCTCCATGCGGATGGGGTCAGGGGGGGGCTGTTTGGAGGCGATATTAGCGTCAAATTTTACACCCGTGCAACGCCGGGCACTCAACTAGTATTTAAATAAAAAGAAAGTAGTTGACAAAATTTGGACCCGATAGGTGGCGCTGGGGTGGAAAATGTAGTTTTCCCTGTATATAATCTTCATATAAAGAATATTCGAACAAGTGTACATTTTTTGCCTGTATAAGTGTCGATTTTCTGGATTGGTGAGTTGGTTAGTTATTGGGGTGTAAGCGGGCGTGGCGTCAGTGGGCGGGGGTCAGCGGAATGGGGCAGCCGGGAAACGCGGGTGTAAGTGGGCGTGGCGTCAGTTGGCGGGAGGTCAGTGGGCGGGGGTCAGTGGTATGGGTAGCCGGGAAACGAGGGTGTAAGTGGGCGTGGCGTCAGTGGGCGGGTAGCAAAGCGCCCGGAAACACCTAGTAATCTTATATAATCTTATAATACTTAAGCTTATTTAGCTATGTTTATATACATCTAATATATAAAAATCTCGTGTCACGGTGTTTGAGGCTCAACTACTCCGAAACGGCTCGACCGATTGTTATGCAATTTTTTATGTATATTTAGTAGGTATGAGAATAGGTTTTAAAGTGAAAAAAAAATACCGCTAGGTGAAAAAAAAAAAAACAAAAAATTTTTTTGAGAACGACTGGACTGATTTGGCTATAGTCCGAACATTGTTTTTGTGGTAGTATTTATGGAACGATTTGGCTCAAATTCACACCATATAATATTTAAATAAAAAGAAAGTCGTTGAAAACATTTGGACCGTGGGCGTGGCGTCAGTGGGTGGGAGGTCAGTGGGCGGTGGTCAGCGGGATGGGGCAGCCGGGAAACGCGGGTGTAAGTGGGCGTGGCGTCAGTGGGCGGGTAGCAAAGCGCCCGGGAACAGCTAGTATACTATATAATCATATCTCCCTTAAGAATACAATTTTTTATTAAATTTATGAAAATATCCCCTAATTATTTATTATAAATTTAATTAATTTTGAGTTTCTATATATTTATATATATAAATATAAATTATTTATTCCCCTAAATAAATAATTTTATTTCACCTATGTTCACACCAATACGGTATATAATTATGTTACGCTTAGATTACATGTTGAACTTTATAATTGTAATACACTTAAGAGGACCTTAGTTATATTCAATTAACGTTGTCAATTCCGTATAGTTAATATGGTACTAAAGTAAATAAAATTGTTTATAACGTGATGAGAAAAGAATAAAGAGTTTTTATTGAGTTTTGGATTCGCTGCCTCGTGATCGGTTTTTATCGTACCTTAGTACACGCAATTATAAATTTATTTATGGATGGTAGGCGCGGCTGATGGGCCAAGATCCCACCGCAATCCGGCGAGCTAGTTAGCGCGTATGCTAGGCGTGTACACCATGGCCCCGAAACAACAGCACGGCAGAAATAAACCATTACAGGTCCCATACAAATTTTATGAAAAAAGTTCCCGATTTTCTTCAAATTTTATGCGCATGTGTATCTCCGATGGACAACACTTTTTGTAAAAAAAGTTGTGGCCCCGGGGTCGGGGGGCTTCTAACAAAAATTTTAAAAAATTTACCCGATTTTATTCAAATGTATGTATGTGTATGAGAATTTACACGAAAAATTTTAATTTTTATGGGTTCTTTTATTTTTGCAATTAGGTCAAGCAACTGGCAACCTTATAATGCCAAGTCAAAGAGTGTGCATATAAATAAGGCTGCCATACGTCCCGTTTTGGGAGGGACAGCCCCGTTTTGGCAGCGTTTGTTCTTCCAAGAAATTATGTCCCTCTTTGTCCTGCTTGCTTTTTGTAAAGTTTGTCCTTCTTTATGCACAATGTACAAAATCGTTCACATAATTTTATTTATAAAACAAAAAACAAAGGGCAATTTCATTTCATCAAACAACACTAACTCTGTTGTAGAAAATTATTTTAGTCTCCCTACTGTCAAATGATTATGTAGTATGACATGTCAATGCGTTCACATCTGACATCAAGAGTGGTGCAGTTATTCTTACTATCGAGAAAGTGTTTGCTCAAAACAATTAAGGTATTTGTATTTAATTTTAAGATAATAACATGTCGTCGAGTAGCAAAAAACGCAGGACTACGTTCAACGAAAAACACCAAAAGGAATTTCCACATATAAAGACTGACAATGATAATGGTGGTGATTTTAAGGATGATTCGAAAGTTAGATGCTCAATATGTAAAATTGTTTTTTCAATTGAATATGTAGGTAAGCCTCCATAGTAAAACACAATGAATCAAACAATCATAAAAAAGAAAGTACACCATTGACAAATTTTAATTTACTGCATCGGATAGAACAATTTCATTAAGCGAACTTATTTTTGCACAATTTAAAACATGTCCCTCCCTATCCCTCCTATATATCAGAAATCCATAAAATGTCATGCTTTGACCATTTTGATATCTGGCAGCCTTAATATAAATTTTAGAAAAGGAAAGTGTTCACGATTGGTGATTTGAAAGACTACGACCGAGTACTCACATCTAGATTACTTTGTACTTAAACTTAACCATACCTATGAAACAATACCTTACATAATACTATACAAAATCGTATCAATTAAAAGTCCTCCAAGTGGTAGCCATACCAACCACTGATATTCGACGTTAAAAACTTAGTAATTCCCTACTAGATGGTTTTCAGAAAAAGCTGAGTGCGCTCACATGGGATCGTGATAGTTAAAAAAATACCTGGAAGCGTACTCTCAGGTGCTAAAGTTATGTATCTATACATACATATATATTTTTTGGAAAAGGTATATGTATATCAAATAAGTTTTAGTTTAAATTTCATTGTTAAAGACATGATGGAAAACTCTACATTTGCACATCTGTTATTTAAATACTTGATGTTGACTGATGGAGCCATCCATCACATATCAATGTAATATTAGCCTCAACGAAATGGCGTATTCCAAGATAGGTACACTGGATATGTTGTTGCGAATACGTGCACAATACTGCTGCCAAACACCTTTTGACACCTGCAGAACTCGCCGGCTGCACCATAACCTAACATCCCATCAGTTGTTGTCATGTGCCTCTACGGCACCAATGCAACATACCAGTCAAATAATTTCAAGCGATAATTTGCCGCCGTCAGGAAATATCGAATTTATTATCGGATTTGCTATTATTTATGATTTGTGAGAAATCTCGTCGTTTATCAAAGTCAATAGGGTGACATAAACTATCGATGGTTATCGATAATTTACGTCAACCGTTGGTGGTAATAATGATCTAAGGCTGTGTATCTCTGTCCCTGGCTCTGTGGTAAACATTATGTGATAGAAAAACATCTGCATTTGCGCTGCTGACGACGATGACATGTTGTATGCATCATAAGCTAAAAAGTGCTTTCCTTGATGTATACAAGTGTGTTCTCGTACAATGTACATACATATACACCAAAATATTTGTTAGTGGCAATTTTTTACCGCTAAGAAAATCTCAGGTAGACGTCCCAACTTTTACCATCAGTCACACAGCGCAACAAACGGAACAATCAGTCCGAGTTCCGTTACTTTTTATATATTTACATCTTAATAAATTGCATTATTTCATAGCAGGAAAACGTACCTTTCAGATGTTTATGTGTGTTGCACCTACTGAAGCAGTGTACAATAGACATGACGTGATATGTATCTTTCTAGCATACAACATAATATAAAAGCTAGGTCTTCGAGAAGCTGGCTACAAGTAATAGAAGTTTGCTGCGCAGATGATCTCACTTACACTTTATTTATATAGTGCGCATCGAAAATAGATATACTCGTATTACTTTATATTGATTGATGTTTCCTATCATGGTTATGAGAATTCATCACAATATGCAGGATAAAATGCACATGGTGTCGAAGTCTCCAATTAATTTTCTTTAATTACAATTACAATCGCTACTTGTTACACGTGAAAGTAAAAGTAGCTTATGTTATCAATCTATATGAGTTTTCTCCTTAAATGTCATTGTGTATTAAAAAAATGCACAATGTGTAAAATTTGAAGAAAACCCTGCGGGCCAAGGGCCTCCAAATTTTAAAAGAAAGTGTTGTCATAGGAGATAGAAATGTAAGCAAAATTTCAATAAAATCGGGCCTTAGAAAGTGGGTTCAAAATTGATCACAATATTTGGTGTGCCAGCCAGCCAGCCACGGGCACGCGAAGATAATATAGAGAATTAAAAAAACAACCCATAAAAATTTAAATTTTTCATCTAAATTCTCTAATCGCATATTCATAGGTGTGCAAAGTATTCAAACTTATATTAAATTTAAATAAATTTATAACTGGACTTTTTTTTTTTTTATTGTAGGAGAAAATCATCGAAACAAACATTTGACATCAGATGTTAAAATTGAAAATGCTCAGATCATTTTATTCTGAGCACTTAGAGCACGCTCATACTCTGAGCAAATAAGAAACACGAACATTTATCTTGAGAACTCTTTGACTGCTCTGAACTAATTTATGAAAACGCGAAATGACAGAATATTTTGAAAACTTGTTGTTCTATCTGTAAGTTGATATCGACAACAGAAAACGACATCAATAAAAATAAAATTCAGTAAATAATAAAAATGTAAGTTGAATTAAGCATAAAACATTTATGTCTCGTTTCATTAGCTGGGTTCATTTGTGCGTGAGCTAAGATTTCTCTCTCTCTCTACCACCAAAACCATGCAGCGCAGCCGACTGCGCAGCACACACCGCACACAGTCCATAAAGGGCGACGAATATCTGATGCCAGTATAGATATTTAAAAAATGTATAAGGTCCTTGCGGCCGAACCCGGGACCCGATCACTACCAAATTTTCGAAAAAGTATTGTTTATTGGGTATAAATGTGTGTAAAATTTGAAGAAAATCGGGTAAATTTTTTAAAATTTTTGTATGGGAGCCCCCCGACCCCGCATCCCGAGGGGCCTCAAAATTTAATAGAAAGTTTTGTCTCCGGAAATACACATGTGTGCCAAATTTCAATAAAATCGGGCTGTAGGAAGTGGGTTAAAAATTGATCGCAAGAATCCATCACAAATCCACAAACCCACAAGCCCACAAACCCACAAGCCCACAAACCCACAAGCCCACAAACCCACAAACACACGGGCAAGTGAAGTTAATATAGAGAATTAAAAAAAACAGAGAACCTAACTACTCGTATATTGGTCGAGTTATATTTTTGAACCCTTACATTTTGTTGTGTTTTTTTATTTGTTTGTGTCTGTCGGAATCGTGTGATCAATTTATTAAACCACTTTCTAAAGTTTGATTTTATTGAAACTTTGCACACATGTGCATCTCCGACAAGAACACTTTCTATTAAAATGTGGAAGTGATTGGGCAGGGTATTTTATTTAAATTGTGCACATATGATCATCTTCGATGACAACACTTTTTGTAAAAATTTGAAAGTGATCGGGCCTCAGGGCCAAAGGACTTCCATATAAATTTATTAATAATAAAACGATTTTCTTTAAATTTTGTACACATTTCTATCTCCGATGACAACGCTTTTTGTAAAAATTTGGTAGTGATCGGGCCACAGCACCAAGAGGGGCTCCCATATATATTTTTTCAAAATTAACCCAATCAAACTTTTTTTTTAGTGTTTCGGTATTGCGTCGATTTGGTTTCGTAACCCTAAACAAGAAACACATCTATATAAATAACAAGTAAATGTAAAACAACGTTGTTTTTCGGGTAGAAACTTTTATGTATACATCGACGCACGCCACACACTCCTTTATTATTTGGAATAATCGCCAAAATATCTGTTTTTGAGGTCGGGGCATTTTTTAAAGTATTTTCTTTTTTCCACGCTACACACGCGACTGGCGACACGCATCAAACGCGGAAAATTGAAGCCCTCTAGGTTGTGCGAAAGGTGGTTAAAAAAGACCTTAAAAACGAGAAAAGGGCGCGATTTCATTCCATCACACGAGCCACACGCGAAGGGCGACACGCGTTATACGCGGAATATAAAAAATACTATTTTGGACTAGACACTCACAAAATTTAAGCTCTCTAAGTCGTGTGAAAGGTAGTTAAAAAGGAAAAAGTCGAAAATACAGACAAAAAGGGGTCAAGTCACAAGTTAAATAAAATGTTTTAACATGTTGACTAATAAAACTACATTTTTAATTAAAAACGTTTAGTATTGTGCGTAGTAGTCTGCTCTGATCTGAAACAAATTGAAAACTGGCGTTGAGTTTTTTTTTTAAATTCTCTATATTAACTTCGCGTCCCCGTGTGTTTGTTGCTTGTGTTTCGTGGAATTTTACGATCAATTTTTAAAACACATCCCAAAGCCCGATTTCATTGAAATTTTGCACACATGTTTACTTCCGGCAACGACACTTTTTATTAAAATGTGGGCCAAGGGATGCCCTTTTTTTCTTAAAAATGTACGCAATTTTTTTTAAATTTTAAACACATGTGTATCTATGATGGGCGACAATTTTTGTACAAATTTTGAAGATCCCGGGTTCCGGGGTCGTGGGGCTTCATACAAATTAAAAAAAAAATAACCAGATTTTCTTACAATTTTATACACATATGTATCTCCAATGGACTCTGTTCTGAACGTGTATGCCTGGAGTCGTTGGATCTATCAGACAACTTGACCTTCTGGTTCCCTGAACTGCATTAACCTCTTGAGAGCTGCATGGTAAGTTCGAAGAAGAAATTCCTGAACATATAGGTGCTTGTGGAAGTGTTTGACGACAACAGCTAGCAACTAGTTCGCGTCACACAGTAGTTCTTCTCGGGCTTAGAAAGCGAACGGCTGTAGTACGCTATTACGCTACTGTCCTCCTTGATTCTACGATAGAACCGCCCCTATTCTCGCATTGCTCGGCTCAGTGTCCAGGATGAAGAGTTCTGCTGCTCATTAAGAGGATTAAAGATATAGTATATCGGATCCAACAAAACCCCAGATGTAAAATGAAAGTTGTTCACATCGACAGATTGACAAGGTACAACATCAGAAGGAGTGCTGAATCTGTTTGTGACGAACAGAATTAAGGTGGGGGTAATGTTACGAAAAGTAGTTAGTAGCGCAGATAACGGGATTCGAATTCCAGATCAATCGCAATGTTCAATCGTCCAATATAAGCACTAAAAATAGCATACTTTTAGGCTGTAAGACTTTATTTGAAATGTAACCGCCTGCCAGTTTGGATCATTATGCACTGGTCAAAAATGTAGTCAAACCAGTTTGTGGGGTTTGTCCAGTTTGTGTGTAGGAACATGATTGAACATGTAGTTTATTTTTAGAAGATGGCTCATTACATATAAGTATCGTTAGTTGTAAATAAGTGAACATTTTCTCGATATTTCTGTCTATAAGAAGCTTTCTGGAAGCTTTTCAATGAGTATAAAAGGTGACGTTCGCTGCAGAGAAATCATTAGTTATTTGGAATGTAACCAGTCAAGTTGTCAAAGTTCTTGCAAAGTAATAAAGCTACCACCTAAAGAATTATTGTAAAGTACAAGTATTATAAATGTTTTTGTGTGCATTTAAAAGTTACCCAATATAAATTCTGAACTTGTATTATTTTTATTGTCTATTTATTAAAGTTGTTATTTGTAAATTAATAAACTTGTATTGTGTTTTATTCGAATTCGAAATCGAATCGAAAGCCTAAATTTCATAACAATATTTTTTATACTTTTGTTCCTAAAACGAAATAAAAACTGAACTAAAATTTACGCCATCGCAAGCTGTTGACCTAAACAATTGTTTAAAAAGAATTTCCATCAAATTCTGACTGGAAGAAGTCGACATGAAAATCGAGTGGACAAACTAACAAACTGACAAACACACGAACGCTGCAAAAAATTCCTTTGTCCTGATTATTAGCTTTGCCCTTCGGGCTCGCAATAAAGAGGTAAGTTTTTCTACACTTTCAAATGAACACGCTAGTCTTGAAAAGTACTGGACCGATTTTGTTCAGCTTGGTGAAACTCAGGGATGGTGATCAGTAAGTGGTGGGAGAGGAGAGTGGTTGTGGTAGTACCATACTACCGGCCGTTCAGCCGGGCAACGCTAGTTATTTTAGATCATCTTGAATACTACTAGATCGATTTTGATCAGATTGTTACCATTGTACAATAGCTTTTTACTTGGTGGTTATAGGCCTGTGTTTTGCGGTCAGCGCCTGGTGTCAGTGTGGGGAGGAAGTAAGTGTAAGAATAGGTGGTGGTGGTGAGGGTGGGATGTTTAGGTTAGGGATGGGATGAGTGGGGTTGAGGCGTGGTGGCGACAGCTAGGAAAATAAAAATTCACAGCGAAAATGTCTGCACATTAATAGCATAAATAAGGTCCAAAGTTCTTTTCAAGTGTTTTTTGTATAATGTTGGTTTAAATGTTCCTAAATTTACCGTTTTGAAGGAACGCATATATAGCGATCCCATCAGACAAGCGGCAGCCAACAATTTAAAGAACATTTCTTCTTCAAACGTACTTACAGAGCAGTTGTCGCTGGTCGGTCTGTACTAGCGCGTATCAGTCCTATGCACGAAATAATATTCAACCCGTTCGTCCCACAAAGAATTTATTAGATTTCTGTGCCAACGCGTCGCGTTGTCGTCCTCGTCTTGTTCAAAACTTTGACTGTTTCACAATGGTGAATGCGCATATGAATTTCCGACCTCCTGACCTTCTGTCACATCCCGCGTTCCTTTACGCGCACTATTGAAAACTCAATGCAACATAAAATTTTAGAGTTGTGTCAGAGAAAAGGCGTCAGCAGTGGAGTGAAGTGAACCGAAAGTAGATTTCAAAAGTTGTTTAGTTCGTCCTTTCATTTTATCGTCGTCTTTCTGTTGTGTTTTTGTTTGCTTCTCCATCTACATAGCGAATATTCGACAGTAAGAACTTGCAATTCTTCTTCAGTCATCATTTACTGCCCATACTATTTTCAACCGCTCAACCGAACTACCCACCCACCCACTCAACGACTGCGATATAAAATTTTATTTGACGATGCCATTTTGTATCGATTTCCCACAATTTTAGACGATGGATGAAAATTCCTTTAAACATTAAGTCTGACTTATGAGGCCGAGACAAGTCCTTGTTGCACGACGACGCGACGATCGACGACTACAGACAACCACTCACAACTCTATAGCCCATTTCAAAATACGAGTACAAACATATATATAAATTCTAGCTTGCCCACATAGAAAAATAATAATAATAATAAAATAAAATTGTGTGTACGCTTAAGTTTCCTTCAGTCGGTTATTTTGGGTAGTAGCAAAGAGTACAGGAGAGAAAGGGGATTAATGTGGGTCGGAGAACCAGTTATTATTGTACTTGTGGGTAGGGGAGATGTGACTTCGGAGAAAATTGCAACCACTACGACTATACAGAATTCGAATGTCCTCGTTATATGATGGTCATAAAGCAGCATTCTTCTGGGGTATTACCCGGTTCCGACCACTAAAAATATTCTTTCTCTTCTGTTTTTTGGGTGATATTCGGAAAATTCGTAACGCCATCGTCCATTCGATTTCACTTGTTTGAAAAAAGGACTCAACTTATACAGAAATATTGGAATTTATTCAACAGTTCCAGCAACTAAAAATAATACTTAGAAGAGTACGAATCGCGTAAACAAACATTTCCACAATGACTTAGACGACGAAAGAGTTAAATTTAACGTATGTTTTTATTACAGTAAGAATGTAAGAAAAAGTTCATACAAACTTTACACTTTACAGAGAAATTACAATAAATTAGCTTATTACTGTTTCTCGTTGCGTTAAATAGTTATGAGGTCGATAGATACATAGTTTAGTTAGTTTTGGCTAACCCCCACGTCTCTACACCTGGGACAACAACTTTTAGAAAATACTTTGCACAGATATGTATCTTCGATGACAGAACTATCTGTACAAATTTGGAAGTGCCCCATGGCCCGAGGGGCTCCCATACGAAACCATTTAAAATTAACTGGATTTTATTCAAACTGCGCACACATGTGTATCACCGATTAAAGAATTTACATGAAAAATTTTAACTTTTATGGGTTGGTTTTTTGTATCTTCGCTACGTACAAAAGCACTAATTGGCCCGCCTACATCATAAGGAGGATCTTCCTAGACCTTGATCCGCCAACGTTTGTCTTCGTCTGACTTTTTAAGCTCTTCGCATCGGTCAACAGATCGTCAGATATCTTTGAGCATTTCTGACGATCTGTTGAGGCGGACACGGTTACAGCAATTCAACGTCCTAAGTACTTTGTTGAGATTTAGCTGATATTGAGAGCAGTGTTGACCGCGAAATCAGTCGGTGTGGGGGATGGTTAGCACCGCTGGCTTCCACTCCAAGGCACTCGGTTTGCTTCCGGGCACGTCCAAAAAACGCACGTATTTTTCTCACCACATTGATCATCTAGATTACAAACACACATGATACAATGCTGTAAATGTGATTAATGTTGCTGAATACTGCTGTATTCCCATGTGCCTCTATCATGGTATAGCGTTGTGGAGCACCCCGTATAAGATTTTCTCCTCTATCCTGCAAGACGGGATATCCCAATACGGTAAAGACATTATTCGCACATACGAGTGCAGCTTCATCACAGGAAAATCAACAACTTATCACCTTAGGTACGCGATGGCAAATATCTAGAGTTACAAAACTCATAACACCATCTGTTTTACTTTAAAGCCACGTATTATAGCAAACACAGAGTAGATCTTTAAAAAGCCTTGAGAGATTTCGACAACTAAAATAAAATGACACGACTATGTAGGTTTAGAATAATGTTATCGGCCAATTAAATATATACGGATCTCTATAAAGCACGGGCTGTAACAAGGCGATGGATTGGCCTTCATCCTTTTCATACTGGCATTGGTTTAAGTGAACTGACGTTTTTATATAAGGGCGCTAGTGATAATCCCATTAAGTTCATCCAGATACTGGCTTAGGCAATCGATATTGTGATTATTGGTAGAAACCTAACGAGAAAATCTTATACGCGTTACTCAACAAGGTTATACCACGATAATTGCTGCAGGTTTTATATCTCCCTTCGTATGTATGGGGCGCAGAATGCCTCTTCGCCAGTCTTCTTGCATCTTTTCTTCCTCCCATACTTGCTTGGTCCGAGTCGACATTGGTACTTCGGTACGTTCGTACCGTCATCAGGTTCAGGTTGTCGCGGTGGTCTATCAACACGTGGTCTATCTGGTTGCGAGTGGCTCCATCAGGAGATACCCAGGTGGCTTTGTGGATATTTTTACGCGCAAACCTTGTACTCGCAACGACCAAATTATTGCTTGCTGCCATCTCCATGACTCGTTGTCCATTGTCATTAGTGTTCTCGTGAAAGCTATGGGTGCCAATGGACTGCCTGAATACTGGCTCCCTACCTATTTTGACATTCATATACCACAGAATGATTTTTACGTATATTTTTTACGTATTACTTATACTTTTAAATCTGCCCCGCACGCGAATGGTGCATAGCCGTTCATTTACTGCTTTAAAGCCGATAACGGTGGGTTTTATTCTTTTGCTGACTAGAAACCCCGAGCACATGCTGTCTTGCATGACAGCTGTAATATATATCATATTTTGATTTTTATAAGACACCATTACACGCCCACCGCATCACCTGAAATGCTGTTATGTCAGAAGTATATTTGGACAGGATATCGGCCAGCTGCTGTACAGCTCGAGCTCTATGCAGTGAGCGTACGTTTCGTGAGGAAATTCTTAAATCGTTTAGCCGTTTCGTTGCCGTGGTCGTCGTTGTTCACCAGTGTATCCGTGGCTGATTTGGGGTTCTGTAATATAGTTTTTTACGGGCCAACCTTACTTTGAAGGGACTAGCCCGATCATTTCGGTTTTTCTGTACTGGAGGAAAATTACCAGCGGCCACCAATTGGAGGTTTCATCGCACTTCCACCAGTCAGAGATAGTTACGGCCACATGCATTTCTGAAGCATTCTGTGTTATTCGCCCTACTCTGCTGATGGCTGACCACTTACAAAAAAATACTTATGGAGATTTTTTGCCGTGTGCGAGAAAGACCGATTACGGAGACTCTATAATGAGTGTAACCCCGATGTTGACATCGTGAAAAGAATCAGGCTCGGTAGACTTATGGAACACGACATCAAGGATGGCCAAGCCTACGCTGGAAGAATGGTCTAGACTAGAACGCCCACAGTTTATGGATGCCCAACTGTATGACTTTGGCCAAAAATCGACTGAAGAGAGATACGGTAATGAGCTGATAGCATTATCTAGATAATAATAATTTTAGAAAACAAACCAAGTAAAAATAGAAATATCAGTATAGGCTAAGAATCTAACTTTAACATTCAGCATAAGTGTTCTGCTCTTTTTTCCTTATAATACTCACCTGGTTTTACTTTTGGTATAATAAATTGGCATTGAAACATTATTTGAAATCACTGTTTGTGGTATGTATTTAAAGGCATCTATATTCATAGTGTGCACTCTGTAAATTACCTTAAATATCAATCGCCTCAGATTAAGTTTGAAGATTTGAAAAAAAAACCGAAGCAAATTCCAACATGATTTGCAAGAAATTTTCTCACACATTTCCTGAATATGAAACGAATTAGTAAGAATAAAGAACAAACCGTTCAATCGCAGGTGGCAGCACGGTGGGCAAAGGACGGCACCCACAGCAAACTAACAACTTAACCATCAAATCTCACTTACAAAGGCTCGCTTTTTTTTACGACGCTTGTCTGTTGCTGACTTCTCCGCCATTCCCTTCATTGACTACGACGGAGTTCCTAAGGTGTGGTGGTTTTTTTAGAGTTCCAAGCGTTGACGTATGAGTAGATCTGTTTTGAATCGTTAGCTCGTAGCTGGGTGCACGGATAGATACGCTCCATTTATAGGTTTGTGTGAGTAACAGATGCATATTAGAAAGTATTTTCTGTTATTTCGTAAGATTATCTATGGTGTTTAACAGCGACTTCTACACTGGCGCAAATTTTCTTTCAGTATTTAAATTGTAAATCTGACTGTTGGCTGTTGTTGTTTAAATTAAAAATTATGTGATTTGAACTTGTGTGAATGTTGCACCATTGTCAACTGTTTCTAACATTTCAACTTTCTGACTTTCTGAGTGCTACGATTTCGACAAGCATCAAGTGAAAAGTCTTCAATATCAAATGAAGCATAATAAAAGAAGAAACTTTTATAAAAGTCCACGTTTTTCTTGTGGACTAAAATGAAGAAAATAAAAAAAATATATATATAAAAATATACATACATATATTAATATAAATATAAAAATGAGTTTTTAGATAAACTTGTTATTGATTTTTATTTTTATTGTTGTTACGTTCATAAGAAAAAAATATTAAAAAGCTTTGCTTACTACGCATTTTCTGGAGAAAATTGACCTTAAATTGAAAAATGGGCAAGAAAACTAGAACAGGAGCAATTTCCGTTAACATGGGTCAGGGTACAACAAAGCTTTTAAGCTTTTTTTAAATATCCGATAAATCATGTCAATATTGGAGATAGACCCTTACTGTACAACGATTTTTTCATAGAATATACCCAATAATAATTTCTCAAATTATTCTTCACGAATTAGGGGACACCCTGTATATACATACATATGTATTTTAAATAAATTTATTGTTGAAATACCTTTTAAAAAGATCATCAGAGCGAACTCTGATGTTTATTCTTTATTGTCATACTTCAGACTAAATCTTACAAAACATTCGATAGCTTAATTATACCTTAAAATATTCCTCTGTTTCCCGCTGTTTTGCCCTGTCTGCAATTCTGTTGAAGTTGCTGCTGTTGCAGTTGTTGTTGCACAAAGCGCGATTTGACTCCCGTTTACCTATTTTATGTTTTGTAAATCTTCCTTAACTATTCTTAACTTGATTTGCATACTTATAGCTAGCGAATTACTAATAGAATTTGTTCTTCCAACAGACTTGTTTAAGTTATTGATAATAATTGTCAGGTTATTCATTCGTTTCGATAACATTTGATTAATTATGACTTGTTTGTCATTGTTTCTATTTAAGGTATTTAGATTATTTTCAATCATTTCAAAATCATGGTGGTCTGGTGAGCCAGAGATAAATTTCCACGCTGCACCCAGCATGTTAATTGCTCTTTTTGGCTTGATTTTTCAAAATGGTAAATAGAGTTTTAAAAAATTTTGGTATTCATTCAACTTTAAAACGTGTGCTATTTTGAATGTACCGATTTGTATTTTCGCCATACCATATTGACTGTTACAAGGTAGGAAATGGTATCTGGCGATCGGCCATGGAAAAGTGATAATGGAGTCGGAAGATTAACTTTAAAATTATGAACAGCATGACGAAATTCTTAGGAGTGTTCCTTATCTGGTTACGGTGGAGCAGCTACCGTTTGTTTCTTCCGTTTCCTTTTTGCGAGAAAAATCACTACTTGGGGGCTTTTTCTCTAACACCTATTTTCTTAAAAACTCCAGATTAATTTTGTGCTTTTTGAGAACTTTTATTTTTTTATTATTTTGTTGTTGACGCGCGTTTTTCTTAAGGACTCTGGCATAGGATTAATACTGAAACTGCTTAAGGGTACTGGTTATCCACAACAAAACGCTTTTGCCACACTTTTTATATTATTTTCTCGGGCGCCAGTTTAATAAATTTATTGCTTAAATACTTTTTTTATTTTTTTTTTCTTAATTGTCACACTTCAGACTAAATTTTACAAAACATTCGATAGCTTAATTATACCTTAAAATATTCCTCTGCTCTGCCGGTGTTCTGCAATTTGACTCCCGTTTACCTATATCGCAACTGGAACTGCAGTTATTGTTGTTCTGGTTCAAAGAAGACGCTTGCGCTGCAAAATATCTAGAGCGGATGTGCGTGCAGGTATATTTAGTGCTAGCTTGAATTGTTGAGGAAATTTCTAGTTAACTTGTACATGCATACCACCAAAAATCACACATGTTAGTATCAGATTAGGGAAATGAAGATGTGCATTAATTTTGAATATATGATACTTCATATAAAAACAATTTTTTTTATAGTTTTCACAAGCGGAAAGCGGGTTGCACCCTTATAATGCTCGGGTATATGCTTGGCACAGCGTGGGCGTGGGAAAAGGAGGATAAAAGAGAGCTCATAGACATGAGCTTGTGTTTTGAATGCCTGTGGATCATAGTGATGTGGAAAGATTGACAAAGCATTCCAGATACGTGTTGTACGGCTCAAGAACGAATCCCTGAACGTCGTCCGAATATGGGCTTAAGGGTAAACTGATGAGCATTTAGAGCGCCACAAGTATTGCGGTTGAATCCAAGGAGAGTTGGCATGCAACTGGCTATTTCTCTTGAGCAACGCTGTAGAAGAAGCTATAAAACAGTGACAATCAGAAAACGTTCCTGCGGTGTTCAAGCAAATCTATTGAATTCGCTATTAGGTCACCGATAAGTTTTATCGCATGGTTTTGTATTCCATCTAGCTGATGCAAGGTAGTTTTAGGCGCACCAGACCAGATATGGCAATTGTACTCAAGTTTAGGGCGAATAAAAGCCTGGTATATAGTAGCCAGATCAGAGGGAGTGAAATATATCTTGCATCGGGCTAGAAAACCTAAACATTTGGCATCATTTTTGGCGACGGTAAATATCTGGTCATTCCAACGAAGTTTGTCGTTAACGCACATACCGAGAATTGCGAGATTTTCAGTTTCTTATTACTTTTACATTTATTACAACAACACTTCTTTTAGGCGGTAGCAGTACTACTTTGCAAGAACGAATGAATCCTCTGCAGGGAACGCCACCTTTTATACTCACTGAAAACTTTCCAGAAACTTCCAATCTTATAGACAAAAATATCCAGAAAATTGTTGCTACTTCCCTTATTTACAACTAACCATACTCATATGTATGTGTTTAATTCTAATTCAGTGGCTATTTTTAGTACATGGCGTGTACATTGCGATTTATCTTAGGATTCGAATTCCATTATCTACTAGCTACTTTTCGTAACAATATTGTAAATTACATTCCTTCGATTTTTATTGTTATTTTAATTTTAATAAAGGGCATAGCCCACCTTATTACCGTGGCGCAAGTCATTAAGGGAGTTCTCCTTTGGCAA
The DNA here is from genome assembly GCA_947095585.1 of Nephrocerus scutellatus. Lineage (NCBI taxonomy): Eukaryota > Metazoa > Arthropoda > Insecta > Diptera > Pipunculidae > Nephrocerus > Nephrocerus scutellatus. Next base: position 66,875,789 of record OX352764.1, on the reverse strand, counting down.
GAAGTTTATGTATAAAAAAATGAATCAGAGGGAATTCGGAGAATATAAATTGAATCCGGCTACAATCGTGAGGAATGTGATTTATTGTAAATCACAATGTGATTTATTGTAAATCACCTTCCTTCTATTTTTTAGTTTATTTTTAATTTTAGTTCTCCCTTGGCAATAAGTGTATTTGTATAAAAAAGAATACAAAAAACGGACAGACTGATGTGGTGTCGCGAAACCAAACCTAGCCAAACCAAAACCTAGCCCCATGATGTTCTATAATCAAAAACCTCCCACCAAAGCTCCTCATCCAAGGACAACTCTCCCTCCTCACCACTCACGAAACTAACTAAGTTTAGTTGAAATTGGTCCATACATTTCAGAGCTAGTGCAGCACAAATATACAAGCATATCAATTCTCTTATTCATGTATTACTAGCTGTTTTCGTACGATCAGCTACCCGCACACATGAGCCTTCCTCCTACCATCGCAGGTTGGAGAGTTTACTGTAGCCTATAACCTTCCCCCACCAGCCAATAATTTACATTGAAAACTTCATAAAAATTGGTTTGTAAATGCGGCTGATATTAACATATTTCATTTCCTAACCCCCTGGGGAAGACGGGTATGCCATAGCCTATAACCTTCCTCAATCTGCCAATAACATACAACGAAATTTTCATAAAAATTGGTTTGTAAATGTGTCTAATGTTAAAACAAACTCCCACCCCTCACCGTCACCACTAAATTTTACAAAACATTCGATAGCTTAATTATACCTTAAAATATTCCTCTGCTCTGCCGGTGTTCTGCAATTTGACTCCCGTTTACCTATATCGCAACTGGAACTGCAGTTATTGTTGTTCTGGTTCAAAGAAGACGCTTGCGCTGCAAAATATCTAGAGCGGATGTGCGTGCAGGTATATTTAGTGCTAGCTTGAATTGTTGAGGAAATTTCTAGTTAACTTGTACATGCATACCACCAAAAATCACACATGTTAGTATCAGATTAGGGAAATGAAGATGTGCATTAATTTTGAATATATGATACTTCATATAAAAACAATTTTTTTTATAGTTTTTACAAGCGGAAAGCGGGTTGCACCCTTATAATGCTCGGGTATATGCTTGGCACAGCGTGGGCGTGGGAAAAGGAGGATAAAAGAGAGCTCATAGACATGAGCTTGTGTTTTGAATGCCTGTGGATCATAGTGATGTGGAAAGATTGACAAAGCATTCCAGATACGTGTTGTACGGCTCAAGAACGAATCCCTGAACGTCGTCCGAATATGGGCTTAAGGGTAAACTGATGAGCATTTAGAGCGCCACAAGTATTGCGGTTGAATCCAAGGAGAGTTGGCATGCAACTGGCTATTTCTCTTGAGCAACGCTGTAGAAGAAGCTATAAAACAGTGACAATCAGAAAACGTTCCTGCGGTGTTCAAGCAAATCTATTGAATTCGCTATTAGGTCACCGATAAGTTTTATCGCATGGTTTTGTATTCCATCTAGCTGATGCAAGGTAGTTTTAGGCGCACCAGACCAGATATGGCAATTGTACTCAAGTTTAGGGCGAATAAAAGCCTGGTATATAGTAGCCAGATCAGAGGGAGTGAAATATATCTTGCATCGGGCTAGAAAACCTAAACATTTGGCATCATTTTTGGCGACGGTAAATATCTGGTCATTCCAACGAAGTTTGTCGTTAACGCACATACCGAGAATTGCGAGATTTTCAGTTTCTTATTACTTTTACATTTATTACAACAACACTTCTTTTAGGCGGTAGCAGTACTACTTTGCAAGAACGAATGAATCCTCTGCAGGGAACGCCACCTTTTATACTCACTGAAAACTTTCCAGAAACTTCCAATCTTATAGACAAAAATATCCAGAAAATTGTTGCTACTTCCCTTATTTACAACTAACCATACTCATATGTATGTGTTTAATTCTAATTCAGTGGCTATTTTTAGTACATGGCGTGTACATTGCGATTTATCTTAGGATTCGAATTCCATTATCTACTAGCTACTTTTCGTAACAATATTGTAAATTACATTCCTTCGATTTTTATTGTTATTTTAATTTTAATAAAGGGCATAGCCCACCTTATTACCGTGGCGCAAGTCATTAAGGGAGTTCTCCTTTGGCAAGAAGTTTATGTATAAAAAAATGAATCAGAGGGAATTCGGAGAATATAAATTGAATCCGGCTACAATCGTGAGGAATGTGATTTATTGTAAATCACAATGTGATTTATTGTAAATCACCTTCCTTCTATTTTTTAGTTTATTTTTAATTTTAGTTCTCCCTTGGCAATAAGTGTATTTGTATAAAAAAGAATACAAAAAACGGACAGACTGATGTGGTGTCGCGAAACCAAACCTAGCCAAACCAAAACCTAGCCCCATGATGTTCTATAATCAAAAACCTCCCACCAAAGCTCCTCATCCAAGGACAACTCTCCCTCCTCACCACTCACGAAACTAACTAAGTTTAGTTGAAATTGGTCCATACATTTCAGAGCTAGTGCAGCACAAATATACAAGCATATCAATTCTCTTATTCATGTATTACTAGCTGTTTTCGTACGATCAGCTACCCGCACACATGAGCCTTCCTCCTACCATCGCAGGTTGGAGAGTTTACTGTAGCCTATAACCTTCCCCCACCAGCCAATAATTTACATTGAAAACTTCATAAAAATTGGTTTGTAAATGCGGCTGATATTAACATATTTCATTTCCTAACCCCCTGGGGAAGACGGGTATGCCATAGCCTATAACCTTCCTCAATCTGCCAATAACATACAACGAAATTTTCATAAAAATTGGTTTGTAAATGTGTCTAATGTTAAAACAAACTCCCACCCCTCACCGTCACCACCAAAGTGGGGGTGTTCTATACTATAACCTTCCTCCATCTGCCAGTAATATACATCAAACATTTCAAAAAAATCGGTTGGTAATTGTAAGTTTGCATAAGTAACAACGGCACACAATTTCATTTTTTTATATAGATAGATAGAAGAAGATTTTTATGCGTTTCCATAAAATCTGTCTGTTTATCGTGATCGGAATACAAAGACATTTGGTTATTGAAGTACATATTGTAGGATGCAGTGTATTTTTAAGTCATGTGCTGAGTCTTTGTGTTTTTATTTGTTTTGCTATATGTGAAAACAATAACGAGTATTTTGTCTGAACGGCAGAAAGAACAAAACCCGATATTGTTAGTTGTGGAGCTCTAAATGCTCATCAGTTTCCCATCAAGCCTTGTCTTCGGACGTGCTGTTAAGTTTAGACATTATTTATTCAGCCATACAACACGTACTCGTGTGTGGAATGCTTTGCCTAGGTCTGTTGTTTGTAAGTTTAACTATGTCTCGCAGGTATTCAGAAAGCTCACAGACATCTCCTCTTTTTCCCTCCTTAACCATAAGGCCCACGATGTGCCAAGTATATAGTCTAGTATTCTAAGAAAGCAAGCCCATTTACGCATGTGCAAATTATAAAAAATATGTAACTGAAAATAGTTTTTTTGGCAAGAAAGCCAGGGCACGACCTTCACCTGATGTTCCCACTTTTAGCCAAGTGGCTAGTGCCGTCAGGTAGGGTGTAGGGTAGGTAGGGTCTTTTTCAAGAGGCGGTTGTAGACATCTCAATTGAGATGGCCGACAGTGGCGTGTGGCCATATTTCGCCAACTCGCATCTCAAATCGGGATGGCTGGTCTTCATCTGCTCAGACAGTGCTACTGCTGGGTGGATGCGCTCGAATTTTGAGAGGATTAGAGCCAAGAGTGAATTAAGCGTGACGCCGGTGGAAGAGGGATCCTTCCCTAAACTACACATCGTCCGCAGACTATTTCCACAGAGTCTAGAGCTCTCCTAAAGAATCTTGCTACTTTATACGCGCAAAACACCGAGCACCGATAAGGTTTCAACGACTGGCCTTGCTAACTCTGACAAAGAGAAAGTCGCTAGCCGACAGGCAGTGCCACTGGGCATGCCCATTTCCCAAGGGACGAGGGAAATATAACCCTTGATCTCGTCGAAGAGCCTTGGGTTATAAGCCTTGTGTTAAAGGTCTACAGAATCAGACAAGTAAGTTGATTTTTAAAAGCGGTGAGTATGTGCCAAGGGCGGCCTGCTTGACCAGCACGAGAATTAATTTTCTTCCAATTACAGAATATACAACAAAGGACCTGGTGGCCCTGTAAGTGGAAGTTCCGACCGAGAGGGGAACTCATAATATCGTGTGAACTTCTGAATAGTTCCCCGGCAACGATGACAAAATTCCACCAAGAAATGTCCAGAAGCCAATGCACATCATGAGGTCTGGGGCAGCAGCGGCATCAATAAAAGGGGTGAGTGTCTTTTTGAATATCTTATTAGTAAACATGTAGAGATCATAAATAATGGCTCTAAACCTACCTTTATAAGTGCAATCCGCGAAGAGGTACTTGACCTCACACTCGCCAGTCCATTTATCTCCAATATTGTTGAAAACTGGCATGTGTCTGACGAAGCCTCGCTGTCAAACCATCATCACATCAGGTTTGACATTCCCGGCAAACTGACACAAGTTTTTTCTAGATACGTTTCTAAATCTACGTACTAGAATCTGTATCGGGGACTTGTCCTCTCTAAATTGGAAATGCTTGTCACGTCTGTAGAGTCCACAGGGGTTCTTGATGAGGCACCGTACCAGTTAAAGAAAGTGCTACTTAGTTCATATCATGAAAGTTGTCTCCGTAATACCAGTTTGTGTAATTGTAAGGTTCCCTGGTGGAACGACGATCTGGCTAAGCTTAGGAAGAGAATTAGAAACCTCTTCAACGCTGCTAAACGCTTGGGACGAATATAGGTTCGCCCTTACAGAGTACAACTCTGAATTAAGGCGGTCAAAGCGTGCCAAATGGAGGAAGTGCTGCGAAAACATTGTTGAAATGCCAGTAGGGGCACCAATCCACAAGGCAATAGTTGAGGATTAGACAAACTGTTTAGGTTTATTAAAAAAACCCGATGGCACCTATACGTCGGACTGTGAGGATACAATCAGAACCCTATTCCAGGTTCATTTCGCAGGTTCGTCTGCCCGTGTACCATACACGTACCCAAACACATCTGCCCAAAGGGTCTGTATTAATAGTAGGGTAAATAGTAAATATTAGTGGTAAGCACTGCACGACTATCACTAGTGTCATTCAAGGTGCTTTGCTACACGTATTAGAATGGTGCAGCACAGAAGGACTGTCCAACTATCCATGTAAAACCGTTCTAGTGGTTTTCACGAAAAGAAGACTGGTCCATTTAGTGTTAAATATCTCGGTGTCATCATTAATAAACGGCTAAACTGGAAACATATTTCTATTTGATAAATGTTACCAGATGAAAAAAAAATTTAAATAAATGTTTAGAATATTGGCTTAATCAAAAGGTACTTTGCAGCTAAAATTTGTACCCCCGTATTTAAATTTTTTTATATATAACAAATCGAAGTGCAAGTCTGAGTGAATGTTACGACTCCTAGCGTCGGTAGCACTGCTGGTTACTTCAATTTGCACGTTTTGCTCGTAATAAATATACACACATCCTCGTAAGCAAAAACAACTGATGACCGTACTGCTTTTTCATAATTTCAAGTTCTCCTCTGTGCTTGCAGAGCTAGCGAGGCATTAATATCACATCTACAATATTTCGTAGGGGATATTGTGCTTTCCATCGTCTCGTTCACCGAGCGGCCACGCCGTGCCATATGTTTGTTTCTCATATTCATTTTGTCGGCTGTATGAGAGAATATTATCGTTAGTAACAATGAAACCACCTGACACTATGGAGCGTACCCCACAAGGGGAGAAATACTAGAAAACTTTATGCTGCCCAATATTTCCGTTCTCTACTCACGTTCTCGTTTGTCTTATTTAAGATTTACTCTGAATTCAAAAAACACTTTTCTTACATCCCACAAGCATAGACATTCAGAAGTTATGACGGAAGCTCGTGTTATGCTTCAGCAGACGCGTCATGTGAACTATACGTATCACAGTTATAATTGTACATTTGTAGACAAATCCCACCTTTGCAATGATTTGCATCTTATTTCCTTCAGTTAGTCTGCGTTTTCCCTATTTGCGTTCACCACATGTGTGCTAAGATGCGATCCGAGATCGTTTCCTAAAGCATTGCAAATTCACAAATACTTTCCAACGTGCTCATATCCTGAAAAATCATCATTATCTTGTTCTTGCTTCTCCTGGAGAGCTAGCATTAAATATCTAAAGAAACAAACTTAGGTCAGAAACCCCTAAGGCGCTGTAGCTTAAAGCGAGTGCATACGCCAACAATTGGAAAACAAAATTATAGAATTGAGAAGTTAATGCGTGCACGTGTTAATGGACGTCCCGTCAAAATGAATTGCACGACGGCACAAAACTTCCAAATTAAGAAAAATTCTGTTAAATATGTGCGCTAGTTCTAGAACAGCCAAAGCGTTTCCCTCCAGATCTACGTGTCGATGTTCCTGAATGGCATTGATTCTAAAAAGCTGTGCGGTCTTTCTTCGTGTCCTCATCTTTCAATACACCCACTTTACGGTTCAAGGCAACCATTTACGAAAAATTATGTTTGATACGATTTCGTCATTTTGAGTTTTGCTATTCAGATCGAGGTCGGGAAATTTTGAATGGATGCGAAACGACCGAGTCGCGCGTACGTGATTTGGTTTATTTTTGTTGGTTTGGCTGTTTGATTTGAAATGCTGATGAAATCTTCGGTTCGCTGGTTTTCGTATTTGTTATAATAAGTAGGAATATGAAATACGATCTGAAGTAAGAAAGTAATGTCAAGGGTCGATCAATATTTATCAAAACATTTCTTGGCATTTATGGTTGGAATGTTATCCCAAAGAGTTGAAAAACATAAACATTATAATGTATTTTTTACTAATTTTCATCAATTTTACGAGTATATGTACCAACCAATACTCTTAATTATATTTTAAATAATTTTTCAGAGTAGCGATAGGTTTTACTAAAATATTTATCGTTATAATAATATTCACCGCGACAGACCGTTGCGAACAAAGGCCTTGCTTCCTGCATACTTTTGTTTTGAGCATGTTCATTTTTGAACTCAAATGGAGGGGACCTACAATTTAATACCGTATCCGAACGGCAATTTGAGAAGCTTTCCGTGAAAAGTTATTATATACTCTCGGATGTTTGTCAGACATTCGCGAGAGGTGGGACACCATGAAAAATACTTTTGTTGTTACTGGGATTCGAACCACGATTCTCCTGCTCAGAAGCCATGCTCTTATCCACTGAGCCACATCGGCCACAAAATATTTTTCGTAATTTGTGATTAATCTTGGTTGGATTTGATGTTTTTCGAAGTTCTTTTTACTCTAAATGTAATAACAATTACAAAAATTCTTTTAAAAAAGTTTCCGTTTTTGAAGTTTGTCCTAAAACATAAAATTAATTTAGAGATTAAAATACTTTTTTAAAAAACTGCGTTGTAGAGGACAAATAAATAAAAAAAAATAATTGATCTCGTTATATGTGCTTCTTATCAGCTGGCATAACCACCCATTCATATCGGCTAAATAAAGAGCAAATAATATTTATTTATGAAATTCCATGGGCATTACCCATAATACGATAATACTTTTGAGGACAACATGAAACTATTAATATTAATAACTAGTTGTTTCCGGGAGCTTAACTACCCGCATACATGAACCCCCGCCTTTGACTTACCATCACGAAGTTTGATATGTACTACATCAAACCTGCTAATAATATGCAGTGAAAATTGCATTAAAAATCTGTTGGTAAATGTGAGTTTCCATAATTGATTTTTTAAAAAAGTGGACTTGTAGCACTTATAAAAATATCAGCTGAACTATTTACCCAATAAGAGGAAAATTAGTTTGTAAGAAATAAGAAAAAAAAAACATTTATATAAAAAAAGCTTTTATTTTAATGTACTAAAATGGAGAAAATAAATGTATTATGTGATTTAATTGCCGTAGTCAGCTATGTGAACTCAGTACGAATAAGTTGTATTAACAATGATAAGTTAAAAATTATCGAACTAAAGAATTCAGATCATTTTAGCAATGTTGATCAACTGAACTAAAAGCTTGTCTTTAATCTTAATTTATTTACTCCAATACTGCTCATACGGTTAATTTCGAGCAAAGCATCATTATTACAAGGGTGCTTACTGGCTAATTTTGTGCATTTAAATTCGTCAATTCAGAAGCCAACCCAATTATTTAATCCAACTTAGAGCTACGTGTGCTTGCCCAGCACCGAAGAGTTTTGTTCCCAAATACATCCCAGCATGGTCAATAGTGCCATCCTGCATTTTGTGCACGGCTGAAACCCAACACAACACCAATGGCAACATTCTCCGCTCAGCTGTACCGTAACTGTATTAAGCCTGAAACTGAACAGTTCTTGGCTGAAAGCCAAAGCCCGATTTTATTAAAATTTTACACACATGTGTATTTTCGGAGACAACACTTTTTTATTAAAATTTGGGGCCCATATAAAATTTTTAAAAATTTACCCGATTTTCTTTAAATTTTATACACATGTGTATCTCCGATGAACAACACTTTTTGTAAGGGTTGTTTATTTTATATCTGATGGTATAACTTCGTTTATGTCTACGTTATATTATGTTCTCCGAGTCGCGTTAATCAAAGTATCTTGCGATGTTTTTTTTGCATAGTAACACCACAATCTCGGAAATGTTTTAGGACAACTAGGTTATGCTCATGTACTTGTTGATTTGTTGGGTAAATACGCAGAACCTTTTCGATTGAAAATTCGCAGTTCTTTCATTGCTAACTTTGCTCAGAAAAAAGTAGGTTAAGTAAAAGTATTTAAGTAAAAACTCAATCTCTCGCCATTGATGACGCATTAGCCCCAGGTAGTTTCCTGTAAGAATTGGCATTAGCACTATTATTCCATCTTTCTGAACGTGCAATTTAAATGTTGAGTGCAAAGTTCATCCTCTTACTGCAACACTTGTTAGTGCACATACCTTGACAAGCTGTTTACTGTAGCACCGATTTACCTGATTTTTTAATAAGTTAAACAGATGTTTTTTACCGGTTCCAGCTTTTCCCGTTATGAAAAGCTTCAAGCATTTTGTATGATGTACACAAATCCTTCGTTCTGTGCAATATTCATTGCTCTTTGGGCATTAAAAAACTGGTTATCAAAAATGTTTTGCTGTGGTCTTCAACTTCTATTTTTTCTTATTGCGATTCGTTGTTCAGTATTTCAAATGCATGAAATAGATTAAATGCATTTACTAACTGCCTGTCACGTTCCTTGTAAATCTCCAAGCGTACGTTTGTGTCCCGAAGATGGCTAAAAAAGCTGCTTTTGCCGTATTGTAACCGTACAACTCGCTTTCACTTCTTTACGGCACATACTGGAGAAGTAAACTATAGTAATAGTTTTCAGGATCACTTTCTGAAACTCTCCTTAAAATTTAAGCCACAAAGTCTATACATTCGCATGCCGAGATTTGGTTTCCTTCATGATTCGCATACAAACTTTCAATAGTTTAAGCGATGAATTTGGCATGTAGCTTGTAACATATATGCACGCTGAAAAAATATTATTTTGCCCTGATTATTACCCTCTCCCTTCGGGCTTGAAATTAAAATATTTAGTATTTGCTAGTTGCACTTTATTAAACAAAAGAAGAATCTTATGCTTTTCACTAAACTCATCTTGCTAGTCCATCATCGGCCCTGCTTGCTGGTACCATAACTTACATTGTTCTCAGAATAACTCAATTGGATAACGAATCTACATTCGACAAACATATGAAATGATATAAATCCTTGTACTTTGGTCCATCATCAGACCATAGCTTTATACTGCACATCTGTACGATATTTCAATTCGATTAGATGACGCTAAGTGCATCAAAATAGGCTTGAAAGGCAAGACATAATAAGTCCATCATCACAACAGTTCGTTTGTACCAATCAGTGCAATGTCACCGAGACTACACGGTTATGAAAATTTTCAACTTAATTTGACAATGGGAAGTTGTTGAATTTTGAGTTGCAAGATTTGCAGCGAACAAACACGTAAACTTAAAGATCAGCTTGTATCTTTCGAGCCCATAATCAGATTATCTTAGTGGAACAAAAGTATTGTAATGTAACAAATACTGCACGTGCGTAAGAAATTTCAATTCAATTAGAAGTATTTCGAAAAAACCTTTAAAATTTTAAACTGCAAAACTTGTAAAGCATTTAGATTCCAAGTCTATCCTCGGAACAGTGTATTTGCACAATAGCAATGCATTGTCACCTGGTAAACATGTTTGCGCAAAATATAAACTCAATTGGAGAACGGGAAGTGCAAGAATTGTGGTAAACGAACAAAGCTAGTTTAATAAAAAAGCAATGTTTAAAAAACACAATCTTAAAACTAACATCATTGAAAACTTAAAACTAAGACTTAAGACTTAAAGCTATTGGTTCGTTAGAGCCGTACATGGTGCGGTGTGTCGGTAGATAGAAGAGAGGCGGGAATCGTAGATTACGAGGGTTAGTGTGAAAAAAATCTAGTTGTATACAGACGCGCAATCGACGGAGCCTAAGAGGAGACGAAGTATGAAAATAATGTCAGCTATGTCTCTGCGTTCTTCTAGGGTTTTCAAGTTTATTATAGGTTGAGGCGGTCTTGGTCGGGAGGGAGTGTAAGATGATTGTCCCAAAGTAGATCTCGAAGTGCAAATGAACACATGAACCACCGACCACAAATAAAGGTGATGTAGAGGGATCTGGTAACGTAAGGGTTGGAAAATTCTTTGCACCGTAGTTTGACAAAGCCAGGTGATGATTTGGCTTTAAAAATTATTCCATCAATATGAGAACGGAAGTTCCGAGTCGCACAATATGCCGTGGTTACGAAAAGTTTGCAAGCGGGATAAAGGTTGACCGTGGAAAAGGTATTGTCTGGGAAAGGCTTGTTGTACTTACGTGATAGGGTAATACGTTGGCATTTGGAGATATTAAGATCCAAGCAATTTTTGAGTCACCAGGTCGAAAATTATCTAGGTCTTGTTGAAGGAGATAGGAGTCTTGTGAGAAAGATTTGGTATCGTCAGCGTAAATTGAGAGGACGGAATGTTTGATGACCATATCAAGATCATTTATAGTTACGATGAAGAGAAGGGGGCCTAGATGGCGGCCTTGTGGGACTCCAGAGGTTTCCAAGAATGTGGACGATAGGACGGACCTAAAGCGAACACCATAAAGATAAGATAAGAAGGTATCCATTTTAACAATATGTATTCAACGCCGAGGGTAGACAATATAAAGAGGACTAGTTCATGAGATATCTCATCAAAAGCCTTACTGAAATCAGTTGCAACAACGTCGACGGAAGCGGAGGAGATAAATTCAACAAGATTGGTGGTGGTTGATCTTACTTTTAGAAAGCCATGTTGGCTGGGAGCAATAAGAGACTTTCAGTGGAAGCTTAAGGCTTCGCATAAAATACTTTCGAAGAGTTTGGGTATATGGGATAGTTAGTCAATGGGGCGATAATTAGTTACATCATTCTTTGATCCTTTTTTGTGTATCGGGGTTGGTAGTGGATTCCATCGATTCTTTAAGTGCACGGCTAATCTTTTTGAGCTGCTTCTCAATTGAGTAGAATTTTGACAAGTACCAATCACTATTGGAGTGAACGGTGGAATTAAGGTTATCGAAGTTGTTTAAATGGTAGTAGTATTTGGCAAGTTGGTCCAGGATTTTTGTGTGAATATCGATTGATAGGGTTTTAACTGTTTCGTTGCTACATTTAATGGCTCTAAGAACGTCTAAGAGAGAGACTTCCTAGCTTTCGTCGCAGTAGAACCAGAAATTGTCAGTAAGGTATTTTAGGTATAGTATAGATCTTTTTCTCAGGCCAACACAAAGTACATGGAAGGACGTGCCGCAGATTCCCCTACAATTCACCTACTCTTCGTGATCGTATTTGATTGTGCAAGCCTCGTTTCCGCATACCATAGTTAAGTTGAGGTGATTATATAAATTATAGGTCACGTAAACGACACTCAAGGAGGGAAGAGCAAAGGCGGACTACTTCAAAAAATGTAGATCAGTTACACAGAGGGAAAAAAATGGGTGAAATATATATTTTTATCTTTTATTTTTTTTTGTATCGGCGAATAACGACTTATTGCTTTTGAGCACTACTTCAAATTATGTAGGATAGTTATACAGCCGAAAAGCAATACGAATGTTCACACAAAAAATTTAAGTGTAAACACTTGGGGAGGTCGACGAATAGCGGATTATTGTTATACATCATTTATTCAACACGGTAAGCGCGAATTATTTTGCTGGGGAGAGGAAAATATTTGATTTTACGAAGCGGCAGAAAAAACCCGTCCTTACTGGTCGGCGGCTGAATGTTGAATATTGATGAACAGGGGGTGTAGTATTGCCTATAACCACAATAATATATATATACAGATATCGCAGTCGCATGCCCATGCATTGATTTGAGGAAAATCGTAAGTTGTCGAGCAGGCACATTTGCCTGCTATACCAGCTTCAAGGCACGAACCCAACATCAAATTTAATAATAATATAATAATATTCGGCGCGACAGACCGTTGCGGTCCAAAGCCTAGCTTCTCGCGACAACTTGTGTTGTGCATGTATATTTTTGGACATAAATGGAAGGGACTTACAATTTAAGGCCGGATTGGTACGGCGAATTGAGAAGCTTTCCGTGACAAGTTATAACTCTGAGAACGTTTGTCAGACATTTGCGAGAGGTGGGACACCGTGAAAAATACTTTTGGTGTTACTGGGATTCGAACGAACCTCGAATCTCCTGCTCAGTAGTACTAGTAGTACTATTTGTACTTTATAATTTGTATAAAATCTTTGCTATGTTCCATAAAGAAGTATAAGTGTACTTGAGTGCATATATTATATGGAACTCAATTTTTAAACTTCGAAGTATAATATTATAGATACAAAAAAGAATAAGTGTAGTTAGGTCTCGCCAAGGTACCGCTCCGTAGATCTTGGATAGGTTTTTAATGAGGAAACTATTAAACCTGTCAAACAATTATTGTGTTTCAAATGAAATAGTTTGTTCTTTTTATTTGTTGACATAACAGCCATTTCAAATAAAGTAGTGGGCACTGCACATCACCGAGAAAATAAATATATACGACGCAGACTAAACTTAGGACGAGACAAAATATTTAACATGCATAAGCACATAGAGTATATTTCTTCAAGAAGAAGTTGGTCAAATACAAAATTTAATTTGTCGGTCAGTTTTGATCCAGGTTTGCACACCACATCGGTGATACACATGTTTATAAAATTTGAATAAAATCGGGTACCTTTTTTAAAAAAATTGTATTGGGCCCCACGACCGAGGCCCGGGGTCTCCAAACACAATCAATTTTATACGCATTTGTACCTTCGAAGGACAACACTTTTTGTAAAAATTTGGAAGTGATCGGGCCCCGGGGTCGAGGGGAACCCATACACATTTTATAAAAAAAGTACCCGGTTTTCTTCAAATTTTATACACATCTTTAATCCTATGGACATCGCTTTTTGTAAAAATTTGGAAGTGGCCCCAGGGCCGAGCGGCTTCCATATAAATTTTTAAAAATAGGCCCGATTTTCTTTAAATTTTATAAATTTTTGTTTTGTAAAAATTTTGCAGTGATCATGATAAGGGTAATCAATTAGAAAATTTACACGAAAAATTCTAATTTTTAAATTCTCTATATTAACTTCACTTTCCCGTGGCACGTCTGTCGGTCGGCTTTCGGACGTCTGTCGTGGAATCTTGCGATAAATTTTTAGTCCACTTCCCAAAGCCCGATTTTATTGAAATTTTGTACACATGTGTATTTCCGGAGACAACACTTTCTATTTGAGGCCCCTCAGGCCACGGGGTCGGGGGGCTCCCATACAAATATTTTACAAAATGTTACTAGATTTTCTTCAAATTTTATACACATGTGTATCTCTGATGGACAACACTTTTTGTAAAAATTTTGGCCCGGGGTTCGTGGGGCCCTATAAAAAAATTGTAAAAAAATTAACCCGATTTTCTTTTAATTTTTCATACGCATGTATATCCGATAGACAACACTTTTTGTAAAAATTTTGGAGACCCCGGGCCCTGGGTTCGTGGGGCCCCATAAATTTTTTTTAAAAAAATTAACCCGATTTTCTTCAAATTTTATATATGCGTGTATCTCCGATAGACAACACTTTTTGTAAAAAATTTATAGAGCCCGGGCCCCGGGGCCGTGGGGCGCAAAAATTTTTTAAAAAAAAATTAACTCAATTTTCTTGAAATTTTATATATGTATGTATCTCCGATGAAAAACACTTTTTGTAAAAATTTTAGAGACCCCGGGTCCCAGGGTCATTGGGCCCCAAAATTTTTTTAAAAAAAATTAACCCGATTTTTTTAAATTTTATATATACGTGTGTATCTCCGATGGACAACATTTTTTCTAAAGTTTTTGGAAGGGTGCCCATATAAATTTATTAAAAATTAGCTCGATTTTCTTCCAATTTTAACACAAACCCATCTCCTATTAGAGAATTTACATGAAAAATTTTAATTTTTATGGGTTGTTTTTATTATTGGTTGTTTTTCAAATTCTCTATATTAACTTCGCGTGCCCGTGGCTGGCGGACTGGCTGGCTGGCTGGCTGGCTGGCTAGTCAGATCTTGTGATAAATTTTTAACCCACTTCCTAAAGCCCGATTTTATTAAACATTGTGAGTCACACCTTAACGTCAAGTTTTTTGCCCAACTTATTTCTTTGTTTCAGTGTTTGTCAAATTCAACCATGGAGTGGTACACAATTGAGCAGCGCGTTAAGATTGTACGAAAATGGGCGTTCAAATCAAAATGCATTACGTGCACTTCGTGATTTTTTTGGTCAGCATAATCGACTAAATGTGTCCACAATCGGTAGAATTGTGCGCAAATTTCAGCAAACCGGGGCTGTACGAAATGTGAAAACACCTGTGCATGCTCGCCCAGTTCGTTCTGCGGAAAACATTGCTGTTGTTCGGATAGTGTGACAGAAGAGCCGTCAACCTCGACTCGTCGTCGTGCCCAACAATTGAACATCTCACGAACATCACTGATGCGAATTTTGAATAAAGATTTGAATTTGCACGCTTACAAGTTTCAATTGACTCAAGATCTGAAGCCTACTGACCATTTCAAGCGTCGTCAATACTCCGAATGGTTGGTTGAACAGACAGAAGTGAATGGTGACTTTACAAAGAAAATAATCTTCAGCGACGAGGCACACTTTCATCTCAGTGGATTCGTTAACAATCAGAATTGCCGCATTTTGGCAAATGAGAATCCACGAGTGACTGTTGAAAAGCCGATGCATCCCAAAGAGTGACTGTTTGGTGCGGTTTATGGGCTGGCGGCGTCATCGGGCCGTACTTCTTCGAAAATGAGGTCGGCCATATAAAATTTTTAAAAATAAGCTTTTCCTCACATTTTAAGCATATGTGTATCTCCATTGACAAAAGCTTTTGTAAAATTTTCGGAGTGGCCGGGCTCTGAGGGCCCTGAGGCCCATATAATTTTTTTAAAAAGTAAACCGATAAATTTTCAACAGATGTGTATCTCCACATGTGATCTTATGAAATGTTCTTATCTTTAGCTAGCTCTATTTCTTTGCCTTTGATTCAGGTCACATGGCTTTTCTCGGTATGATTCTTAAACAAAAAGTAGGAACAAATTTCTAATATCACAGTAAGACTATATGTCATAGTAATGATAATAGTAAGTGCTGGAAACAGATTTTTTTGACGTTACGCACGCCGTTCATGTGAACAGCAAACATATTATTTATTATGTCGCATTAAAATGATGATGATAAAAGTGTTATATTGAAGTGATGCGAAGTTTACTTAATCAAGCTTTTGCAAGGACAACATGTGATTTTAAACAAAGCCGGCTTAAAGCATTACAAATCGTTTCACAAAAACACTTGCAATTTTCTGGCAATTCTTTCCAATGCACTAATTATTTATCTGAGAGAAAAAGATTGTTTTTTATAAAATAATTATAATGCAAATAAAAAAATAACCCATACAAATATTTATGTGGGAGCCCCTCGGCCCTGTGGCCCGATCACTTCCAAATATTTACAAAAAATGTAGTCGCCGAAGACAGACATGTGTAAAAAATTTAAAGAAAATCGGGGTACTTTTAAAAAATTTACATGGGAGCGCCTAATCGGCCCTTGGCCCGATCCCTTACAAATCCCTACAAAAAGTGTTGTCATCGGAGATACACATCTGTACATAATTTTAATAAAATTGGGTTAACTTTAAAAAAATTATATGGGAGCCCCTCGCTCGCTGAATAAAATCGGGTTACATTTTTAAAAATGTTATGGAGCCCCTCCCCTGATACCTTCCAAATCTTAATTACACATGTGTGCTAATAAAATCGGGGTTCAGCAAGCGGGTTAAAAATTTAGTACCAGATTTGGCCAGCCAGTCACAAACAAACAAACACACCGGCACGCGAAGTTAATATAAAAATACATACTTACATACATACTAGGTAAACGGTTAAAAAAGATTCTTAAAAGGGTTAGCTTATCGAGTTTGAGAGTTCATTATTGCTTCACCTTAATGGAATTAAACATTTACACACAAGTGGACGCATTTTTATGGTACGCAAACGCGGCACGGACAGCTACACGGATAGGGAAAATCCTAAACAGACGTTCTTTCGTTTGTTTGCTATTGCCACCAGAATGTCCGATTCATTCGGTTACCCATCAAAGTGATGTCAGTGTCACAGACACATCAGGGATTAAAGAGACAAGTCTTTCATCTGTCACATTGGCTTGATAAATACCATAAGTCGGGTTGAGTTAAGTTGAAAGACTCTTTGAGGTGGGTAGATGGATCTGATGTGATGGGTGTTTTAAGGGCTGACAAATGATTACGCGCGAGGGGTGCATTCGTAGTTGTAGCATCGGTAAATGATGACAGCAACGACCTTATGATTTAACATTTATCTGAATGGTTCCATCGTCCTTCACTGTTCTGTATCTGCTCACTGCCGCGTATTATCAGCAACCGCATGACATGAACACGTGTAAACGTATGTGTGTATATACTATGTCAATGTCGTCAGTGAAAATCCTGAGGCATTGTCGACATGTCGGAAATGTTGTAGCGCGCACTAATTTTATTTCGCTCTGTCGTTTGATGAAAAATATTAGAATAGACTCGTTCTTTATGAACGTAAAATTATTTTAGAGTATGTTTAAAACATTGCTGATAAATCAAAGTATTTTAAATAAAATTATAATACACCCATATTTTAAATATTTACCATCTACTTCAAGCTATGCATTTAAAGCCTAATATATCCAGTCAGACTTTATATTAACAACTGTATTGGTAAATAGCATGTTATGTTATCTTTCAATGCCCAATACCAAAACGCCATACAAAAAATTATGAGCTTTTAAAGAAAAACTTTTTGGGGGCACCTTGTCCTCACTATCCGGCCACTTCCAAAATATGACTGCTTGTTATTACTTGGAATACCAAACACCTACGCAAAATTTTAAGAAACTAAATTGAATTCATTTTTAAGGAACCGACCGTTATTATGTATGTTTATACATTATAGATATATGTATATACAAACATGCTTGCAATTCGGGGGGCCTCCTGCACTTCTTGAGAGTGCTTCGCATACTCAATATAATGTAAAGTAAAAATTAAGTAAAGTGAATTAGATACCGATCTGTCACCTTTACTATACATATATCTTGTTCATAGTCCACTCCAGAATATTGCTAATCAGCTACAGAACAACAGAGTAATTTCAAGTCGTATGTTCAACAAAATTTTGATAAAACGAAACTAAAACCTTTATATGTACATATATGTACATGGTCTGCACTTGGATTTAGAGGTAATCAAACAAATTTTTTCCTAAAAATCATGTTTTAATGATTCGTTCAGAAATTTGAACAATTAGCGTTTTAATTTTGCCCACGGATACGAACCCGTCTTAGTTTCAAACACTGGCCAATGGATCAACATTGAATAAAAACAGGAAAGACAGTTTCAAACACTGGCCAATGGATCAACATTGAATAAAAACAGGAAAGACTCAGTAGATTAGAGCCCAAGGTCAGACTTTACCAGGACATAACGATAGTTCAGCACGTTACAACTGCGACGTATAACTTATAATATATACCAGTGTTTCATTGTCGATATGTGCTGCAGACAATGTATGTACCTAAAAACGTGTATGAAATTTATTTTAAATAAATAAAAAGTTTATCCATTTAAATTAATTTAAAAATATGGATCGGTTATACACTGTCATGCAACGTCAATTAACGTTACTATTGTTGGACTAGAAATCTTAGAGTATAGTTCCGATGTACCGAACAACACGAACAGACAATGGCCTGCGTATAATTATTTGTAGATTCAGACTTGTTCCCATCAGAATTCAGTGTTAATAGAACCAACAAATCTTAAAATCATAAATTAGACACGTAATGCATTAAACATAGTATAAGACAGAACAGAAACATAGATCCCAATCCTACACGACATTCTCATCCACATTCAATATAGTGGCCGCTATCCACTTATCAAAGTTTTGTAAATATCCTTTGACAGTCAAACCAATAAAATTCAAATGCGATTGTTCTTCTCCAGTCACCAGGACGAACTACAGCAAACAAATGAAAAACAACAAAAAGAACCGATACAACAGACAAGCAGACTCAAAGGCGAAATAGTATGATATACCAAAGAGCTGCAATATATGTAGCATCGCTTTCGAAGAGACTAAATCAACTTCTTGGCAACACTTCCATATGATGTCAAGCTTTAGAAAAGGAGTATGAGTTATTCAATTTCTGTTCGCACCAACATTCCCTTACAAACGACTTCCGAACATATGGAGATTCTTTTTATTCTAATTTTGGAAGTGATTGCGAAAGGAACTATGACTACTGACACTTCTTGTCATTTGATTTGACCAAAATTAAGAAATTGTGTGGAGTGTACAATCGGCTCGGGAAATAAGTGCTTATACCAGAACATGTATACTGTAATGTGTGTTTGACTTGTCTTTTACATTTCACAATTCGAATGCGGAATGTGTCAACTATTGGATTTCGAAAGCTGCTTGCATGTCGATGTTTAGAAAGAAAAAGGACATTGAATTGAATACCGACAATAAAGAGGATACAAATATAGAAAAGCTACAGTGTGAAGTGAAAAAAATCTATAAATTAAAAAAAAAAAATTTACATTGCATTTACAATTTTCATGTGTGATGGATACACATTTGATTTTGAGCGAGCAAAACATGACAATTAAATTTTAAGGCAGCCAAAACAAGAAATAATTATGTTTCATTGTTCTATATATAAGAGTAAGAATATATTATCCCTACTACGTATGTATTTGAATAAGTATTATTGCAAATTGTAAATTATATTATTGTAAATATTATTATGGGTCTCGTGCCTCGAGTGGTTATTGTGTTGGACTTCTGAACGGGGTGTACGAGTTTCGAATCCCAAACACACCAAAGCGATTAATCGACTCAAAAATAATAATGCCGTAGGCTTAGATGACATCCCAGTGGAGCTCATTAAATAAGCAGTGCCCGCACCACACTAAAAAATTCAAGAACTAATAGTGCAATTATAAGAAGAAGAAACGATACCAGAAGAATGGAGAAGAGGCATCCTCCATACATAAGAAAGGAAATACAACATCGGGAAGTAATAGCGTGGTATAATGTTTGTTTAATACCGCGTATAAAATTTTCTCCTCAATCCTTCAAGACACTAAGGCAGGATAGCTCCGTATGATAACATTGTTAATTACCCATACCAGTGCGGCTTAATCCCAGGCAAATTAACAACTGATCCGATTTTTACACTTAGGCAGGCGATGTCTTAGTTTAAAAACGTATTACACTATCCATTTATAGACTTTAAAGCAGCGTATGGTAGCATAACCAGACTAGATCTCTTTAAAGCGATATGACTATACAAAATCTTAAACAAACTGACACGACGAATCCGAGAATCTGATGTAATGGCGAGATGAACTATCCTCTGTAAGTACATCCAGATTCTGGCCTATCCAGCGATATTGACATCATTCGTAGAAACTCAAGAGCTGTACAAGAAGCTTTCATCCTTATCGAGAGGATGGCGGCTTCACATAAATGAGAGTCTGCGAACAGAACAACGCGAATTTAAAGTGATGCAATCCTTTAACTATCTCAGGTTAGTTGTAGTTGGCTTTAAGCAACAAAGCCTGCTTTAGTCCTTCAAGGCTCTTCAAATCCCGGAATTAATCCATGACATTCAAGCTGCTGATGTATAACAGTGGTCATACCACTTATATGGATCCAAGACTTGGGTGCATAGCGAGAAGCACTCTAAATCTTGGTCTCGTTCGAGAGGAAAGTCATACGGAGAATTGTTGGTCGCGTATGTAAGGATGGACGATTACGGAGATGTTTACGTTACCGTGATGTTTAAATCGTTAAGTTGGGTACGAGACCTAGCTGGCATGAGCGAAAAAATGTCTTTAAATAAAGATATAATAGGGTACACGGCGGTGAGGCTGGCCAAGCCTAAGCTGAAAGAATGGCGTGGACCAAGCTGCTCAGATTATATGGTGCCGAACTGGATGACATCGTTCCATAATCGGGTAAGGAGAAGAGGTTTCTTGCAGGAGGGCAGAACCGGACCCCGATTGTAGAGTAATTTATTATGATGACGAGTATTGTAAATAATAAATTATTTTAAGACAAATTAAAAAATAAATATCTTTGTTGTTATTAAGTTAATAAGTTGACCAACGTATTTTCGTGTTTTCACAATTTTTAATAATTGAAATAAAAATATCAAAAACGAAGTATATTTATAAAATAGTTTTATTTATTTTGACCTTTACTAAAAAGTATCGCTTAAAATTAAAATTTAGCTATGACTCTCCAGGAAATGCTTATTTATAATTATAACTCATTTTATCTTACTGGCAAGAATAGGTTTCTTGCTTAAAAAGAGGCACCGTGGTGAGAATAATATAACCAACCGCTGTTTATTTTTTGTTCTATATTCAAAAACGAATTTATCTTTAACCACACCTAATGTTGTTTTCGTACTTCGTTTTTCGGGTACAAACATTTATATATGTATACATCGAAACACGCCACACAGTCGTTAATTATTTGGTAATAATCGCCAAAATATCTGTTTTTGGAGCTATTTCAAAGAATTTTCTTTGAACCTTGCTTCACACGCGCCACACGCGACTCGCGACACGCGACAAAATGGGCCCCTGACATTGCGCCGCTCGAGCCCTCGAGGTCGTACGAAAGGTGGTTAAAAAAGGCCTTAAGGAATGCGAAAATGGTGCGATTTCAAACCATCACACGTACCACACGCGAAACGTGACACGCGTCACACGTGGAATATAAAAAATGGTATTTTGGACTTAGATACTCTAGGTCGTGTGGAAGGTGGTTCGGAAGGACCTCAAAGAATTCGAAAAAAAATTTCAACCCATAACATTCGACATACGTGTCATACTCGGAATATAAAAATGCTATTTTGTACTTCGACACTCAAAAAATTTCAGCTCTCTAGGTCGTGTGGAAGGTGGTTAAAAATGTCCTCAAATTGGTCGAAAATACGGACAAAAGGGGTCAAGTCAAGTTAAATAAAAGTTTTTTCACACGCCCATGGACGAAAGTGACTGTTTCATACACTATAACCTAGCTTCAAAAGTAGCCGTTATACACACCAGTGAGTTAACATATAAAATACTTTATATTTACTGCAGTCATAGCGAACACTCATTCTCAGAGTAATTATGCATTGCGCATAACCGGTTTAGCAGAAAAATCAGTTTTGGTCGTGTGAAAAATAGCGTACATTACTCGCAGAAAAGTGCTCATATAAACTCTACTTTCCTCGCTCGTTATGTAATATACTATTTAAAACTACGATAGAAACACTTTTTATAACATATCCGCTGAGACATATTTTTTAGACAAATCAGGTGCGTGATCAGATGCGCGACAAAAACTTGTGATGTGATTTAAGCTATCAGATCCACCTGCATACCTATCTGTAGTTGTGCTAGTAGCAGTTAAATTTAATTAATTCCAAAGTTATTATTGTCACTTTTGCAGCTAATGATGCAGACATTGCCAAATGGATGACGCTGAATTGGCACCTTGGGCACATGAAAAGCGCAAGGGGTTGATGAATGTTTGAAAGGTAGCTAATTTTTTATACAAATGGTGCATTGTCATGTAGCCCCTTTCCTTAGTTGGTGGGCTAGCATGAATGGATTGCGCCCGGTTTTGTGGCATACCGCAAAGGGCCACGTCAGTTTGAAGTTTTGAAACGGCGCGAAACAGGACAAACCACGATTCGTTTGATGGTTGTGTGATGGTTCTCCAAATGTCAGCGTACAATTTTATTATATTCGTTTTGAGAACTTAATTTATGGCCAAACAACAATTTTTCCCCTTTTGTTGGTTTTCCTGCCATAATTTTGTGCAGCATTTTATTCAATACGTGGTGGCTGTTTGGCGGTGGGGTTATTTGTGTGATGGTTCTCCAAATGTCAGCGTACAATTTTATTATATTCGTTTTGAGAACTTAATTTATGGCCAAACAACAATTTTTCCCCTTTTGTTGGTTTTCCTGCCATAATTTTGTGCAGCATTTTATTCAATACGTGGTGGCTGTTTGGCGGTGGGGTTATTTGCTCCATATACGTAGTCATTTAGCCGTCTACTGGTGCCAACGGGACGAGTTGTATAAAATGAAATTAAAGATATGACGATGGATTTATGGATATTCAGTGCTGTTGTTTCTTTTTTTCATATTTGGTGCATACTTGTGAGGTCCACCGAATTCTTCATGATGTATCTGTCGTTTCATGAGCAAGGTTTTTTAATCAAAGCCTTTTAGTTAAAAGGATGGTGGCAGTTGCAAATCTTTGCAAATTATTGCTATAACATTTCTGTTGGGTGAATAAAAGCCTTTTGGTTCCTTTAAAGTCAGTACATTCGAATTTTGGAAAACTGGCAGGAAAACTCTGCTAGTGTATAGCTAATGAGTAAACCATGGGAAAATAAATAGGAATGCGTTTATTAGTATCATAATAAAATTACCAGAAAACCATTAAATAACGGTAAAGAAAAAAAAACAGTTAAGAATTTGACAGAAATCAATGTTTTTATTGAGCTATTTTTATGGTCTTCTATGTGGTATATTGTTGATTGAAGTTCGGAGGTAAAATTTTCTACAAGATATAATTTTTGATTTTAATTCGTGAGCGTTCTTTATTCCTTCTTAAATTTATTTATTCGTCATAAGGCGGGATACATAAAATAAGCCTTAAATAAAATGATTTACATTTAAAACAAGATTACGTATAGAGCTATAAACATATTGCACTATTAAACTAAAATATAATAGATTTTATAGCCATTGTATTACAGCAATTGAAACACTGATACAGTCGCCTGGTCTGGTATTTTAAATTGTGAATTCGATAGTGTTTGATATACTGAACTACATTTCCACAGTCGCAGTATGATGAATCTGTTGGTCCACAGCTACAGTGGTTCGTCCTGTGTCGATTGAAACTGACCCACGTTTTTCTTAGATTGTTGCAATCAGCGGTAATGGATGAAAGGTTTTCTTCTCCAATTAACGGTATTAACTTAGGTAGCCTTCCAATTCTATGTTTGAAATAAGCGAAGAACATTATGAAAACAACTTAAATAATTGGCTGCATTTGTAGCAAGGTTGATAAACTTTTAAAGAAAAAAAAACACCTATAAAAATTAAAATTTGTAGGTAAACTCTCCAATAACCAAAAGTATACTGAATTCCACTATTAAAGCTGAAAAATGAAACACATGCGAAGCACTGCAACCCAACAGCAAAGCGTAAAGCAAAGCAGCGCTGCTCACAGCGCACCAGTGCCCAGAGAACACAGTCATTATAGTATGACATGATCGATGCCGCTATATGGCCCCCTACTCTGCAGGCCGATCACTCTAAAATTTTAATAGAAAGTGTTGTCTTCGGAAATATACATGTGTGCAAAGTTTGAATAAAATCGGGCTTTATGTGGGTTAAAAATTGATCACAAGATTCCACCAGCCAGCCAGCCACGGGCACGCGAAATTAATTCTATATGTATTTATAGTAACAATAGCTGATTACCCGGCGTTGCCCAGGTATTTATTCATCCCAATCTTCTATTAGGCAGGGGTAGAAAAAAGAATGATATCTATCTATTAGGTAAAATTGCAGTTTTTATTAACAAAATTTATTTTAAAAAATATATTTTAAATTAAATCTATAGTATTCAAATCATAAAATAAAATTAAATAAGCATACATTAAATTAATTAAAACAAAACTTGGTTGTATACGATGTTGTTAGTTTCACCTTCAAGAGCAAGAATAAATAAATTCTTATGTCAACCTAACTTGGCGATCTCAAATCTTTACTCCGCAGTACTTAATAAATTATCCGACTTATTGATCGTCATCGAAAACGCAAGTTTTACTGGAAATTGCAATCACTTAAGCACACTGTCCTTTTTCTGTCAAGATAGTCGCTTCAATTATATTGTCCGGCATCTCTTTTACACACAGTCTTGTGCCGTTGCAAAGTTTTGGCGAGTCGAGAATCCGTAGTAAAATAATTGGAGATCAAACTGTAAGACGATGTGGTGGCAATCCAGACGAATTAAGTGAGTTTAGGAACTCAGTTAGATAATTAACTTCGTCATCAGTATCTACAACGGTATCGATACACTTATATTCAGTGACTATGCCTATTACATGGCAAGTATTTGATTGTTTATTTCGTGGGTGTCTCCATTCTTAGTAGCAAGAATGGCCCCTTCTCGCATCCGGTACAAAATGTGATTGTTTTGAGAAACAGCCGGATAAATAGAATTTATTAGTTCTGCGGCAGATTTCAAAAATCGATGTCAATTTAATATAACCATAAAACACGGCTACGAAACTACCTTTTCCAATTTGAAGTAGGGGCGACAATGTCCTCACCCCAAATACGTCGTCAAATGGTCGTATTCTAAACACCACTATTCATCTCAGCGACCCCGAATACTATGGTATCGACACTAATATTGGTCCATAGCCATATAATCGACACTAATATCGGTCACCCTCCCCCCTCAGTCATCGACCCCATCCACCTAGAGCTGTCTTACCATCACCATTCAACTCAGCGACCACGAGAACCATAAAATCGACACAAATATCGGCCCCCCCCCCCCCATCCTTCTGAGGGAATATAACTCGCCAATAGGAGTGTACTACCAGCACTATTCGTTTCGGCGATACCGAAAACGGTGGGTCCAACACTAAATTTTTATTTTTTTTTCCAACATACAATAATTATATAATAAATTTACAAATAAAATAAATAAGTTAATCCTAAAAGAATCCAAACCTTAGCCTTACTACTGAACTTGATGGATACCCTTAAGTACAAATTCTGCATCTTTGAAATTAAGAAGCCATAATTTTATTGCTTTTAGTGTATCTTTAGTAGTGCCTTGGTGTATTAAATTTGCAGGAATTTTATTGTGTAGGTATGGAGCCATGTACATAAAGCTTCTATTCGTCTCTGAAGTAATTTTGGGCGTAATACAACTGTTTTTGTTTCTTAAATTGTAAACATTATCTTTCAAAAGACTGCGATCCCCACTTTTCTTAAAAAACTTTGTATATGTAAAGATTTCGAAACTGAAGTAATTTAGGTTTGTAGAACAATGGAAAAGACGGTGACATACGAGATTTGAAATAAATTATTCTTAAACAATGTTTTTGAGAAACTACAATGTTTTTTAAATTAGAAAAATACACACCACCCCAACATATAAGGCCATATTGAAGTTGTGACTCGATCATTGCGTAAAATCGACTGCCACGCCTCCCCCAGCCAAAAACCACCACCTATGTTTGATTCCACATAGTAACTAATATGTGTACCAAGTTTGGTTGGAATTGGTCAAGGCGTTCCAGAGCTAGTTAGGCACAAATATACAAATAAATTCTCTATTTTATATATATAGATTTATAATAACATAATGATGATGTTGCTCAGTTCTGATATCGGAAAGAGCTAGATGAATGCCTGATATTAATGTAATCGTATATAGGTATACAGTTCAAACTAAAATTCTTTATGAAATTTTATTCTCTTGAAGTTTGCTTTTATTTTAGGTGTTGCCTTCGCAATTTTTTTTTTCAAATAACTTGATTTCCTAAAAGAATGTTTCTTTTCTCTTAAAAATTCTCCCATTAACAGTTTTATTTTAAATTTTGGCGGTTTTTTTGTTTTTAAAATGAAATGATATCGCGAGTGAAGCAGCCTATCGTTTGAATGCAAAAAACAGTACATTTTTAATAAAATAATAAATTTATTTTTATAAAAAAGTTAAGTTAAAATATGATTTTATTAGGACAACATCAAATATGCAAAAGTTTTTTGCAATTGTGGAAATAATTGGCTTTTAAACACTAAGTACACATATGTGTGTGGGCGCAGTGGCTCAGTGGAAATGCGCACGGCTACTGAGCAGGAGGTTCGTGGTTCGAATCCCAGTAACACCAAAAGTATTTTTCACGTTGTCCCATATCACGCGAATGGAAGACAAACGTTCCGAGAGTGATAACTTGTCACGGAAAGATGCTCAATTCGCCGTTCGGATCCAACCTTAAATTGTAGGATGTAGGTCCCTTCCATTTGTGTCAAAAAATATACATGCGCAACACAAATGGTCACGAGAAGCTAGGCCTTGGACCGCAATGGTCTGTCGCGCTGAATAATATTATTACACATATGTGTTCTTCAGATGATTACATCGGAACTAAAAGTCCACATATGTGTACTTCTTATGTTTCGGGAACAGATAACACAAAATTCCAATGTAAATTGGGAACAGAGTAATGAAAATGAAAATAAAGATATAATATTTAAGACCTTACCGTCGGAAGAGAAATCTAGGCCAGAATTTGATGCTGAGCAAGTGCAAGTACACAAAGTTTAAATTATATCTTTTTGTATATAAAAAAAAACAAGCCATAACAATTAAAATTTTTCATTAAATTCTCTATTCCTAGAAATTGATATGGGAGCCCCTCGATCCTGGGTCATTTTTTATTATTTTTATTTTTTTATTGTAGGAGAAAATAATCGAAAGAGACATTTGACATCAGATGTCAAATTTTAAAATGCTCAAATCATTTTATTCTGAGCAGTTAGAGCACGCTCATACTCTGAGAAAATAAGAAACACGAGCATTTTTCTTGTGAACTCTTTGACTGCTCTGAACTAATTTATGAAAACGCCAAATGACAGAATATTGTGAAAACTTGTTGTTCTATCTGTAAGTTGATATCGACAACAAAAAACGACATCAATAAAAATACAATTCAGTAAATAAGTAAGTAAGTTGAATTAAGCATAAAACATTTATGTCTCGTTTCATTTGCTGGGTTCATTTGTGCGTGAGCTAAGTTTTCTCTCTCTCTCTCCACCACCAAAACCAAGCAGCGCAGCCGACTGCGCAGCACACACCGCACACAGTCATTAAAGTACGACGGTATCTGATGCCATTAAAAGATATTTAAAAAAATTTATAAGGGCCTTGCGGCCGAACCCGGGGCCCGATCACTACCAAAAAAATCGGGTAATTTTTATTTTAAATTTGTATGGGAGCCCCACGAACCCGGGGCCCGATCACTTCAAAATTTAAAAAGAAAATATTGTCACAGGAAAAACACATGTGTACAAAATTTCAGAAAAATCGGTCTTTAAGAAGTGCGTTAAAAATTGATAATTTAAAAAAAAAATGGGAGCCCCCCGACCCCGGGGCACGATCGCTTCAAAAATTTTACAAAAAGTTTTGTCCATCGGAGATACACATGCGTATAAAATTTGAAGAAAATCGGGTAAATTTTTTAAAAAATTTGTATGGGAGCCCCCCGACCCCGCGGCCCGAGGGACCTCAAATTTAAATAGAAAGTCATGGGAGATATACATGTGTGCAAAATTAAAATTAAAAATTAATCACAAGATTTGGTGTGCCAGCCAGCCAGCCACCCGGCCGACCGCAAGGGCAAGTGAAGTTAATATAGAGAATTTAACAATTGTATTTTGCAATACCATCTAGTGTAGTTATTTTCTGAAAAACGGTTATTTTTGAAAGTTTCTTTGTAATATGATGCATTTTTTTGTTCCTTAACTCTGGGGGCGTGGTATCTACATGATTTGTTTTTAAATTCTCTATATTAACTTCGCGTGCCCGTGGCTGGCTGGCTGGCGGACAGACACACCAAATCTTGTGATAAATTTTTAACCCACTTCCTAAAACCCGATTTTATTGAAACTTTGCACACATATGTATCTCCTATGACAACACTTTCTATTAAAATTTTGGGCCCCGGGTGTGGGGGGTTCCCATACAAATATTTTACAAAAAGTGCCCAATTTTCTTCAAGTTGTATACACATGTGTATCTCCAATGGACAACATTCTTGTAAATATTTGAAAGGGATCGGACTCCGGACTCCCATTCAAATTTTATAAAAAAAGTACCCGATTTTCTTCAAATTGTATACACATGTGTACCTCCGATGGACAACACTTTTTGTAAATATTTTGGAGTGATCGTGCCCCGGGGTCGGGGGCACCCATTCCAATCTTATAAAAAATGTACCCGATTTTCTTCAAATTGTATACACATGTGTATCTTCGATGGACAATACTTCTTGTAAAAATGTTGGATACCCCAGGCCCCGGGGTCGTGAGACCACGTACAATTTTTTTTTTAAAATGAACCCGATTTTCTTCATATTTTATATATATGTGTATCTCGGATGAACAACACTTTTTGTTTAAATTGTGGAAACCCCGGGCCCCGAGGTCGTGATTTTTTAAAAAAAATAACCCGATTTTCTTCAAATTTTATATACATGTGTATCTCCGATAGACAAAACTTTTTGTAAATTTTTGGAGTGATCGGGCCCTGAGACCCGTGTGGTGTCCATGTAAATTTTTTAAAAATTAGCCCGGGTTTCTTCAAATTTTAACACATACACATCTCCTACTAGAGAATTTACATGAAAAATTGTAATTTTTATGGGTTGATTTTTTTTTCTTCTGTATTAGGGTGTTTATGTGGTCTTGACCAGGTCTTGAGGAGGTTTTGAGAGGATCGTGAGTGGAGTCTTGAAGTGTTCTTTAGGCGGTCTTGAGGGGATCTTGGAGGCATTTTGAGAGGGTCGTGGGTGGAGTCTTGAGGGGTTTTAGGAAGGTTTTGAGGGGGTCCTGAGATGGTCTTCAGATGATATTGAGGGGATTTTGAGAGGTCGGGAGTGGAGTCTTCAGGGGTTCTTTGGGTGCTCTTAAGTGGGGTCTTGAGATTGTTTTGATGGGTGTTAGGAGAATATTAAGAGGTGTTTTAGGGGGGTCATAAGGGAGTTTTGATGGGGTCGTACCGTGGTCTTAATAGGGTCTTGAGGGTGATGTTGAGTGTAGTAAAAGGGTAGTCTTGTAATAACTAATAAACATAAGTTTTTTAAATTTATAAGAATTTGTCAAAAACTTTTCCGGAAAATTAGAGTTCAATATTACTTCGTCGAATCGACGAATGATTACCTTTAATGTACTAAAAATATGATTACCCTTCTAGGGTTAAGGGGTTTTTTATAAATTTTGAAAAAATTAACCCGATTTTCTTTAAATTTTATACACACGTGTATTTCTGAGGCCAGAGGGGTGCCCATGTAAATTTTTTAAAAATTAGCTCGATTTTCTTAAAATTTTAAATACATGTGTATGTCCGATGAACAAAACTTTTTGCAACATTTTTGGAGTGAACTGGACCTGAGGCCCGAGGTGTGCCCATATAAATTCTTTAAAAGTTAGCCCGATTTTCGTCAAATTTTAAACACATACATATATATCTCCTAGACTTGTTATAAAACACACGTAAATTAAATAAGGACATAGCTTTTAAAGTTATTTCTTCATATACGAGTACGCACTAGTAATATGTATAAATAAGTAAAAAATTAAGATTGCAACTGTCCAAAAATATTCCTCTTGCAGCACCAAACCAATCAACTAAAACATTTAAATTAGTGACATTCGCCGGCAGAAACATCCGGCTGTCAATATAAATGATCTATCTTTAAACACACCTATAGATAGGCACAGAGATATAAAAATGCAAAAACAACGATCACCCTCAAAATGTTTCGACAGCAACGCCATCCGCTAGACATTACATCCGCAAATTTATCGAACATTTTATAGCGTAGATCGGTGCTTCCTTTTCAATTATTAAGTGTGTATATAACACATCGCGTCTGTCTGTTGTACTCATAAATATACATACAAACACATGCGTAGTTCTTGCAAAAACAACAGATGAAAACGAAACAGATGAGGCTCACTGCTGCAAATGAAAGACGCAAAATAATTCCAAATACCTCAGCAATGTCCAATTTATTAGATTTGTGTATCTGACTGCGTACAATTTTCGACGATCGCGAATGCAAGTGTTGCTGCGATTTGATTGCTCTTCTACCAAAGAAGTCATATACGAGTATATACCTATATTGTACATTTAATAGTTTAGAAGAAGTCCTCGCCTCGTTCTCAACATTATATTATTATGCCAGCGTCATCGTACAGTGGCTAACAAACAAAATTCAATCGCGATTCGAAAAATATTACAATCGATGTCTATCATCTGTCGACAAAATGGTCGGGAAAATTGTGAAAAACATTCTTCCCCGTCAGCGTTTGAATTGTGATCATGTCTTGATTGCATTGCTTTATTTTCAAATAACGCTGCACCGCATATAGCGAACAGTGTTGCATGTGTCTCTGCAAGAAGACGTGTTGAAGAAAACTTTCAATGAGATTGACTGACAGACAGACAGTTGCACACTGCTGCAAACAAATAAAACTGTTACTACCGAAGAAATCTCGCAATGAGAATTCATCCATGAAGCAGGACATTACACCAGCGATAGCGAGCAGTTTTGTGCCAAGTGCTGTCATTATTGCAAAAAATCTGTCTACAATTGATACATGCGTTGTCGAGTACCGGTAGCCGCCACCTCACAGTGCGTTGTAAAAAGTCAACAAAAAAAAGTTAAAGAAATTACGCTGTAGACAACATAACATTTCATTAATAGTAAAAGCGGAACTCTGGTGCCAGTCCATCTATATAATTAATTGCAAAGCACAAATAAAAAACAAAGAGAATTAAAAATGCAACATATAAGAAAATTTTACGAGTATATAAAAACAAACAAACACACAAACACATCATTATATTTTTTTATGACTTTAGTTTTGACTTATACTTATGTATTTGTAACACTACTTCATATTTTTTGGAAGATTTTAAATCGTTTGAATGTGTCTTTATAGGTCTAATATTATCATTTCATATGTGTTCTGGAATCTCTTTTTGTCAAACATATAAACGAAAAACTTACTATTTAGCCTTCATTCAGCGACATATCCAATCTTTTATCTATATATATAAAACTAGCTCAAATATCCGACTTGCCCGACTGCCCCCACCTCACTCACTCAACTGACCACCCACCACTCACCCCACACAACAAACCACTCACCAAGTTATCTCCCCACTGATCCCCCCTACAACCATCGGGTCAGCCTGGTAAAATCGGTGCAGTAGTTTTCAGAATTAGCTAACATAACAGACGGCGCCCAGCTGCCCCACCCTCCACTGACCCAACCCCACTCACACCAACCCAACTGACCACCCTTCCACTGACCACACACAACTGACACCCTCACTTACACTGATTCAACTGATTGTCACTCCTTCAGATTGGAAAAGGTAGATTGGTAGCCGAGTTCTTCGGGCAATATAAAATTGCCATATGATTTTTGTAATCAATCTGGTATCATCTGTCGCAGAGCTAATAAATTCCATTTATTCGGCTGTCTCTCAAAACTATCACAATTTGCGAGAGAGGGCTATTTTTGATTCTAAAAGTGAAGACGTTTACGAAAAAAGCAATCAAATACTTACCATGTTAAAAGGCGTAGTCACTGAATATTAGTCAATAGATACAATAGTAGATGCTAATTATCTAACAGAGTTCCTAAACCTACTTGATCTGTCTGTATTGCCACCGCATCGTCTTTTAAGCGAATATCTTGACAGAGAAGGAAGAGGGTGAAACAGTTTTTATCCCTCGAATAACACTCATTTCGATGGATCTCCCTTTTACATTTAGAGATTGCAATTTCCAGTAAAACTTGCATTATCGATGACGATCAATTATTCACAGTGGCAGTCTATTAAGAATTTATATTAAATTACTTCGATTTTACCTTATACATAGATAGATTTCATTCTTTTTCCTACCCCTGCCTAATAGAGGAATGGGATAAAAAAATACCTGGACAAAGCCGGGTAATCAGCTAGTTATGTTTATTCTATATAAAGTTGGATTAAGTAAATTACATTTTCAATCAAATTAATCTGCCCACTTGCTTCCCAGGCCCCGGAGTTTTTTTTTTAAATTTACCCAATTTAATTAAAATTTTGTACACACGTGTATTTTCGATGACAACCCTTTTTGTAAAAATTTTGAAGTGAACGGCCCTAAAGGCCGAGGCGTTTCAAGCTTCCATATATATTTTTTCAAAATTACCCTGATTCAAACTTTGCACACATGTGTCTCCAATTCTAGAATTTACAAGAAAAATTTTAATTTTAGTGTTTTTTTTTTAAATTTTGTTATGAATAATCTAAATCTAGTCTAGTAGTTGAGCGATAGCGCTCTCTGCCTCTGTAGGTAGCGAAGCGTCCCAAACACATGGCTGTTGTATTAAATAAAAACATATTATCAGTAGCAGAGGTACGGTATAAATCCGTGCAAACCCGTTCTAGTGCCTTTCACGATAAAGAAGACTGGTCAACTTGGGATCTATCATCATCAAACGTACCACGTTAGATTATTCCAGTAAGGTTAAATCTCTCGGCGTCATCCTTGATAAACGGAATTCTCATATCAAGTCCGCCATCTTATGTGCCACTTGGGCCCTGTGGTCCAGTAGACGCCTCTACAGCAGAACTTGGGGTCTAAATCCTAAATTGATACATTGGATGTATACTATGATGATAATTTTTAGTTTCACATCGCTTTATTTTTAAGCACAGTATTAAGAATAATGTTTTTTTCTTTTCTTTTCTTTTTAGTTCGCGAAATACGTATTACGCGAAAAGCTATATTTTATCTAGTTTTCCATATTTTGGCCCAGCAGGTTTATGAATTCTGCTGCCAGCTGCTGTACGAGACGAAAAGAGATCGATCTTATAGAGGAAACTTCACTTAAAACTACAGGCTTGAACAACGAGCAATATGGTAGTCTTGATAAAACTCGTTAATGGAAGCGAGTGCTACCTACCTACACACTTTATACCCTTCAAAGGATTTAAATAAGTAAAGTGCGAAAAAATCAAAATATACACAGTCACAACTCTGATCTAAAAAAATGTTCAATCCAACATCTAAAGGTCCAATGCGCTTGGTGGTTTGCCTCTGTAAGAAACAACGAAAGGAAAAAGAATATCGAATGTCCTGCATTTTATCGTCATGTCCTTTGAGGATACAAGTTGAACGTTTATGAATTCAACTTAAAATTTTAGCCGGGGCGTCCTAGAAATGTACGCCGTCTCCGACGGCGACGTCAACGTCATTCATGTCATTTGTCCTTTTCCAGAGATTTTTAATACATAATAATATACTTTTTATTTTTCAGTTTAAACTCACTGTACACATTCTTTGGTTATGGTATATGTCAAAAATTGAGTGAGAACTTGCATAGCATCGGGTGGGTGGTTAGGCGATGTCCATCTAAATGTTCATCGCCGTCGTAGTTTGTTCTTTGCTGAATGGTGTAGCCCACTTATCATCCCGTGTGACACTTCATAATTTCTTCTCCTTTTAGCCTGTCACAATTTTTGACCAAAAGTTTTTAGTTATACTACTTAAGTAAACATATAAAAATAAATATAGAGACAGTACTCTCACACACGTTTATACTAACGCAGACCATCTGAATAAACTCTTGTGGATGTAGATTGCGGAAAGATGTGGATGTTACTTCAAAGTACTGTATTGTTTTTAAGTACCTGTTATAACTTTGATATAAAACCATATTTTAAGGGATATTTTATAAGAGTCGTAACGGAGGACATTTACGAAAATCTTTTTTTCCCTACTACCACCACCGCCTTTTTAGGTATCGTTTTATTATTTTATAGTAGTCACTTGTCAGTTCCGCTAAGAAAATATTATTTCACTTTATGTATAGATATGTTTGTTTAAAATTGGTGTTATCCTGTTATCGCGCTAAATGTAAGTTTATTATTTCATTGTGTTTTGTTATTGTGTTCGTTATGTGCGTCCATCACCAGTTTTTTTTTCTTTTTTGATGGTTATGGGTTACGTGACAAACATTTGGTTGTGTATTTGCTCTTGATCGCCCCAAAGAAAAGAAAAACCTGCAGCAGCCACAAGGGCATACGACGGTCAAAAGAGAAAAGATAAATCAATTTTCCGAAAGTAGTTTTTTGTCCTTTAAACTTTGACGAAATGCAGCATATTTCTTATTGCGTCGACCATCAAATTAAGGGCAGCAGGAAGAGACAATACGTTTTTTTAACTTTCGTCGCTTGACTGCATTTGGTTTTGTATCTGTTTGAATACCTTAATAAATAAAAAAATAAAAATATATAATATTTTGTAAAGACTTTCATTACAATGTATTAAAACTTATGTTCTATAAAGGTTTTATTTAAGTTTAGCAAAAAATAAACAAAGTACGCATAATAAATATTTGAGTGCAAAACACACGGGTAAATTTAAAAAAAAAATTTATGTGCAGCACTCGGCCTTGTTACCCGATTACTTCCAAATTTTTATAAAAAGGGTTGTTATCAGACATACACACGTTTAAAAAATTTATAGTAAATCGGGTAAATTTTTAAAAAAATGTTATGGGTTAATTTTTGAAATTACTGAAATAATTATATGGGCCCTGAGGCACTAAGGACTCCAAATTTTTATAAAAAGTGTTATTATCGGAATACATGAATAAAAAATTTGAAGAAAATCGGGTTAATTTTTAAATAAATTATATGGTTGTTGCGGCCCGAGGGTTTCCATATTTTAATAGATAGTGTTGTCACCAAAAATAGAAATGTGTGCAACGTTTCAATAAAGTCCACGGGCACGCGAAGTTAATATAAAGAATTTAATAAAAACTTGAAAAGAAGCCTCGTCCCCAAGTAGCCCGGCTATTTATTTTCCATCCAAACCAAACAACAAAGATGAAATTATCAATTTGCTTTTGTTTAAGCCAATTCTAACTCATAAGATACAAAAACAATATTTTAAGTTTGTTGTTTACATAAATAATAATAATATTCAGCGCGACAGACCATTGCGGTCCAAGGCCTAGCTTCTCGCGTCCATTTGTGTTGTGCATGTATATTTTTGGACACAAATGGAAGGGACCTACAATTTAAGATCTGATCCGAACGGCGAATTAAGCAGCTTTCCGTGTCAAGTTATTACTCTCGAAACGTTTGTCAACCATTCGCGAGAAATGGGACACCGTGAAAAATACTTTTGGTGTTACTGGGATTCGAAAATTTCAGGAAAATCGGGTTTTAGCAAGTGCGTTAAAAATTGATATTTAAAAAAAAAATGTATGGCAGCCCCGATCGCTTCAAAAATTTTACAAAAAGTTTTGTCCATGCGTATAAAATTTGAAGAAAATTAGGAACTTTTTTCATAAAATTTGTATGGGTGCCCCCCCGACCCAGGGGGTCCATCAAAGATACACATGCGTATAAAATTTTAAGAAAACGGGTAAATTTTTTAAAAATTTTGTATGGGAGCCCCCTGACTCCGCGGCCTAAAGGCCCCCAAATTTTAATAGAAAGTGTTGTCATGGGAGATACACATGTGTGCAAAATTTCAATAAAATCGGGCTTTAGTAAGTGGGCTAAAAATTGATCACAAAATTTGGTGTGCCACCCAGCCAGCCAACCGGCCGCCACGGGCAAGTGAAGTTAATATAGAGAACTTAAAAAATATATAAAAATGCTTTTCGTTAGTAACCACATCACTTGAGAACAGCTGCACCGATTTGGTTCATTTTTATTTTGAAATGTTCGACATAAGGTTTATGCGGAAAAAAATTACAAAAGTTACCTGGAAAATTCAGGAAAAACTGAAAGTGCTGTTTTCCATAGGATTTTTTTTTGTATGAGCTCGCGACCATAGCTCACGATTCGAACGGTGGATTTGCGTAATTCTTTTTTTGTTTAGTTCATCCTTGTCCTGGAAAACAAAGACAATTACAAGCAAAACTCGGACAAACAGCAAAAAGCATAATTTTTTTATGCACTCTCGATCATAACTGAATATAATAATAATATTCGGCGCGACAGACCATTGCGGTAAAAGGCCTGGCTTCTCGCAACCATTGTGTTGAGCATGTATATTTTTGCACACAAATGGAGGGGACCTACAATTAAATGCCGGATCCAAACGGCGAATTGTGAAGCTTTCCGTGACAAGTTATTACTGGCAGACTTTCGCAGAGGTGGGACACCGTGAAAACTACTTTTGGTGTTTCTGGGATTCGAACAACGAACCTAACTGAATATAGGAACGATATATTTGGTTGATTCTTTTTTTGTTTTGTTCGTTGTGCTCCAAGGGAAATTTTCAGGAAAAGAAAATTCGGGAAAATTGCAAAAGAGCGTAGGAAAATTTGGAGGACGATAAATTGGATATTTTTTGAGGAAACAACTCAATTGAATGTTTTCGGTAAAATAAAAAAACAGGAAAAACGAAAAAAAAAATTTGTTGTTTAGGTTACGTGCGCAAATGTCATTTAAGAGCTGAACCATTTGCACGGTCCTTCTTTTGCAATCTGCCAACGCATCCCAATGATTCCGACCGACATGCCATTAGACTTTAAGCGCTTGCAGTTTAGGGTGCGGTTTGCATTCGCAATTACAATAAACAAATCACAAAGGCATTCATTGAGTGTTTGCGGCATTTACCTTGAAAATCCATGCTTCCCGCATAGTCAATTGTATGTCGCGTGTTCTAATATCGGAAAACCATCAGCGTTGTTTGTTGACGCGCCAGACAACAAACAAATAAAAAACAGTGCATGTTTACGCTCGGTTGAAGTGAAACTTCTTTAATGTTTTGGGCAAAAAAAAAACCAAAAGACCCTCAAGAGAATGATAAAAGACCCAAAACAAAACAATTAAAGACTTACCAAGAGATCCCCAAAAGACCCTTAAAAGACACCAAAAAGACCCCCAAAAAGACCCTCAAAATATTCCCAAAAGACCCTCAAAATACTCCCAAAAGACCCTCAAATGACCTTCAAAAGACCCCCAAAAGACTCCTCAAAAGTCCCCTAAAAGACCTTCAAAAGAAGCTTTAATAGTACAAACAAATTCAAAGACCCCCATAAGACATTCAAAAGCCCCAAAAACCCCTCCAAGAGACTCTCAAAAGTGCCCTCAAAAGATCCTCAAAGACCCCTAAGAGACCATCAAAAGACCCCCAAAAGACCACAAAAAAAAAACCTCGAAAGACCACAAAAATTCCCCCAAAAGACCATCAAAAGATTATACCAAATTTCATACAAATCGGTTGAGAAATGACTCGCAAAATTTAAAAATGTAACACAATAATGTAACCAATAAAGTGACTCAATCGCAACACAAACGAAATAGTGATTCAAGCAAATAATCAAAACAAACAAATGCTTTGTTTCGATTGGTTTTCTATGACATTGCAATCGAAATCGAATCGGTTGGGCCAGTAGGGTGTGACGAGCTGCCAGACAACGCCTGTTATTTAAGCTTTTGATGGGTCTATACGGTGGGGGTGGGTGTCGGCGGGTCTCGGGCAACGCTGGGTTTAACAACTAGTTTGAAAATAAATGTTATATGACGACTACAATGTGAATATGGCTAGTGGTTTAGGAGTGATGCGATAACAACTATATGCACCACCACCCAAAATCCCAAACCACATTTTCGTAAATATCTCTACTCCAACCTACCAGGTCCAAACAAAACATGAACTTATCAAAGCACCAAGCGAACATATGGTGTGAATATGGCTTCGATACGTCCAGTGGCCTAGGCGTTGCACGATTAAATACAAACGCACAATCATTTTTAAATTCTCTATATTAACTTCGCGCGCACGTGGCTGGCTGGCTGGTCAGATTTTCTGATCAATTTTTAACACACTTCCCATAGCCCAATTTTATTGAAATTGCACACATGAATATTTCCGGTGACAATACTTTCTATTAAAATTTGAAAGTGATCGGGCACCGGGTTCGTGGGACTCCCATACAAATTTAAAATAAAAATTACCCGATTTTTTTCAAATTTTACATACATGTGTATACCCAATAAATAATACTTTATCTAAAATTTGGAAGTGATCGGGCATCGGGTTCGTGGGGCTCCCATACTAATTTAAAATAAAAATTACCCGATTTT
Organism: Nephrocerus scutellatus; assembly: GCA_947095585.1. Lineage (NCBI taxonomy): Eukaryota > Metazoa > Arthropoda > Insecta > Diptera > Pipunculidae > Nephrocerus > Nephrocerus scutellatus. The sequence goes on along the minus strand of OX352764.1, from coordinate 66,837,010 downwards.
TTTTCAAATTTTACACATATGTGTATACACAATAAACAATACTTTTTCTAAAATTTGGTAGAAATCGGGCCCTGGGTTCGGCCGCAAGGCCCTTATACATTTTTTTAAATATTATATAGTGGCATCAGATACCGTCGTACTTTAATGACTGTGTGCGGTGTGTGCTGCGCAGTTGGCTGCTGGTAGTGATCGGGCCCCGGGCTCGGCCGCAAGGCCTTATACATTTTTTTAAATATTATACAGTGGCATCAGATACCGTCGTACTTTAATGACTGTGTGCGGTGTGTGCTGCGCAGTCGGCTGCGCTGCTTGGTTTTGGGTGGTGGAGAGAGAGAGAGAAATCTTAGCTCACGCACAAATGAACCCAGCAAATGAAACGAGACATAAATGTTTTATGCTTAATTCAACTTACTTTACTTATTTACTGAATTGTATTTTTATTGATGTCGTTTTTTGTTGTCGATATCAACTTACAGATAGAACAACAAGTTTTCACAATATTCTGTCATTTGGCGTTTTCATAAATTAGTTCAGAGCAGTCAAAGAGTTCTCAAGAAAAATGCTCGTGTGTCTTATTTGCTCAGAGTATGAGCGTGCTCTAAGTGCTCAGAATAAAATGATCTGAAACTACGCAATTTAAAAAGTCGACCTAAAGTTGCTCGCCGCGTGTGTTAAATAAGTGTTCTAAGTTCGTGCTTAAAAAGGCAAAATCTTAAGCAAATAAAAACTCCGCAATTCAAGTCGACCTCAATAGTTCGCCGCGTGTGTAAAATTTGTGATAGAACTTTGATCCTGCTGAAAGCAAAAAAAGGAAATTGGAACCAATTCTGAGCAGCACCCACTGAGGGCCTATAGTTAATCTGAAGAAAAACTATACCACGAGTGAGTGTAGGACAGCTTCCTCAGCAGAACATCGCAAAAAGAAAAAAAAGCATCCTACCAGCGTGGAATGATCCCAAAAATTTTATTGTTAGCTTTAGATCCAAATTTTTTTAATAATTTAATAAAGTGATTTTTATATTTAAAAGAAAGAAAGAAATTGCATCAAGAGAATAAATCTCTTTATCTCTATAATCTATAATAATTAGAACCTAATCATTCATCATCATAAATAAATTTTTAAATATTAAATTATAGAAGAAACTAAGAAAACTTGATTAATTTAATTTAAACATTTTATACTAAAAATAATTCAAAATTCCTAAATCAAAGAAGGAAAAAGAGAACAGAAAGCGAACCATGGCCACTACTTCCGACACCTTACCCCCTTCTGATATTAGACCCATTCCTTTCCCTATCAATTTTAATATACCTACCTCCACCAACCGACCAATTGGCTAATAACCAAGTAACCGCTTCACCAGAACTTGAAGCTCTTATAACAAGCATTGTTGCAAGAGTATGCAATGAGTAATGCAAATGCATTGTCTAATCAATAATTAACCCTTAAGCGAATTTATACAAAGGAGTAGAACAAACAATTAATTCACAATTTGTCGGCAATCTTAACGATTTAGAAAAAATTCCGGACGTAGTCCAAAGTCTTAGAGAATTTTCCGGGAATCCAGGTGAATTCAGTTCATGAAGGAAGAGCGTTCAAAGAATTCTCAACCTTTATAAAAGCCTAAAAGGTAGATGAATGACACTATACGAAATAAAATAGTAGGCAAGGCAGATGCAGTGTTAGAATCGTACAACACCCTTACTTAATTGGGAGTGTATATCTAAATGTTTGACTACTCATTACGCTGACAAACGCGATCTAGGTACGTTAGAGTACCAGATGACAACATTGACCCAAGGTAACAATAGCGTTGAACAATACTACCAAACAGTCTACCAACATTTGACATTAATTCTTAACAAAATTTCAAGTATGGATATTACACCGGATGCAATGCACATATTAATAGAAACATACAGAGACAAGGCTCTGGATACCTTTATCCGAGGCCTAAGAGGTGACTTATCTAGACTTTTAGGTATAATGGAACCCGCAGATCTTCCACAAGCTCTGTACCTATGCCCATGCCCATGGTCCATGCTATGCTCGAAAATCAAGGCTTCCGCTCACAACATGCTAATAATCATTATATTCCCAATAGGAAACCAGCCCCAATACCACCACCTCGCAAACCAAATCATGTTGCACAACAACCACAACCCTTTTATCTACGGTTAGCACATATCCCACAACCGTTTCCACAGCTACCACAACGTTTCTACCAAACACCCCAATATTCCCAACATAATGCTTTTCAACAACAGAGACAATACATTACTCCTCGACCACTTGGTCCAAAACCATTCGTACCTAATAGACCCGAACCGATGGAAATCGATCAAAGCCTACGCTCTAGAGGAATAAATTACGTGAATAGACCAAAACCTCACAACCATTTATTCGGAAAAAGACCGATAGATCAGAATATTCCTTCTCCATCGATGCAAGTACATCCAAGCAAAATGCAAAGAAACTTTCATGTATCAACAACACCAACTACCTCTAATCCCTATCTCGAACCAATCAATTATCCAAACTCAAGCCAAACAAATGATCAAATCAATGCTACCTCAAATAATTCACATCAATATGCATACCATAACCAGTCTGACATCGATGCTTATAACTCCTTAATAAATTCTATGAGTACAGTGGACATCGGAGACGAGTCGTTAAATGACTATCTTTCAAAACAAAACGACCACGATGACCAACTTAACGATTACGAAGACATTCATTTTTTAGGCTAACAAGCTCGTCCTTACCATACTTCGAATGTAAGACGAGCGACGGCAACATTTTAAAATTCCTAGTCGACTTGTCGAAAATGACATTGACAGCCTTCTCAGTAAACAATGGAAAGTACGAATTCATTCGACTTCCATTCGGGCTTAAGAATGCACCGTCCATATTTCAAAGAGCACTGGACGACATTCTACGAGAATTCGATATCGTCGTCTATAGCAAAGACGAGGATTCTCACTTTCGCAACCTATCCACGATTTTCAAAATCCTTCAAGATGCATATCTAAAAGTTCAGATGGATAAATGCGAATTTTTAAAAGACAGTGTAGAATTTTTAGGATTCATCCTATCTTCCAAACGTATAAAGACAAATCCGAGCAAAGTAGAGGCAATAACCAAATTCCCATATGGCCAAAGACACTTAAAGACTTACGATCTTTCTTAGGCCTATCAGGGTTTTATCGCAGGTTAATTAAGGACTATGCAAAATTGTCAAAACCCCTGACAGTCCTTTTAAGAGGAGAAGATAGACGGACGTCCAAGCAATCCTCTAGCAAAAAGGTTATCCATTTAGATAACGAAGCCTTAGAAGCATTTCATAAAATCAAAAATTCTCTAGTTTCCGAGGACGTAATTCTCACTTTTCCAGATTTCAAAAAAGAGTTCCACCTCACGACAGATGCTTCAGACTATGCTATAGGCGCTGTCTTAGCACAAGATAACAAACCAATAACTTTCATTTCCCGCACACTTTCAAAATCTGAAGAACAATTCGCAACGAACGAGAAAGAGATGTTAGCCATTATATGGGCTCTCAATTCACTAAGAAATTACCTAAACGGTTCATCAGTTGTGAAAATATTTACGGATCACCAACCTTTGACTTATGCGTTAAGCAACAAAAATACCAATAACAAACTTAAACGTTGGAAAGCTATACTCGAAGAGTATAACTACGAGCTCAAGTACAAACCCGGCAAAAACTAACGTAGTCGCAGACGCCTTGTCAAGACCACCAATAGATAGCAATGTAAATTCTTTACACGCAACGCAACACAGCGACGAAAGTTCTGGGCAAAACCTTATCCAAATTGCAGAAGAACCTATTAACGTTTTTAAGAATCAAATTATTCTACTCTAGGGAACTATAGCTTCATATGGCTTTAAAATTATATTTCCTACCTATCATCGACATACAATAATAGAACCGGAATTCACTAATGAAAAAAATTATCAATATCCTTTAACGTTGCCTCAACCCATCATCATCAATGGCTTACAAACAGATGAAGGAATCTTAGGCCAAATTCAAGAAATTTACCCCATTCATTTCAAACAATACAGAATCCGATTCGCTAGGAAAGTGGTTACAGACTTATTTGATGAAGAGCATCAAGAATCCGAAATCGTCAAAGAATATAGTCGCGCCCACAAAAATAGCAAAAAAAAATAAATTACAAATTTTAAGCAAATTTTATTTCCCACAAATGCGTCGCAAAGTTGAAAATATAGTAAAAGATTGTAAAACATGTTAAGAACACAAGTACGAGAGACATCCTAGCAAACCCATGATCCAAGCAACACCTATCCTTACATACCCCGGACAAATATTGCACATAGATATCTATTTCACAAATAAACGCATTATCCTTACAGCTATTGATAAATTTTCGAAATATGCCTTGGTAAAGCTACTAAAATCCAGATCCACTGAAGACATAAAACAACCACTAAGTGATTTAGTACTCTCCTTTGGTGTCCCAGATACCATAGTCGTAGATAATAAAAAATCCATTAACTCTAATTCCGTTCTTTTTATGTTAGAAAACTTTTTTAATATAAAAGTTTTTAAAACACCTCCTCACACAAATTCTGTAAATGGACAAATAGAACGCTTTCACTCAACACTATCTGAAGTGATGCGATGCTTAAAATCACAGAACGCACATTACACATTTCCAGAACTTCTTGATAAATTAATCCTCGAATATAACAACTCTATCCATTCTACTACAGGTAAAAAACCCATAGACATATTTTTTGCAAGACATCTAACTAACAATCCTGAACAGCTTGAAAAAGAAAGAGAAAACACCACACAAAAACTTAAAGAGAAACAAAATGCAGATTTAGAATATCATAATAGAAAAAAAAACTCCCGTTAGAAACCAAATCAGGAAAAACTATTCACAAAAGTTTAATTAAAAATTAATCCCTCTATTCCTAGGCTGTTGCTAGTACATCTATGTACTGCAAACATTCAAATCCTGGACTATACAAATTCCCAACTTATAAAAATAAATATTAGAACTGCAAAGATTCAAAATGGATCTTTTAAAATCATACACGTAATCGATGTAGAAGTTTACGAAAACTTTATAAAGCGCTTAGAAACGGTCATTATAGGCAACGTCAAAACCCATCATCCCTTATATCCCATCCTTGCTTTCGAGATACAACGAATTAAAAATTAGCTGAGTAGACTAAGAGTTAACGAAAAATCAAAAATATCATTAGATTTTATAGGCACTACGTGGAAGTGGATTGCTGGAAATCCAGACCACCACGACTATGAAATACTCACAAACAAAATGAACAACATACTTACAAATAATAACAATCAAGCTGTCATTAATAGATTAACTATAGAGAAAATAAATGAAATTTCAATTTAACAAATAATTATACTAAAATCATTCAAGGAACAGGAAAATATATAAAACCACATTGTAACTAAAATTAAATATAAATTAGAATTGATAAAGGAAGAAATAGTTAATATTGCATACGCAATACATTGGGCAAAAGCCAACATAGTGAATTCATATATTTTAGGTAATAATGAAATAAATATTAATGAAACAGTTATTAATAATGAAAATTTCCCATATGTAAATGTAGATGAAGCCCTTGAATTTGCCAATATAAAAATTGGTTCTGACAATAAAAATATAATCTATATCCTAGATTTACCTACAAGCGAAAATAATACTTTTAATCTTTTGATATTAAAAGCCGTAAAGAAAAATAATATAATAAATAAAATATCATATGAAAATGTTTTAGAATGTAGAAATAAAATCTTTGGAATAATTAGAGAATGAGAAATATAATGAATTAGCTATATGTAACAAGAAAAATATAATTAATATAAGCACTTCTGCCTGCATACCGAATCTACTGAAGAGCATAACGCCCACCTGTACGCAAATAAACAATGAACACATCCCATCTGTAGAAGAAATAGCACCAGGAATACTTTTCCTCAACCAATTCAATGGTCCTACAAACCTACATTATTCGGCACACAAACTCTTCGATTCGAATAAATGGCAGAGAAATAAACAACAGCGAGATAATCCACTACCAGCCAATACCCGCAATTCTCCAACCAGCATCAATGCTAGAAGGGAACGAAGAATTTCTATCACTTGAGAGGCTTAAGCATCTATACTCGAACGGTACATCAAAAATAGAGCTACTTGAAAAGAAGAACATCATCCACACTACAACCAGCTCAGTACTTGCCATTTGCTTCATGATAATGACAATAATATTCGCCTTAAAATTCTTTAATAAATTGAAGAGCCAAGATTATAATAAAGATCAAGAATTAGCATCAGCATCAACACCATCTGAAAGAAAAAAAACAACAATTATAGGAATCAAAGATATTTCGAAACATTTGAGGTCATCGAACGAGCACGTTCGAATTTAAGGGCGGAGGAGTTAACTCCAACAAAATTATCAAGTAAACAAAATTTCCGCTACTCTGATGACAGGTGAACGATCGTCGACCGTGGGATTGCAACATAAACATCAAATTATGCTGACGTCGCGTCTGGTGGCAGCAGAAGTTAGGTTTTAAGCTTATTATTAGGAATTATTGTAATTCAGTTAGATTTTATTAGATTTTTTAGATTTATTCAGTTAGTTGTTAAGTTAAGTTCGTAGCTAGTAAATAAAGTACAATAAAAGAAAAATTATTTTTTTAGTTAATTAAACGTAGAAAATAATAACTTAGATTACTTGGCTGTCGACATAATGTTTCGAGTTCCAATCTTAGGGCTTTTGTTAATTTTCTTTTGTTCTGCAAGTTTTTTCTTCAAATTTTTGTGTTTCAGTGAACACGTGATTTGTAATTATAACTCGCTGACCCGACAGACGTTGTCCTGTCCCACTTTCAATAAATTTGTTTGTGATCCTTTTTTGAATTTGTGAAGAGTTATTCGAAATGATAAATCAAAGTAAAATTGAGAAAAAAAGCGTCAACCAAATTAATATTATTTTCTTTCATTACATTTGAAATCACAATTAATCTTTCGATTTCGATTGCAATGTCATAGCAAACTCATCGAAACAAAGCATTTGTTTGTTTTGATTGTTTCCTTGAACATCACTATTTCGTTCATTGCAATGCTTTGTGATTTACGACATTTTTGTAAGTTAAACTACTTTATCGGCGGTGAGGATGAGTACGGTATCAAAAATTATTTTGTTTTGCGATTTTGAGTCACAGTCTTTTGGGGTATATTGGGTAGTCATTTCGAGGTCCATAGAGGGTTTTTTGATGGTCTTTTGAAAGTCTTTTTGGGGTCTTTTGAAGGGCTTTTGGGGGTCTTTTGTTGTCTTTTAAGGAACTTTTTAGGTTATTTTGAGTGTTTTGGGGGTATTTTGTTGAGTCTTTGAAGGGTCTTTTTGGGGGTATCTTAGGGGTATTTAAGGGACTCTTTTAATGGTTTTTTAATCTTTTGGAGGTCTTTAATGATTTTTTGGGGGTCTTTTATGATTTTTTTGAGGGACTTTCGGAGGTCTTTTTGTGATTTTTTTGGGGTCTTTTGACGGTCTTTTGGGGTCTTTTGGAGATTTTTTTGCCCACAACATCAAAGAAGTTTCATTTCAATTGCGTGTAAAAGTTACACGCACTGTTTTTTATTTGTTTGTTGTCTGGCGCGTAAACAAAGTACGCTGATGGTTTTCCGACACTGGAATTGTGGAAACACAATTGACCATGGAAGCATGGATTTTCAAGTTTAATGTCGCGAAAACAGATTTATTTGTTGTAATTGCAAATGCAAACCGCAGCCGAAACTGCAAGCGCACGTAACCTAAACAATTGGAATCTATTGGAAGAGAAATGAAATAACGACTTTTGTTGGGCAGATCGCGCTTGAACACAATTTTTAATATTATTTTAATTTAGGCTGGAATACGTTTTTCCAGAGTTTTTTTTCGCCGAAAACTTTCAAAAAATATCTAATTTATAGTTTTCCAAATTTTCCCGAATTTTCTTTTGCTAAAAAATGCTCCGAGAGCATAACGAACAAAACAACAAAAATAATCCACCAAATCAAGTTATGATCGAGAGTATATATAAATATTATGATTTTTGCTGTTTGTCCGAATTTTTCGACTTTCTTTGTAGTTGTCCTTGCTTCCCAGGACCATAACGAACAAAACAAAAACAAAAAGGAATTACGCAAATCCATAGTTCGAATCGTAATTTATGGTCGCGAATTCATACAAAAATGCTACGGAAAACAGCACTTTCAGTTTTTTCCAATTTTTTGTGCAACTTTTCTAATTTTTTTTCGCATAAACCTTATTCGGATTATGGCGAACCTTATAAAATAAAAAAACAGCCCATAAAAATTAAAATTGTTCATGTAAATTCTCTAATAGGAGATGGGTATGTGTATAAATTTGAAGAAAATCGGGCTAATTTTTAAAAAATTTACATGGAAACCACACGGGTCTCAGGGCCCAATCACTTCAACAAACTTACAAAAAGTTTTGTCCATCAGTGATACACATGTGTATAAAATTTGAAGGAATTCGGGGTAATTTTTTTGAAAATTTTTTATGGGGACCCACGAATTCGGGGCCCGGGTTCTCCAAAATTTTTACAAAAGGTGTTTTTAATCGCAGATACATACGTGTGTTAAAGATAATCGGGTTAATTTTTTTAAAACATTTGTATGGGGCCCAACGAACAGAAAGTTACAGAAAGTGTTGTCCATTAGAGATACACATGTGTAAAAAATTTGAAGAAAATCGAGTAAAATTTTGTTAAATATTTGTATGGGAGCCCCCAGACCCCGTGGCCCGAGGGGCCTCAAATATAAAGTGTCGTCTCCGAAAATACACATGTGTGCCAAATTTCAATGAAATCGGGCTTTGGGAAAATAGGTTAAAAATTTATCGCAAGATTCCACGACAGACTGCCGACCGATATCCGTGCCACGGGCAAGTGAAGTAAATAGAAAATTTAGAATTGAGACGAATTGGTCCCAAGTGATGCGGTTACCAACGAACAGCATTTTGTTTTATATATATAGACGACGATTTATTCTTAAACTACGCTATTTTAACCAATTTAAATCTAAGTAGCAGTGTGAGAGCGTACGAGCTTTCAAAAGTAGTGCAGGACACAGGTAAAAAGCTCGCATAACTTCTAGTTATATAAATATGTGTTTATGAAATTGTAGCAAAATGTTTTTTAAATTGCTTTTTAAATTTGTTCCCCCCAAAAAAAAAGTCTATTATGGATAAAAAAGATGCAAAAATCTGTCTGTCAATACAGCCCATATTCGAAAAACGTTTGTCGTAGCTTCCTGAATTTTAAAGAAAACGAATTATCTTAGAGTTTGGACATCTGATTTCAATTTTTTAGACAATACCTGTACAATATATACCAACATACTACACGCTTACCTTATACTAATGCTACATTATTAATCATATTGCTAAATTAGAATTGTCGCACTTGCATAACAGATGTATATCTATATATGTAAAGTAGAGAATTTATTTATATGTATATTTGTATATAACTTGTGCCTACCTAGCTCTTGAACGCCTTGACAAATTTCAACCAATCTTGGTATACATATTATTTACTATGTGGAATAAAACATAAGGGGTGGGGGGTAGTAGGTTTTTTGGCTGGGGGAGGCGTGGCAGGCGATTTTATGGTCGGACCCACCGTTTTCGGTATCACCGAGACGAATAGTGCTGGTAGTACACTCCTATGGGTGGTGGGTGACCGATATTAGTGTTGATTCTATGGTTTTCGGGGTCTCTGAGTTGAATGGTGATGGTAAGACAGCTCTAGGGGGATGGGGTCAATAACGGTGGGGGGGGGGGGGGGGTTGATCGATATTAGTGTCGATTCTATGGTTTTCGGGGTCGCTGAGTTGAATGGTGATGGTAAGACAGCGCCAGGGGGATGGTGTCGAAACGATTGGGGGGGGGTGACCGATATTAGTGTCGATTCTATGGTTTTCGTGGTCGCTGTGGTGAATAGTGATGGTATAACACCTCTATGGTTAGGGGTTCGAAGAAGAGGGGGAGGGGTGTCGATATTACTGTCGATCCCATAGTTTTCAGGATCGCTGAGATAAATCCAAGTAATAGGTATGCGGTCAAGAAAATCTCTAGTTCTTATTGCCTAACATATATGAAGGTCCATTTTCTCTAAGGGCGGTTAACAACAAAGCTCTACGTGAAACTTCGCTTTTATTTGCACTTCACTATAACGACACCTCGTCGCGCCAAAAGAAAAAGCGCTATAGAACTTAAATGTCAAAAACTTTTACATGAACGTTAGGTGTTGAATTGTGTCCGAAGAAATGTTGATACACGAGATATATGCATGTACATTATTCACGTACAGCCACCGACCGACCATTACCATTATGAGCATCTCGCTATTCACTCACAGGCTTTGTTTAATATGTTGTCTTTACTGATTTTTATTGAGCCATAAATAGGCTACAACGCTAAGAATGATTTTGCGATAAATTTTGTACCTCACTTACATTAGCTCACTTACATTAGCACAACATATGCCGAGACTGCTCGCTCTTCGATTATAACTACCAGTTCCCCAGAGCAACAAGAAGATGATCTGAAACAAACCCTACAGGCCATCCTAGTGAAAATTACTAGTATAGAGGAATCCGTTTCCAATCTCGACACCAGAGTAAAACAAAAATAGAGAGCAACGCTAAAAGAGTTGCTCCAAAATCAAAGTAACTTAATGACTAAATCACTAAGAATAATGGCATGGAATGCAAATGGACTGTTGCAACATCAAAAAGAGTTACAGGAATCGTTTATTAAATTCAGAGGATATAAAGTCTATCATACCATCCACCCGGACAATTCTGCTAGAGCGGGGAGCGCTGTCATTGTAAAGGAAACTATAAATCACTACGAGGAATCAAAAATTCAAACAAATAAAATACAATCAACAGCAGTATTTATAAAAAAAAACAAATTACCCAATACTTGTTGCTGGTATTAACTGCCCTCCTAAACATTCGATAAAAGTTCTTCATCGGTGGAGACTTTAACGCAAAAAACACATATTGGGGTTTAAGGTTAATGACAACCAAGGGAAGAGAACTCCTTAACGCAATAAACGAGAAAAGGTGCGAAGCGTTATCTACAGGAAAGCCCACTTAATGGCCGACTGACTCGCAAAAAATCCCCGATCTCATTGACTTCTTCATAGTTAAAAGTATCTCAAGAAACTCTTTGCAAATTGAAGAAAGTCATGATTTAAGCTTGGATCACTCACCTATCCTACTGACTATGAGTGACAGCATTATCCAGAATGTTATTAATCCAGCTCTTACTAGTAAACGCACGGACTGGCTAAGCTTCAAATCAAGTCTTCAAGAGAGGATAGAACCACGTACACCAATACGATCTTAAGAGCAACTACATTCAGAGCTCGATCAATTTATCAATTTAGTTAACCAAATTTCGGCTTGGGAAAACACTCCTAACATAAAAAAACAATTGAAGCGTAACTACTATCCTCTCGAAATTAGAGAGGTAATTGCCGAAAAGCGGAGAGCGAGAAAGAAATAGCACCAAAGCAGAGCCCCGCAGGATAAAAATAAGTTTAATAAGCTGGTACAGCAAGTTAGACGAACAATCAAGGAACTTAAAAATTCTGAAATTAATTCATTTTTACAAAATCTTAGCAACAATAAAAAGACGGAGTACTCGCTCTGGAAAGCCACTAAGAAATTAAAGAGACCTATCATTCACATTCCTCTATGAAAAGTGGACAAAAATTAACAAGCAAAAAGCTGAAAGATTTGCAGAGTATTTGGAAGAAATTTTTCAACCAAACCCAGGAGAGCATGACGATTTGCCTAGCGAAGAACTAGCTGAAGAAAATGAAGAAATACGCACCACATCGTCATCTGAAATAAGAAAAGAAATAAAAACTTTAAATGCGAAAAAGCGCCAAGATTTAAATTGATAACTGGTGAAATTCTCAAGCAACTCCCAGAAAAAGGAATCGCGATCATAATCAACGCTGCATTTAAATTAAAATACGTTCCACAGTTATGGAAAGTAGCTGAAGTTATCATTATATATATTATAGCCAAACCGGGAAAACCACCTCACGAAGCTTCATCCTATAGGCCAATTTCTTTGCTGCCTATAATGTCCAAACTTTTTGAAAGACTACTTTTAAAAAGGCTGACTATAGAGCAGAAACAATTATTCCAGACCACCAATTTGGCTTTCGAGTGAAACATTCAACCTTTGATCAGGTACACCGAATAACAAACATTGTTGAAAAAGCGCTTGAAGAGAAAAAAGTTTGCTCTACAGTCTTCCTCGATGTAGCACAAGCATTTGATAAAGTTTGGCATGAGGGATTACTCTAGAAACTAAAAAAGATACTACCCAACGAACAGGCTGAAATTCTAAGATCCTACATTTCAGGCAGATACTTTCGCATAAAAGAAAAAGACACATATTCGGAGCTTAAAGAAACCAAAGCGAGTGTATCCCAAGGGAGTGTTCTTGGGCCAATATTGTATCTCCTGTATACCCACGATATTCCAACACTACTATACAATTCAATTATTACATTTGCTGATGACACGGCTTTAATGGCAGTTGCGGAAAGTAATGTGGACTCAACTCGTAGACTACAAGAGGCGATCTCGCATATTCAAAATTGGACAAGAAAATGGCGAATACGATTAAACGAATCAAAATCAGTACATGTTGATTTCACAAAATTAGAGCATATACCAGTGTATATTAACAACCAAGCCATACCATACGCAAATTGTGCAAAGTATCTTGGTATGACTTTGGATGCGAAACTTCGATGCAAAGTCCATGTCAAGAAAAAAAGAGAGGAGATTGGTATTCGCTACAGAAAACTGTACTGGATGATAGGAAGACAATCTTGTCTATCAACAAACAATAAAATTTTGATTTACAAGCAAGTCATAAAACCTATATGGACTTATGTTAGTCAACTTTGGGGTTGCACCAAAAAAAGCAACAAGCAAATAATCCAACGATTTCAAAACTAAGAAAAACTAAGTGCTAAGAAACATTGTACATGCACCTTTCTATATTCGGAACGATGACCTTCACAGGGACCTGGGCATGGAATGCGTACAGAATGAAATTCATAGATTCGCTAAAAAGCATCAGGATCGGCTTCACCACCACACAAACCCTGAGACCACCCCGCTCTTGGACCACACAAACCTAGTTAGGAGACTAAAAAAACAACCCATAAAAATTAAAATTTTTCATCTAAATTCTCTAATCGCAGAAATTGATATGGGAGCCCCTCGATCCTGGGCCATTTTTTTTATTGCAGGAGAAAATCATATGACAGAATATTGCGAAAACTTGTTGTTCTATCTGTAAGTTGATATCGACAACAAAAAAAAACGACATCAATAAAAATACAATTCAGTAAATAATAAAAACAACCCATAAAAATTAAAATTTTTCATGTAAATTCTCTAATAGGAGATGGGTATGTGTTAAAATTTAAAGAAAATCGGGATAATTTTTAAAAAATTTACATGGACACCACACGAGTCTCAGGGCCCTATCACTCCAACAAATTTACAAAAAGTTATGTCCATCAGTGATACACATGTGTTAAAAATTTGAAGAAAATCGAGCTAATTTTTAAAAAATTTATTTGGGCACCCCTTGGGCCTCAGGGCCCATTCACTCCAAAAACTTTACAAAACATTTTGTCCATCGGAGATACACAGGTGTATAAAATTTGAAGAAAATCGGGTTAGTTTTTTGAAAAATTTTTATGGGGCCCCACAACCCTGGCCCCCATAGTTTTGCAAAAAATGTTGTCCATCGGAGATTCACACATATGTAAAATTTAAAAAAAATCGGGTTAATTTTTTTAAAAAAAATTTGTGTCTCCAAAATTTTTACAAAAAGTATGTATACGTATATAAAATTTGAAAAACATCGGGTTAATTTTTTTTTTAGTTTTGGGGCCCCACGACCATGGGGCCCGGAGTCTCCAAAATTTTTACAAAAAGTGTTGCCTATCGGAGATACACGCGTATATAAAATTAAAAGAAAATCGGGCTATTTTTTTTCTAAATTATATGGGTCCCTACGAACCCGGGGCCCGGGGTCTCCAAAATTTGTACAAAAAATGTTGTCTATCAGAGATACATTCGTATATAAAATTTGAAGAAAATCGGGTTATTTTTTTACAATAATTTTATGGGGTCCCACCAAAACGGGGCCCGGGGTCTCCAAATTTTTTACAAAAAGTGTTGTCTATCAGAAATAAATTTGTATATAAAAGTTGAAGGAAATCAGGTTTTTTTTTAATTTTTATGGGGCCTCACAAACCCAGGTCCCGGGGTCTCCAAAATTTTTACAAGAAGTGTTTTTCATCGGAAATACGTACGTATATAAAATTTGAAAAAAAATCGGGTTAATTTTTTTTTTAGTTTTGGAGCTCCACGACCCCGGGGCCCGGAGTCACCAAAATTTTTAGAAAAAGTGTTGCCTATCGGAGATACACGCGTATATAAAATTTAAAGAAAGTCGGGTTATTTTTTTTAAAAAAACTATATGGGTCCCTACGAACCCGGGGCCCGGGGTCTCCAAAATTTGTACAAAAAATGTTGTCTATCAGAGATACATTCGTATATAAAATTTGAAGAAAATCGGGTTATTTTTTTAAAATAATTTTATGGGGTCCCACCAAAACGGGGCCCGGGGTCTCCAAATTTTTTACAAAAAATGTTGTCTATCAGAGATACATTCGTATATTAAATTTGAAGAAAATCTGTTTTTTTTTTAATTTTTTATGGGGCCTCACAAACCCCGGTCCCGGGGTCTCCAACTTTTTTACAAGAATTGTTGTCTATCAGAGATACATGCATTTATAAAATTTGAAGAAAATCGGGTTATTTTTTTAAAAAATTTTAATGGGGCCCCACGAACCCAAGGCCCGGGATCTCCAAAATTTTTACAAAAAGTGTTGTCCATCAGATATACATGCGTATATAAAATTTGAAGAAAATCGGGTTATTTTTTTAAAATAATTTTATGGGGTCCCACCAAAACGGGGCCCGGGGTCTCCAAATTTTTTACAAAAAATGTTGTCTATCAGAGATACATTCGTATATTAAATTTGAAGAAAATCTGTTTTTTTTTTAATTTTTTATGGGGCCTCACAAACCCCGGTCCCGGGGTCTCCAACTTTTTTACAAGAATTGTTGTCTATCAGAGATACATGCATTTATAAAATTTGAAGAAAATCGGGTTATTTTTTTAAAAAATTTTAATGGGGCCCCACGAACCCAAGGCCCGGGATCTCCAAAATTTTTACAAAAAGTGTTGTCCATCAGATATACATGCGTATATAAAATTTGAAGAAAATCGGGTTATTTTTTTAAAAAAAATTTATGGGGTCCAAAATTTTTACAAAAAGTGTTGTCTATCAGAGATACACATGTGTATAAAATTTGAAGAAAATCGAGTAAACTTTTGTAAAATATTTGTATGGGAGCCCCCCGACCCCAGGGCCCGAGGGTGCTCAAATTTTAATAGAAACTGTTGTCTCCGGAAATACACATGTGTGCAAAATTTCAATAAAATCGGGCTTTGGGAAGTGGGTTAAAAATTGATCGCAAGATTCCACGACAGACGACCGACGACCGACCCACCGGCAAGTGAAGTTAATATAGAGAATTTAAAAATGTAAGTTGAAGTAAGCATAAAACATGTATGTCTCGTTTCATTTGCTGGGTTCATTTGTGCGTGCGCTAAGATTTCTCTCTCTCTCTCCACCACCACCAAAACCATGTAGCGCAGCCGACTGCGCAGCACACACCGCACACAGTCCATAAAGGGCGACGAATATCTGATGCCAGTACAGATATTTAAAAAATGTATAAGGGCCTTGCGGCCGAACCCGGGACCCGATCACTACCAAATTTTCGAAAAAGTATTGTTTATTGGGTATACACATGTGTGTAAAATTTGAAAAAATCGGGTAAATTTTTTAAAATTTTTGTTTGGGAGCCCCCCGACCCCGCAGCCCGAGGGGCCTCAAAATTTAATAGAAAGTGTTGTCTCCGGAAATACACATGTGTGCAAAATTTCAATAAAATCGGGCCATGGGAAGTGGGTTAAAAATTGATCGCAAGAATCCACGACAGACGACCGACCGACGACCGACGACCCACGGGCAAGTTAAGTTAATATAGAGAATTTAATAAAAAGAATCAAACCTTTTGAACTAGTGCAGCATATATAATATAATCATGTATAGTATAAGTTAGCTTCAAAGCTTTAAACTTTTAATTTTGTATTTTTATTAATCATATATATATATATTACAAACATTACCAAATGTTTTTCAATAAAAAAAAACAAAAAAACTTACACTCGCGGCTGCAGCCGTAATATTCTCCCCAATTCTTGGGTTTCCTTGCCATATTGGCAGGAGAATAATATGAAGTACAATGTTAACGAAAAATTTTTATTAGACGTTCAACTATTTGTTTATCTGGACAAGTATGGCGGCCTAAAATTGGTGTTGGAATTCCTCCTGAAAGAATTTAATATACCAAATAAGAAGTTCATAATTAAAAATTTATTAAAACAAAAACGGCTTATTATATTTCCAAATTTATTTTTTTTTTGAAAGTACAATCCTCCTGGTTATTTATGAAAAATGATTTCATTCAAATGGGAGCCGCGGCTAGCCTTGACGTACTCTATTCGGTCGTTCCAATTTCTGAGCACATTTTGGATTTTGTGCGGCTCTATTTCGGCAATGGTTGCTTCAATATTGGCTTTCAAATGCTGAATTGTTTGTGGATTGTCCGCACAACACTTTTCCTTCACGGCACCCCACAAATAAAAATCCAAAGACGTGAAATCACAGCTCCTTGCCGGCCAATTTACGTCACCATTACTACTGATATCTACCCAATATCTTCAAGATATAGCCCCAAAAAAAAATTTAACATGAGGCGGTAGCTGATTCCGTTGTCCGTAGCGGTCGCGCCGGCCTCATCTTCGAAAAAATACGGCTCAATAATGCCGCTACCCCACAAGTCGCACCAAACAGTAACACACAATGGATGCATTGGCTTCTCCACATATCCTTATGGATTTTCCGATTCTCAAATGCGACAATTTTGTTTGTTTACGAACCCACCGAGATGGAAATGCGCCTCGTCCTAAAAGATGATTTTTTGAGCAAAATCCTCATCAATTTCGAGTTGGTCGCAGGCCCACACAGCGAATCGATATCGAAGCGTATGGGCTTCAATTGCTGGACCAATTGAACTCTATAGGGCCACAAACCAAGATCTTTACGCAGAACTCGTTGCATGGAAGTCCGGCTGATGTTCATTTCCGAGCACGATGACGAATTGACGTTCTCGGCCGTTGGCGCACATTTTCGGCCACCGCGGCGATATATTCGGATGAACGAACACGACGAGCACGGGTACGCGTTGGATTGCCGACTAGGTAGCCTGTATCACGCACTTTATGCACAAACTTCTTGATACCGTTGGGTGTGAGTCCCGTGTTTTCACCAAGTTTTGTACGACATTTTCTTGCGATTTCCAACCAATTGTCTTTGTTGTGGAAGTAAATTTCCAACATTTCCTACTTTTGCTGAAGCGTTA
The DNA here is from genome assembly GCA_947095585.1 of Nephrocerus scutellatus. Classification (NCBI taxonomy): domain Eukaryota; kingdom Metazoa; phylum Arthropoda; class Insecta; order Diptera; family Pipunculidae; genus Nephrocerus; species Nephrocerus scutellatus. The sequence continues at coordinate 66,819,283 of OX352764.1, read as the reverse complement.
AGCGACTCATTTCGTCAACTAGAAATAATATACTGAGTTTTTGTTAAAGAAAGAATGACATTAGTGTTGTCAGAGCCAAAATAACCGATATGTCAAATCTGAACCGCTTATTGGGACATTGTATCTATGTATATAAATAAAAATGAAATTTGTGCCGTTTTTATTTATGAAAACTCACATTTACCATCCGATTTTTAAGAAATTTTCAAATGTATATTACTGGTAGGTTTGGGAAGGTTTTGGGCTATAGTACTCCCCCAACCAGGGACATAACATTTGGTAACATAATTGTGCGGGTAGCTAAACGATCGGGTTCAGCTAGTACTATATAGTTATATGTAAAGTATTTTTTTAATATATAGGCTATTCATTGTTGCAGTGTTCCATAAATCCTACCACAAAAGAATTTCTGAACAGGATTATTTTCGCTAGAGAGCTTGATTTTCTTACATACATGGTTCAGAGTAATTTTTGCTAATCACCTGAATCGCAGATTCGTAATTAAATATGTTTAATTAATTTTTATAAATTAGCGTTTTTATTCGTTTCTTTACGTGTAATTATATATATATGATTTCCAGTCTCTTTTACACACGAAAGAAATGATAGCTATTTAAGCGGAAACAACGATGGATTCCAAACTTAAGTTTTTGGTTTGCATTTCTTACGCAAGCTTAAATATAATTTTTTATTGTAGACTTAGATACCTCATCTGTTCGTACCTACGACAAAAACACACCCACATTTTTTAATTACGATTTTTCGTAAAAAAGCTTAAATAGAAATTACACATCTATTTTAACTAGACGACTGACGACATACATAAAGTTGATAAATTTTTCACCCTCAAGTAACAAAGAAATAAAAGTCAGATGAAATGCTGATGAAAAGTATTATGCACTTGAGGCTGATTGAATCGGTTTTGCTGCATACAAAAAATCCATTCAAATTTGTGCGGTATTTATGTTTTTTTCAGTTCATTGTTTCTGGTAGAGTTCGTCATTCGGCTCAAGGTATAAAAGGGAGAAAATACTACCTCAGTATGATGACCTTTTTCTATTGCTTGTTTCTTGGTTATTTGTTGTTTGGTTATATTTTTTTAACAGCTAAAGGGTAATAAGATGCTTTCTCATTTTCTTAGCAAGTCAGAACAATCTAATCGAATTGTATTTTATGGGTTAATCTTTTAAATGATATCTTTGTATAAGAATTTTGCTATGTTCTATACTCGTGGTAAATTAGCTATTACCATACTTGTATATAGTCGCAGTTCACGGTTTTGTTTCCATTGTTCTTAGACTGCATTTCTTTAGAATTTCGCGGAAGAAATCTATAGTTATTTCACGGCCTGTCATATTTGTCCTGTTTCCCATTGTATTCCTTTTGTTTTGATATTCCCCCAATTGTCGGGTTTAAGCATTTGTCCCACTCGACCTAATTGTTAAAAAAATATACAAAATTTATCTTTTCATTTAGTGTTTTGTTGTTGTTTTAAGCAAAAAGTTAAATATTTGTGACAAGTATAAAAACAACTGCGTGTTTTTTCACTTTCGTCGCGTTCGTTACCGCAAGATATTATGTAGTAGATGCACCTAATAATCGAATGGGATGACTGCCAAAATTGAAATACAAATTATTAATCTTTTATCCGATATCTCTTCTATCTGACTTAACAATAGTTAAGCAGTCTAAAATAAAGATTATAAATTAATTTTATTAAAACGTTTTTATTAGCTCGCTTTCGTGTATGTCTGTCTGTGCTGGTGGAATTTCGTAATTGATTTTAAACTAACTTCCCATTGAGCTAGAGACATGAAACTTTAAACATAGCTCAGAACTGGATGAACATTGACATATCATAAAAAAGACAACAAATCACAAAAAAAAAATTAGTTCAACGCGAGTTTGCAATTTGTTTCAGATCAAAGCAAAAACTACTACGCACAATACTCGTTTTAAACATTTAAAATTAAAAATGTATTTTTATGAGCAACATCTTTTATTTTAATTGAGATTGAGAAATTCAATAAAAATTTATTAATTCAGAATTAAGTCTAATTAATGGAAATGTCTTTTGTGTCTTTATGGGAAGGATAAACTTCAAAGTATCACTTCAAATTATTTTAGTGGTTTAGTTTGGGTATATAGTGTCAGAATTATAATTTTGTAGAACCAATATCGTACGGGTATCGCGAGTTGTCCCAGAACAAATTTAAGTGATATTCTCATCGATTCTTTTTTATATTAACTATCTATTCGGGGCACTTTCTCGTACTACTACTAATAATTTCTGGCGTACTCAACTTGACGGACGGTTCATAAAACATATGAGTTTTAGGACAAAAAAAATTTAGAATTTTGACCCAAGTGCTAAATATCTACAATCGGGCTTTGGGAAATGGGTTAAAAATTTATCGCAAGATTCCACGACAGACGACCGACGACCAACCGACTGTGTGAAGTGAAGTTAATATAGAGAATTTAAAAAAAGGAATTGAATTCCAAATTTGACCAGATAAATGAAAAGCTAAATGTCATTCAAGAAAGGCTAAGAGTTTGAATATTTCAAAGTCCAGTTTGGAACTGCGGTGCAACACAATGGATGGGGAGCTGAAGAAAAGCTTAATTCTCTAATCCTAGCATTGAGGGGCAAGACAGCAGCAGACAAATGATTCCAAATGATGAGATGACTTCCGGAAGATTATTGAAAGAGTTGGACCTGCGTTATGGGCATTCTCACACCCAGGAGCTAATCAAAAATACAGCTCTAAATGAAGAAACATCAGCGAGGAGAACTACTCCAAGAATTAGAGCGGGACATTAATAAGCCACCACGACAAGCCTATTGTGGGGTTCTGGCTGGAATCTTGGATGGATTGGCAGTTGATGCGTTAATCAATGCTATTCGAGATGAACAGTTGAAGCTTCATTTGACGACTGCAGCCAGAGAAATATCAATTAATGAAGTGCTTGCATCGGCTTTAGAATACGAAGTAGCTAGAGCCTGTTTGTCCACTGATTTAGTTACATTGCACAAGTTGGAAACTGAGGACATCACACAAACAGGACTGGACGCTTTCAGAACGACAGAAATTGGACATCTAATTCTCGTCCAAAATGGTTTAGATGTCAGAAACCTGGACATTTCATGCGCGACTGCAAGGAACTAAGACCGGTACAAGCTACAATGCAGCCAGCGAAACGTGGCAGAGGCCTGAAAATTTATGGCAGAAAGGCGCAACACACATGAATGAGGCGAAACAGCCATCTTACCTCGTAAAAGTAAAGAATACGCCACTACATCTGGAAATGAAGCAGATAATCCTTTGCACTAAAGCAATTTGCTGACGTATTTGCTGTCAGCGACAACGACATGGGTAAAACCTATATAGTGCGACATCACTCAATATTGGAAATGCCACAACAACAAGAGGCAGAAACACTGGTCAAGAAGATGGATCGGGATGGAATCATAGAGAATTCTAAAAGCCCATGGAGCTCACCTGTGGTACTTGTCACCCAAAAGAAGGATGGTTCAACGAGATTTTGTGTGGACTATCGGGAACGATATCACCAACAAGGATAATCCATTACCACGAACGTTGGACACCTTATCCGGAGCCAGAAATTTTAGTACCTTGGATCTGAAAAACGGATACTGGCAGGTAGAAATTTATGATGACGACAGGGAGAAGGCAGCATTTACTGCGGGAAACGGTGCGACATGGAACATGTTTTGCGAAGCCTTAGCTGGAAGACATGTCTGGTTTATTGGTTGACATCATTGTTTTTGGAAGCACATTCCATGAGGACGTGAATAATCTTCATCAAGTTCTGGAAACTATCAAAGCTGCAGGATTGAAGTTAAGTCCGCCGAAATGTAGCCTTTTCAAAAATTAGGTGAATTATTTCGGCCACATTGTTTCCAGTCAAGGAGTACGCAAGGATTCCAAGAAGTCTGAAGCTGTTAACGAATGGCCGGTACCAAAGAATTTACATGAGCTGCGACGTTTTCTGGGGCTATGCTCCTACTATCGATGGTTTGTGCTTAATTTCGCAGATGTTGCACGAAGCCTTACTGAGAAGAACCAAAAGTTCCAATGGTCGGGTGAGCACCAAAAATCATTTGACTTTCTGAGGGAAAAGCTATGCAGTTCTCCAATTTTAGCATATGCAAAGGCAGCAGAACTCTTCATCCTGGACAATCCTATTCTAAGCCCGAAAAGAACTAGTGTGTGACGCGAAGGGAATTGCTAGCGTCAAACACTTCCACAAGTACCTATATGGTCCGGAACCATGCAGCTCTCAATTGGAGTTCAAGGAATCAGAAGGTCAAGTAACCAGATGGATCGAATGACTCCAGGCATACACATTCAGAACATACATCGAGAAGGAATGCTGCACAATAATGCCGATGGGTTATCCAGAAGAATTGTGCACCCCAATGCAAACACTGCACAGGGCAAGAAAACAAAAAGAGCTCTGAAATAGTTGCACAAATATGACTATATTTTGAAGATCATTGCACAAAATGGCAGCTAAGGTAACAATTGCGCGATGATTTCCAATATTTCAATGGAGTGGGCTCCGTGGCTCAGTGCAAATGCGATGGCTACTGAGCAGGAGGTTGGTGGCTCGAATCCCAGTAACAGCAAAAGTATTTTACACGGTGTCCCACCTCTCGTGAATGGGTGACAAACGTTCCGGGGGTTAATATTTGTCACGGAAAGGTCCTCAATTCGTCATTCGGAGCCGGCCTTAAATTGTAGGTCCCTTCCATTTGTGTCCAAAAATATATATGCCCAACACAAATGGTCGCGAGAAGCTAGGCCTTGGACCGCAATGGTCTGTCGCGCGGTATATTATTATTATTATTATTATTAATAATACTTCAATGGATGGAGCAAGAAGAAATACCGGAGTGGCAAGAGATTGAAACAGCAATTCCTACAGTAAAAAACTACTGGGCTTAATGGCAGTCATTGAGATTGTAAGATTGGCTGGTAAGGTAATGGAAATCGGCTTATGGGCGAGCACCAAGTCACAGATTGTGCTACTAACAAACCGAGTCAGAGAATTCCTGCAAAAATTACATAGTGGTACATCAGGAGCACATTTGGGCGTTAATAAAATGCTAAATAAAGTTAGGAAGCGCTTCTATTGGGTCAATTGCCGCAGAGATGTGGTGTCGAACATATGCGAAGCAAGCAAAGGGCCTCAACCAAAAACTAGAGGAAAAATGCAACAGTACAACGTTGGAGCGCCATTTGAGCAGGTGGCAATGGACATTCCCGGAAAAAAGAGACGGAAAATGTTATATACTCGTGTGCATTGACTACTACAGAAAATGGGCACAAGCATATCCCATCGCAAACCCAGGAAGCTTGCACGGTGTCTAGGGCATTCGTGGACAATTGGTTATGCAGATTTGGAGTACCTCTGGAATTACATTCCGATCAAGGGCGGAACTTTGAATCGTTAGTCTTTCAAGAGCTGTGCCAAGTACTCAATGTCAAGAAAACTTTCACATTTACATTTACAGTCAGACGAAATGGTTATAAGGTTCAACAGAACGCTCGAAGACCAAGATGAATGGTATCGCTGTATACCGTCGCTTATGATGGGTTATCGTTGTCGGCGCTGTACACTAAAAACTCACAAGCAATGGTTGCATTTGGCAAAAAACTTCGCCTACCATGCGACATTAAATTTGGATCACCACCAGTAGAGCCGAAAAAAAGGAGAACTACGTTAGTGATCTATGACAGAGGATGATTGCTGTATGACCTGCGTGCAGTGGGTTCCCATACAAATATTATGTCTTATGTTTTTATAAATTTTCCAGAATTTTTTAATTTTGCAAACCAAACATGAACACATCATATTTTGGATGGGGCTGGACACCTGGTTAGTCATTTGTGCGGGCAGCAACGCGTTAAAAACAAAAAGGTTTTGTAACATCTTTATTTGAATCCAAGAAAATGTACCAGTTTTTTTTAAATTCTCTATATTAACTTCACTTGCCCCCGTGGCACGGATGTCGGTCGTCGTCTTTCGTGGAATCTTGCGATAAATTTTTAGCCCACTCCCCAAAGTCCGATTTTATTGCAATTTTGCACACATGTGTATTTTTCCGGAGACAACACTATCTATTATAATTTGGGGCCCCTCGGGCCACGGGGTCGGGGACTCCCATGCAAATATTTTACAAAATTTACTAGACTTTCTTAAAATTTTATACGTATCTCCGATGAAAAACACTTATTGTAAACATTTTGGAGACTCCGGGCCTCAGGGTCGTGGGGCCCCATAAAAATTTTTCAAAAAAATTAACCCGATTTTCTTCAAAATTTATACACATGTGTATCACTCATGGACAAAACTTTTTGTAAATTTGTTGGAGTGATCGGGGCCCGAGACCGCTTGGTTTCCATGTAAATTTTTTAAAAATAAGCCCAATTTTCTTCTTTAACACATACCCATCTCCTATTAGAGAATTTACATAAAAAATTTAAATTTTTATGGGTTGTTTTTTATCTGACATATTTAAAGTTAAAGTCACAATTTCTTTCCACTAGTTTTCATGAATGAATATGAATGATGTAAATACTACTGATTGGTTTGACTTTTTTTATTATTCGACCATTAAATTCGACAAACTGACTTAATTCAAATAAGCCCAATGGATGTGTGCTGATAGTACAGATCGTTCGTCGTACAATGTCACCGTAGTTATTTTAGCTGGTGTGGTTTTTCGTTCATTTTAAAATGTTTCTCATTGTGTGCGTTGATTTGTATTTTAGTTTAATATAACTCATATTATATTCGTAATGGCATTTCATCAGTTGTAGATATGTTTTCAAATTTGTGTGTTTGTACTTAATTTATACATACATATATTCGCAATTAGAAAGCTGTGGTTTGAAGTGAACGGCGCGACGACGAGGATGCGTCGTTTACCATTAATATCATAATATTTTTATCTTTGTAAAAATTAATTAAATATTTTCCAGTCGTCCGGTGACATTTATAAATATCTGCATTTGAATTGTGTCAACATTCATTTGTTACACATGGGGTAATGATGATTTTAATTTGTAACACGCTTTAACTGTATTCACTGTAGATTAGCGCTAACGTTACGTCATGAATAAACGTATGATTATATTATACAGGGGAAAAGGAAAAAGGTGTTGTAAAAATTTTCATTAAAAGCCTCCAAATTATGCGTTTTTTTAAGTAAGTTACATGAACATTTTTTATCATTTCACTTCATCATTACACAACTTTTAGATCTAAGTTTTTTTTACAAAAATTGCGTGGCAAATTTTCACCCTTTTAAACATTCATCGTATAGTCAGCAATCATACTCAACAATGCATGTAACATATTGTATAATATGTTAGAGGTCATACAATCCGCATGGTCTACTACTAGTAGAAAATGCAAAATAATCTTCATTCTTCAATCTGTATTTAGGCTAACTCAATGTTAGAATAAATGTTAAACAAAATCCAAATTCACAAAGCTAGAAAATCAAACATACGGAATGGAAATGGAAATAGAAAAAAATGACAAAAACATGAAATTAAATAAAAAATAATGCACTCAAACGTTGGAACACGCAAGTCAAAAAGGATAGATACAAAAATAGACAGACGAACAATTAGGCAGATAGATGGATGGACAGCAGCTAGACAAGACAAACATCTCCTGATTTTCACAAAGCTTATGTCCACTTACAAGTTCATCAGGCGAATAGACGATCCGGCAGAACATTGACATACAACAGAACTAATTCAACTTCCATGCTGCAAACTTTGAACTGACTGAATAACGACGACTGGACAGCAGAAGCAATTCTCGGTAAACCCTCACCCCATTTAATGACACATATTGACAGCTTGCAGTAACCTTACAACAAATACATCCCACATTGCATTACATAAAACTTCGGAAACGAAAATGAAAACGATTGATAGGAATTTCTTGTTTTTGAACAAATGAGTTAGCATCAGCATCAACAAACGAAACAACAAATGAAACAAATTCACACCAGGACACCGAACGGATTACGAACAAAGGGATACATACCCCTTTATACTTTCGATAACAAAAAGTGCCTACCACGCCACCCTTTAAAAGGATGAAGAATCCAAGTGTATGTATACATCGAGTTTGATTTCTATTAAACTTCCAATCTGTAGTGCTCGAGCTTCTTACTGTCTGTAATCAATGAAAGAAGAAAACATTCAGATTTGAAAATTTGGTAACTAAAGGGTGTTTTTTTAGGAGGTTTGTTTTTCCGATAGATGTCGTTTTATTTTATGACAGTTGTTTTGACAGCTCAAAGTGGCATTTCTACTCAGTATTGTTTGGCAAATCATTATGAATAGGTTAACTCCAAAACAACGTTTTCAAATCGTGGAAATTTATTTTCAAAATCAGTGTTCAATTAAAAATGTTTATAGAGCACTTCGTGAATTTTATGGTGCACATAATCGTCCGTCAGAGACCACCATAAAGAACGTAATTACCAAATTTCGGTCTACATTCACTCTTTTGGATGCCAAGCCACCGACAAGAATGAGAAGAGTTCGTACAGAAGAAAATATTGCTGTCGTTGAGGCCAGTGTCGAAGAAAACGACAATTTATCGATTCGTCGTCGTGCTCAGCAAATTGGACTTTGTCCATCGACTTTATGGAAAATTTTACGTAAAGATTTGGGTTTGGTGCCATACAAAATTCAATTGGTGCAAGAATTAAAGCCACACGACCATCGTTTGCGCCGTGAATTCAGTGATTGGTCGTTAAATCAATTGAACGAAGATCCATTTTTTTACCGTAAAATTCTCTTCAGTGATGAGGCGCATTTTTTGTTAAATGGATACGTCAACAAACAAAATTGTCGCATTTGGAGCAAAGATAATCCACACGCCGTTCAAGAATTACCAATGCATCCTGATAAATGTACTGTTTGGTGCGGTCTATGGGCTGGTGGGATCATCGGTCCATATTTCTTTAAAAATGAGGAAGGACGACGCGTTACCGTGAATGGAAATCGATACAGAACCATGTTAAATGAGTTTTTGTTGTCAAATCTTGAAGATATGGATATGGATGAAATGTGGTTTCAACAAGATGGTGCCACTTGCCATACAGCACGTGAAACAATCGACTTATTGAAAGAAACTTTCAACGACAACATTATTTCGAGAAATGGTCCGGTGAATTGGCCTCCGCGTTCGTGCGATTTGACGCCACTCGATTACTTTTTGTGGGGATACGTGAAGTCATTGGTTTATGTGGATAAACCTCAATCGATTGACGCTTTGGAAACCAATATTCAACGTGTCATTGCTGACATACGCCCTCAAATGCTTGAAAAAGTGCTGAAAAATTGGACCTCCAGAATGACATTTGTGAAAAATAGTCGTGGTAGCCATATGCCAGAAATTGTGTTTAAATGTTCAATGCCAAAAAATTATCTACCAAATAAAAAAAAATTTTGGTCATTTCATAATTTTATATGTGTTTTATTCAAAAAAAAAATCTGTTAAGAATAACTGTTCTAGCCATGTTTGTAGATGGAAACACCCTATTACATTGCTAGTGCAAGATGGTGTTCATCAATATATATATAAAAATGAAATGCTGTTCGTTGGTAACCGCATCAATTGAGAACGGCTGAACCGATCTGGCTCATTGAAATGTTCGTCATAGTCCAAAGAAGTTTTATGCGGGGAAAAAATTTAAAAAGTTGTGGAAAAGTGGAAAATGAAAAAATTCGGCAACAAATGAAAGTGCGTCTTTTCATAGAATTTTTTATGGCAAGGAATTTGCGTAATAATTTTTTTGTTTTGTTCGTTATGATCCTGGGAAAGAAAGATAATGAAATGAAAAAAGGTAAAAACAAAGAAACGTCGAAAATACGGACAAACAGCAAAAATAATACGTAGATATTTTTAGCAAAAGAAAATTACAAAAGAGTTTTGCAAAATTTGGAAAACGATAAATTGGATATTTTTTGAGGAATAACTCAATTGAATGTTTTCGGTAAAATGAAAAATCTAGAAAACGCATTCCAGCAAAAAATTAAATAAAATTAAATTGTTTTTACTTTTGTGCTGATTCTTGATCTGGAAAACAAAAGACGTTATTTAATTTCTTTTCCAATAGATTCTAATAGTTGGCAATAGTGCGCAAATGTCAATTGATAGCTGATCACGGTGCACGGTCAACGCATCCCAAAGATTCCGACCGACATGCCATTAGACTTTAAGCATTTGGAGTTTAGGTTGAGGTTTCTGTTCGCAATTACAATAAACAAGGGCAATCATTGAGTGTTTGCGGCATTAACGTTAAAAATCCGTGCTTCTCGCATGGTCAATAGTATGTCGCCTGTTCCAATGTCGGAAAACCATAAGTTGTTTTACGCGCCAGGCAACATAACAAATAAAAAACAGCGCGTACGGTTGAAATGAAATATCTTTGATGTTGTGGGCAAAAACGCCGCCAAAAAACCCAAAAGACCTCCAAAACCCCCAAAAGAATCATAAAAATACATCCAAAAGACTCAAAAGAATCCCTAAAAAACCCAAAAAAGACCATCAAAAGAACACAAGAAGACCCAAAAACTGCCCCAAATGACCACAAAAAGACCCCAAAAGACCCACAGAAGACCACTAAAAGACCAACAAAAGAATTATAAAAGACACCCCAAAAAATCATTACAGACCCCCAAAAGATCTTCAAAATACTTTCGAAAATTTTCCCAAAAGCCCTCAAAAAGACTCTCGAAAGACCCACATTTGACCTCAAGAGACTTCCCCAAAGACCCTCAAAAGAATCATAAAAAGACCTAAAAAATAAGCTAAAAAGAATCACAATATACCCACAAAAAGACCCTCAAAAGCTCTCCCAGAATATCCTCAGAAGACCCCAAATAACCCTCCCAAAGACCCCCAAAAGACCAACAAAAGAATCATAAAAGAATCTTTAAAAACTCCCAAAATATCCTCAAAGAACCACCAAAGGCCCCACAAAAAACCTTCAAAAGACCCTCAAAAGACCCCCAAGAGACCTTCAAAAGACCACCAAAAGAGCCTCAAAAGTGCCCCAAAAGGCCCTCAAAAGACCCAAAAGACCCTCCTAGAGGACCCTCATTTCAAATAGCTCTTCACAAATTCACAAAATGATCACAAACAAATTTGTTGAAATTTGGACAACACAACGTGTGACGGGTCAGCTAGTGATTAATAAAGATTGATGTTGATGATTAAGTATGAAGTATAAGTATAAGTATGAAGCTATATAAATGTACTTGAGCTAAAAAGTTCTTAATTTTATAGGAGGTCAAGTGGTCTATGCTTCAAAAAGCAAAAGTCATAAATCATAAAGGCGGTGGGCTAAAACGCCACTAAATCCAAATTGCCAAACGGACTTTTCGCCATTATCTTTTTTGGGGTTGCCTAGCAACAAATAGCTTGCAGTTATATTTATATGTTTCCTCGCAATTAATCTATCGTTAGCCTTCAACCACCCATGATTTCTAAATTCCAATATGATACCAGTACGCAGTTGCATAAAAATACAAGCCGCTTGTTAAATTTTAACATAATAAATCTGTCTATTTCTGGCAGCTCTAAAAATAAATTAGTATTTGCGATTATCAATTTTCCATCGTTCTTATTGAAAAACTTGAATTTACATACGAGTGCAGCAGTAGATTGATTGATTGAGTTGACTCACGCATCAATCAAAACCGGTTATTTCAACGCAAACACAAACCTTATTGCGTGATAAAAAAAATACGGTCTTAATTACAATACGTATCTATAAATTCCGAATACATCATCTCAGAATCCCTCGATAACTTTGAAATTCTTAATTTTATAAAAAATGCTAAATGAATGAGAAGGTAATACAAGCCAGTTGGCCTAACTACATATCAGCATTATTTCATTTTTTAAAAGCAAGAGAAAGTGCTTACAAAAGAATGAAAACAATTTATCATTTTTGGCTCTTCAACCTGGGTCAGGTCCTAGCCTTCTGAATATGCACATATCTTAATATTTGTTGTGAAAGTTGGTAATCGTCTTCAAGGCGTTCATATGCACGTGTTATTATTAAAAAAAGAACTTAACAGCAAGTGCAGCCTGTGCCTGAATTCATACTCGCGTGGCGTATTCTATCAACCACTCCGACTCGCTACTAAATATCTGTTCACAACGAAGTTTCGTTTATTCTGATGCTGCGAAACTGACGGTAGATGTAGCTATGACTACAATGATAGGTTACTTAGATGACTGTGGCAGGCTTTTAGTTCAAAAGCTCTAGAGCGCAGGACTCCAGCTCGTTTTGTGGGACCTTTAGGTAAAATTGTAAGGCTTTTAATTAAGGAGGGACTTTTGCGTCTACAAAAAAAAAACAGCCCATAAAAAATAAAGTTTTTCATGTAAATTCTCTAATCGGAGATACACATTTGTCCAGTTTGAATAAAATTGGGTTAATTTAAAAAAACATTAGATGGGAGTCCTTCTGTACTGGGGCCCTGTCACTTAAATTTTTTTACAAAAAGCCTTCTCCATCAGAGATACACATGTTTACAAAATTTGAGGAAAATCGGTTAAAATTTAAAAAAAAAATTTTATGGGAGCCCCGGACCACAGGTCTCGATCACTTCTAAACTTTTACAAAAAGGGTTGTCAATCGGATATACACATGTGTGCAAAGCTTGAATACAATCGGGCTTTAGGAAGTGGGTTAAATAAAAAAAAAAAATGTAAGATTTCTCGTAAAAGCTACCTATTAAGATATTTGCAAAAACTCGAAAGTAAACTGCCAATTTCGGTTGACCGATTTCTCCCAAAATCAACAGTGACCACACAATTTACGTAAAAAGTTTAAATATGAATTTTCATCTCCATAAATTCAGCCGTATATGTATGGGCCCTGTGGCCGGTCACTCCAAAATATTTACAAAAAGTGTTGTCCATCTTCTCCTACCTGAGTGTCGAACTTGGCGAGTTCTAGGGGCTAAGTAAGGTCAAAGATTCTCGAGAACTTTTCTATAGATAAGTCCTGAAACTAAAGGTCACTCATTAATCTTCACTATTTTTCCCGGCCCTACTTGCCCCTCATTTCTGTTCTTCCACCCTAAACCTATCCTTATCCCCCGGGCTGGATAATCAGCCTGGCTGGGGGCCCAGTTTTTTGTCCCAGCCAGCCCAGTCGTGTACGGTGGATACGGATATCTGGCGCCCTCTTGTCAGTCAGCCTTATCTGTATACTGCAAATCTCTGTACAGATTGACCTCCTTTCTCCGCCACTCGTGGGGAAAAAATGCAACACAACAAAAGTTTTTGCTTTTCTAGTTCGATCTAACTAGAACCAACAATTTCAAGGACCGGTTTCAACTAAAGGCAGTGGTTCATCCACTTCATGGCCCTTCCGCTGCAGGTATCAGCACCATCGATGGCACGATCTCCCCAGAACGATAGCAGTTGGTCAAGTTGACGCTATCTCGTGCTTCCTGACCTTCATGAAGGACAACCCAGGACCTCCTCCGATCACTTGCGATGGCGGATGGCATCAATGCCGCATCAAGATAATCGCCTGTGATGAATTGAGATCTTCCGATCTATACAAGCAAGTTGTAAGTAGCCTAGGGGAGGTATGGCCGGGTGCCAGGCTCGAGGTTGTGGCAAGGGAGAATATCCCATCCAGACCGAAGGCCCGCACCTAGATCCCCATCCAACCCCACACTGCGGAGGAAAGTCTTCAAGTTCTCCTTCTCAGCAATCCCTCACTTCCGATTCACGACTGAAAAGTCGCTAAGCTGGATGAGAAAAAGGGCTCCTACAGATCCGCGATCATTGTGATCAACCAGGAGTCCCTATCTGCTCTGGCGAAGACTAGAGGCGTGATTTCTTAGTTTGCCCTCAGAAAGGGAAGACCTGGATAATACCATACAGATTAACCTGCAACACTCCAAAAAGGCCTCGGCCTCCCTTCTACTACGCCTGATGAAAGATGGAGAAGACATCGTCCTGATCCAGGACAATGGATTGTTAACAACTTGGTTCATGGACTCAGGACTCCTGGATATTACCCACGTATACTGGGTAGTGGGCAAACAAAGGTAACCCTAGATCCTGCATATTAGTGAAAAGTAATCTAAATGTATTTTTAAACCCTAACTTCAGTGAAAGAGATGTCACACCGCGGCGCAACTAGAGACTGCCAAAGGCATCTACTGGATGGCATCGGCGTTTATCGCTCACGATCAAGTGGGCTTTCTTTCAGGCGAAATCCTAGAAAGAATTATCGCTGAGACAAGCCGAAAAACCGTCTTCCTTATAATCGGATGCTATGCAAACGCTCATCATTCGGTGTGGGGCAGTTCCGACATCAACGATGTGAGTACTTTTCTTTTTGATTATATTCTAAGCACCAACATTATTGGTTCCAATATTGGCAATTAACCTTAAAAGGAAAAACACTGACACAACTATATCTAATCTATATATATAAAATAGAGAATTTATTTGTATATTTGTGCCTAACTAGCTTTGGAACGCCTTGACCAATTTCAACCAAACTTGGTAGACATGTTAATTACTATCCGAAATCAAACATAGGTGGTGGGGGGTAGCACGTTTTTTGGCTGTGGGAGGCTGCTGCCACCCCAACCACAGGCAAAAAACCTGTGGGGGGTGACCGATATTAGTGTTGATTCTATGGTTTTCGGGGTCGCTGAGTTGAATGGTGATGGTAAGACAGCTCAAGGGGAATGGGGTCGATAACGGCGGGGGGGGGGGGGGTGACCGATATTAGTGTTGATTCTATGGTTTTCGGGGTCGCTGAGTTGAAAGGTGACGGTAAGACAGCTCTAGGGGAATGGGGTCGATAGCTGAGGGAGGGGGGTGACCGATGTTAGTGTCGATTCCATGGTTTTCGGGGTCGCTGAGTTCAATGGTGATGCTAAGACAGCCCTAGAGGGATGGGGTACATAAGTGAGGTCGATGACCGATATTAGTGTCCATTCACTCACTTAGTCACTGAGATGAATAGTGTTGGTAGGACACTTCTATGGGTGAGTTGTTTTTCCGGAGGGGTAGGGTGACAGATATTAGTGTCGATCCGATAGTTTTCGGGATCGCTGAGATGAATAGTGGTGCTTAGAATGGTACTCGGCGACCCGTGACCGGATGGATTTCGGGTGAAAAGGGACAGTGTGAAACAGTTTTTATCCCACGGATAGCACTCATTTCGACGGATCTACCTTTTAAATTTAAGAGATTGCAATTTACAGTAAAACTTTCGCTTTCGATGACGATCAATAAGTCGAACAGGACAGTTTTTCAAGTATTGCGGAGTATAGATTTGAGATTTGAGACAACTTTTTTTTTGCTTGCTCTAGGCTGGGTTCACCTAATAAATTATTTATTCTAGCTCTTAAAGGTGAAACTAAAAGCAACCAACCCAGTTTTGTTTAAAATTTATATTATTTATTTTTTATTAATTTTATTTTATAGTTTGAATACTTTATAATTTAAAATACTTATATTGTTAAAAAAAATTGCAATTCTAACTTAAAGATAGATATCATTCTTTTTCATACCCCTGCCTTATGGAAGATTGAGATGAATAAATACCTGGGCAACGCCGGGTAATCAGCTAGTGATCTAATAAACAAGGATAAACTGCTTTAGGCGCTGTTTAGTTTTAAATCTTACTGTGATTAAAATATCTGAGTTGTGTGTCAATTGTGGGGCCCATTTAAATCCGCAGGACCAGTCGGCATTATTCCTGCCGAGCTGCTTAGGACTTCTTATATTATCCTTCCTTTGCTAGAGATGATTCTAAAGAGTTGTCTTGATCTGGTCCACATTCCGGATTTATGGAGAAATGTTAAAAAGGTATTCAAACCCAAAGTGGGCAAATGCTTGCGCGTTAATCTCAGTTTATTATCGTTCCGCCGAAAGACACTGAAAAGACTGATATACATCCACATACGTACTAGCATTGACAAGAAACTTCTGTCCACATATCAACATGCGTATTGCAAGGCTAAATCTGTGGAAACAGCTCTGCATACCGTAGTAATTTTTATTGAATATTTCCTGCACTACAAGGAGTACACTATGGTAGCTTTCCTATATATTGAAGGCGCTTTTAATAACGTCAACACATCTGCGATCACAGATTCACTGACGGTTTTGAAGGTAGACGACTCACTTTGCGAAAGGTACAAGCTTAGCATTCTAAGCTGAAGCCAAGTATTTAGGTCTTTTTTTGGATAGAAAGCTAAGCTGGAAACCTAACATAAAAGAAAGAGTTCAAAAAGCCACAGTGACACTCTTTTCATGAAAAAAGCCATTGGTAGCAGATGGGGTCTTCAACCCCATATAACTCATTGGCTATATACAGCGATAGTAAGATCCACTCTTACTCTTATATACAGTGTGACTTTTGGTGGATTGCCTTAGATAAGAAAGTAAATCTAGATAAATTAAGCAAAGTCCAAAGATCAGATAGTTTATGTGTGAGCGGAGCACGTCGTACAACCCTCTCCGGCGCACTGGACATTCTGTTCGACCTTACACCTCACGACATTTTCAGCAGGCAAGTAGCTACTGGCTCGGCTATTCGACTCAAAGCTATCTCCGAGTGGACTAAAAATTAAATCGGCCACTCCTCTATCCTGAATAAAGTCAGAATCCCAGACAACATAGACTACACCACTCATCAGCTCCATTTCAATAAAAACTTCCAGGTCACCTTCCCTCCAGGTCATTCTGGGAGGAAAGCGCGTAAACCTTAGCCTCTCTTTTCTTCTCTTTTCTTCTTCTCCGTGTTCCTAATCACTGTAGTGTTTTCCAGACTGAGATAATAGCGATCAGTGAAGCCTTGACTAAAGAGTAACGTCATATCAGCAGATATCCGTATATTCTCGGATAGCAAGGCCGCGCTGAAATCCCTGGAATCAGTCTCTCAAATTCAACATTAGCCCTTAACTGCCGATCATCTATTAGGGAGATGGTGGAGCAGTTTAATATCCACCTGTGTTGGGTGGCGGGTCATAGAGACATTCCGGGAAACTGTATGGCTGACGAACTCGCCAAACAAGGAACTACACTACTCATCTTACCAATATATGGTTGTATAGGCATAGCAATCGCTTCATGCAAACTCATGTTAAAGCGGGTTGCTACTGACAAATCTAGTCGTAGGTGGTCAAACGGTACAACTTGCATAGCGACAAAGCAGATCTGGCCCAACCTGGATCCGAAACGCTCCAAGAGTTTGATCTATCAAAAAAGATCCCGCATCGGTGTATTGTAGGTATCATTGAGGCCCTCTCCCAGAATCGTAAACTCCATATGGGAGCTTTCTTTTACAACGAGTCTAATAATCTTATCAACACTGATATCAAGAGTCTTCTTCGCTTCTTTCGAAGATCTAGAGGTTCAACGAGTAGGTGGAGGGTAACTTTCATTATCCGTGTGGTATCACAATGGACCATTGTTGGTCTAAGTGTGTCAGTTTTACTGACAGCCACCTGAACTTACCTAACCTGTTGTCCATCGGAGATACAAATGTGTCTAAAATTTTAAGAAAATCGGGTTAATTTTTAAAAAATGGACACCACTCGTCCTCGGTCTCTGATCACTCAAAATTTTTTACAAAAAGTTTTTTTTCATCGGAGATACACAGGTGTTTAAAATTTTAAGTAAATCGGGTTAATTTTTAAAAAGAATTATATGGGCACCCTTTGGGCCACATGGCCCAATCACTCCAAAAATTTTACAAAAAGTTTTGTATATCGGAGATACACAGGTGTTTAAAAATTTAAGAAAATCAGATTACTTATAAAAAAATTTATATGGACACCACTCGGCCATCAGGCCCCGATCAACCCAAAAATTTTACAAAAAGGTTTTACAAATGCGTATAAAATTTAAAGAAAATCGGGTAAATTTTATAAATTGTTTGTATGGTAGCCCCCTGACCGCGAGGTCCGAGGGGCCCGGAATTTTAATAGAAAGTGGATTAGTGGATTAAAAATTCATCATAAGGTTATGTGTGTACCCAACCAAGCCAGCCAGCAACGGACACGCGAAGTTAATATAGAGAATTTAAAAAATTAAAATTTTGTTTGTTCCTCTCCTCCGTGGGACTTACTCCCATTGGTATCGAGACCTTTGTATTGGGTCCGAAGACGCCAGCACCAACTCCAGATTCCATCTTCGATCCATCAGTGAACCAAACCAGACCACTAGCGTCTAGTGCCGGAACACCATTAGACCAGCTTGTACGGTCTAAAATTTCTATCTCAAATAACCTGTCGAAACAGTGCTTCCTGACCATAAAGTCGGGTATTGTGCAGAACATGTCTCTTTCGGGAATTGAGTTAAGAATTTTCAAGTGTCGCCTGGTTTATACTTATATTCTAGTTTCAGCTTTATAGAGCATCTAGCGGCCGTCTTCCTAATGAAGATTTGCGGGGGCGAAAGCCCTACGATAGCTTCTAATACTGTAATGCAGGCCCATATGGCCCTTGTAGCGCGGTTTGTGGCTGACTTGATATGAGAATTCCAGTTAAGTCTTTTATCAAGGATGACACAGAGATATTTGACCTCACTGGAGTACATTAAAGTGGGGCCTATAATGGTGATTGATCCTAAGTACATTAAAGTGGGGCCCATAATGGTGATTGATTCTAAGTCAACCAATCTTCTTTTTGTGAAAGGCACTAGAACTGTTTTGCAAGGAGGATTGAAGGATAGTCCTTCCCTGCTGCACCAATCTAAAATTTGTAGTAGACCACATTGCATGACATCAGAAATCGTCGTGCAGTGTTGACCCCTAATTAGAATCGCCAAGTCATCAGCATAGCCAATGGCGATGTAGCCTGATCTGTGTAGATCAACTAGAAGATTATCTATGACTAGTGACCACATAAGGGGAGAAAGGACTCCTCCTTGGGGACAACCTTTAACTGCGGTCACAGACACTGACACTCCTCCTGAGGAGGAAGTAAAATCTCGACTCTTGAGCATAGCCCTAATCCACTGATTGGTCGAGTCTTCGATACCCTTGCTACTAATTGCTCTCTCTATTGAGTCCTAGGCAGTGTTATCGAAGGCGCCTTCAATGTCAAGGAATGCACACAAAGCTACCTCCTTGGACCGCAACGTACCTTCTATCTTTTTAACAAGATAGTGGAGTGCACCTTCTGTGCTTTTGCTTTTTCTGTATGCAAACTGACTTGAGTGTAGAGGAGCAAACACCTCTAGCCGACCTCTGATATGAACATCAATAAGTCTCTCCATGATTTTGAGGACAAAAGATGTTAGACTTATTGGTCTGTATGATTTAGGTAGCTCACTTGGCCTATTGTCAGGTTTGGGGATAAAAATCACATTTACCTGTCTCCAGATAGTAGGGATGTAAATAATAAAATCAAGCTTGGCAGGATTGCATCGATCGTAGAAGAGCAGGAAAGATGCCATCGCCACCAGAGGCTTTGAATGGTTTGAAGGAGCCTACTGCCCATCTAACCTTATCTGGGGCGAAAATCTTACCAGATAAACTTTAGTTCTACTAGCGATGCAAACCCTTCGGTCATGCGTGTTCGAATTCGTGTGTGGTACACTGGTATACGAGCCGGGGAAATGAACCTGAAGAAGCGTTCTTAGTGTATCCTCACGGTCTGACGTGTTGGTACAATCGGTCTGTTTCAACAGACCCACACAATTTGTCTGTTCCCTAACAAGTCCCTTATGGATTCGTGCAGCTGTTGGCATTTCAGCAATGTTCTCGCAGTATTGCCTCCGCGTGGCCCGTTTAGATCGTCTTAATTCAGAGTTATACTCTGTGAGGGCGGACTTATATTCGTCCCAACTCTTCATGCGTTTAGCAGAGTTGAAGAGCCTTCTAACCTTCCTCCTAAGTTTGGCCAGTAGGTCATTCCACCAGGGAACTTTAAGTTTGCAAAGGTTGGCTTTGACGACACAACTGCCATGATAGGAAGCAAGTAACATATAATTAACTTGGTAAGCTACCTCGTCTAGGTCCTCTGTGGAATCGATAGTTGAGACAAGCATATCTAATTTGGAGAGGACTAGTCTCGATATAGATTCCAGTCCGTTGACTTAGGATCATATCTAGGAGAGGCATGTGCCAATAGGCCTGGAATGTCAAACCTGATGTGCTGATGGTCTGACAGCGAGGCCTCGTCTGACACATGCCAATTTTCAATAGAGTTAGAGATAAATGGACTTGCGAGTGTAAGATCTAATACCTCTTCGCGAATCGCATTTATGAAGGTTGGTTAAGAGCCCTTGTTCAAAATATCTACATTATTACTAATAAGATAATCTAAAAGACACTAACCTCGATTGATGCCACTACTGCCCCAGACCTCATCGTGTGCATTGGCATCACACCCTATTAGGTATTGGATGTTCCGATTTTTACAGTGCATAATGAGCTCTTGCACTTCTGTTGGCGGAATGTTTTCTTCATTGCCGGGGAAGTATGCTGAGGCACATACGATATTCTGTTTTCCCCTCTCAGTCGGAACCTCCACCAGTACGGCACAACGTCTCTTGTTATAAATTCTGGAATGGGAAGAAAGTTAATATTAGATCTGATCAGGAAGGCCGCTCTGGGTACTGCCTCCCCACATTTCACTATCAACTTAGCTGTCCCATCCTGTAGACCTTTCACCTGTCCGCTAATAACCTAAGGCTCCTGAATGAGGCCGAGTGCTATGCTATTCTCGGCGAATCGTGCAGAATGGTGCAGATTCGGCTGTAACACGTTGATGGTGCTCATCCTTCTTCCTGTTGAGACTTAGCCTGCCGGTTTAGTCTTGCTTTCTTGTGGCCCTTACCCCTGCGGCACGCAGTCTGGCTCGGTTGACCTGCTGTTCTGACCCTACCCGACTTACTCTTACTATTATTGCAGCTCTTGCTGCTGTAGTTACATTTTTGGAACAGCTTGGACCAGAAGGCTTAGTGGCGTTGCTGGTCGAAGACTCTGACCGCTCTTGGCTCTTATCTTCTCGAAGTTCGAGTGCATCTACCCAGCAGTAGCACTGTCCGAACATATAAATACCATCCATCCCGATTTCGGAAACGATCCGGTAAAACGCGGCCATACGCCACAGCCGATCATCTCAATCGATATGTCGATAACCGCCTCTTGAAGATGAGCCATTTGCTCCTTTGTTAGCGGTTTTTTCGACAGGTCGATCGGGACAACCCCCAGCCTGACAGCGCTGGCCACTTGACTAAAAGTGGGAAAGTCAGGTGAGGGCCCTGCTCTGGCTTTTTTAGAGGCAGTCGAGAGCCCATCCCATACCGACAAAACAACAGGCTGCCTACAGGCAGGATCCGAGTTGAAGTCAACACTTGGTTGACCGTCGATAGAGAATCAGGTCCCGACGTAGTTTCGGGTGGCACAGGAGCACATCCCGAGCTTAGGGTCACCACTGGGATGACCGTCAGGGGCACAGAAGCCTCTAACAATACAACGGGCCGCTCAAACACAGGTCCCGAGGCTGATACGATTGGAGATGCAACGGTCTCATAAATTATTTTTTGCTTATCAATGATACCCACGAGTATCCGGGAGATTATGTCACCCATGGTAGAGCCCGGTATGCCATGGTAAGGCCGCTTTAAACCGGAGGTTGCCAGGTATCCGAAGTCCCGTGCTCGCGACCAACAACTCATGGCCATTAATCCATCGGCGCGCGTGTCTCACCACTGGATTGAGGATTTTTTTCTATCGAGGTTTACTCCTATACATTATTTTCCTGATGATAGAGTTGCCCCGTTACCCCAAACCCTCCTCCTTTTTCCGGGCTTGGGACCGTAATGCACCTTCGTGCTAAGGGAGAGAGGTAAACACCCCGTCTATCGCTAATCATGTCTGGTCACCTCTCGTGAGATAACAAACTTAATCAGCAACCATCTCTAAGCCCACCACCTCTCCCTCACGATGGTAGCAAGTAGGAGTTAGCTCTTTACGATAATTACTTACAAACTAATATGTTAAAATATATCTTCGTTTTTGAACTCATGTTCAACTAGGGCAAACCGTTGGTAATTTTAATCCCCAAACTGAAATATCAATCTTAAATGTTACTAATTTTAATTCCGATAAGCTTATTCATTCTTCAATAAATCGGTTAGCTATGGTCGAATCTTCCTTATTACAGGATGGTCAATCCGAATAATACTGACGAATTTCTTGGGTATCCAATTATCTGAGTTAAGTTTCCGATTAATCTCATTGAGTATATTGGAACGATTTCTTTTTGAAAACTTCATTGTGAGGACTGTTATAAATTAATACACAAACAAATTCACAAATTTCACTGATAAATTTCAAAAACAACGGCGGTCTTTTTAAACCCTCGCTATTGGTATTTAAGATCTGCAAATATTCTGAAATAGTATTAAAACTGGAACTAAAGATAAATTCCTAATAATGCAAATTTTTTTTAAAAATATGTTATAATGTTCATCGTGATATTTTAGACGAAGGTGTAAGGTCTAGTCATTAATTTTTACATCCTGATATCCTGTAAAATTTGTGGATTAGACCTGCTGGGGATACCACACTAAAAAATGCACCAAGTACTCTTCCACTTGGGAAGTGTGAAAATGAGTACATTCAAATAAAAACGAATGTTATATTATTTAAAAAATATATTATCGAAAAATAAATACATATATACATATGTAATTACATCTAAAAAAATCAAATTTGAAATTTTGTTTTATTTAAAGCAGCAAACTTAATTTCAATACAAAATACAATTCTAAATACCGGTCATGTATTATTTGAGTCTTTCTCTTTTCTCTATAGCAATATGCACGCTTGACTATTGATTATTTCTAGTCTATATATTGCATTCAAAGTCTTTACTTAAGCCATGCCTACTCCTTCTTATTAGGGTTACTAAAAAACTTTTTTCTGATGCTCGCACAATATCGTTCCTGATATCTGAAGAAGTTTTTAGTCGATGCCGAATAGGTACACAGTACACACTATGGAGCAAAAAAAAAACGACTCAGAAATGTAAGAAAGAAAGAACGATTTTTTTGCCCAACACTAACATATGTTTATTAATTCAGAAAGTTTTGTTGCACTGGAACTTAACTATATAGGTACCAGTAGTAAATGATATAAACTAATTTGTAGCAGTAGAGTAATTATCTGTTCTCCAAGTACAATTTCCGTGATGCATTTCCTCACTGGGCATCGTGTTTTTTCCGTTGCTGGAAAACATATTAATTTTTTTGAGCAGTCCAGTCGTATATCCATCCAAAACAAATCGTTCATTCTTCACATTTGTTTATTTCGCTGCCAAGGCTGTTTTCTGAACGCTTCCAAGTAAAGTACAATTTTTATTAAATTCCGGAATCTTCAGTAAATGTACATTAAATGTTTTTATTTAATTTTTTTTAAATTTCTTTTGCACTTAACAGATTTCTTATAAGTGCTATACTTTTTGAGATAAATGCTAACACTCGAAAAAGTGTCCAATTAAACTGCTACTTTCGGTTGGTCGATTTCTGCCAAAATCAACTGAGACCTCTTAATTTATGTAAAAATCCTAAATATGAATTTGCATCTCCATCAATTCAGCCGTCTGGTCTGTAGACTAGACACAGACAGGCAGACAGACAGAAATTTATTTTTCTTTTTCTGACTCAGGAGATACGGAAATGGTAAATCTGCAAAAACTCCAAGTTCGAAAATTTTCATGACTACTATACTTCCTTTTACTATGTAAAAAAAAGGACCCGATTTTTTTCAAAATTTATACACATGTGTATCTCTGATGGACAACACTTTTTGTAAAAATTTGGAAGTGATCGATCTCAAGACCGAAGGACTCTCCTATAATTATACTTTCTTTTAAAAAGTAAAAGGAACTATATTAATCCTGAAAATTTTCGAACTCGGGATTTTTGCAGATTTACCCATGTTGCTTGCTCTGCTTGTCTGGTTGTGCCCACTCTACAGCCCAGACGACTGAATTGATTGGGATAAAAATACATATTTAAGCTTCTTACATAAATTGGGAGGTCCCAGTTGATTTTGGCGAAAATCGGCTAACCGAAAAAAACAAAAAAAACAACCCATAAAAATTTTTCATCTAAATTCTCTAATCGCAGAAATTCATATGGGAGCCCCTCGATCCTGGGTCTTTTTTTTTATTGTAGGAGAAAATAATCGAAAGAGACATTTGACATCAGATGTCAAATTTGAAAATGCTCAGATCATTTTATTCTGAGCACTTAGAGCACGCTCATACTCTGAGCAAATAAGACACACGAGCATTTTTCTTGAGAACTCTATGACTGCTCTGAACTAATTTATGAAAACGCCAAATGACAGAATATTTTGAAAACTTGTTGTTCTATCTGTAAGTTGATATCGACAACAAAAAACTACATCAATGAAAATACAATTCAGTAAATAAGTTGAATTAAGTACAAAACATTTATGTCTTGTTTCATTTGCTGGGTTCATTTGTGCGTGAGCTAAGATTTCTCTCTCTCTCTCTCTCCATCACCAAAACCAAGCAGCGCAGCCGACTGCGCAGAACACACCGCACACAGTCATTAACAAGAACGACGGTATCTGATGCTACTGTAAGAAATTAAAAAAATTTATAAGGGCCTTGCGGCCGAGCCCGGGGCCCGATCACAACCAAATTTTGGAAAAAGTATTGTTTATTGGGTATACACATGTGTGTAAAATTTGAAAAAAATCGGGTAATTTTGATTTTAAATTTGTATGGGAGCCCCACGAACCCGGGGCCTATCACTTCTAATTTTTAAAAGATAGTATTGTTACTGGAAATACACATGTGTACAAAATTTCAGGAAAATCGGGTTTTAGAAAGTGCGTTAAAAATAGATAATTAAAAAAAAATTATTATGGAAGCCCCCCGACCCCGGGGCCCGATCGCTTCAAAAAAATTTCAAAAAGTTTTGTCTATCGGAGATACACATGCGTATAAAATTTGAAGAAAATCGGGAACTTTTTTCATAAAATTTGTATGGGTGCCCCCCTGACCCAGGGGCTCCAAAATTTTTACAAAAAGTGTTTTCCAGCGGAGATACACATTTGTATAAAATTTTAAAAAAATCGGGTAAATTTTTTAAAATATTTGTATGGGAGCCCCCAGACCCCAAGGTCCGAGGGGCCTCAAACAGAAAGTATTGTCACCGGAAATATACATGTGTGCAAAATTAAAAATTGATCACAAGATTTGGCCAGCCAGCCAGCCAGTCAGCCAGCCAGCCAGCCAGCCAGCCAGCCAGCCAGCCACGGGCAAGTGAAGTTAATATAGAGAATTTAAAAATTAAAATTTAATATACATTTTCTGAATATTCCGGCCCAGTCCGTAAAAGAAAGTAGTGTTGTGGCCCCACCCCTATTTTAAAAAAAAAAATTAACACAGTTTTATTATAACTGCTCAGATGCGTATCTCCGATTAGAGAATTTACAAGAAGAATTTTAATTTTGAACTCTCTCACAGTTTGGCAAAATTGGCAACATGATGATGGTAAAGAATTGGTTGTTGAACCCTGTGATGGAGGCGCGTGGGGCATTCTCAGTTCAACGCAAGCTGTTCATCAACATTATGAAATGAGCTCATAGCAGATGATAGTTGTATATAAATGTAAAAAATATGGAGTATACGTATGTGATGCATCCAGGCACGACACCGACAGATTGCATACTATTGGCCAATTGGAAAACAAGCGGTGCTTAGGCTGCAAGCAGTCGTTTAAGTGGAACGTAGCAACACTACACGCAGACAACAGCATGGCTGAAATGAAATTGAGTTTATGAGTGGCAATTCGTCTGATCGGTTGGATTTCGATCCAGAACTCGAATTCGAGGCCGATCGTGGCGTCTGCGGTCAGCGTACTAAGCATTGCACATTGAATTCTGCATCTTCAATTGCAGGCCGGCTGGCTTTTTCAATCTGTAAGCTTATTCTTCTGATTGATTAATTGATATCCAAAGTTAATTGCCTTTTATATTATTTATGGGTTATTTATGAAAGTGCGCAGACTCGCTTTAAAAAAACCACAATCCATTTCATTTTAATCGTCCGTTAGGAATGTGTTTATTTCTTTTGATTGATTTCTGCAGTGGAAGTAACTGGGTGTAATATTAATGCGTCCAAATATGCATTTTTTTTTATTAAATTCTCTATATTAACTTCGCTTGGCCGTGGCACGTCTTTCAGTCGGTCGGTCTGCCTGTCGTGGAATCTTGCGATCAATTTTTAACCCACTTTCAAAAGTCCGATTTGAACAAATGTGTATTTCCGAAGACAAAACATTCTATTAAAATTTGACCCATATAAAATTGAAAAAAAAAACCCCGATTTTCTTCAAATTTTTATCAAATCTCCTATGTATGAGGGGTAGCAAATAAAATCCCTGAGCCCTGAGGCCCGAGAGGTTCCCATGTAATTGTTTTTTAAATTAGCTCGATTTTCTTCAAATTTGAAACCCATGTGTAACACTGATGGACAAAGTTTTTTGTAAAGTGCCAAACAGCTATAAGTTTGTCTCGAGTGCAAGGCTTTACGACGCGGCAGGTCTGCTGCCTTTAACCGACCACTTGTTCCGAATGGCAAAGAAATTCGTTGATGGGTTGGAAACACATCCAAGTCCGGAGATGCAAGGACTGAGAATCGAAGAAATCGAGCCAAGCCACCGCTATATAAACATCAGAGGATTCACAGATGCTAGATTTGACGACATCTTTAATAATCAAGACGTTTCCTTCTACGAGAAGGCCAGCAATCAACATTACAGAGGCTGAAGATCGCCCTGTTTATACCCCCTTTTATATTTATTTCCATTTTTATTTTATTTTAAAATTTATTGTTTAAAATTGAATTGCTTTAAATATAACATGTAGTAGATTAAGTAGTAAAAAATATTGTTTAATAATAAGCAATCCAAAAAAAAAGACAATGTAAATACGTCGGGCCCCTATTGTTGAGCCGACACTTAATAATAATAGTTATAAGTTTAGTTTTTAAGTCAAAATTGTATAATATCTAAATGTTTAATAAAATATCTTAATCTTAATCTTAATCTTAAGTTTTTTGTAAATTTTTTGAAGTGATCGGTCCCTGACGACCGAGGGGTGCCCATGTAAATTTCGTTAAAATTAGCCCGATTTTATTGAAAATTTAAAGGCATGTGTACCCCCGATGAAAAAACAGTGTGTGGCCCGAGTGGTGCCCATTTAATTTTTTTAAAATTCAAAATTTTCTTCAAATTTCAAACACATTTGTATATCCGATGCACAAAACTTTTTGCAAAATTTTTGGAGTGAACGGGTCCTAAGGCCCCAGGTATCCCCATATAATTTTTTTTAAAAACTAGCTCGATTTTGTATCTCTTATTAGAGAATTTTTATGAAAAATTTTAATATTTTGAGAATATATAAAATTAAGCCATTCCTGAGAAACGCCAATAATCAGTAGTTGACATTAATTAGAACTAAGAAAGTCATTACGGAAAAGTATAAGAAAAGAAAATAGTAAATAAATAAAAAATATATATGATATATGTTCAGTTTGGTTGACTGAATAATTAATAATAATACTTACTTACTTAATAACCTCCGCTTGCAGTGGTTCGGGGCTTGCCAAGTTAAATACGTAGCCGTTGATAGCTGGTATTGAATTATATTTTATTAGACAGAATTCGGGGTATTTTTACAATTTTGGTTTTCTTATAATAATGCTTATCTACTAATTATTGATCACAATAAACTGTTGCATATTCCCAAGAATAACTGTGTGAATCGTGTAAGTGCAAGATTGCACATTTACCTTAAATAAAATGACAATACTACTATGAAATTCCCAGTAGTAAAAAAAAACCGCTTAGCAAATTGTTTTATCTCTCAATGAAGACAGGTGTTTTTCCGTCAATTTGGAAAATAGCTAATATTCAACCCGTCACGAAAAAAGGTAATAAATCTGCACCTACTAACTACCGCCCTATTGCTCTGTTGTCAGTTTTATCAAAAGTAATGGAATCTATCATTAATTTCAAACTAATGAGCTATCTGGATTCGAATGCTCTTTTATCCGATGTTCAGTATGGATTTCGAACAAATCGATCTTCAGGTGAACTAATGACGTGCATGACTCATTGTTGGGAGCGAAGCATTGAAAATCTAGGCGAATCAAGCGTTGTGTCCTTGGATATTTCTAAGGCTTTTGATAGAGTTTGGCATATTTGTCTTATTATTAAGATTCGTGCGCTCAACTTACACCCCTCTCTCATTACATGGATTGAGGATTATTTATGGAACCGCAAAATAAAAGTGGTAGTGAGTGGTTTTTCCTCATCTTCGCATGAGATCAATGCTGGCGTTCCTCAAGGCTCATCCTTATCGCCAACATTATTCTTAATATATATCAATGACTTGTTGTCTTCTACAACATGTGATATCCACTCATTTGCTGATGATACGACGTTATCGGCTTCCATGGAATTTGTTAGTCAAAAAGAATGCAATTCTCGCTTGATTGGTTCGCGTGAATTAGTGAATTCGACAATTCTGTCGAACATTCAAGTTATTCTTGATTGGGGCAGATCTAATAGAGTGGAATTTAACCCAAATAAATTCCAGGCTTGTCTTTTTTCTCAAAAGGCAATTCAACATTACGTAGCACCAGTAATTAATGGTGCCACTATTGCGAGATCAGTTTCACTTAAGATGTTAGGTTTGAAAATTTCTAGTGAAGATTAAGATTATATAAATTTTATGTTAGACCAATTTTAGAATTTAATTCATTTGTGTGGGGTGGGGCTCCAAGATCGCATTTTGTTCATCTTGATGGAATTCAAAATAGAGTTATCCGTTTGATAAACGATGTAACAATTACTTCATCTCTTGATTCTTTGGAGCATAGACGTAATGTTGGAGCTTTATCTGTTTTCTACAAATTTTATAATGGTAGATGTTCTTCAGAAACCCGTTCTCTATTCCCAGGTCCTTTTGTCAGCAACGTTAACGCTCGTTTGAGGTCTAATCAACATAGATTTGCCTTAAAACCATTCTCATGTAGAACCCAACACTTCAAATCGTCCTTTTATCCGAGAGTGACTTCGATGTGGAATCAATTGGTCGACTTCGTATTTCCCGAATCTTATAATTTACAGGCCTTCAAAATAGCTGTAAACAACTTCCTGAAGGACGACCGTAGTGTTCATTAGAGGATAAGATTATTTTATATAAAAAAATTATTATTTTTTGTATTATTTATAATATTTGTTGTTTATTTTGTAATATTTTCTTGGTCAAGGTTTTTTGTAGTTTTCCCTGGCCATGATTCATTGATAAAAGTATTTGGACTCGCGTCGTTTTAGTTCCGTGTTTGTTTTTTCGTATTGGTTTTTTCAATGAATCAGAGATAATTCTGAGAAAATAAATTGAAACCGGCTACAAACGTGAGGAATGTATTATATTGTAAATCACATTCCTTCGATTTTTTTTAATTTTTAATTTTATTAAAGGGCATAGCCCAACTTATTGCCATGACGAATGTCATTCAGGGTCTTATCCCTTGGCAATGAGTCTTTTTTAAAAAAAAAAAAAAAAAGTCAAGATGGCACTTTTAGCCTAAATAAAATAACAATATTATGTTACTATGAAATAGCGTGTGCAATCAGTCATGTTTGGTGACGGTGGGCATACAGATGCTGACTGCTGAATTGTTGTTGATTCATCAGTATATGTATATAAAAAAAATAAGTTTAAACAATATTTTAATAAATACAATATTATGTTGTTGTCATTATCTATGCCGGCTAAGAACTATTAAGATCAAAACTAAAAGGACATTTTTCGTTCTTTATGTCTTAAGCCTTATGTGTGACCTACTTTCTACAATAAATGTGTCTGCTATGCAGGGCTGATATCCAAGCACATATCCAGTACACAAACCACTAAACGCTTTTGAACATAAATTACACTTGATAGAAGTTGAACGCGTAGAAGAAGAAAGCATACTTTAAGACATCGTGCAGAATTGGTTTTGTGTAATTGAATCCAGGTGGGTCTTTTGGGAGATTCTTGAGGGGTCTTTTGGGAGTCTTTTGGAAGGACTTTTGGGGGTCTTTTGGGGTCTTTTGGGGGTGTTTGGGGTTGTTTTGGGAATGTTTTGTAAGTGTTTTTGGAGTCCTTTGAGGGTCTTTTGGGAGTATTTTTGGGATTTTATGGGCGTATTTTTGGGTCTTTTGAGAATCTTTTGAGATGTCTTTTTGGCGTGTTTTGGGAGTCCATTTAGGGTTTTTTTTTTTAAAAGTTTTGGGTGTTTTTGAAGGTTCTTTGTGGCTCCTTATTGGGTCTTTAGAGGGTCTTTTTGGAGTCTTTTGAAGGACTATTGGTGGTACTTTGGGAGTCTTTTGGAGGTCTTGTGGGGGTATGTTGGGGTCTTTTTGGAGGTCTTTCGAGAGTCTTTTGAGGGTTTTTGGGCTCTTTTTTTGGGTTGTCTTTTGATGGTGTTTTCGTGGTTCTTTAGGAGTCTTTTGAGGATTTTTTGGGGCTGTTTTTGGAGGCTTTTGAAGGTGGTACTTTGGGAGCCTTTCGGAGGTCGTGTGGGGGTCTTTTAGGGGGCTTTTTGGAGGTCTTTTGAGAGTCTTTTGAGTGTTTTTGGGATCTTTTTTGGGTCCTCATGGGGTCTTTTGAAGGTGTTTTCGTGGTTCTTTGGGAGTCTTATAAGGATTTTTGTGGGCTGTTTTTGGAGTCTTTTGATGGTCTTTTGAGAGTCTTTAAGGGTGTCTTAAGAGGTTCTTTTAGGATTCTTTTGGTGTTATTTGTGGTTCTTTTGGGGTCTTTTGAGAGGTATTTTCGGATTCCTTTGGGGAACTTCTGGAAACCTTTTGAGGATTTTTTTGGCAGCCTTTTTTATATATTTTTAAAAAAAATCTAACACATATTTCTATGTTTAATATTATGGAGCATTCTTATTCATCCCATGGTGCCATTTTGTTGCGCAGTCAACTCAACCATTATGCTGTGTCGTGCGATAAAATGTATGGATTTTTATTATGCAAATTAACCTTTAATATTTCATGCCCACGACCCTGGGGCCCGATTACTTCCAAATTTTTTACAAAAAGTGTTGTCCATAAGTTGTCATGTATAAGATAATCTGGTAATTTTTAATAAAATTTGTATGGGCGCCCCCCTTCTTCGGGCCCAATCACTTCCAAATTTTAATAAAAAGGTGTTGTCTATCGGAGATACACATGCGTATAAAATTTGAAGAAAATCGGGTAAATTTTGTAAAATATTTGTATGGGAGCCCCCCAACTCCGAACCCTGAAGAGCCCAAAATTTAATAGAAAGTATGGTCATGAGAGGTACACATGTGTGCAAAGTTTGAATGACCAGACAGCCAGCCAGCCACGGACACGCGAAGTTAATATAGAGAATAAATACAAATACAAATAGTTATAAAATCGTATCGCCGCCATTATTCGAAGTAATATTTTATGTTTTATCCATATATACATAGTGATATAACAGATAATACAAATAATAAACATAAATCGCATGTCCGTGCATTGAATCGACTCTAAGACAGCAGGCGCATTTGCCTGAAGTAAGACTATTTCGAATTTCGTCTTTGAATTCAACAAGAGCTTTCGTTTAAAGTTCGCAGTCCATTGTTTCATAATAAGTTGTCACGTATGGTAATTATATAATTACTTAAGCGTTTATTAACTACACTACATGGAGTTTTTAGATTTCAAAAAAATATAATTACACAAAATTTATTTATTTTTAGTTATAATAAAATAGGTGGGAGATCTTAAGCAACTAGAACTGTTATAAAATAAATTAAAATTGCTGAAATGTTTTAATGGAAATCTGGAATATTTGAGGCTTAAAAAAAAACAACCCATAAAAATTTAATTTTTTTCATCTAAATTCTCTAATCGCAGAAATTGATATGGGAGCCCCTCGATCCTGGCCCATTTTTTTATTGTAGGAGAAAATCATCGAAACAGACATTTAACATCAGATGTTAAAATTGAAAATGCTCAGATCATTTTATTCTGAGCACTTAGAGCACGCTCATACTCTGAGCAAATAAGACACACGAGCATTTTTCATGAGAACTCTATGACTGCTCTGAACTAATTTATGAAAACGCCAAATGACAGAATATTTTGAAAACTTGTTGTTCTATCTGTAAGTTGATATCGACAACAAAAAACGACATCAATAAAAATACAATTCAGTAAATAAGTTGAATTAAGTACAAAACATTTATGCCTAGTTTCATTTACTGGGTTCATTTGTGCGTGAGCTAAGATTTCTCTCTCTCTCTCTCTCCACCACCAAAACCATGCAGCGCAGCCGACTGCGCAGCACACACCGCACACAGTCATCAATCACAGTACGACGGTATCTGATGCCACTATAAGAAATTAAAAAAATGTATAAGGGCCTTGCGGCCGAACCCGGGGCCCGATCACAACCAAATTTTAGAAAAAGTATTGTTTATTGGGTATACACATGCGTGTAAAATTTGAATACCCCGACCCCGCAGGTCGGAAAGAAAGTATTGTCACCGGAAATATACATGTGTGCAAAATTTCAATGAAATCGGGCTGTGGGAAGTGGGTTAAAAATTTATCAGAAAATCTGACCAGCCAGCCACCCAGCCAGCCACGAGCACGCGAAGTTAATATAGAGAATTTAAAAATCACATAACTTAAAAGAACCACGCTTAGCATTTGGGTTTATGGCAAGATTAATAGAACGTCAAATGCTTAGCGTAGTTCTTTTATATTATGTGATTTCTTTAAGCCTCAAATATTCCAGAATACCATAAATAACATTTCAGTAATTTTCATTTATTTTATAACAGTTCTAGTTGCTTCAGATCTACCACCTATTTAATTTTCTACCTTTAAGGAGTTAGTTATGCTTCAAAATTTTTTTTTTTTTAATTCTCTATATTTCCTTCACGGACAGGCAGTCTGGTTGGCTGGCTGGCTGGCTGGTGAGTAGAATCTTGTGATCAATTTTTAACACACTTCTTATAACCCGATTTTCCCGGGACTCCCATAGAAGTGTTTTAACAATTTTACCCGATTTTCTTCAAATTTTATACGCATGTGTATC
The DNA here is from genome assembly GCA_947095585.1 of Nephrocerus scutellatus. Classification (NCBI taxonomy): domain Eukaryota; kingdom Metazoa; phylum Arthropoda; class Insecta; order Diptera; family Pipunculidae; genus Nephrocerus; species Nephrocerus scutellatus. Next base: position 66,786,054 of record OX352764.1, on the reverse strand, counting down.
TCCGATGGACAACACTTTTTGTACAAATTTGGAAGGAATCGGGCCTCGGGGTCGGGAGACACTCATACATATTTTATTTTAAAAAGTACCCGATTTTATTCAAATTTTATACGCATGTGTATCTCCGATGGACAACACTTTCTGTAAAAATTTGAAAGTGATCGCGGGTCCCAAAGTCGGGGAGCACCCATAAGAATTTTATAAAAAAGTACCCGATTTTATACAAATTATATGTATACATAAGACAACACGACACTCTTTGTAAAAATTTGGAAGTGATTGGGCCCCGAGGTCGTGGGGCAGCCATACAAATTTTATAAAAAAGCACTCGATTTTCTTCAAATTTTTTACACAAATGTATCTCCGATGGACAACACTCTGATGGAAACACGAAAAACTTTAATTTTTATGGGTTGTTTTTTTTTAAAAAAATTTATTTATATTTTATTTTATACTTGATATGAAGATGGTATGCTAATATAGAAACTTCCACAATGCCCCAAAAATACCACCAAAAGACCCTCAAAAGACCCCGAAATGAACCCCAAAGTACCATCTGGAAAACCCCTCAAGACCACCTAGAGACCCCTCAAGACAACACTAAAACTGCCCCAATACCCCCTCAAAACCAACATCAATACCCTTTAAAGACCCTCTTAAGATCCCCATAAAACCCCTCTCAAGACCCCTCTCAAGACTAACTCAAGACTCCCTTAAAACCATATCAGGAGCACACCAAAGACTCTTCCAAAACCCCTCAAGACCCCCCGCAAACCTCACTAAATATTCCTTTAAGACCTTCCTCAAGACCATTTCAAGACCCATTCAAGACACATTGAAAATACCTCAAGACCACCTTAAGACTCTGTCAAGATCACGTTAAGACCCCCCTCAAGACACATAAGTACAATCTTAAGACTCCCTCAAGACCCACTAAAAACGTCTCAAAGACCCCACGAAAAACCCTCTTAAGAACACCTTGAGACTCGCTAAGACCACCTAAAGACTCCCCTTAAGACCACCCTTAGACTTCCACAAGGCCCTCTCAAGACGCTCTGAATACCACGCTCTGAATACCACGCTCTACATTATCTTAAAACCCCCCAACATCACTCACAAAACCCCCTAAAAGACCCCCTTCAAACCTCTCAAGACCCCCTCAAGACCTCCTCAAGACTGCGCTCAAAACTCCACTCAAGACCACCCAAGAAATCCTGAAGACCCCTCCAAAGAGGGCCTTCCCCTTAAGATTCTCTCAATACCTCATCAAGACCTTTCAAGACCCCTATAAGAATCCCCTTATACCTCCCTCAAGAACACCTCAAGACTTAAACTCCTTCAAGATTCCCTTAAGAACCTGTTCGCGACTCTCTCAAGATCCCACTCAAGACCACCTAAAAACTCTCTCAAGACCTCACACAAGACCACCTTAGAACCTTTCAAGCCCTTCTCCGAACCCCCCAAAAACCCACTAAAAACCCGCTAAAAACCCCTTTCAATACCCGCTCAAGATTCCCTTACGGCACAGAATGTCATATAAGCCGACAGAAATACAGAAAGACAGCAAGACAGAAAGACAGAAAGACAGAAAGAAAGGAAGTCCGAAAGAAAGAAAGACCGAAAGACAGAAAGACAGAAAGACAGAGACAGAAAGACAGAAAGTCAGAAAGACGGAAAGACAGAAAGACAGAAAGACAGAAAGACAGAAATACAGAAAGACAGAAAGACAGAAAGACAGAAAGACAGAACGACAGAAAGACAGAAAGACAGAAAGACAGAAAGACAGAAAGACAGAAAGACAGAAAGACAGAAAGACAAAAACACAGAAACATAGAAAGACAGAAAGACAGAAAGACAGAAAGACAGAAAGACAGAAAGACAGAAAGACAGAAAGACAGAAAGACAGAAAGACAAAAACACAGAAACATAGAAAGACAGAAAGACAGAAAGACAGAAAGACAGAAAGACAGAAAGACAGAAAGACAAAAACACAGAAACATAGAAAGACAGAAAGACAGAAAGACAGAAAGACGGAAAGACAGAAAGACAGAAAGACAGAAATACAGAAAGACAGAAAGACAGAAAGACAGAAAGACAGAACGACAGAACGACAGAACGACAGAAAGACAGAAAGACAGAAAGACAGAAAGACAGAAAGACAGAAAGACAAAAACACAGAAACACAGAAACATAGAAAGACAGAAACACAGAAAGACAGAAAGACAGAAACACAAAATCACAGAAAGACAGAAAGAAAATAGCGGAAATATAAAAGCATTTAAAATTGAATAGAATCAGTATGGTAGAAATAGCTGAAAAGTGGTTTACAAGATTTGACACAAATAAACGGTGATGTGAAGTTAAATTAAAGTCTTTAATAATAAAAACGTTTAGTAGATGATGATTTAAATAATATTTGTTTCTAAAATCTTTAAGCCACTATTTTGTATTTGCGTTTAATCCCAGTAATGTGGCCTGGTTCATACAGAAGATATAAATATCTTAAATTCCATGATACGTCTAATTTCAAAGTCAGAGGGGCTGCATTTGTACAGTGTCGGTACTCTAAGATGGCAGGCATGTACGTCTGTATTGTATTTACTATGACTCAGTGTATCGAAATGAGATAGGTTGGAGTGGGTGACTTACATACCCAGTCCCAGTTAGGCACCAATGGCGTCTCCACCCAAACGCTTAATCAATTACCATTAAAAAAAAGGAAGCCTATTTGACACACAAAAAGTTAAATAATAAAAATATTTCTAAGGTGTTCATCGCGTAATACTTTTCTTTCATATTCATACTTAAGTATATTTCAGGCAAATTCAAAGATTCCAAAACATATTTTCCATCTAAAATCAATCAAATTATCTACTTACCCACCCTAACAGCAGCTACACAACACAATCTACCACTTCGATAAGGATTGATACGTCAAACGAACGAACACATTGATTTCAACAACTGAAATCATTGATTGCCTATAACTACATATACGTACAAACAACCGTCTCGCTGATATATGTCCATAAAAAGCTTTATAAATATATATATAAAATTATTCCTATGTTCCGTACAAACGATAACTATGGAGTATACGTTTTGAACATCAATCAGCGTACTGGACGACGGGCACCATAATGTGAATCCTTGAACCCTCTGTACATGAATATGTACACGCGCATATGTGCGTTATTGATGCGGTTCCATTCATCAAAATTTGAAAGCTGAAAGCAACAGTGGAGTAGAAAATTCAGAAGGTGCAATGACGTCGTACTCGTCGTAAAGGAAAAATCTTTCATCCGAAGATGAAAAAGTGATAAGGACAAGAGGTTTCTAGCTTCAAATTGGTTACCCTCCGTAACCATTTTTACCGTCCGTTGCATTGCGTCGCATAGCAATCATCTCATTGTCCAAAAATTCCCATCTCAAAGGACTACTCCGCCCATCAATCCTGAACCCATTCTTACGTGATCAACTTTCAAAGTCGAAAATATGTGAATTTCTGAATGACACCGATGAAGACGTCACATGCATGAGTTTTCAATATCACCGTGCAAAAACATATCAATAGTAATTTTTCATATTTCTTCATCCTGCCGTCATTTAAGATGACCTTCTTCGCAACGTTTTGCTTTCTTGGAGTTCTTGTGTTCTTTTGCGTCATACTGAAGATATGGCCCAATATCATCATAATAATCATCGTCATTTCGGTGAAGCATGCACATAGGTCATACAGAAGGATTTTCTGCTCTGCAGCCATCATCTGTTGGCTGCGGATGGCTGTCTGATGACTGAGTAGTCGTTGAAATTGCCATTGGCAATCCTTTTCGATGCTTAGTCTCTTCTGAGCTGTGTTCCTTTGGCGCAGCACAATCACATTGTTGATGCATTGAAGAAGCTGTCGCTATGCTATCCTTTGCTTGTTTTCATTGCCTGAGGAGGCACATAGCACGGCTGAAACACATATGCGCTGCCATATGGTGGTCTGCCACCCCATTCAATTTGTTTGTTGGACGCGCGTTGGCGAATGACGCGCAAATAGATAGCCCCAGTTCGCTCGCTCAAACTTTGTTGGAATATTCTTTCCGCCCTTCTAGCCAGTCCGATACGTTGTATTCTTAAGCTTTTGCAACTTTCTTGCTTTTGCGCTTATTCAAAGGCTTCGTTTGCTTTTTGCACCTTATTTATGGATTGTATTTATCATTTTTGAAATATTGATAGGATATAAATCTTGAAATGTGTGCATTGCTTTAAGTTGGGACAAAGGATATGCTTTTATAGTTTCTGTTTTCGTGTGTGCCAGCCCAGCACGCCATCAGCTAACATCATTAGGAAGCAAACAAAAATAATAGTCGGCAATAATGGCAGACTCTTATTCACAGAATGACAGAATGTTCATGTTATCAACAAAAAAATTCCCTTAATTTCATATCTTTTTAATTTCTACTAAATATTTCTATTGGTCAGCTTGTGTACAAAGAATTAATAATTTTCGGAATCCAGAAAGCAGCAAACGAAAAAAAACATCTTATCGTTGAACGATTTAATGGAGGTTTAAACTTAAAAGGCTAGCTTTAAACCCAAATGATCATTAAATATTTATGCAGGTGTTAGATTTAAAGAATTGTATATCTTGTCAATGCCCCTCGACCCCGGGGTCCGCTCAATTCCAAATGTTTACAAGAAGTTTTGTCTATCGGAGATACACATGCTTATAAAATTTGTATGGGTACACCCCGACCACGGGCCCAGATCACTTCCAAATTCTTACAAAAAGTTTTGTCCATGGGATATGCACATGCGTATAAAATCGGGTAAATTTTGTAAAATATTTGTCTGGGAAAAATACCTTAAAGTTTGTTCACGATCTCAATTCTTGCTAATGATTGGCAAACATTCGAAGAAATAGCTGTCATGAAAAGCTTTTTAATTCGCCTTTCGGATACGGTTTTAAACTTCAGGTCCCTTTCATTTGTGTTCAAAAACATAGCACGCACAACACGAATGGTTGCGAAGCGTTTGGCGTGGACAACAACAGCATGTTGCTCTAAATATTATTTCTCATATATATTTAAATTAATCGATATAATATTATGGTTGGTAAGAACATAAAAAAACTCACGTAATATATTATTTTTTTTATAAATAACCTGCTAGAAGTTTTCATTGTATAACTTATGTTGTTAAATTCTCTATAATAACTTCGCGTGCTTGTTCATGGCTGGCTGGCTGGCTGGTGCGTAGAATATTGTGATCAATTTTAACACACTTCCTTTATACAAACTTTGCACACACGTGTATTTCCCATGGCAACACTTTCTGTTAAAATTTTTTGACCCTCGGGCCTAGGGGTCGAGGGCTCCCATACAATTTTTTTTCAAAATTTATCCGATTTTCTACAAATTTTATATGAATGTGTATATCCAATGGACAACACTTTTTGTAAAAGTGTGTTAGTGATCGGGCACCGGGGTCGGAGGGCGCCCATTCAAATTTTGGTAAAAAAAATACCCGATTTTCTTCAAATTTTATACGCATGTTATCATTTCGCGTTGTGATTAGAAGAAAATTTCGATAGAAAATTATGGAAAAAGCATTTCGAAATGAACGTGATATGAATCAAAGATCGAATGAAAATTGGCGAAATAACTATTACGAAACAAAAAAAATTTATTTTGATTAATGCGAAGTAAGATTTTCGAAACTAATTTCATCATACTGGCACCCGGAAAACCCATAATCATGGCTACGGAAAAAGTTCAATTTTTGGACAATTTTTAAAGCTGTTCAGGAACTAGCGAAGAACTTCTTAATCGTATACTTTTCAATAATGTTGGTGCACTGAAGCACTTATCTATAACATGAGTTTAGTTAGCATAGCAGCTTAAAATTTATTAATTATGAGTTAAGGGTAATCCTAGGGAGGCCCGCTGTCTTAAGCTTGGTATGTATGCTTGGTAGGTATGTCTCCACTTTACTTCACTTCTCAGATCAGTAATTACTCGTACATTGTGAATTGTTATCAGCTAATATAATTATTACTGTAAATTAATAAAACTGAATAAAAATTTTAATTAAATTGACACACTGGGGGATATTTCAGAGTCTGTAAAATTCTCTTAGCAATAATTAGTTCGCGTTACGAGACACAACACATCATGAGTAGTTGCTTGCACCATTAAAGTATCCATACAACATTACGGCACAAACGCAACGCAGACATTCCACTTAATTATTTAATTGTATGAGAGAATTCCATTTGCTTAAGGCAATATGACATTACTCGTATATTCGTCGATAGCTTGTACTTTTTTTGTCTGCTGCTTATAATCTAATTCCGATTCGTTGTGCTGAAACAACAATAACAACAAAAACACCATAATATACACATTGTGGCACATTGTACGTAAAGCACTTATAGTCCTAGATCGATTCATGTGTCGTACTGGGGCTCCCAGTTCAGAAGGTTGTGCTTTATAAAACAGCAAGCGCATGGCAAATTCAGGTCATTTTCTGACACTGCCCAAGCGACTTCTGATTTCCCACTGGAATGGGTCACAATATTTATGGTTCACTAAGGAATGTATAGCACGAAAACAAGTAGAGATGGCGTAGCAAAATTAAAAATATTAAAAAAGCATGAGAAATTATGAAACAACAAACAAACAGGAGAAAATTATCATAATAAGACAATATTCCAGAACACTATAAATTAGAATGACCAAAGCGGAGGGAAGTGAAGCAACGGAATGAAGTCCTTGTGCTTAGGACGATGTGATGTCCCTTTAACACGATTCAAAAAGACATAAAAAGTTTTTTTTTAAACTGTAGAAGTAATTAGATTTTCTAACAAACATGACGAGATAATGGACCGATGCCATTAGAGCGACGAATATACCACGATTTTGTGAAAGATGACTTAGCATTACCGGCGATGTAAATGGAAGCGAAAAGATATGGTTATGCTTTTTTGAGTGTACAGATTGAGCTGACATGAAGCACAAAGTAATCTTAATTAGAGGAATGTGTACCCTACTCAAAGTGGTGCTAGGGCTATTGGAAGCTTTGTGCAATTTAGTTTGAAGAGCAAATAAATAAAATTTAGAGTTAAAGAACAAAACAAAAATTATGAATAGGAGTGAAATATAGGGAATATAGCGTTGGGTAAATGATTTACAGCATCCCAACGTCAAATTCGTAGAGCTGAACAAGGGGTAATGTGGGGGTTTAACTCGTGCTAGGAGGTTAAACGTTGCAGCCAAGTAAACAAATTAATAAGGGGCCTAAGTTAATTATCTACGTCAGTTATATCAAACATTTTAGTAAAAAAAATTTCCACAATGAATTCGTACGCCTACGTAATTCCAAATATAAAATTGATTGAAAATTGAAATCGTGGCTGTGTTTTTTTTATGTCGGAGCAATCGTAGAGATAATTTAATTGTCAAAACTCAGATCTCCATTTTTTTAAACCTCCGAAATTCGTAACATCATATTATTTTCCCATTAGTACTAAATGACTTTGTTCTTTTGCAATGGATTCCATTGGCTATTTTAGAGTCTGGACAGCATTTTTTTAAAAGATCAGTCAAATTATCTATTAAGGATAGTTAAAGTTTATGCAATATTCAAAATATTTAAGACTTTCCATTCTAATACCTTTATTTTCTAAAATTTGCCCCACGATTTTAGGTCGAGAATATTACAATTAGTTTAGTTTTCAATATTAAATTTTGAAATATTTCTTACCTCTTTTTAGTCATTATGTATGTAAAATCTTACAATCTTGGTTTATTTATTTATAAAATAACCTAATTATAGTTTAACTACGTGTCAAAAACATTTAAATATTGTATTGTCATCCGAAATATGTAAGTAAAAAAATTTAAGAATTTTTATAGAAAATGTTGTAATCGAAGATGCAAAGTTTGAATAAAATCGGGCTTTAGGAAGTGGATTAAAATTCTATCGCAAGATTTGGTCTAAAAGAGACAAGCAAGCAAGTTAAAAAACCTTTGTAATAATGGACCACATTTCTGGTAAATGTATCATTGGATCATATTTTAATTAATTTTCTAAAAGGGATCACATTTGATCCAATTGGACCAAAACGGCAACCCTGTCCTATACATAAGAAGGGAGATATCACAAAATGCAGCACTTATGATGGTGTAACGTTGCTGAGTACCGCGTATAAGATTTTCTCCTCTATCCTTCAAGACAGGAGAGCCCCAGACGCTAAAGTCATTATTGGTCCATACCAGTGTTGCTTCATCCCAGACAAATCAACAACTGATCAGATTTTAACCCTTATGCAGGTGATGGAAAAATGTCTAGAGTTTCAAAACTCACTATACCATCTTTTTATAGACTTTAAAGCTGCCTATGTTAGCATAGCCAGAGTAGAAATTTATAAAGCCATGAGAGAATACGGCATCCCAAATAAACTGACACGACTATGTAGGTTGACCATGACTAATGTTATAAGCCAAGTAAAAACATCTGGATCATTATCAAGCCCATTCAGCATCTATAACGGGCTCCGACAAAGGGATGGACTTGCCTGCGTCCTATTCAACCTGGCGTTAGAGAAAGTTATCCGAGACGTAACAGCGAGAGGAACAATCCTCTATAAATCCATTCAGATACTGGCTTACGCAGACGATATTGACATCGTTGGTAGAAATCCAAGAGCTGTACAGGAAGCTTTCATCCAGATCGAGCAGGCGGCACGAAATCTGGCGCTGCACGTAAATGAGAGCAAAATAAAGAACATGGTGGCCACGTCTGCGACTAGAAGATCCAACATTGGTCCCGCAATTAAAATAGTGGATCGCGAATTTGAAGCAGTGCAATCCTTTAACTATATCGGGTCAACTGTAGCAGCCGATGACAGCATGGAACCAGAAATACGCGCACGGTTGCTTAAAGCCCACAAAGCCTACGATAGTCTGACAAGACTCTTCAAATCCAGGAACTTAACTATAACATCCAAGCTGATGGTATATAAGACAATGGTCATACCAGTACTTACATATGGATCCGAGACTTGGGTGCTTATCAAAAAGCATTCTGACCTCTTAGCCGCGTTCGAGAGAAAATTCTTACGGAGAATAGATGGCCCCGTATGTGAGGAATGATGAGATCTATTAGCGTTACCGCGATTTCGACATCGTGAAGAGAATTAAGATCTGTAGACTCCGGTGGGTAGGATTCCTAGCTCGCATAAGTGAAGAGGATCCTGCGCGGAAAGTCCTTTGGGGTAGGATTTTTGGAACACGACAGCGAGGCCGCCAAACCTTCGCTGGAAGGATGGCGTAGACCAGGACGCCCAGAGTTTAGGGATGCCAAACTGGATGACATCGGCTCGAAATCGGGACCGGTGTAGAGACTTTTGGCAGGAGGCCAGGACCGGACCCCGGTTGTAGAGCCAAATATGATGATGAAAAAAAAAACAATAAAAAACAGCTACCAATATAATATGAATGAATTTGTCACTTTTTGTTCATATCAATTGATTATTTGATAAAAAAATAAAACAAAGAAAGTAACGTATTTAAAAAAATTAATATCTTTCACTTCAAAATATATTTTAATAACAAAGTATGATGATGGCTTTCGAACTTTTGTTAGCAAATCATCTCTTTTCTAATCAATTATGTGCTCCACCAACGTTTTGTACTTACGTAAGTAGTTTTAGTCCTTATTAGGAATTAAGAAATTCCATATTGTTGTAATGAAATTTACAGGACGCAGTTATCCTAAAATCTCACGAGTCATAGTATTAGTTTACGCCATTTTTAGATAACTAATTATTATTTTCGAAAGAAGAAAGAAAACAAACTTTCATATAGTAGGTAACATTGTATAATTACGATGGCCCTTGCTTGACATCAAATCATTTTATATTATACAAATAAAATGCATGCTTGGAATGTCCTTCATTCTATCTTCATCCTGTCACTAATGCTACTGCTGTCTGCTACAGTCGTGTCTGGTTGTCAGTCATTCAATAGTTGGAAATTGCCAATGTCACTTGCACCAGCATTAAAAGAAGACGACAGTGAGACGAAGAAAGCTTAGAGTGATGCATGTACTACCCACTGGCCCAAACTTTGCTGTTAGGGATAAGATAAACCAGATCCAGAACTACGTAACAATGAGAAAGCGAGATGAGGTATACTGTTCTGAGTATAGTAAGAACGCTAACCCAAGAAGCAATAGTCGAATGAGTACACATATAGATAATTTTAAGGAATGATGTCACGTAGACATGCAACTGACAGACAGAAAGACAGGCCGACAGTTAGACAGACAAGTGAATAGTTTTATGCGATTCCTTGTTCTGTAATTGTGTGAGTGGGTTAGCGTGTGTACGAATATTTATATAAATGTACATACACACAATATACATTTTGCAAGGGAGTGTGTTGTCGTCTACCAAAGATTGTTAAGAAGAAAGTCATAAAGATATGCTATGTAGAGTGGATCATTCGATTTATAATAATTCACATAAAACCGTTAATATCAATAGAGATATTGTGATAAAAACAAATCATGTGTGAAATACGATGCAGGATTTTTGATAAATTTTAATTGGACAACTAATGGAACTTTGGTACAAAATGAATTCTAATACATATTATAATTCAACTAACAATAAATGTCCAAAAACAGGCAACAGGTTTATTATTCTTCAATTGTATTAACAAAGTTGTGTTTAAAACAGAAGTTATTACCACAATAGTAACTGCGTTAAATAAAACCTTAAACTTTACTTAATAATTTTAAGGTATTTTTCAATATTTTACAAAATATTACACGATTTTGCTAAAGTAAAAGTTTTTGTGCGGTTAAACCAGGTTGATAGAAATGTATACCCTTTGACATGCAAAAAGGCTTCTAGATTGGAGAGGTATGCCTTCGGTTTTATAAAGACTATCCAATTGCGTCGACTAAAAACTGCTTCATTGAATAAGAAACTATCTTTCGAAGCGATCATTTTAATTTGTTTTGGCGGTGTCAAGTCAAAAACTCACCGTAATGCTGGCATTCCCTATGGCTCAAGTTTGTAACCGACACTTTTTAAATTGTCTATATTAAGTTCACGTGACCGTGGCTGGCTGGTCAGATTTTCTGATCAATTTTAAACCCGCTTCCAACAGCCCGATTTTATTGAAATTTTGCACACATGAGTATTTCCAGTGACAACACTTTCTATGAGAATTTGAGGCCCCTCGGGCCATGTGTATCTCCGATGACAACACTTACTTTTGAAATTTGGAAGTGATCGGGAGCTCCCATACAAATTTTTTACACATGTGTATCTCTGGTGAAAACAGTTTTTGTAAAAATTTTGAAGTGAAGGGGCTCTAATATTAATTTTTTCAAAAATAACCCGGTTCAAACTTTGCACACATGTTTATCTACAATGACAACACTTTCTGTAAATTTCAAAATGATCGGGACCCAGGTTCGAGGGGTCCCATATAAATTTCTTCAAATTTATATAGATTTTATTCAAATTTTGCACACATGTGTATATCCGATAATTTACATGAAAAATTTAAATTTTGTTGGTTTTTTGGTGCAGATTAACACAAAAGCTGTTTTCCACCTTCCTGGAAAGACTCAAAGAGAACAGAAGAAATGGAAAAGCAAACGTTATGATAATGCCTGCATTGATGGACACATATTCAAAACTACTGCGTGGTCCAACAGATGAATGAATGATCATTTACTACCCTACAGCTACTTTCAAAAACGAAGATAGATCCGTCCCATAGAGGATCTGATAGAGTGGAGCTAGATGTGAAAGGGTAAACGGCTCCAACAAATTTTTAAAAAAAATTATTTTTTTTAAAAAAATTAATCCTATTTTCTTCAAATTTTATAGAAGTATGTATCTCCGATGGAAAACACTTGTTGTAAAAATTTGGGAGACCCCGGGTCACAGGGTCAAGGGCCCCAACAAATTTTTAAAAAAAATTAACCCAATTTCTATAAATTTTTAAAATCTCCATGGACAAAACTTTTTGTAAAAAATTTTGAGTTTTTGATTTGAATTTTTTTCCCATACAATTTTTTTTACACATGTGCATCCTCCGGTGAGAACAGGTTTTGAAAACATTTTGAAGTGAACGGGGCTCTAATATTAATTTTTTTCAAATTAACCCGTTTCAAACTTTGCACACATATGTATCTCGTATTAGAGAGATGAAAAATTTTAATTTTTATGGTTTGTTTTTATTTTTTCTATATATCTGGTTCGACAAGGAGAAATCGACGAAAAAAAGTACAGAACCGCACGATAAACTCATTGGTGATCGTTAATAAAAAACAAAATAGGTTCTTTTCGACTTCTTTGAGGTCCTTCTTAACCAACTTTTGCACGACTTAGATAGCTGACATTTTGTGGGCACATCCGTTTCATGGGACATTTCTCAGATCCCGCGTATGACGCGTATCGCAAGTTGCGGTTGGCGCATGTGAAAATCTATGTTTATGTTGATGTATGCACAAAAGATTGTATCCGATGTTTTTTTACATTTACTTTTTTCCTCTTTGAATTGTCTAAGTTACAAAAGCACTGAATTTTACCTTTTATGAACAATTTGTTCAAAACGAATCTAAAACGAGGTGCCGCCCGCATTGCACTGTTGTTCATCAATTAATGTAAAATCAAAAGTCAAGACTTTTCTGCCTCTATGTTTTATTTGTTTAGGGTACTTAAAAAACACACTCTGACTATAAAATCTATATTCTATAAGGTCGTGCGAGAGACCAACAAGAGGTTGGTGTTCAGTGTGCATGCGACTTGTACTAATGAATCACTTTGATAATTTTTGATGAACCAAATGTCAAAGCGAGTTCCATACAACCCACGTTTGAGAACAAAATTATGGACAGCAATAATAACAGCAAAAAATTTCCGCTTAAATCATCGAGTTTTACGACTTGACCCACCAATCTGATTTAATATTATCTACTTAAGGAAAAGCAAATACTATGGTGTATCGCCACGCATTCCGTTGAGTTTACAATCTGAGGAATATGGATCAATCAATTTACACACAACGATGGAATTTTGCCAGACTACTTAAGTGTAGACTGTAGCAAGATTTCTTCGTTTCTGATGACTGCGCCTCTCGCCTTAAAACAGAACAATCCGACTTTTATGAGCGTTTAAATAACTCACAATATTCACACAAAAAATGAAATGCAAATAAAATAACCAAAAAGGTTGATAATATCCATATATTTTAATGCCACTCTGGCAGCAGTCAGTTATGATGGGGTGATTAACTCATATATTGGAATTTGAGATTCTACGTCGCCAATGCACTAGGAAGCACTGTGAAGACGTTGAACTGACATCTTTATGGGACAGAGGTATTGGCAAATGCATCACAGTTCTGGTCGTAATTTTGGAAGTAATTGCGGGATTTCACGCAACAAAAACGAGAGAGTACGTTATGCATAACACTTTCTATGTTTAAGCATATAATGTGCTATGGAAAACGCCATATTAGCGTGCGAATTTATGTAGTTACTTGTAAATTATAATTGTCGTTGGAGGCTAATTATAAACAAATTTTAATTCGTAAAAAAAACCGCAGAAATTTAGATGTCTTAGGTGTTTAGCACTCGCCAGCCAGAAAAAGAATAATATACGGTTTGCGGCATTGTAACGGTTGGGGAAACCTATGCAGAGTTTTATTAACACCGCGTTATATTTGCATATATACAGGGTGTATCAGTTTAGGTGGCAAATGCTTAAAGGGGTGATTTCTTGGTTACATATGAGAAAAAAATCTTATGGAAGGGGTGGTCTATTTTCACCCCCTGAGGTGTACGTAGCGTTTAAATGCGAAGTGACGTACTTTTGACCTTACTTACCTTCACACTTTGTTACTCTTGAACGCTTTTAGCAACAAGGCTACTGTTGGTCTGTTTTAAAAGAAAATTAAATTAAAATAATCCGATAATTTTTTTTTAAATTTTTATACCATTACCGATATAAAAAAATATTTTCGGATATTAAAGATATTAAAGCCTATTTAATTTCCTACAAATCCATGGGACAATGTTTATGCTTTCGGTCAACAGAAGAAGAGTTAAAATAAAAAGTTAGTAAAATGAATTTTAATTTTCTATTTCAGGCAGTAGGTACTTTGCAATCGTCTGAACTGCATGTTAAATACTCATTCCTATCAGTCTACAGTTTCTATTTCTGTGGAATACACCAGCAGATCCGGTGACCTAGACGGCCAAAATCCAGGAAATGTAAAATGGAGGTCCAAACTGACCGACAACGAGCACATGTCTGCGGATGAGTTTATTATTCATTCACATGATGATACATAAAAATATATCTCATGTTCTATTAAACGCTTGGATGAACATTTAATCTACGCTGGAGTCACGAAAAGGAAGACTTTTCGTAATATTGAAAGTTTAAATTTAAAGATATTATTAAAATTGTAATGAATTGGCTGACAAACATTTCTCAAGGTACATAAACTCAGCAATACATTCCGCATATATTTATTTGTATACTAATTTAGTTGTACTAATGTCTTGTATTATTTTGGCAGATGGAAAAAGTTTTGCCTGTCAATTGATTACTGATGCCACTAATCATAAACATTTATACAATAAACAACAAGAATATTTTTTTTAAATTTATTTGTGTTGAATTTATACATATTTTACTTATTTGTTTGTTAACCCTATTTATGTGTAAAATAATATTATTCGGCGCGACAGACCGTTGCGGTGCAAGGCCTAGCTTCTCGCGACCATTTGTGTTGTGCATGTATATTTTTGCACACAAATGGAAGGGCCCAACAATTTAATGCCGTATCCGAACGGCGAATTGAGAAGCTTTCCCTGCCAAATTATTACTCTCGGTCGTTCGCGAGAGGTAGGATACCGTGAAAAATTCTTTGGTGTTACTGGGATTCGAACCACGAACCTCCTGGTCAGAAGCCATGCACTTATCCACTGAGCCACGGCCCCACCTATTTATTTTATATAACACTATTTATGTATATAACAATTTAATTTTAGAATATTATACTCCAAAAATTTTACAAAAAGTTTTCTCCATCTCACTTATTTTTAAAAAAAATTATATGGGCACACCCGAACCTTATGGCCAGACCACTCCAAAAATTTACAAAAAGGTTTGTCCAACCCAGATTGAATTAAATCAGTTCAATTTTTAAAAAATTAATATCGGCACCCCTCAAACCTAAGGCCCGAAGATGTTGTCACCGGAAATACACATGTGTGCAAAATTTCAATAAAATCGAGCTATGGGAAGTGGGTTAAAAATTTATCACAAGACCAGACCAGCATGGGTACGCGAAGTTATTATAGAGAATTTAAAAATGATAACAAAATAAAGGAAATTCTATTCAGCTTGTGTTACAAACAATATTTGCATTTTTTAAAAATCAACCAAAATAATTTCAACAGATTTCTGGTAGTTTTTAAGAGATTGAATGATTAAAATATTACCCATGTCACATTTGTCTCTACTTACGTTTAGTTTCTGTGATTACACATGTCCATGGGACATGTTTTTTCCTTAAACACCGGTGTAAGCTTTTTGCATTATTTATTTTATTTAATCTTTACCTTCTACAAAGTTTTTCTACCATCTTCTGTATAGTTTTAAAATCTTATCACAATGCAATGCAAAAAGTTTTAGATCAGTCACCTTATTCTTTTCTGCTGAACAAAATCAAATCTTATCAGAACTTGGAGCATTGATTGATTGGCGTCAATGCTTAATTGATGGCTTTCAGATAGCGAACGATCGTGATAAGAAAATTGGAATTTCAACAACAATTTTTGTGGATAGGAATGTGTAAAATCGTATCGCGTGGTACTTAGTTTATCAAAAACCTAAATAATTATTTCTACTTTGAATGCTAATAACGTGTGCCGTCATTTTTAATAGCATTTCTAGAAGGTACAAGTATTTTTTATGGGAATCGATAAAAAGAATAAATATTTATGTACTATTGAAGATAATGGGTTTTAGTTTAACCCCATTTCTACCATGCCTTTAAAGTTCGAGCACTGCCAAGTTGTGACTACCAGTCTTATCCCTAGAATACTAATATGATTTTTTTATCTCTTAATACTAATGTTCGCCTGTGAGGCTACTTTTGTAAAAAAAAAGGCCAGAATTCATTGTTAAAAATTATTTTTATTAAACAAAAAAATTAAATTCAGTCTTTATACTCCTTTCATTTAAAAAAATAAGAAAATTAAATTTACATTTTCAGTTTAAATAACAATAATTGACTTAAAAAACATATTTTGGTTTAGAAAGATCATGTTTAAAAACAAAGTCATAACCTCAAAAAAGGACTAAAATTTATAAATTTATAGACTGCGTATTTCTACGTTATACCAAATGCAGAAAATTTCAAAGGTCTATCGTTTAAATTATTACTTCCACAGGAATTTAGCCTTTTATGTTTGCTAGACTATTGACGGAATCGAAGTCTTCTTCTTCCAAGTTATTCTCAATTTCGCTTCTATCCCACAACAACTGATCCAGCCAGTGTCGTATTTGCTTTTTAGAAGCAAAGATACGAGGGTGGGTCAATAAGTCCCTTAAAAATGAATTATCACTCTTTTCGGCATTTATTTTTCAACATAGTCTCCTTTTAGCTCGATCATTCAACGTTTCTCCAATTTTTTGATGCCCTCCAAATAATACGATTTTTCGAGCCCCTCAAAATAAGCGTTTCTTTCAGCGATGACCTATTCATTCGACCCAAATCTCTTACCTCCAAGCCATTTCTTCATGTTTGGAAACAAGAAATAGTCGCAGGGGGCTAAATCTGGGGAATATGCTGGATGAGGGAGGTGTTCGAAGCCTAACTCATGCAATTTTGCCATTGCGACTGCGGACTCGTGCGCCGATTGTCCTGGTGAAAATAAACTTTTTCTTCGCCAAATGCGGCCGTTTGTGTATTCGATGTGAATAACACCGCGCGCATCCCAAAAAAACTATCGCCATGACCTTGTTTGCTGACAAAACCACCTTGGCCTTCTTCGGCTTCGATTCACCAGGAGAAGACCATTGTTTTGACTGTTCCTTGGTTTCTGGTGTGTTGTGGTGAATCTAGGTTTCTGGAACATCCCCAAACACACCTTTGAAGTTGTCCAACGAATGCGTTTGTTCTCGATTTTGAGCAAACGCGGCACCCAACTTGCGGAAAGCTTTTTCATGTCCAAATATTTATGTAAAATCGAAATAACTCAGCCATGTGATAAGCCTGTGGCCGCTTCAAGCTCGTGCACTTTCACTCGTCGATCGTCTATTATCAAACCATGGATTTCGTCGACCATTTCTGGTGTGGTGACCTCAATTGGGCGATCAGAACGTTCGGCATCACTTGTGCTTGAACGACCACACCGAAATTGAGTAAACCAGTGGTGAATGGTTCCAATCCAATTTGTGTTAATTTTCAGGGACTTATTGACCCACCGAAAAATTCTAGGACTCTTAAGTAAATAGCTGAAAACAATAACAAAAAACTTCAAAAATAACGCGAAAAAAATTACCTTAGATACTAATGTTTGCCTACCAGGCGTCACGATGGTCCGTAACTCTGGAACCCAACGGCATAATCCGACGTGCGTCCGCACACAAGCTCGAACAGCGCAAAACTTAGTTGTCACGAACTCGTGCTTTGATATTTAAAAGCGATCATAAAATATCGGGGAAAACTCGAATACGTTCCACCTCACAGGCGAACATTGGTGTACAAGGGTTAAGACTGCTACAAAATAGCAACTCATTTTTTCAACATACTACTTTTACTTGAGGCTTATGCCATTGTAAATTTTAGTTTTCAGAGTTGTAGTTATTTTAAATGCTTTCATATTAAATTGCCTGTGTCTCTGCGTCTTTCTGTCTTTTTGTCTTTCTCTAGGTTTATATGTCATTCTGTCACGCTTTTTTCATTACAAATCTGTGAGTAAATCTCGTACGTGTTTTTGGGAGATGACTTTTCGGGGGTCTTTGGTGGTCTTCAGGTGGATCTTCAGGTGGGTCTTGAGGTGTGTCTGGAGCGGTTCTTGAGAGGGTTTAAAGAGGATAATGAGTGAGATGTTAATGGGCTTTTGAGGTAGTTTTGAGGGCGTCTTGAGATCATGCTAAGGTACCCCTTGAGAGGATCTTGAGGGTGGTCTTGATGGGGTCTTGAGAGGGTCTTGAGAGGTTTTAAGGGGTTCTTGACGATAATTTTGAGATGGTCTTAAAGGGAATTTTAAAGGGGGTTTCTGGGGGTTTAAGAGGGTCTTTAGTGGGGTTTTAAGATGATTTTGAGAGGATTTAAGGGGTCCTTTGCGAGTCTTTTTGGGGTCTATTGAGAGTCTTCGAGTCTTTTGGATGTCTTAATTTTTCTATTCCATCTCCATAATATGCAAATTATATATATTTCTTTAAAACAAATAATAGAGCAGAAATTAGTCAATTTCTCGGAGTAACCATGCTAACTGGACTTTTGATTCTCCCTACCAATTACCATTAATGAAAAATGGATCCACTGTGTTATCACAAAATCTGTCATTACTTAAGAATATCGTACAACAAATTTTGCTGTGGACTTTAGCATAAGGAGATCAACCAAATGAACAAACCAAACCAAACATTAAAAATTTAAATGTAAATTCCCTTAGAGATAGGCATGCATGCATGCATGTGTCCAAAACATGAATAAAATCCGGTTAATTTCGAAAAAATGCATATGGAAGCCCCTCGACCCTCTAATTTTAGTGGGTTGAAAATTTATCACAAGATTCGGCTGGCACAAACAAACACACGGGCATGCGAAGGTAATATAAATAATTTAAAAAGTTATCTCTTCACAATATACAAAAACATATTATTCGCCATTTTCTTCCAACTTCCATTAGGCAAAGTCCTGTGCAACACTCAAGGAAGGCACCGGAAGTACATTTCCTGACAGATATTCCATTTCTCACCGATTCGTATGAAATTCGGTGTTCGGTAGGACTAAGATGCGACTATAACCCTTGTTCCAATGGAAATTCTGTGATCTGACCAATAGGGTCTGGAATTTTGTGGACCAAGACATTTCTCAAGCGATTCGTGTGAAATTCGGTATGCAGGACTAAGATGCGACTATAACCCTTGTTCCTATGGAAATTCTATGATCTGGCCAATAGGGTCTGGAATTTTGTGGACCAAGACCTTCCACAAGCGATTCGTATGAAATTCAGTATGCAGGACTAAGATGCAACTATAAGACTTGTTCCTATGGAAATTCTATGATCTGGCCAATATGGTCTGGATAGTATGTAGGACTAAGATGCGACTATAAGACTTGTTTCTATGGAAATTCTATGATCTGGCCAATATGGTCTGGAATTTTGTGGACCAAGCCATTTCTCAAGCGATTCGTATAAAATTCGGTATATAGGACTAAGATGCGTCTAAAAGACTTGTTCCCATGGAAATTCTGTGATCTGGCCAATAGGGTCTGGAATTTTGTAAACCAAGACATTTCTCAAGCGATTCGTATGAAATTCGGTATGAAGGACTAAGATGCGACCATAAGACTTGTTCCAATGGAAATTCTGTTATCTGGCTAATATGGTCTGGAATTTTGTGGACCAAGCCATTTCTCAAGCGATTCGTATGAAATTCGGTATATAGGACTAAGATGCGACTAAAAGACTTGTTCCCATGGAAATTCTGTGATCTGGCCAATAGGGTCTGGAATTTTTTTTAACCAAGACATTTCTCAAGCG
The DNA here is from genome assembly GCA_947095585.1 of Nephrocerus scutellatus. Classification (NCBI taxonomy): domain Eukaryota; kingdom Metazoa; phylum Arthropoda; class Insecta; order Diptera; family Pipunculidae; genus Nephrocerus; species Nephrocerus scutellatus. The sequence goes on along the minus strand of OX352764.1, from coordinate 66,766,245 downwards.
ATTCGTATGAAATTCGGTATGTAAGACTAAGATGTGACTATAAGACTTGTTCCAATGGAAATTCTGTGAACTGGCCAATTGGGTCTGGAATTTTGTGGACCAAAACATTTCACAAGCGATTCGTATGAAATTCAGTATGCAGGACTAAGATGCAACTATAAGACTTGTTCCAATGGAAATTCTGTGAACTGGCCAATTGGGTCTGGAATTTTGTGGACCAAAACATTTCACAAGCGATTCGTATGAAATTCAGTATGCAGGACTAAGATGCAACTATAAGACTTGTTCCAATGGAAATTCTGTGAACTGGCCAATTGGGTCTGGAATTTTGTGGACCAAAACATTTCACAAGCGATTCGTATGAAATTCAGTATGCAGGACTAATGTGCAACTATAAGACTTGTTCCAATGGAAATTCTGTGATATGGCCAATAGGGTCTGGAATTTTGTGGACCAAGACATTTCTCAAGCGATTCGTATGAAATTCAGTATGCAGAACTAAGATGCGACTATAACCCTTGTTCCTAAGGAAATTCTGTGATCTGCCTAATAGGGTCTGGAATTTTGTGGACCAAGACATTCCACAAGCGATTCGTATGAAATTCAGTATGCAGGACTAATGTGCAACTATAACCCTTGTTCCTAAGGAAATTCTGTGATCTGCCTAATAGGGTCTGGAATTTTGTGGACCAAAACATTTCACAAGCGATTCGTATGAAATTCAGTATGCAGGACTAATGTGCAACTATAAGACTTGTTCCAATGGAAATTCTGTGATATGGCCAATAGGGTCTGGAATTTTGTGGACCAAGACATTTCTCAAGCGATTCGTATGAAATTCAGTATGCAGAACTAATGTGCAACTATAACCCTTGTTCCTAAGGAAATTCTGTGATCTGCCTAATAGGGTCTGGAATTTTGTGGACCAAAACATTTCACAAGCGATTCGTATGAAATTCAGTATGCAGGACTAATGTGCAACTATAAGACTTGTTCCAATGGAAATTCTGTGATATGGCCAATAGGGTCTGGAATTTTGTGGACCAAGACATTCCACAAGCGATTCGTATGAAATTCAGTATGCAGGACTAATGTGCAACTATAAGACTTGTTCCAATGGAAATTCTGTGATATGGCCAATAGGGTCTGGAATTTTGTGGACCAAGACATTTCTCAAGCGATTCGTATGAAATTCAGTATGCAGAACTAATGTGCAACTATAACCCTTGTTCCTAAGGAAATTCTGTGATCTGCCTAATAGGGTCTGGAATTTTGTGGACCAAAACATTTCACAAGCGATTCGTATGAAATTCAGTATGCAGGACTAAGATGCAACTATAAGACTTGTTCCAATGGAAATTCTGTGATATGGCCAATAGAGTCTGGAATTTTGTGGACCAAGACATTCCACAAGCGATTCGTATGAAATTCAGTATGCAGGACTAATGTGCAACTATAAGACTTGTTCCAATGGAAATTCTGTGATATGGCCAATAGGGTCTGGAATTTTGTGGACCAAGACATTTCTCAAGCGATTCGTATGAAATTCAGTATGCAGGACTAAGATGCAACTATAAGACTTGTTCCAATGGAAATTCTGTGATATGGCCAATAGAGTCTGGAATTTTGTGGACCAAGACATTCCACAAGCGATTCGTATGAAATTCAGTATGCAGGACTAATGTGCAACTATAAGACTTGTTCCAATGGAAATTCTGTGATATGGCCAATATGGTCTGGAATTTTGTGGACCAAGACATTCCACAAGCGATTCGTATGAAATTCAGTATGCAGGACTAAGATGCAACTATAAGACTTGTTCCAATGGAAATTCTGTGATATGGCCAATAGGGTCTGGAATTTTGTGGACCAAGACATTCCACAAGCGATTCGTATGAAATTCAGTATGCAGGACTAATGTGCAACTATAACCCTTGTTCCTAAGGAAATTCTGTGATCTGCCTAATAGGGTCTGGAATTTTGTGGACCAAAACATTTCACAAGCGATTCGTATGAAATTCAGTATGCAGGACTAAGATGCAACTATAAGACTTGTTCCAATGGAAATTCTGTGATATGGCCAATAGGGTCTGGAATTTTGTGGACCAAGACATTCCACAAGCGATTCGTATGAAATTCAGTATGCAGGACTAATGTGCAACTATAAGACTTGTTCCAATGGAAATTCTGTGATATGGCCAATAGGGTCTGGAATTTTGTGGACCAAGACATTTCTCAAGCGATTCGTATGAAATTCAGTATGCAGAACTAAGATGCGACTATAACCCTTGTTCCTAAGGAAATTCTGTGATCTGCCTAATAGGGTCTGGAATTTTGTGGACCAAAACATTTCACAAGCGATTCGTATGAAATTCAGTATGCAGGACTAAGATGCAACTATAAGACTTGTTCCAATGGAAATTCTGTGATATGGCCAATAGGGTCTGGAATTTTGTGGACCAAGACATTCCACAAGCGATTCGTATGAAATTCAGTATGCAGGACTAATGTGCAACTATAAGACTTGTTCCAATGGAAATTCTGTGATATGGCCAATAGGGTCTGGAATTTTGTGGACCAAGACATTCCACAAGCGATTCGTATGAAATTCAGTATGCAGGACTAATGTGCAACTATAACCCTTGTTCCTAAGGAAATTCTGTGATCTGCCTAATAGGGTCTGGAATTTTGTGGACCAAAACATTTCACAAGCGATTCGTATGAAATTCAGTATGCAGGACTAAGATGCAACTATAAGACTTGTTCCAATGGAAATTCTGTGATATGGCCAATAGGGTCTGGAATTTTGTGGACCAACCCATTTCACAAGCGATTCGTATGAAATTCAGTATGCAGGACTAAGATGCAACTATAAGACTTGTTCCAATGGAAATTCTGTGATATGGCCAATAGGGTCTGGAATTTTGTGGACCAAGACATTCCACAAGCGATTCGTATGAAATTCAGTATGCAGGACTAATGTGCAACTATAACCCTTGTTCCTAAGGAAATTCTGTGATCTGCCTAATAGGGTCTGGAATTTTGTGGACCAAAACATTTCACAAGCGATTCGTATGAAATTCAGTATGCAGGACTAAGATGCAACTATAAGACTTGTTCCAATGGAAATTCTGTGATATGGCCAATAGGGTCTGGAATTTTGTGGACCAAGACATTTCACAAGCGATTCGTATGAAATTCAGTATGCAGGACTAAGATGCAACTATAAGACTTGTTCCAATGGAAATTCTGTGATATGGCCAATAGGGTCTGGAATTTTGTGGACCAAGACATTCCACAAGCGATTCGTATGAAATTCAGTATGCAGGACTAAGATGCAACTATAAGACTTGTTCCAATGGAAATTCTGTGATATGGCCAATAGGGTCTGGAATTTTGTGGACCAAGACATTCCACAAGCGATTCGTATGAAATTCAGTATGCAGGACTAATGTGCAACTATAACCCTTGTTCCTAAGGAAATTCTGTGATCTGCCTAATAGGGTCTGGAATTTTGTGGACCAAGACATTTCACAAGCGATTCGTATGAAATTCAGTATGCAGGACTAAGATGCAACTATAAGACTTGTTCCAATGGAAATTCTGTGATATGGCCAATAGGGTCTGGAATTTTGTGGACCAAGACATTCCACAAGCGATTCGTATGAAATTCAGTATGCAGGACTAATGTGCAACTATAACCCTTGTTCCTAAGGAAATTCTGTGATCTGCCTAATAGGGTCTGGAATTTTGTGGACCAAAACATTTCACAAGCGATTCGTATGAAATTCAGTATGCAGGACTAAGATGCAACTATAAGACTTGTTCCAATGGAAATTCTGTGATATGGCCAATAGGGTCTGGAATTTTGTGGACCAAGACATTCCACAAGCGATTCGTATGAAATTCAGTATGCAGGACTAATGTGCAACTATAAGACTTGTTCCAATGGAAATTCTGTGATATGGCCAATAGGGTCTGGAATTTTGTGGACCAAGACATTTCTCAAGCGATTCGTATGAAATTCAGTATGCAGAACTAAGATGCGACTATAACCCTTGTTCCTAAGGAAATTCTGTGATCTGCCTAATAGGGTCTGGAATTTTGTGGACCAAGACATTCCACAAGCGATTCGTATGAAATTCAGTATGCAGGACTAATGTGCAACTATAAGACTTGTTCCAATGGAAATTCTGTGATATGGCCAATAGGGTCTGGAATTTTGTGGACCAAGACATTCCACAAGCGATTCGTATGAAATTCAGTATGCAGGACTAATGTGCAACTATAAGACTTGTTCCAATGGAAATTCTGTGATATGGCCAATAGGGTCTGGAATTTTGTGGACCAAGACATTTCTCAAGCGATTCGTTTGAAATTCGGTATGTAGGACTAATAACCAACCGTAACACTTGTTCCAATGGAAATTCTGTGATCTGCCTAATAGGGTCTGGAATTTTGTGGACCAAGACATTCCACAAGCGATTCGTATGAAATTCAGTATGCAGGACTAATGTGCAACTATAAGACTTGTTCCAATGGAAATTCTGTGATATGGCCAATAGGGTCTGGAATTTTGTGGACCAAGACATTTCTCAAGCGATTCGTTTGAAATTCGGTATGTAGGACTAATAACCAACCGTAACACTTGTTCCAATGGAAATTCTGTGATCTGCCTAATAGGGTCTGGAATTTTGTGGACCAAGACATTCCACAAGCGATTCGTATGAAATTCAGTATGCAGGACTAATGTGCAACTATAAGACTTGTTCCAATGGAAATTCTGTGAACTGGCCAATTGGGTCTGGAATTTTGTGGACCAAAACATTTCACAAGCGATTCGTATGAAATTCAGTATGCAGGACTAAGATGCAACTATAAGACTTGTTCCAATGGAAATTCTGTGAACTGGCCAATTGGGTCTGGAATTTTGTTGACCAAAACATTTTACAAGCGATTCGTATGAAATTCAGTATGCAGGACTAAGATGCAACTATAAGACTTGTTCCAATGGAAATTCTGTGATATGGCCAATAGGGTCTGGAATTTTGTGGACCAAGACATTCCACAAGCGATTCGTATGAAATTCAGTATGCAGGACTAATGTGCAACTATAAGACTTGTTCCAATGGAAATTCTGTGATATGGCCAATAGGGTCTGGAATTTTGTGGACCAAGACATTTCTCAAGCGATTCGTATGAAATTCAGTATGTAGAACTAAGATGCGACTATAACCCTTGTTCCTAAGGAAATTCTGTGATCTGCCTAATAGGATCTGGAATTTTGTGGACCAAAACATTTTACAAGCGATTCGTATGAAATTCAGTATGCAGGACTAAGATGCAACTATAAGACTTGTTCCAATGGAAATTCTGTGATATGGCCAATAGGGTCTGGAATTTTGTGGACCAAGACATTCCACAAGCGATTCGTATGAAATTCAGTATGCAGGACTAATGTGCAACTATAAGACTTGTTCCAATGGAAATTCTGTGATATGGCCAATAGGGTCTGGAATTTTGTGGACCAAGACATTTCTCAAGCGATTCGTATGAAATTCAGTATGCAGAACTAAGATGCGACTATAACCCTTGTTCCTAAGGAAATTCTGTGATCTGCCTAATAGGGTCTGGAATTTTGTGGACCAAGACATTCCACAAGCGATTCGTATGAAATTCAGTATGCAGGACTAAGATGCATCTATAAGACTTGTTCCAATGGAAATTCTGTGATATGGCCAATAGGGTCTGGAATTTTGTGGACCAAGACATTCCACAAGCGATTCGTATGAAATTCAGTATGCAGGACTAATGTGCAACTATAAGACTTGTTCCAATGGAAATTCTGTGATATGGCCAATAGGGTCTGGAATTTTGTGGACCAAGACATTTCTCAAGCGATTCGTATGAAATTCAGTATGCAGAACTAAGATGCGACTATAACCCTTGTTCCTAAGGAAATTCTGTGATCTGCCTAATAGGGTCTGGAATTTTGTGGACCAAGACATTCCACAAGCGATTCGTATGAAATTCAGTATGCAGGACTAATGTGCAACTATAAGACTTGTTCCAATGGAAATTCTGTGATATGGCCAATAGGGTCTGGAATTTTGTGGACCAAGACATTTCTCAAGCGATTCGTTTGAAATTCGGTATGTAGGACTAATAACCAACCGTAACACTTGTTCCAATGGAAATTCTGTGATCTGGCCAATAGGGTCTGTAATTTTGTGGACCAAGACATTCCACAAGCGATTCGTATGAAATTCGGTATGTAGGACTAATGTGCAACTATAAGACTTGTTCCAATGGAAATTCTGTGATATGGCCAATAGGGTCTGGAATTTTGTGGACCAAGACATTTCTCAAGCGATTCGTTTGAAATTCGGTATGTAGGACTAATAACCAACCGTAACACTTGTTCCAATGGAAATTCTGTGATCTGGCCAATAGGGTCTGGAATTTTGTGGACCAAGACATTCCACAAGCGATTCGTATAAAATTCGGTATGTAGGACTAATAACCAACCGTAACACTTGTTCCAATGGAAATTCTGTGATCTGGCCAATAGGGTCTGTAATTTTGTGGACCAAGACATTCCACAAGCGATTCGTATAAAATTCGGTATGTAGGACTAATAACCAACCGTAACACTTGTTCCAATGGAAATTCTGTGATCTGGCTAATAGGGTCTGGAATTTTGTGGACCAAAACATTTCACATGCGATTCGTATGAAATTCAGTATGCAGGACTATGATGCAACTATAAGACTTGTTCCAATGAAAATTCTGTGAACTGGCCAATTGGATCTGGAATTTTGTGGACCAAAACATTTCACAAGCGATTCGTATGAAATTCAGTATGCAGGACTAAGATGCAAATATAAGACTTGTTCCAATGGAAATTCTGTGATATGGCCAATAGGGTCTGGAATTTTGTAGACCAAGACATTTCTCAAGCGATTCGTTTGAAATTCGGTATGTAGGACTAATAACCAACCGTAACACTTGTTCCAATGGAAATTCTGTGATCTGGCCAATAGGGTCTGGAATTTTGTGGACCAAGACATTCCACAAGCGATTCGTATGAAATTCGGTATGTAGGACTAATAACCAACCGTAACACTTGTTCCAATGGAAATTCTGTGATCTGGCCAATAGGGTCTGGAATTTTTTAAACCAAGACATTTCTCAAGCGATTCGTATGAAATTCAGTATGTAGGACTAAGATGCGACTTTAAGACTTGTTCCAATGGAAATTCTGTGATCTGGCTAATAGGGTCTGGAATTTTGTGGACAAAGACATTTCTCAAGCGATTCGTATGAAATTCAGTATGCAGGACTAAGATGCAACTATAAGACTTGTTCCAATGGAAATTCTGTGAACTGGCCAATTGGGTCTGGAATTTTGTGGACCAAAACATTTCACATGCGATTCGTATGAAATTGAGTATGCAGGACTAAGATGCAACTATAAGACTTGTTCCAATGGAAATTCTGTGAACTGGCCAATTGGGTCTGGAATTTTGTGGACCAAAACATTTCACAAGCGATTCGTATGAAATTCAGTATGCAGGACTAAGATGCAAATATAAGACTTGTTCCAATGGAAATTCTGTGATATGGCCAATAGGGTCTGGAATTTTGTAGACCAAGACATTTCTCAAGCGATTCGTTTGTAATTTAGTATGTAGGACTAAGATGCGACTATAAGACTTGTTCCAATGGAAATTCTGTGAACTGGCCAATTGGGTCTGGAATTTTGTGGACCAAAACATTTAACAAGCGATTCGTATGAAATTCAGTATGCAGGACTAAGATGCAAATATAAGACTTGTTCCAATGGAAATTCTGTGATATGGCCAATAGGGTCTGGAATTTTGTAGACCAAGACATTTCACAAGCGATTCGTATGAAATTCAGTATGCAGGACTAAGATGCAACTATAAGACTTGTTCCAATGGAAATTCTGTGATATGGCCAATAGGGTCTGGAATTTTGTAGACCAAGACATTTCTCAAGCGATTCGTATGAAATTCGGTATGTAGGACTAAGATGCAACTATAACCCTTGTTCCTATGGAAATTCTATGATCTGGCCAATAGGGTCTGGAATTTTGTGGACCAAGACATTTCTCAAGCGATTCGTATAAAATTCAGTATGCAGGACTAAGATGCAAATATAAGACTTGTTCCAATGGAAATTCTGTGATCTGCCTAATAGGGTCTGGAATTTTGTGGACCAAAACATTTCACAAGCGATTCGTATGAAATTCAGTATGCAGGACTAAGATGCAAATATAAGACTTGTTCCAATGGAAATTCTGTGATATGGCCAATAGGGTCTGGAATTTTGTAGACCAAGACATTTCACAAGCGATTCGTATGAAATTCAGTATGCAGGACTAAGATGCAACTATAAGACTTGTTCCAATGGAAATTCTGTGATATGGCCAATAGGGTCTGGAATTTTGTAGACCAAGACATTTCTCAAGCGATTCGTATGAAATTCGGTATGTAGGACTAAGATGCAACTATAACCCTTGTTCCTATGGAAATTCTATGATCTGGCCAATAGGGTCTGGAATTTTGTGGACCAAGACATTTCTCAAGCGATTCGTATAAAATTCAGTATGCAGGACTAAGATGCAAATATAAGACTTGTTCCAATGGAAATTCTGTGATCTGCCTAATAGGGTCTGGAATTTTGTGGACCAAAACATTTCACAAGCGATTCGTATGAAATTCAGTATGCAGGACTAAGATGCAAATATAAGACTTGTTCCAATGGAAATTCTGTGATATGGCCAATAGGGTCTGGAATTTTGTAGACCAAGACATTTCTCAAGCGATTCGTTTGTAATTTAGTATGTAGGACTAAGATGCGACTATAAGACTTGTTCCAATGGAAATTCTGTGAACTGGCCAATTGGGTCTGGAATTTTGTGGACCAAAACATTTAACAAGCGATTCGTATGAAATTCAGTATGCAGGACTAAGATGCAAATATAAGACTTGTTCCAATGGAAATTCTGTGATATGGCCAATAGGGTCTGGAATTTTGTAGACCAAGACATTTCACAAGCGATTCGTATGAAATTCAGTATGCAGGACTAAGATGCAACTATAAGACTTGTTCCAATGGAAATTCTGTGATATGGCCAATAGGGTCTTGCATTTTTGGAACTAAGCCATTTCTTAAGCCATTCTTATCAAATTTGGTATGTTTTAATTTAATCATAATGTCGGCCAATAAGTCGAAGAAGTTTAATTTCAACCGCGCGTAAAGGTAAAGGCTATTTTTTTTTATAATAAAAGTTATATCACAACATTTTTTACTTTTTTTATGAAAAGAAATTTATATTTCGATTTTAAATCAGGTATATATCATGGATCCTATTGTAATGATACATGGACGCTCTCTGTATCATATATGATACATGGGACTGTAAACAAATTTTAACGAGGATCTTCCATTCAGTTACACTAATTTCTCTCCCAAAAAATGAGAAAAAACTCCATGGTAATAAAAGTGTTATTTTTAAAAATATTTCGTAAAAAAACAAAACAAAACGACTAATGAATGATTAATGAATGTAAAACATAAGTAAAAGAGTGTATATGAATAGGAATATTACGGGAAGTCTTATGATTAAGGATGTGAACACAGAATAATTCTACCTACTTTTGGTGCGTTGTCAATAAAAAAGTATTTAGGTACTCAAAACCTTAAAAGCAAAACCCATAAAATTTTATATGCTAATTATTCTAGGAATATTTAAAAAAGAAAGAAAATGCACCTGTGGGTGCATGCATTTTTGAAGACACACATTAACCACGAGAAGGAGTCAAAAATGAGCTGTTGTGAGCACTCGAGCTCTAAAATAGAATTCATCAAACTGTTTACGTATTGTCGATGAGTTCAACACAAATTAATTTACAAACAAACAAACAAATTATTAAATATATATTTTATGTTTTACATTGTTATTTTTGTAAAATATTACTCGTAAGTATTTTACATTTCAAAATAAAATGTATGTACGATATATCGTACAAATCGCATCTTCTTCAAGTATACGATTTTTAGTACATAAATATTTGTACGATATATAGAACAAATTTGAGCAATAGAGGTCTTACGATGCATAAAAGACTTCAGAAAGCCTACTGAAGAGGCCATGTGGTGGGGGCCGAAAGCGCTCTAGGTTACCATTTTCAACCCTACACGGGTTCCATCCTGATTGTTAGGTTTCTTGGGTGGATTTTTATTTTTATATTTTTATTTATTTTATTATTTTTATTATTAGTTTGGAGTTCCGGAGATCGACGCAGTTCTGCTAGGTTACTCGGTCTTGCCAGTTATCCAGGAGGAGACTCTTACGATGTCTGGACACTCCAGGGCAAAACCTTCGGGGTCGGGGAGGGAGACCCTCTTGGGGTCTCTTTGGAGTTCTCTAGTTTGGAGTTCCGGGTGTCGATACAACGGTCTGCCATGTTGCTCGGGGATTAATTCCACCGGTGATCCAGCGGGGGACCGTATCGAACCTCGGAACTCTATGGACAAACTTCAGGGGTCGAGAGGGTGTTGACCTAGGTCTTCGCCAACTTGTACACCTGGGGCTGCTGGTCACATCGGCACGAAAACCGTTTGATGTTGTAGGGAGCTCTAAGGCACTCGAGGACTCCTTCCACAAAAGATATGCCGGGCAGCTTGAGAAAGCATTCAGATTATATGTTCTTCAAAAGAAAGGAAGAGGCTTGACTGATAGTGTTGTCAGCTGGGATGGTAAAATCGTGTTTGTCAAGTGGAATGATAATCGTCCGATACATTTAGGTCGAATTACGTTGTCTTAGGAAATTTAGATCATGTAGAGAGATACGACAAGAAAACTAAGACATTCGTTAAATTTACATAGTCAGTTATTGTAAAGCTGTACAACGATTCAATGGGTGGTGTAGATTTGCTCGATCAGCTAATCAACTACTACAGAATACACGTAAAGTCTACAAAATGGACCCTTAGACTATTTTCCCACTTTATTGATTTTGCTTTGCGGCGTCTTGGATCAAGTATAAGGAAGATTGTCAAAAACTTGGAACACGGAGTTCGGACATATTGGACCCCTACACTTTCGAATAAAAGTAGCAAACAGCTTAGTTCACTTGAACACAGCATATGATTCTCTCAAGAAACGTGGCCGACCTTCAGCAACATGTACTGAAGAATATTCTTCATGTACCTCAAAAAAAAATACGAACAAAGACCTGAAGCTGAGCAATAAAAATAGGCCATTTTCCAGTTCATGATAACGGTGCAACTCAGACAAGATGCAAGAACAGGGACTGTAGACTTATTTTATGTGCCAAAAATGCAAGGTTCATCTGTGCATTTCGCGAGAATAAAAATTGTTTTTTAAATTTTCATGTTAATAATTAATGAACACAATTAATAATAATACTATATTCAACTAAAAAAAAATATCTGAAATAATTAATTATTTGCAAAATAATTTTACTTCTTTGAATTTCATTCAAGTTTGATACATTTCATAGTTTTTGTACGATTTATCGTAAAATATTTGTTTGCCGATAATATTTTTATATAAAAAAATTTTATAATTTTTTAATTAAAAATTAATAAAAATACTATATTTAACTTTAAAAACATCTGAAATAATTTTTTATTTACAAATTGCGAAAAACCACACGAAAGGGTTAAGCATCTAATTCGCAGCAAACTTTAGAACATATGAACATAAATAGTGACGAAAATATTAATGCAATCGATCAAGATTTGATTGCAGAGCTTCCTGAAAATCTTCCTCCAGTTTTTGAAATGAATGTTCAACGACTTAATGTACAGCAACAGTAGCTCATTGACCATATTAAGCGACAAATTTTATTATAATTAACAACTGAAGAAATTCTTTGGTAGAACTTCCGCGCCTGGTGCGGTCCTCGCTCTCTGTACTGTTCTACATCACGGACGAGATTCTTCTCCCAGGCTGCTTTCTTTGGCCGGTGAACTGTTTTTCCATATCTTCTGAGCTCTTTATATTCATATTCGCGTGCCCGATTGTTGCATTGCTCGGTACACAACATTCTTACGTTCAGTCGCTCGCTTACATTCGTCGTCGAACCAGTCGTTCCGATCCCTACGACTACTGCCTAAGATTGAGTCAGCAGTACTAATGACAGTATTTTTAAGGCGTGTCCATTTATCTTCTACGCCTGACATCTCAGCCCCAGGACTTATTCTCCCAGCATTTATGGCAAGACCTATCGCTTGACCGTAGTTGTTTTTGGTCTCTTCGTTGCGTAGGGCAGCCGTGTTGACTCGAATCTGATTCGCAGATGCAGTCTTTCGTGATGATGCAATCTGCGCTCGGAACACCATTCCAACAAGATAGCAGTCTGAGTCGACGTTGGCACCTCGGTACGTTCGTACCGTAATCAGGTTCGGCCTTTGGCGGCGGTCTATCAACACGTGGTCTATATGGTTTCGAGTGGCTCCATCAGGAGATACCCATGTGGCTTTGTGGATATTTGTACGTACTCGCATCGACCAAATTATTGCTTGCTGTTATCTCTATGACTCGTTGTCCATTGTCATTAGTATTCTCGTGTAAGCTATGGGTGCAAATGTACCTGCATTCATGTCCCCCATAATGATTATTACATCATATTGAGGGCAGGCATGGAGTTCCCGTTCGATTGATTCAAAGAATTCTTCTTTTTCATCATCTGTGGAATCCTCTGTAGGTGCGTGCGTTTATGAAGTTTATGTTTTTAAATTTTCCCCCACGCGAAAATGGTGCAAAGCCGTTCATTTATTGCTTTAAAGCCGATAACGATGGGTTTCAGCACATGATGTCTTGCATGACAGCTGTAATATATGTCAAATTCTGATTTTTGTAAGACACCATTCCCCGTCCACCGCATCTCCTGGATTGCTGTTATGTCAGCCTTATATTTATGTAGACAGGGTATCGGCCAGCTTCTGTGCAATCGTGCTCTATACAGTGAATGTACGTTCCATGAGAAAATTCTTAAATCGTTTAGCCGTTTTCATTGCCGTGGTCGTCGTCGTTCATCATTGTATCTGAGGCTGATTTTGGGATCCGTAATAATATTTTTTTACTTTTTTACGGGCGAGGTTATCGGCCTCGCGCCAACCTGCTTTTCCTGCATTGGAGGAAAATTACCGGCGGCCACCACGTGGAGGTTTTGATCGCACTTCCACCAGTCAGAAATAGCTACGGCCACCTGCAGTTCTAGAGCATTCTGTGTTATCCCACTATTCTGCTGATGGCTGACCGACAATGTTAGTCCATATAAATTATCGCCTACAAGAAATAAAAAATAATGAACTATTATTTGGTGGTCTCAATATTTTATTGTTTGGAGATCTTATGCAACTTCCACCTGTTGTTGGTTGCCCAATTTTTCAACAGCCTGATGATTTTGAAGGTTCTCTTCATTTATTCAAACAATTTAGTTCTTGTGAATTGACTGAAATTGTACGACAAGGAGGCGATAGAAAATTTGTTGATTTATTAAATAATTTACGTAAGGGACAATATAGATTATAAGTTACAAAACAATCAACATTTAAATAAGAAAATAAATTCGCACAGGGACGAGCCTTACGAATTTTATCAGCAAATGCATTAGTACCAAAATATAATGAGTCAGTTATTAATTCAGATTCAATTATCCCAAAATATGTCGTAGTAGCACAAGATCGTTTAGTAGAACAGGATGCATGAAAATGAAAAGCCCTCTTCAAGATATTATACCACAGCCAATTAATAAGACTGGCGGATTTCGTAAAGAAATTACATTATATATAGGTTTACGATTAATGCTTAGACGAAATTATGATATATCGCATTTTTTTTTTTATAATGTACACACGCTAAAGGGGTTTGCACCCTTATAATGCTTAGCACAGCGTGGGCGTTAGGAAATTAGGGAGGAAAGGATATCGCATGGATTAGTAAATGGTAGTATGGGGAAAATAATAATTAATATTATATGGCCTGGTGTGAGACATGGTCAGATTTATGCTCAAGACATTCCAAGTGTAGAAATCGAGGTCGAAAATAATGTTGGAAACCACATTATTAGGCCAATTGAATTAACTTTTGACGCCAAATTTGGATATTGAAAGACGTATGCTCCCATTTGTACCATGTTATGCAGTGACAGTGCATAAACTTCAAGCCTGCGCCATTGAATCAGCAGTAGTTAATTGAGGTTTTTTTAATCTGCTTTTAATCCTCAAGAGTGGTTTTTTGATTTTTTTTTGATTTTTTTAAAACTATCAGATTTTCATTAACAACATTTCAAAAATTTTCATTTATTTAAGACTGTTTAAGTTGGTATAGATCTACCACCCGTTTTTTTCTACCTTCTAGGGGGCTAGTAATGTTTCCATAAAAGCATTTTTTAAAAAAAAAAAAATATTTTTTTAAAATCCAGAACAATTCTTCAAGAGAAATCAAATAAAAACAAACAGAAGGATACTAAACGGCATTAGTGTGTGTCGCATTCTGGTAATATATACCCAGCATATACACATGCCCAGCTGAAAGACAAATAACTAATAGCTCTTTTGTATTTAAATCTTTCGATGGTCGTAGTTTTATTATTTCGTAATGACATCTCAACTGTCATTGTGATGGTACTTCCACTATAGTTTTGAAGAAATGTTCTTCAATGTTGGCATTGCCACTGCGCTGGTTTTTCCATTTCTCTTCTTCTTCTGGATTCTTCCCAAGGCATAGGAAAACAGCCTTTGTCCAGCCTGTTCATAAAAAGACGAACCGTCATCTGCTTCCTCGTACCGACCCATTGCGTTAACATCCATACTATCTAAGGTAATGGAAACGCTGTTCAATCGTAAGCTTATTCAATACCTTGAATCACGTGAAATCCTTAGCGACCGTCGGTACGGTTTTCGTAGGCAACGTTGTACAGATGACCTGATAGCTTATCTCACTGAAAAGTGAAACCAGTCTATTCACACATTTGGTGAAAGCAAAGTTGTTGCACTCGATATTTCCAACGCATTTGACAGAGTCTGGAATAAAGTCTATAGTGATCGGGCCCCGGTGTAGGGGGGCACCCATACAAATTTTATAAAAAAAAGTACCCAATTTCTTCAACTTTTATATACATGTGTATGTCCCATGGACAACACTTCTTTTAAAAATTTGGAATTCGGAACCTGGTGTCGGATGCACCCATTCAAATTTTATAATACTTCTACATCTCCCAAGGACAAAACTTTTTGTAAAATTTTTAGAGTGATCCGACCCTGAGGCCCGAGGGGTGTCCATATAAATTCATTAAAAATTAACAAGATTTTCTTTAAATTTTCAACACGAGCGTATCTTCGATGGACAAAACTTTAAAAATTAAACAAATTTTCTTCAAATTTTAAACACTTACGATACCTACGGTATCTACGATAGACAACACTTTTTGTATCATTTTTGGAGTGACCGGGCCCTGTGACCGAGGGGTGCCCATATAAATATTTAAAAAATCAGCCTGATTTTCTTCAAATTTTAAGCACATGTGGATCGCTGATGGACAACACTTTTTGAAAATTTTTGGAGTAATCGGCCGATATACAAAACTTTTACTTTCTTTTACATAGTAAAAGGAAGTATAGTAATTATGAATTAATTATAATTATTTCGATACCGGGATTTTTGCAACCCATTTCCGTATCTCCTGAATCAGAAAAGGCAACAAAAAAATCTCTGTCTGTCTGTGTCCACCCTACAGCTCAGACGGCTGAATTTATGGAGATGAAAATTCATATTTAAGTAAATTGTGTCTTGACAACATAACAAGGTGGGGACTTCATAATAGAGTTGAATTGAACGCTTCCAAGACATAATGCTGTCTTCTGTCGCTTAGACGACGGTAATTTAAACCCTCAACCTTTCCCCATGAAAGAATCATGCATCAAAGAAACTGAAAAACTCGCAATACTCGACATGTGCGTCAGCAACAAGCTTCTTTGAAACGACTACATATTCACCATTGCTACGAATGCTGCGAAATGTTTAGGTTTCCTAAAACTGTGCAAGACGTACTTCTCTGCTTCAGAACTGGCTACTATTTACAAGGCATACATTCGCCCTAAACTGAATACAACTGTAATGTCTGGCCTCCCTTATTTCCTAACGAACACGCTATTCTAAGCATTAAAAAAGTGTTCTACGGCTGAAGAACGAATCTCTGTAACTGTACGTCAGAAAATGGGCTTGAGGGTAAACTGATGAGCATTTAGAGCGCCAAGAGTATTACGGTTGAATTCAAGGAGAGGTGCCATGCAACTGGCTATTTCTATTGCGCACCGCTGGTGGAAGATGCGATAAAAAAGTGCTAAGCAGGAAACTTTTCTGCGGTATTCAAGTGAATCTATTGATTTCGCTACGTTTACGTTGCCGATAACATTGGATTTAAGATTCGCTTGGACGACAGGAGACAGCATTGGGTTTTCGAATCGTTCAATTCTACTCGTTCATTTTCTGCTGATGCTGTCCAGGTCAGAATTTAAAGTGCTTAAAATACGTAGTTTGACTACCACATAAGAAGTGGAGGGACGTTCCTCAATCTTATATGACAAGTTGAGAGTAATGTCGTCAGCAAAAGAATGAATTAGATTAGAAGACATGGGCAAGAGATCATTAATAAACATATTAACTAATAAAAATACGTTTTTAAATTAAGACGTTTCGTATTGTGCGTCTGCTCTAATCTGAAACAAATTGCAAGCTCTGGTTGAGTTCTTATTTTGAATTGTTTTTTTTAATTTTTTTTTTAGATTTGTCAGTTTTTATCCAGTCCTCAGCTATGTTTAAAATCTCTAGCTCAATGGGAAGTTAGTTTAAAATCCTCTTTAAAGCTTCAGTCATACAATCGATCTCCTTTAGTTTGACAGACTTATTCCTGAAAGGGATAAAGTATCTCATACCAACAAGGATGATGTTTGTGTTCGCATCAACGACATCATCCACGTCGCTATCGCGAAATATAATAATAATAATATTCGGCGCCATAGGTCGTTGCGGTCCAAGGCCTAGCTTATAGCCTATTGCAACCATTTGTGTTTTGCATGTATATTTTTGAAGATAAGTGGAAGGGACCTACAATTTAAAGCCATATCCGAACGGCGAATTGAGAAAGCTTTCCGTGATAAGTTATTATTATTATTACTCTCGGACGTTTGTCAGACATTCGCGAGAGTGGTACCGTGAAAAATACAAAATATAATAGCGACCATTTAATACTCCCAAAGAAGTCGTTAAGGTTTTTTCGTATTGCCATAATGTTTTTTTTGGAGTTTTTTCTTTTTTTATAAACGAGAAATTAGCTAATACTACGATATGCTCTGATTGGCCTAGAGGCGATAATACATTGACGGAGTATTTATCGTGATAAGAGTTAATGAACAAGTCAAGGGTGTTCAAGAAAGGATTTGCAATTTCAGATATTCTTGTAGGCTTATTAGCAAGCTGAGTAAGGTTATTTATCTCAGTGAATATCTCAACACACATTCCTTCGGGTGTTGTCTGACCAGAATGGTGAAGTCACCTAGAATTGTATACATTGAAATCGCCCGCAAAAACGCAAAAACGAAAATTACTGTCTAAGTTAGGGCTTCTATAAATAAAACAGTAGCGTAGTAGCTTTTGTAACATCACTTTGAACCATATAAAATAAAAATCCCAGGTTGGAAAAATGGCTATATTGAGGTAGAAGTAGAAAAGCAACATCACAACGGACATAAATCGCGAGTCCGCGGGGGAAAAAAGGGGCACTAATTTATACCCAGGCAGATTTAATTATAGGTATCGGGATTCTCAAATACCTGAGTTAAACTCAGTGCCAGAATTGCTGGAGACTTTGGGCAAACCTGAAACACACAGTTTTAGCGAATTATAAAAATACAAGTGTGCCGCAGCCCATTATACGAATAAGCGGACACCTAGTAAGCCTAAATTTTAAGTATTGTTAATTGATGTCATTTTTTATTAAATTCTCTATATTAACTTCGGGTGCCCGTGTGATTGTTTGTTTGTTTGTCGTAGAATCTTGCGATAAAGTTTTAACCCACTTCCCCGAGTCCGATTTCATTAAAGTTTTGCACACATGCATTTCTCCGATGACAACACTTTTTATTATTATATTTTTACAAAATTTAGCCGATTTTCTTCAAATTTTATATACATATGTATCTCCGATGAACAACAATTTTTGTAAAAATTTTGGGGACCTCGGGCCCCGGGGTCGTAAGGTCCCATACAAATTGTTTAAAAAAATTAACTTGATTTTCTTAAAATTGTACATACATGTGTATCTCCGATGGACAAAACTTTTGTAAAAGTTTTAAAGTTTTGAAGACCCCGGGCCCATGAAGTCGTGAGGCCACATACAAATTTTTTTAAAAAATTAACCCAATTTTCTTCAAACCCGATTTTCTTAAAATTCTATACACATAATGTGTATCTCCGATGGACAAAACTTTTTGTAAAAATTTTGGAGTGAATGGGCCTGAGGGCCTGGGGCAGGGCCAAATAATTTTTTTTAAAATAACCTCGATTAATTTAAAATTTTAAACATATGTGTATCTCCGATAGACCGAACTTTTTGTAAAATTTTTTGAGCAAACGGGCCCTGAGGCTCCGGGTATGCCCATATAATTTTTTTTTTTAAATTACTTTAAATTTTAAGCATAGGTGTATCCCCGATGGACAAAACTTTTTGAAAATTTTTTGAGCGATTGGGCCTGTGGCCCTGGGGAATGCCCATATAAGTTTTTTAAAAATAAGCCCGATTTTCTTCAAATTTGTGTATCGTATGTAGCATATGTGTATCTTCGACGTTCCCCACAGGGACTGCATCACTAATTGAGATGTTGGATACATTTTCCACTTCGTTAATAAAAGTTGATTTACTTTTTGATGGTACAAAATCAAACATTGATTACTTTGGCCGGTATTCTTATAAATTTCTTCATATTGACTAAGCGCATTTTTTATTGTTTTTGGTATTTGTAATTCAATGCTCTTTCAGTATCAGGATCTCTATTGAAAAACTGTGTTTGCAGTTCTCTACCTAGTCGGAGCCCTTCAGAAATTATTTTTCCAGAAAAATTTTCAACTGCATTGTTGTCATTGTCGGAACTGCTATCTCCATTGTCTTTGGGAACCTGATGTACAAAATTTACAAGATCCGCATCTGAAATATCCTCATCATCTTATAACTCTTTAATATCTGGATTATCAAAATCAAAAAATATCTCGCCTACAATAGAGTGCACTATATCAATGACATTGGCATAAACATTTTCAGTTGCAGTCACGTTTCTTTCGACTCTTACTTTAGGCCATATGACTTTCCAGCAAGAATTATATGTTGATTTTTTTATTTCGGCCACGACAGAGTAAGTGAAGGATTTTCATCCAACTTTTTCAAAACTTTGCAGATATTCGTCAGAGATGTTCGTCTAATATAGTAAGCTTTAAACGCAGAAATTATCCCCTGATCTTGAGGTTGATTTGAAGAATTTGTATTGGGAGGCAAGAACTCAATTTGTACATCGGCATGTTGCAAGTCTATTGGATGACTTGGCGAATTATCTAGGAGCAATTGAATTTTGATCTTAAGGTTTTTTTCTTGTCACGTCATCCAGGCTTTTTTGTTGGAACGCCAATGCACAGGTAGTTTTTCTAATCCATTCTTTTCATCGCACGCGCCCTTGAGATCTATTAATCAGTAAAGATTTCAAAACACAATCGCCTGAAGCGGTACTACAATGAAGTGTAGTCACCCTATCCTTTGCTGCTTTAAATCCCCCGGACGATTTCTCAGATTTTGATAAGTAAGTTCTTCTAGGCATTTTTTTCCAGAATAAGCCTGTCTTATCGGCATTAAATACTTAGTCAGGAACGTAATAGTTTTCTTCAAATTTGTTTTTTAAGTTTTGCCGGATATTCCTTTGGCAATTTTTGATCACCGATAGCAATTTCCCCTTTAAGTTGAACATTATGAAGATTGTGTCTTTTTTTAAGTTTTCGAACCATCCCTTGCTTGCTCTAAATTCTGTAGTACATGGGGTTTGTTGCTTTTCTTTTAAAGAGGTAAAAATGTTAAGCGCTTTGTTTTTTATCAAATTAGAATCCACTGGTATTTGTTTACTATTGTCCTCTATTCAAATTACTAGAGCGTTTTCTACTGCCTCTATTAAATCATCTCGATTATATGTAGACCATTTTGCACTTACAGAAGTTCCCTGGCTACACTTTTTCGAATAGTATCTTCCATTCGTTTATAGTCCTAACAGTTGCCTCATTCATTCCATATTCTTTTGCTACGGATGTTGAACCTTGTTCAGATTTTCATTTGTCTAAAATTTCAATTTTGTTTTCCAAAATAATTGTTTGTCTATGCTTGGGAAACTGTTTTCTTTTTGTTGATATTATGTGGTGTACTACAAAACAAATTATTAAAAAAACAACCCATAAAAATTAAAATTTTCATGTAAATTCTCTAAAAGGAGATACACATGTGTGCAAAGTATGAACCGGGCTAATTTGGAAAAAATTAGAGCCGCTTTACTTCAAAATGCTTACAAAAACTGTTGTCACCGGAGATACACATGTGTAAAAAAAATTGTATGGGTGCCCCCGACCTTGGTGCCCGATCACTTCCAAATTTTAAAAGGAAGTGTTGTCATCGGAGATACACATGTGTTCAAAATTTGAAGAAAATCGGGCTTATTTTTAAAAAATGTGTATAGGCTTCAGAGCCCTATGGGGGCATCATCGGAGATATTCATTGAAGAAAATCGGGTAAATTTTTAAAAAATTGTTATGGGGCCTTTCGACCCCGGTGCCCGGGGTCTCTAAAATTTTTTCCCAAAGTGTTGTCCATTTTCATGTGTATAAAATTTAAAGAAAATCGGGTTATTTTTTCAAAAAAATTTGTATTGGGCCTCACGATGGGTCTCCAAAATTTTAACAAAAACTGTTGTCCTCCGAAAATACAATGTGTATAAAATTTGAAAAAAATCAGATTAATTTTATAAAATATTTGTATGGGGAGGCGGCACGAAATCTGCGGCTGCACGTAAATAAGAGCAAAACAAAGTACATGGTGGCCACGTCTGCGAGTAGAAGATCCAACATTGGTCCCTCAATTCAAATAGTGGAGCGCGAATATGAAGTAGTGCAATCCTTTAACTATATCGGGTCAACTATAGCAGCCAATAACAGCATGGAACCAAAAACGCGCACGGTTGCTTAAAGCCAACAAAGCCTACTATAGTCTGTCAAGACTCTTCAAATCCAGGAACTTAACCATAACATCCAAGCTGTTCATATATAAGACAATGGTCATACCAGTACTTACATATGGATCCGAGACTTGGGTGCTTAGCAAAAAGCATTCTGACCCCTTAGCCGCGTTCGAGAGAAAAGTCTTACGGATAATTGTTGGCCCCGTATGTGAGGAACGACGATCCCAGAGACTCTATAATGATGAGATCTACGACCGTTACCGCGATGTCGACATCGTAAAGAAAATTAAGCTCGGTAGGCTCCGGTGGGTAGGACACCTAGCTCGCATGAGCGAAGAGGATCCTGCTCGGAAAGCCCTTTGCGGTAGTATTTATGGAACACGACAGCGAAGCGGGCCAAGCCTACGCTGGAAGGTTGGCGTAGACCAGGACGCCCAGAGTTTAGGGATGCCAAACTGGATGACATCGGCTCGAAATCGGGACCGGTGGAGAGACTTTTTGCGGGAGGCCAGGACCGGACCCCAGTTGTAGAGCCAAATATGATGATGACTTGCATGGGGCCCCAAGACCCCGGGGCCCGGGGTCTCAAATTTTTTTTACAAAAAGTTTTATCCATCGGAGATTCACATGTATATAAAATTTGAAGAAAATTGGATTAATTTTTTTAAAACATCCATACAGCCACACCACCTTGGGGTCCGGGGTCTCTAAACTTTTTACAAATCATCGCAGATACATATGTATATAAAATTTAAAGAAAATCGGGTAAATTTTGTAAAATATTTGTCCCGACCCCGTCCCCCGAGGGGCACCAAATAGAAAGTGTTGTCATCGGAGATATGCATGTGTGCAAAGTTCCAATGAAATCGGACTTTGGGAAGTGGGTTAAAAATTGATCGCAAGATTCCACGACAAACAAACAAACAAGCAAACAAGCACAAGGGCACGTGAAGTTAATATAGTGAATTTAAAAATACAGTACTGCCTTTTTCACTTAGACATTTCTTTCTTTCCTTGTTTACATTAGAACTAAAACTTAAAACATCTGACTTTGACATTTGAGGTTTCTGAAAGGGTTGCTTGCGTTCATTAACCAATCTTTTAAAAGAGTGCGTCCATTAATATGATACTCTTTTAATTTATAAATTGCAGAATGCAAAACAAAAAAAAACTTTTTTGTTTTCATTTGAAAACCGTTTAAAAACAAAACCGTTTAAAGTGAGTGCCGTGTAAATCAAGAGATGAGTGGTCATATCTGTTTCTATATATAAAAGTTTAACTTTGTGTGTATGTATGTATGTTGCCTATGTACTGCCAAATCCTTAAACCGATCGCGTTCAATCTTTGTGTAGTGATTTTATACCATAATGAGCATTTAATAGGCATATTTTGAAAGTGGTCAAACTGTATGGTGGTCAGGTTGTCACCATACGAATTGTTTTTCAAATTCAAACTTTTTGTGAATTTCCCATGAGAACACTTTCTATTAAAATTTGAGAGTGATCGTGCCGCGGGTTTGGGGGCTCTAATACCGATTTTTTGCCATATGCGGCTGTGCTTGTGCACTCTGAGCACTCTGAGGGGTTGTTTTGTTGTCAGGTTGCAGTGCTTCGCATGTGTTTTAATTTTTCAGCATTTTTAGTGGAATTCAGTATAGTTTTGGTTATTGGAGAATTTATAGTAGCATCCTTCAGTTTTGCAAACGAAAACGAACCCGTCATATTTTGGAACGGGTTCCTTGGATCAATAGATTACATACACATTTATTCATGTTCTTATGAATGCTCTAAATCTAGAGTCTAGAGACTTCGTGCTCTCATTGTATGCATTTGTGCAGCTGAGCGCGTAGCTTAAATCTGTAAGTGAAATAATTATCACAATTAATGCGGTTTCAACAACAGAATAATGCACAGAATCTAAAGTCAATTGACAGAAAAAGAAAACCAAACAAACGACACAGGTTAAAAAGCAACAACAATGCAAGTGCTGACGGTGTATCATTTCTTCGTTGTTGTTTTTTTTTTTGTAATTTGTCAAGGATTGTGTTTAAGAAAAATAATTTTAAAGACAATAGATGTCACCCATGTAGTTTTCGAATCCGAGTAAGAAACAGAAAAAATTTGTGATCGCACCCTACGCGTAAGATATCTAGGTAATATCTATGCAATTAATGTATAGAGGATAGCAATCGGAATAAATTAAATTGATATCGGACAAAAATAAATAATTTTCGTATAATTGCCGACTACGTTCAATTCAGTATTTGTTTGCCCTTTGCCAGTTTTTAGTGCGCAATTATGTTTTTATTAATTATTCTATTCATTTTTGCAATTTGCATGGACATTTCCATAACGACCAAATGATGCAGTTTGCCATTAGATCAATTGCTTAAAGGGTTGTTGTTGTTTTTTTTTTGTGGAGGGGAGAATCAAATTATATTAGATTACAACGTTAGTCTAAATTACCGCCATAAATAAATGTACTCGTACATCCGGCACACACACACAAACAATGGCAAACACAAAAAGTTGTCAAAAGTAAAACAAAACAACAAATAAATAAAATAATACCTAATAATAATAGAGACTAAATATATTTGACAAAATCTGCAAAGCCCATAAATCAACAGAAATTCTTTGTAACGAGGTCTGCTGTTTAGTCAGCCACTAGAGACATATCTATACTCGTAAACCTAGGACATATCTGTTAATACCGTACAAGCGGATAAAACATAATGCTTATATAATAACAATAAAAAAAAATAATTTGTGCTATAAATCCGAAATCCACCCACAATCCACCCAACCATATATATTCTATCTCTATTGAATATCAACAAAAACACTAAATTTCGTGCACAACGAACGAACACACGCCCGGTAATTTTGATGACAATTTGACTAAATTTAAATAAATTTTCCATTTTTAATTAATAAATGTCAACTGAGTATTTATTTATTTAAAAACATAAAAATATATACACACGTGTACATACTCATGTTCATATTTATTCTGCGTAAACACACATAGGAGTAGAGAAACGTTTTGTTTTCAACGTTTTTAATTTGAAAATGCACTCATAGACTTCAACGTTTGGAAGCAGGTAGCAGCTTATTGTAGGCGAAAATTGCAATGCAGATGGAATCATTCGTCCATACCTAACAACAAAAGTGACAAAGTTAGTTGGATTGAATAGCGAGTGTCCGTGGCGATGGTTTAGCTTGAGGTTTAACCCCGTCTGTTGGCTTAGTTTTTGTAAATATTTTCCCAATAAATACGCCGTCAATTTTATCGTCACTTTCTCCTCCTATTAGTATGTATTTGTTCTAGTATCGGTAAATGTACTAAACGGAATTCGATCGCATAAAAACTGACAACAGTAAATATTAATTAATTCGAGCAATAAATTATTTAAAATACAAATCTTTTGTTTATCGAATATATTATTGTTTTCTGTCATAAATGTTTTGGTCCAATACACACGCACAAGAAGAAAATATTTTTTTTGCACTTTTTCATTTAATTTCAATTGAACTTCTCACTCCTTTAACTCAAACGAAAAAGCTTCCGAAATAACAATCAATAATTTATATATATATTCATTATAATCGTCATATGTATTTGGCTCTACAACTGGGGTTTGGTCCTGCACCCGAATTCCGGTTACGTGACAAATGAGAATGACAAATGACTTTATTTATTTTTTCGACTAGTCAGTTCTCATTCTCATCAAATTTCCGATTCTCGTATGGCAAGTGAGTTTCGAGATGTGCTAATGTTTAGAACACGAGTGTTTTGGTTTGTTGTGCTCTAATTTGAAATTTCTTGAATTAAATTGAATATGTGATTGGCGGCTTGTCGTGTCAAAAGAAATTGTTTTTTTGAATTGAAATAAAATTGATTTGATTTCTAAACTATTATTAAATTATTAACGAATGGATTTCTTGCTTATTCTAGCTCTTAGAAGATTAACTTCCAACTAGGGTAAAGTCTAACTTTGTGAACACAAAAGTGAGATTTTTTTTAATTTATTTAATTTTGTTTTAGATTTCGGCTCTTAAGATTTTGAAGAAATTTACGGAATAGCAAAGTTCTACTGACCCAGAATTTATTCGTTTTTAAATTCTCTATATTAACTTCACTTGCCCGTGTGTTTGTGGGCTTGTGGGTTTGTGGATTTGTGGTGGATTCTTCCGATCAATTTTTAACCCACTTCCTACAGCCCGATTTTATTGAAATTTGGCACACATGTGTATTTCCGGAGACAACACTTTCTATTTTGAGGCCCCTCGGGCTGCGGGGTCGGGGGGCTCCCATACAAAAATTTTAAAAAATTTACCCGATTTTCTTCAAATTTTACACACATGTGTATACCCAATAAACAATACTTTTTCGAAAATTTGGTAGTGATCGGGTCCCGGGTTCGGCCGCAAGGCCCTTATACATTTTTTAAATATCTATACTGGCATCAGATATTCGTCGCCCTTTATGGACTGTGTGCGGTGTGTGCTGCGCAGTCGGCTGCGCTGCATGGTTTTGGTGGTGGAGAGAGAGAGAGAAATCTTAGCTCACGCACAAATGAACCCAGCAAATGAAACGAGACATAAATGTTTTATGCTTACTTCAACTTACATTTTTATTATATACTGAATTGTATTTTTATTGATGTCGTTTTTTTTGTTGTCGATATCAACTTACAGATAGAACAACAAGTTTTCGCAATATTCTGTCATTTCGCGTTTTCATAAATTAGTTCAGAGCAGTCAAAGAGTTCTCAAGATAAATGTTCATGTTTCTTATTTTCTCAGAGTATGAGCGTGCTATAAGTGCTCAGAATAAAATGATCTGAGCATTTTCAATTTTAACATCTGATTTCAAATGTCTGTTTCGATGATTTTCTCCTACAATAAAAAAAATGGCCCAGGATTGAGGGGCTCCCATATCAATTTCTGCGATTAGAGAATTTAGATGAAAAATTTTAATTTTTATGAGTTGTTTTTTTTAGATTGAATTTAAGAAACAAAAGATTTGCATGCATTTTTATTATAAAGGGTGTTTTTTTGGGAGGTTTGTTTTTCCGATAGATGTCGTTTTATTTTATGACAGTTGTTTTGACAGCTCAAAGTGGCATTTCTACTCAGTATTGTTTGGCAAATCATTATGAAAAAAAAAAAAAAAAAAAAAAAAAAAAAATATGACATTTGTGAAAAATAGTCGTGGTAGCCATATGCCAGAAATTGTGTTTATATCTAACGGGTGTTTTTTTAAGAGGTTGCCGATTTTTTTTTTCAATAAAACACATATAAAATTATGAAATGACCAAAATTTTTTTTTATTTGGTAGATAATTTTTTGGCATTTAACATTTAAACACAATTTCTGGCATATGGCTACCACGACTATTTTTCACAAATGTCATTTTTTTTTTTTTTTCATAATGATTTGCCAAACAATACTGAGTAGAATGCCATTTTGAGCTGTCAAAACAACTGTCATAAAATAAAACGACATCTATCGGAAAAACAAACCTCCCAAAAAAACACCCGTTATATATAAGTATGTTTTCCGAAAAACCCATAATGTAAATTATTGTTTCTATTGTAGTCATCTTTATCTGACCCCCGCCCACTGACCTCCCACCCACTGGCCTCCCGCCCACTGACCACCCACCCTTTGACCTTATACACACTGACCCACCACCCACTGAACTCAAACCCACTGACCTCCCGCCCACTGACCCACCTCGAAAAAAAAAGCCACCTATCGGGTCCAAATTTTGTCAACGACTTTCTTTTTATTTAAATATTATATGGTGTGAATCTGAGCCAAATCGTTCCATAAATAAGAATTTTCAGAAAAAAAAACTATACTAGCGCAACCTAGCGGGGCTGAATTCACATTTTAAACCTTTTCTGGACTTCCACAAATAATTTAAGACCAAAATTAGCCAAAGCGGTTCAGCCGTTCTCGAGTTTTAGCCAGTCTAACGAACAGCAATTGATTTTTATATATATATATTAATAGATTTATATCAACGCACATGGAACGCTTTTTTGCGTTGTTCTGACATACTGGTAGTATTAGTTAATAAAAAATATAAATAATGTAATTCTCTCGTTTATCATCGAATAACAAATGATGACTTCGTATTATGACTTTTATTTTCTCAGTGATTAATTCAAACTTTGCACACATTAGCTGTAATCGGAAAAATTACACGAAAAATTTAATTTTTATGAGTTGTTTTTTTACATTTTTAAATTCTATACATTAACTTCGCATGCCACGATTTGTTTGTCTGTCTGTCTGTTTGTAGTGGAATGTTTTGATAAATTTTTAACGCACTTCCCAAAGCCAGATTTTATTGAAAATTTGCACATATGTGTATATCCGGTGACAACACTTTTTGTTAGCGGCCCCTGTGCACAGCGCTGCTTTCCCCACACAATTTAGTGGTTGATTTTAACCACAAAACTGGCATAGGCAAGCATGATTTTATTTTTAAGCCTTTTATAGTTGAACTGTCGACGCCAATCTACGCATTGAACAAATTGTCACAACATTCTATTACTTGGTTATTGGATAATTTACACAAAAAATAAAATTTTTATGGCTTCTTTTTTTTCATATCTTCTGAGCTCTTTATATTCTTTTTCGCGTGTCCGCGTTCTATGAGATATTTGCATTGCCAAGTACGCAACATTCTTACGTTCAGTCGCTAGCGTACATTCGTCATCGTACCTGTCGTATCGATATTTACGACTACTGCCTAATATGGAGTCAGCAGTACTAATGAAAGTATTCCTAAGGCGTGTATTTTTCTCTTCTATGCTCGGCATCCAAACCTCAGGACTTACTCTCTCTGCATACGATCCTAAGTCTTCGGACTGGAATCTGTATCGGGGATTTGTCCTCTCTAAATTAAATATGCTTGTCACAAATACAGAGTCAACAGGGGATCTAGATGAGGCAGCGCACCAATGAAATTATGTGTTACTCACTTCCTGCCATGACAGTTGTGTCCCTAAAACCAGTTTGTGTAAACGTAAGGCTCCCTTGTTGAACGACCATCTGGCTAAGCTTAGGAAGAAAGTTAGAAAACTCTTCAACGCTTTTAAACGCGCATTCTTTGTGAATGCCCAGTATTAGTTTGGTTAAGGAGACGCATCTTTCACTAGGAAATATGCTCGACAGCGAAGTCGAGAAACTCCGCCACTAAGGATGTACTATCGTTCATTACGGAGGTTGTACGTCTCTTAAAATAAACAAACCCTATGATACAATAGATCTTTCAGGTCGCAGTGTCTGCCATATCGTAGATATAAAAAAAAAAACCCATAAAAATACAATTTTTCATGTAAATTCTCTAATGTGTGTTAAAATTTGAAGAAAATCGGGTTAATTTTTTTAAAAAAAGTTATGGGACCCAACGAACCCGGGTCCGGGGTCTCCAACATTTTTACAAAAATTGTTGTTTATCAGAGATACACATGTGTATAAAATAATACTCTCCCTGCATTTAGGGCGAGTCATAGTGATTGACCGTGGTTGTTTCCTGTTTATAGACTTTAAAGCCGCCAGCATAGCCAGAGTAAAACTTTTTTTAACTATAATTGCCGCTCGCGTCAATGGGCTTGCACTCTTATAATTCTAGGCTAAATGCTTTGCATAGTTTGGGTGTAATGAAAGGATCAGAGGAGATTTCTGTGAACTTGTTTTTTAAATGCCAATGGATCATAGTGATAAGGAAAAACCGAGCTTGGCCAATTATTCCACATGTATTGTTTAAAGCTTTAACGCTCAGTTCTGAATTCTGACCTGACCAGATATGCCATTTGAACTTAACTTTGTGGGGAATAAGACCCTTGTCGAAAGTAGCCAGTTCAGAGGGAGTGAAATATTTCTTGCACCGTTAGAAAACACCTACAAATATTCGCAGCATTTGATCATTCCTACGAAGCTTGTGATATTCTTGGATAATGGCTATGAGCTAAATATGCTTAGACAATAGCGGTCAGCATTTATTTAATTCAACTATATTTTGTTTTCCCGACTAAGCTATCATGGTCAGAATTCTACGTGCAAAAAATAGTCATACATCTGATTAGAAGCGAAACCTACATATGAGCAGCTGAGAGTGCTATCAACACTAATATAATGCAAGGATAAGAAGTAGCAGGCAGAAAGTCGGCAAAGAAATGAAAAAGATTGTTGGAGACAAACTCACATTTATGTAGTGAATATAAGACTCGAATATGTTTGTTGCCTTAATATTTGATCATAGCCTGATTTTTTGCATTCCAATCATTTCTAGCTCGCTTGAATATTTTTCGGTTCGCCTCAGAGTTTGCTTTGTAGAACCTGAAGCTTTCCTCCCTGTTCTTAGATTCTTGACCGTCTTAGTCCTAATAGGAATAAAGTCCCTCACACCAATGCGAATGATGTTTGTGATCCTAATAACGGTGGCAGCGAGTGGTTTAAGGTCTAGATATCATCTGATACTACACAATGATCGAATGATTCAGAGGCGATGATACACTAACGGTTTATTTATCAGAATGATAGGTAGGAAACAAGTCCAGAGTATTGGAGGAATGATTCGCTATGTCAATTTTCCTACATATTTTATTAATTTTATTAAGAAAATAAATCAGCATACCTTCTTTGGTTGTTGCCTGCCGAGAGTGACGAAGGCAACAAGAACTGTGTACACTAAAATCTCCTAAATTAGCCTGAGGATCATGGCTAGATAGCTATAGTTCTTTAGCTCCATTTTCAATCGGACAGCTGTTCTAGAACTAAAAAAAAATATGTGAAATAACTATATTATATATTAAAAATTTTCCAAATACATTTTGCTCCTCTGTTCTCAACTATTCTATATGCAATAATCTATTCTATAAAGTCATGGAATTGCGGAAACGTTAAAATAAATTTTAATTAATATATTTGTTAAATTCAATAACTTAAAATAACTGAGATGCATACTTGCTATCCATCCACAGATTAAAAATTATCATTTATTTCGATTATCTTAAAAAATAAAATAAAAAACAAGTTGATGTATATGATACATTTCCGTATAAATGAGTAATTAATATTTTGCTTATAAAATTTGACTTTAAGCCAACTGAAATTACATTTTGGTTTGGTGCGTCAGAGTTTATAAGACACATCAATACGTGGGATCTGCATTGCGATTGATCGGGAAACTAAGCGCTGTATTCAACGCAACACCGAACGGAGATATCGTCATCGTGATGGGGGACTTGAATGCCAAGGTTGGCAACGACAATGAAGGACTCAAACATGTGATTGGGAAGCACGGCCTCGGCAAATGAAATGACAATGGTGAAAGATTTGTTGATTTCTGCAACACCAATCACCTTGTCATAGGAGGCACCATGTTTGAGCATAAGACCTGCCACAAGGTCAGCAGGTCAGCAGGTCAACTGACAAGAAATCATCATCCAACCAAATCGACCCTGTGGCGATCATCCGACGTTGGAGGAGCTGTCTTTTAGACGTCCGAAAGAGACGAGGAGCCGACATGGGTATGGTACGGGATCATCACCATATGGTAGCTACTGTCCAGTTACGTACTGCATCAGTTCAAAGAATCTGCAATATCATCCAAATGTCTAGGCATAACATCGACCGGCTAAAGATCCCCTCAGTACGCCAACAATTAAGGGATCATTTATCGTAAGTAGTGGAATCAATCATCAGTTCACTGCCGACAACCATCCAAGAACATTGGAAGGCTGTGAAAAATGTTTTCCCATCTGGAGCGTATCGTTTAACAAGTATCTGTAAGGCAATAGCTGCAAGATGTAAAGTTTATCCCGCTAATTATCTCTTATAATAATTACCAGGTGTCGATAAGACAGATGTAATATAAAATTGGGAAATAAAAAAAATAAAAAATCTGGAGCTGAAAGTATTGTTGGTAGAAGCCAGGCAAGGCACAGCACGTGGCTTACCGAAGATACCTGGAGGCGAATTGAAGAACGTAAGCTACTTAAAGCTCGTATTGTAGATACCCGCAGCGAGGTACGAGCTAGAGTCCCTGTATCGAAGCGAATGAGAGAAGTGCAGCGTAATGTAAGACGTGACAAACGTAATTATATTAACAACCTGGCCTCAGAAGCAGATGAAGCAGCGAGCAGGTGGGATAGCAGAACCGTTTGCAGAATCACCAAAAAGCTGACAGGTGGTCACCGCTCTAGCCAACATCCGATGAAAGGCCTAGATGGTGCAGTACTCGTTTTAGATGAGGATCAGCTCAAGCGATGGAAGGAGCATTTCTCTACGGTCCTTAACCGTGTATTCGCTAACGATATGCACCCAAATCAAACGGAGCCACCGGAAGTAACAATTTACCGAATTCGCACCTCGACTCCCAGTAAAGGTGAGATCGCTACCGCGGTCAGCGCACTAAAGACAGTTTATCTGGCTCGCCCTGCGCAGGAGAGGTATACCCGATAAACTAATAGCTATTATTAAAGCAACCTATGATGGCTCTAAATGTCATGTGCTGTATAAAGAAAAGCTGTCAGAGGAATTCGAGATCCTAAGTGGGTACGACAAGATTGCATTCTATCGCCGATATTTTTTTTTGTTGGTGATTAGCGATGTACTTCGCGCAGCTTTATCTACTGGAAACGGAGGATCCACAGAATTATGGAGCTGCACCAAATGACAACAAATGTGGAGAGGGAGGCAAATGTTGCGGGTTTGAAGATTAATACTGCCAAAACAAAAATCATCAACCTCGGCACTAACACAGTAACTCAAGTTAACATTGCTGGACAGCCGGTAGAGAGATTAGAGAGTTTCCAATATCTTGGGAGTATTGTCTCGACCGAAGGTGGAATCGAACAGGACATTGTCAACCGAATCGGCAAAGCAAAATCGGTGTTTGGAATGATTTCCATGATTTGGCGAAGCAATGCGATCAGCTTAAACACCAGGTTGCGTCTGTTCCACTCAAATTTTGAATCTGTACTGTTGTATGGGTGCAGTACTTGGAAGGTGACCGCTACTATCACAAAAAGATTACAAACGTTCGTAAATAGGTACCTACGGAACATCTTAAGGGTTTTCTGGCCTAACCGTATCACTAACGAACATCTTAACCAGAGAACGGGTCAGGAACCAATAGGCACAACCATCCAACGACGGAAGTGGCAGTGGATTGGTCATACACTCCGAAATGCAAACTACGCAATGCAATGGAATCCGTTATCTCAGGATGGTAAAGAACGGGTCGTCCGAGAAAATACATGGCGCAGAACAGTTGAGGAGGAGTCACGGCAATAGGGGAAGAGTTGGAGAGAGCTGAAGCTCATTGCCGGGAACCGCACGCGATGGCACGTAGGCCTATTAGAGGCCCTAGGACTCACAAGGGGATATAGGACATAAGTAAGTATGTATCATTACGTGGATAGACCGCTTTAGAGGACATATATACAGGCACAAATCATAATTCTAAAGCATCAGAGTCGTTATTCACCTGGATTTTACTTAGTGCCATGATAGCATGGAACATGCAGCAAAGTTCTAAGACGATATATGTTTCGAAAAACTCCGTTAATTTACACTTCAGAACTAAACAAAAACGGACGAAATACACGCTAACGTTGCTAAGCCGAACCGTGAACGATGGCCTTTAAATATAAAGTGTTATGACTATACAACAAAGAAGTTGAAGACCAACAAAAACAATAATTTACAACCAGCTATAATCATGACCTAGTGATTCTGAAAAAAACTAGATCATCTCCATTATAATCAGTAGAGATGAGTAAGAAAGTAGAAACAGAAAACCCACGTTAATAATTGTGAACTATGGATGTTTTTAGCTGTGATGTGGCGTGGAGGCTTAAGGAATTGGAAGGGCTTGTAGAGGAGGACACGATTAGAAGAATTCCTAGAAGGTGGTGTGGACGGGCTATCCCTGTAGTCATGCAAGCTAGATTAGATAATCTCAATCGCCATCTCTTAAGAATATTGAGTAGCAGTCAAATGATGAAGAACTCTGACCCAAAGAAGTCTCGCTCGATATTGGGACTTTGTAAACGTAATGTAAGAATCATTACGGGTTTCATAACAGGACATTGTAGACTGAAGGGGCACCTAAAGTAATTAAAATTAGAACAGGCTGGAATCTGTAGGCTTCGTGGGGATGCGGAGAAAACCCCGTTGCACCTTCTTAATGAATGCGGAGCAACGAGATAGAAGAGAGACCACTTGGGAACTCACGCGATAATAGCGAAATAGTTTGCAGTGCTAAGTGTGTACATATACCCCATTTTTGATCATCATCATCTACACACGCGATAATCACCGTTTCCTAATTTTCTTACGGTCGCGTGCATGCGTGCGTCGATTATGCTGGTGTTGTTTTCTAGAACTGCGCTGAGGTGCCCTTATTGGTTTAAAATTCTCTATATTAATTTCGAGGCCCGAAGGCCTAAGGGCGCCCATTTAATTTTTTAAAAACTAACCCGATTTTCTTCAAGTTTTGTACACATATCTTTCTCCGATAACAACACTTTTAATAAAAAATAAAGTGAACGGGCCCCAAAGCCGAGTGGCGCCCTTAATTTTTTTTAAAATCTACCCGATTTTCTTCAAACTTTGCACACATGTGTATCTCCGATTAGAGAATTTACATGAAAAATCTTAATTTTTACGGGTTGTTTTTTTATTACCTACGACACAACAAATTCTCTATATTAACTTCGCGTGCCCCTGTGGTTGTGGCTAGATGGCTGTCTGGTTGAGAATTGTCTGATAATTTGGTCATAAAGTTTAAAATTTGCCCAAAGGTAGTCCAGCCAGTTTTCCTAAGCCTTTGAAAAAAAAGATAATGGTTGTTATACTGATGACGTCTTGATCTGAACCATACTTTAAGCGTAGCCTTCGCCGGCCTCGCCATAAATCAGCTTCGATGTTAAATTACTGGATTTGAAGACGCTTATCTCCCCATTAGTTCTGAATAGGTGTTCTTCCAAGCGGACAAAATCACTTTGCGAAAGTTTTTGAAGTGAAACTTTTTTACGGAGGGGGTAACAATTTTCACAGCGTTACACTGTTATTACTCTGTTGTACACGCTCTGTTGAACACATTGCTCTGTTATTCACGCTCTGTTGTACACATTGCTCTGTTGTTCACTTCTGTTAAATTTATGCCTCGTTTTCTATAGATATATTTTATATATATAAAGCTACAAATATAACTACGGCCACAGCTCCTATGGAAATTCTGGAATCTGGACAATGGGGTCTGGAATTTTGGGAACCAAGCCATTTCTCAAGCGATTCGTATGAAACTCGGAATGTAGGACTAATATGCGACTATAAGATTTGTTCCTATGGAAATTTGGGATCTGGCCAATGGGGTCTGGAATTTTGGGAACCAAGCCATTTCTCAAGCGATTCGTATGAAACTCGGAATGTAGGACTATAAGATTTGTTCCTATGGAAATTTGGGATCTGGCCAATGGGGTCTGGAATTTTGGGAACCAAGTCATTTCTCAAGCGATTCGTATGAAACTCGGAATGTAGGACTAATATGCGACTATAAGATTTGTTCATATGGAAATTTGGGATCTGGCCAATGGGGTCTGGAATTTTGGGAACCAAGCCATTTCTCAAGCGATTCGTATGAAACTCGGAATGTAGGACTAATATGCGACTATAAGATTTGTTCCTATGGAAATTTGGGATCTGGCCAATGGGGTCTGGAATTTTGGGAACCAAGCCATTTCTCAAGCGATTCGTATGAAACTCGGAATGTAGGACTAATATGCGACTATAAGATTTGTTCCTATGGAAATTTGGGATCTGGCCAATGGGGTCTGGAATTTTGGGAACCAAGCCATTTCTCAAGCGATTCGTATGAAACTCGGAATGTAGGACTAAAATGTGACTATAAGATTTGTTCATATGGAAATACTGGGATCTAGCCAATGGGGTCTGGAATTTTGGGAACCAAACCATTTCTCAAGCGATTCGTTGAAACTCGGAATGTAGGACTAATATGCGACTATTATATTTTTTCCTATTGAAATTCTCGGATCTGACCAATAGCGTTTGGAGTTTTGGGAACTAAGCCATTTCTCAAGCAATTCGTATGAAACCTTGAATATAGTACTTAGATCCTACTATAAAACTTGGTCCTATGGAAATTTTGTTCTGGGATCTGGCCAATAGGGTCTGGAATTTTTGGAACTAAGCCATTTCTCATCGTCATCTCATCTCATCTTTAATCGTTTTCCCTTGGCAGTAAATTTAAATAAAAATAAAAAAAAAGGCCACAACGTCAAAAAAGTTTTACTTCAACCGCGCGTAAAAGTTACACGCACTCTTTTTTTCATTTATCCTACATAAAAGGTGATCCGACGTCTCCTTCTTCGTACCGACCCATATCAGTTATATCCATTCTTTTCAGATGGTATCTCCCCTGAAGCTCTGAAGAGGTGTTCTTCCAAGTTGATAAAATCATTTAGCGTACAATTTTTTATCTAACCTACACTTCCTGACTCATCCCGAGAAGTCGGAAAACACTCCCTATCCATCCTGAACATAAAAGGTGATCATTCGTCTCCTTCTTCGTATCGACCCATATTACTTATATGGTTATATTCCTTCTGTCCAAGGTAATGGAAACGCTGATCAATCGTTAGCAGCATTCTACTGGTGATTTGATGGCATTCCTTACCAAATGGTGGAACCCAGACTATTCATTAATTTGGTCAAATCGACGTTGTTGCACTTGATATTTCCAAGGAATTTGACAGAGTTTTGTATCATATTTAAAACAAACCCCATGCTTACGAAGTCGATGAAAAACCACATTTTTGGATTAGGAAGCTATGATTCAACGACACTATTTCTCATCTTCATTGTCTAATTGTCTAATACTTCTAATCCAATTCACTCTTCCGCTGACGACAGCACTATCTCAACTTCTCGTTAAA
This sequence comes from Nephrocerus scutellatus, assembly GCA_947095585.1. Taxonomy (NCBI): domain Eukaryota; kingdom Metazoa; phylum Arthropoda; class Insecta; order Diptera; family Pipunculidae; genus Nephrocerus; species Nephrocerus scutellatus. The sequence goes on along the minus strand of OX352764.1, from coordinate 66,729,935 downwards.
GTTTGAGGAAAGTCCTTCCAATCTCATGTGGAATATGTTTAGCACTTTAAATTCTAATATTGACAACACAAAATGAAAAGACACATTAAAATGGCAAGAATATAGTTACGAAATTCAGGCTTTCGAGTTCGTAAAGGATTTTGCAAATAAAACACAACACAGTTTATTAATTTACAAATAACAACTTTAATGAACAAACAATAAAATTAATACAAGATCACAATTTATATTGGTGATTACTTTTAGATGCACACAAAAACACTTGTAATACTTGTACTTTACAATAATTCTCTTAGGTGATAACAGTAATATTTTACAAGAACTTTTACAACTGTTCCAATTAACTAATAATTTCTCTGCAACGAACGCCACCTTTTATACTCATTGAAAAGCTTCCAGAAAATTCCAATCTTATAGACAGAAATATCGAGAAAAGTCTAGAAAATTGCAGCCTTATGAGCCTAATGAGTCATCTTCTAAAAATAGACTACATGTTCAATCATGTTCTTTTACAAAAACTGGGAAAACCGCACAAACCGGTTTGACTACATTTTTCACCAGTACATAATGATTCAAACTAACAGGCGGTTACATTTCAAATTACAAATAATATAATAAGTCGTATGCTATTTTTTAGTTCTAATTTTAGTACTTATTTTTGGACGAGCCTGTACATTGCGATTTATCTAGGATTCGAACCTACTGCGCTACTAACTACTTTTCGTAACAATATATTAGAGTAGAGTTGAACGCTGTCTCCATTTCGAAACATAAGGGAGTAGCCTAAAGAAAATTTCAATTTTTAACCAACTTCCCAAAACCCGATTTATTGAAACTTTGTACCGGTATACCGGTATATATCTGGTGACAACACTATTTGGCAGTGATTGGACCGCGGGGGGCTCACCTACAAAGTTTTTTTAAAAATCATGTCATAGCGGTATACCGGTTTATATCCGGTGACAACACTATTTGGCAGTAATTGGACCGCGGTGGGCTCCCCTACAAAGTTTTTTTTAAAATCATGTTATAGCGGCATCACGCCTTATATATGACTATAATGACAGTGTGCGCTGTGAGGTGCGATGTGTGCAGCGCTGCTTTACGATTTGGTGCTTGTTTTTTTTTAACCGCAAAAGCAAGCATAAAAACACTTGGGTGGTGTTTTATTTTTTAGCATTTATAGTGGAATTCAGTAACTTTTGGTTATTAGATTCTCAACAAATTGCTATGTTTGTAATATTTCTAAATGTCTCCTTAATGTTTCATTCAGGGGTTAAAAAAAAGATCTGATATAATTGTGTTGAAAATACACGAACAAACAATTCTATCAAAATAATTTTTATTTTTTTTTTATTGAAACGTAATAAATTTATGGTCTACATTTCATAACACTGCAACTAGTTTACGCTAACGAGCAGTTCAATTTTGTTGGTTAAATATCAAAATAATAAATTAACAAAATCCGACAAAAAATTGCTATAATTGCATGCATTCATTAATGGAATCATTCAAGTACATGTACAAATCCAGCACATGATTTTAAACGGCACGACGAACGGCAGTTCTTTGAAGGCGAAGGCGACTTTTCGAAATGTGAAATTTGTATATATTTGGGTGCTTAGGATTGCCAATCCTTTTGCACTTTATTGCCCTTTTTGTGGTGTATCTGCTGTTGTATTTATTTGCTCGCTGTGAAAACATTCATTTGAATTTTTAATCTAATCGAATTTATTTATTTTTACGAGCAAACAACATCACCGTGGCTTACAAAAATTGACATGACTACAGGATTATGCATAGAGTAAATACTACAATTAAATCAAATGAGTTTCATACGGGTGCAAATCTATACAGCAAAATTCCATACATATATATGTAATGTATGCATATATATGATCAGTTGCACAAAACCCAAAATTATTTAGCAAATTATCCTTTGTTTTGTCAAATGATGTTAATTTGTGTTTTACCTATGTCGGTGGTTTGGATTTTTATATGATGATATCATATCACGGAAATGCAGATAAAAATTAATTCTAGTTTCCTATGCGCCTGTCTATGCGATTTATTTGCACTTAAAATAATTTAACAAAGGTGTGGCACGCGGTAATTGTGCAATTTAATTTAAATAAATGGCTAAAGCGATGACATTCCAACAATTATCTACATATATGTACAAATGTATTTCAATTTAAAAAACGGCAGTTTTTCCCTGTGATAAAACGAGACATATGACAGCCTTTGTACATTACAATTAATATACTGCTATAATGAAAAATCGAATTGAATTTGACTGTCAAAATTTCGTCATCAATTAGGCAAAGAGTACGCGTATTTTCAATTTACGGTACACAAAAAAATATAAAGGTTAGTAGGAGTAGCAAAAGTTTACTACCAACTTACTGCAAAATACATCACCACCGCTACATACAAAGTCATTTACATTTTTACATTTTAATTTTTTGCTATTTAGGATTTGCTTTACTTTATCATTTTAATTAAAAAAAATTTGCCATCGATTGTACTCCTCTTATGTGTTGCATGTAGTTGCACATTGGACGCAAAAGGTATATAATTACTTTCATGCTGCTAATGCTTGTGCCTACAGTACGAAATCAACCCAAAAGAGGAGCATTTCAATTTTGGTGCCATTAAATCTAGTACGAGAAATAAAAATTTTAAATTTAAAAACATAATTATATAATGTAAAAATTTGTACACCAAACACATCAAACTAACCTATACTGTTCCAATATTTGTGCCTTCCTGATGATTTGTCAATATTATTTTACTACAATTTATGTCATTTTTAAGTTTATTTTGCTTTGTTCGTTAGTTAATTGCACCTATGTAGCAGATGTGTGTGTTTATGCAGATTTTTTTTGAATAATAAACAATAAATTTATTTTAAAGTATATTTTTATGGTATTCAACTTTTCGGAAATTTACATATCTTTATAGCTTTCGGTAACAAAAAACACACACATAAGATTCAAAGCAACAAATTCGAAATTGGAATATTGCAGTAGAAATACCGGCTGCCATAAAAGTGACTATTTATGGCTTTTATAAAATGGTATACTTAATATTAATTCTAATAGCAATCTATTGTTTGTCAATCACGTGTCAGAAAAATAAACCCAACGATAGTATAGACTACGTAATTTGATGGCAGTTGATTTCATTCGATCAAATTACAGATAATTTTTTTGAAAATTTTTTATAAATTCAAGTGGTTTAACCCCATAGTTATAGACATTTATATCTTTAAGATAAGCATGTAAGAGTTTTCGTTACCGTACTCTTGCAATCATAAGTTTGGCTGCTAAACTAATATTGCATAATATTAACCAGAAGTGGCCCGTTAGAAATGGATGTTATTTTCTTTGCTTTGTTTACTTTGAAGTCTGTAAACAAATAAAAATGAAAATGATTTATTTTGATTTATGTGCGTGCGTGATGTTAAATTTTTTATTTTTACATTATTTTTAAAAAGATCTTTCTACAAATAATGTTGCTATATGATAGATTCTTATGATACTATGTCGTTTACGATTAAGAACAAGATAACAAATTGCTTAGTATTTTATTTTATTTTTGAATATTATACAAATATAAACAAAATTTTTAATTGTATTTCTTCGGTTCTAATCTTTTAATCACATGCTCAGAAAATGCTAGTTTTTTATCAGCTCAAAATAAAAACTACAGTAGTTATCTTTCTCTCTAGCACACTTAAACAGCACAAACTTCTTGTACCATTTCATCCAAAAAAAATGTTCATCTATTCCACTTTTGTAAAAGAAAACACCATATTTTGGAAAGGGTCGGACACTGAGGCATCATACACTCATATGCTTTCATGAATCGTATAGAATGAAAACAGCTGCGTGAATGGGGTTTTGGAGTCAGTTTTTATTGCAGGTACCCCAACAAGTTGGAGTACAAACTCCAAAATCTCATTTGCGTTGTTTTAAAAATAATCTTAGTGAAAGAATTTTTAAATCGGAATTTTGGAAGCTTAGAACATCGATTCATACATACATTAGGACATTTTTGTTTGTTTTAGGGTCAAAATTTAGTTTATTTAAATTTTTTGATTTTTTTGAGTGATTTCAATATTTAGATTTTTTTGCCTCTGTTAATTACATACTCACGCACACATCACAGATTTGTCGTCACTTAAATTAAAAACCTGAAAACTTAAGATACCAAAAGATTTATCGTAAATATAACAAACCAAAAACAATTAAAAAAAATCTTAAGTTATTCTTCTCGATCGCGAGCCAGCCAACGCTGGGTATTTAAGATGGTTATTAATAATTCCGAAGTGCTTCTGTTTTGCTATAAATCGGATCAAAAAACAAATATTTTTTTTGAAACTAGTCAGCTAGCAGCTGATCAACTAGTAAATTTTATCATGAATTGTGTGCAAATATATTTAATAGCTGCATTAAAGCACCAGTGTTCAGTTCCTTCTTCTTAGAAGAAAGTACACTTGTACTATGTCAAATTTAGACAAATTCATCTGTTAAAACCGTGGTAAATTGAGGAAACTACAAAAACAACCCATAAAAATTAAAGTTTTCCATGTGAATTCTCCAATAACCAAAAGTTTACTGAATTCCTGAAATATAAAAACACATTGAGTGCTTTCAACCCATATAAATACAATATGAAATTATCTGATGCCGCTATACGGCCCGATCACTAACAAATTTTAAAAGAAAGTATTGTCACCAGAACTTGTGAAAAGCTATTTGTTTTGCAATTTTGAGTCACATTATTGGTCTTTTTGCTGTTTATGCAAATTTTTCGACATTCCTTTGTAATTGTCTTTATTTCTCAGGACTATATCGAACAAAACAAAAAAAATAATTACGCTAATCCATCGTTCGAATCGTGATGTTCGCGACTTCATACATAAACCTATGGAAAACAGCACTTTCAGTTTTTTTCCGAATTTTACAATTTTCCGGGCATCTTTTCTATTATTTTTCGCATAAACCTTATTCGGACTATGGCGAATTTATAAAATAAAAGTTAGCCAAATCGGTCCAGTCGTTCTAAATTTTTTTTTCACCTGTTTCAGAACTTGTTAAAGGGCCTGAAAAAATTCGAAAACTTTTATCACACCCGTTTTTTAATTAATTTTGTATTTATCCAATTAATCAACGTAATGTAATGTTACTTACGAGCTCAATTAGTGTTTATATATATATATGACATATTAGCGGTTCTCCTTATATGTATATGTATATCTTTTAACATGCTAATTGAGGACTGTTGTAGGATCTTAGTTTCTACACGCCATCTTATTTATACATACTTAGGTTCTTTTAAAGGAAAATGCACATTTTGCTGTTAATACTTAAAACTAAATAGCTCTACTATAAACGAGTTAGCACAAAAAAAACAGCCCATAAAAATTAGAATTTTTCATGTAAATTCTCTAATAAGAAATACATATGTGTTTAAAATTTGAAGATCGGACTAATTTTTAAAAAAATTACATGGCACTACTCGGGCGTCAGGGCTCAGGGATTTTGGTTTACATGGGTACCCCTCATACATAGGAGATACATATTAAACACATTTGTATCTTCTATTAGAGAATTTACATGAACAATTTTAATTTACATGGGCACCCCTCGGTTCTCAAGGTCTGATCACTCCAAAAATTTTACAAAATTTTTAATTTTTAAAAAATTATATGGGCAACCCTCGTGCCTCAGAGCCCGTTCACTCCAAAAACTTTACAAAAAATTTTGTCAATCGGGTATACACATGTGTATAAAATTTGAAGAAAATCGGGTTATTTTTTTTTAAAAAAAATTTGGGACCTCACGACGCCGGGGCCCGGGGTCTCCAAAATTTTTACAAATAGTGTTGTCCATCGAAGATACACATGTGTATAAAATTTAAAGAAAATCGGGTTAATTTCGGCGCTGAGGCCAAAATTTTAATAGAAAGTGTTGTCTCCAAAATTGTGCAAAATTTCAATTAAATCGGGCTTTTGGAAGATTCCATGACAAACCGACCGACCGACAAACTGACGTGTCACGGGCAAGCGAAGTTAATATTGAGAATTTCAAAATAAAACCAAAATACAGTTCCCTAATATAAATTTGGCAGCGTCCCGTGCCCAGAGTACAGATGGTCCCACGCATATGCACCTAGGGCAACGCTGCGCACCCATTGCACAGAACGCACACCAGGTCCTTTCTTAATTATCTGCAACACCCCATTTGAGCCACCAGTATCTGCTTGCATTGTTTTGAACACGGTCTCGTTCATGACCGTTACTACAGTATCCTTCCAGAATGGTTAGTCTGCCTACAAATATATTGTAAACTGCATTCCTTCGATTTTTTAATTTAATTAAAGGGCACCTTATTATTTTCGTGGCGCAAGTCATTAAGCGAGTTCTCCCTTGGCAATAAGTTTATATATTGTTAAGAAAATCAGGCTTTCGAGTCCGTAAAGGATTTTGCAAATAAAACACAATAATAACTTTAATTCACAAACAGTAATACTAACTCAAGTTCACAATTTATATTGGTGATTACTTTTCACAGTACACAAAAACACTTAAGATACTAGTCCTTCACAATAATTCTCTTAGGTTATAGCTTTATCACTTTACAACTTATTACTTTTACAACTGCACTGGTTAAATTCCAAACAACTAATCATCTTACTTCGGCCTAACTACTCTATCTATAATCAATTAAAAGCTTCCAGAAACTTCCAATGTTGTAGACAGAAATATCGAGAAAAGACCAGAAAATTGTAGCCTTATTCCCTTATTTGCAACTAACGATACTTATATGTAATGAGTCATCATCTAAAAGTAGACTACTTGTTCAATAATGTTCTTTTACAAAAACCGGGCAAACCGCACAAACCGGTTTGACTACTTGTTTGACCAGTACACAATGATTCAAACTTGCAGGCGGTTACATTTCAACATGACTTTATCTAGCGTCTAATTAAATCCCTAATGCGCTCTTGATGTACCACTATGTAATTCCTGCAGGACTTCTTTGACTCGATTCGTTGGTAGCACAATCTGCGATTTTGTGCTTTAACCATCGGCTGATTCCCAATGTTGCAATCTCGTGCCACTCCGGTCTTTCACCTTGCTCCATCCATTGAAATATTGGAGCAATCGAATCATCGCGCACTTGTTCGTCCCTTAGCTACTCTTCCGTCCAGCAATCTTCAACTTGTAGTCTTATTTGTGCAACTACTTCAGAGCACTTCTTGTTATCTTGCCTTGTACAGTGTTTGCATTGGGGTGCACAAGGTCTTCTGGTCGTTCAATCCATTTGGCCACTTGACCCTCTGGTTCCCTAAACTGCATTATCCACTTGAGTGCTGCATGGTCAGTTCAAAGAAGAAATTTCTGACCGTATAGGTACATGTGAAAGTGGTTGACGCTATCGACAACAGCTAGCAATTTCCTTCGCGTCACGCAGTAGTTCTTCGCGGACTTAGAAAGGGAACGGCTGTAGTATGCTATTATACGATCCTTTCCTTCTTGATTCTATGATAGAACCGCTCCTATTCCCGCATTGCTCGCGTCAGTGTCCATGATGAAGAATTCTCCTGCCTGTGGATATGCCAAAATTGGAAATCTGCAGAGCTTTCCCTTCAGCAAGTCAAATGAGTTTTGGTGCTCACTCGACCATTGGAACTTTTGGTTCTTCTCAGTAAGGCGATGAAGACTTCGTGCAACATCTGCGAAGTTAGGCACAAACCGTCGATAGTATGAGCATAGCCCCAGAAAACTTCTCAGCTCATGTAAATTTTTTGGTACCTGCCAAAGAAGATTCAGAAGTACAGAAGTACTCCCCTCTTCACCAGCTTAGGCCCCGTAAAGCTGGTGTAACTTAGTTTTCCTGGTCTGCAGCAACGAGGTAAGCTGGATGCTGCACCTCATTCATCTGTGATGCGCCTATCTGCCGTAAATTATCAGGACTCTTGACACGATTTACTGGTTGCATTGTAGTTTGGGTTGGTCTTGGTTGCTTTCAGTCGCGGATAAAATTTCCAGGTTTCTGACATCTAAAGCATTTTGGACGAGAAATTGATGTGGAGTTTCTGTCGTTCTGGAAGCGTCCAGTCTTTGGTTTTCGAATTTTCTCATCAATGAGGGCTTCTATTTGCGTGATGTCTTCAGTTTCCAAGTTGCGCAATCTAACTAAATCAGTAGACAAACTGGCTCTAGCTGCTTCGTATTCCAAAGCCGATGCCAACACTTCATTCATCGAAATTTCAACTGTTCATCTAGAATAGCATTGATGAACGCATCTACTGCCAATCCGTCCAAGATACCAGCCGGAACCCCACAATAGGCTTGTCATGCTAGCTTAGTTATTTCCCGTTCTAGTTCTTGCAGGCGTTCTCCTCGCTGTTGTTTCTTCATCTGGAGCTGTATTTTGCTTAGCTCCTTTTCGTAACAATGTTGTTACGAAAAGTAGTTAGTAGCGCATAGAATAGAATTAGAATCCTAAGATAAATCGCAATGTAAATACTGCATACTTAAAATAAGCAAATGCTACGAAAAGTAGTTGGTAGTGCAGTTCTTGTGAAGTGATAAAGCTAAGAGAATTATTGTGAAGTACTAGTATCATAAGTGTTTTTGTGTACTGTAAAAAGTAATCACCAATATAAATTCTGAACTTGTGTTATTATTACTGTTTGTGAATTAAAGTTAGTATTTGTAAATTGACTTGTGTTGTGTTTTTTTGCAAAATCCCTTATGAACTCGAAAGCCTGAATTTCGTAACAATATATTCAATGCGTGTCAATTTCTTTTCTACGCCTGCCAATTTAGCATCAGGCCTTACTTTTTCTTCATTTAGGTCGCAACCGCTTAACGCTAGATTACAGTTGTTTCTGGTCACTTCATTGCGATTTCGAAGTGTTGAATGAAATCTGATTAGCGATTTTTGTAGATACCCAGGTGGCCTTGTCTATATTTTTAGGCACAAAGGCGTTTAATCGCAAGGACCAAGTTATGACTTGCTTCCATCTCTATGACTCGTTGTTTATTGTGATCAGTGCGCTCGTGTCCACTATTGGTGTCAATGTATTGCCTGAAGACTGGTTCTCGTCCTATTTTTGCGTTTATAATCCCCAGAACCATACTGAGGGCAGGCATGGAGCCTCCGTTGGACTAATTCAACAAATTTATTAATTTACTGTCTTAGAGCCGATAACGGTGGGTTTTTTCCTGGATTATATCAGCTTTATATTTGGACAGGGTATAGGCTAACTGCTGTGCAGCACGATCGGTCTGATTGTACGTTCCCTGAGAAAACACTTATATCGTTGAGCGGTGAGCCGTGTTCGATGTTGTGGTCGTCATCGTAAAACAGTATTTCCGAGGCTGACTTGTAATTTGTAATGAAGTTTTGTTACGTGCTAGGTTATTAGCCAACCGCTAGCCTTACTTTAAAGGGATTAGCATGCTCATTAAGCTTTTCCTTTTTTGGGAAAAATTACCGTCGGCCACAATGTGAAGGTTTGATCGTCGCCATAATAGATACGGTACTTGCATAGAACCCCTTTTCTGTGCAGACAGTCACACAAAGTCATTTAATATAGAATGCATTTGTTCGTTGCTCTTCTAATAACATAGTGTATAAATTAACTCCCTAATGATCCCTCGAAATACTGAGGATTTGTATAAAAGGCCCTCGATGTTAAAACGTTTGCAATAGAGGTTAACCGAGTTAAATGGTTCCCACTAAGATCTAGAATGACATTAGTGATTCTTGACACTTCGGAATAGGTTTAAAAACTTCCGTCTGTTTTTGTGACATTCTGCATTACTTATTGTGATTTCACTTATCTACAGTGATGGTCTGTGTTATTGGCGAATACAATATTTAATTCTGAGATACAACTTATCTTGTTGCAGAATGGGTGCGTGTAATATTTTCTGACATTTTAATACATCATACGTAATAATGAATGAGGTCGCCATTAAAACTGCAATTCAGCCCATACATTCCAGCCAGCGCCAGTGTACCTTCCGCTACCAGCAAAGTCAATTTTCGTGCGTGTCACTTACCTACGAACGGTCCAACAGCGGAAAAAAGAAATAATAATAAATTTGTCATTCAATGCGGACATCTATAAATTGTACGTCGAAGGATGAGTGGTAATACGGACGAACTAGTACAACAGTAAAACAAAAAAAACTTATAATAACTCCATTCACCCAGTCCATCGTTGGTCAGTCAAATGAATTTCAATTTGAATCGAACTGGGAATTCCATTTGACAAGAGTGACTGGAGGACGGTCGCTTCATGTGGCCAGATCAGTTGATGTAGTGTGCATTAATATACGCATGCAGACGACACGTACTCATTTTATGCCTTTAATGCGCATTTAGGACGATTTTAAATAATTAAAATATTTTTTTATTGCAATTTATATTTTTAATGTGATTTTCAATGGGTGGTAGTTGCGGGGGTGAAGCGCCCGAGTTTTGCGTGTTCGGTAGTGTTTTTGATTGAAAATTCATCTCATAAAATTCATTCGGTTTGCAGAAATAAAATAAAAATACCTATAAAACGTATTATAGTTTTTCGATTCGATTGGTTTGTGTCAGGCATTGACATAAATTATACTCCCGTGGCTCCTTTATGTAGGTCCCTATGGAAGAGTCGCGACGCTGTTTGTTGTACTCATACGACTCGAACTGATGATGAGTCTGGATTTTGTTAATGATAATAATTATTTTTGTTTTCGATGAAATTTTTGTGCATTCCACTTTTTGTGGTACTTAATTAATAATTTATTTTCGCAATTTGAAAGTCAAATTGAATTATTGTTTTAAATTTTCATGTAAAATCTGATGCGGTTTATCGCGTACGAAATTTGGTTAACACATTTGGATCGATAGTGAATTGATTTTCAAAAATATTTTTCAAATTTATAACTTACTAGCTGTTCTGGGGAGCTTTGCTATCCACACAGGCAGTGGCCGCTATCGAACTCAACTACACGTAATGAGACCACGTCGTAAACGGATTGGTGTTTGTTTGCAAAACTTATCAAAATTTATGGAAATAAGATTGGAAAACAAAATTAATAAATATAAAAAAAACTACCAAAGTGTCCGACCACTTCCAAAATACGGCTGTTCTTCTTTTCCTTAAATATTAAATAATAATAATAATAATATTCGGCGCGATGGACCGTTGCGGTCCAAGGCCTAACTTCTCGCGACCATTTGTGTTGTGCAGGTACATTTTTGCACACAAATGGAAGGGACCCACAATTTAATCCCGTATCCAAAAGGCGAATTGAGAAGCTTTCCGTGACAAGTTATTACTCTCTGAACTTTACTGTACTTCCAAAGATGGGCTTAAGGGTAAACTGATGAGCATTTAGAGCGCCACGAATATTGCTGTTGAATTCAAAAAGAGATGGCATGCTGGTGGAAGATGAGTTAAAACAGTGACAAGCAGGAAACGTCCCTACGGTCTTCAAGCGAATCTATTGATTTCGCAATATTTGCGTCACCGATAAGTCTTATCGCACGGTTTTTTATTCTATCTAGCTGATGCAAAGTAGTTTTATGTGAACCAGACCAGATATGACAATTTTACTTAAGTTTAGGGAGAATAAAAGCTTTGTAGATAGAAGCCAGATCAAAGGGAGTGAAATATTTATTGCACCGGGTTAGAAAACCTTAACATTTCGCAGCTTTTTTGGCGACGTTAAAAATGTGGTCATTCCAACGAAGCTTGTCGTTAACTCACATACCGGGAATTGCAAATTTTTCAGTTTCCTCGATGCAAGTGCCATTCATGGTTAATGGCATGCGATTTAGGATTCGCTTGGACGACAGGAGACAGCATTAGGTTTTGGAATCGATAAATTTTTCTCGATTGTTTTCTCCCCATTTCATTATGCCGTACAAATCACAATTTAACGTGCTAACATACCTAATTGTTTGAGTTCCACATGAGAAGTGGCGAGTCCGCGTCGAGGGAAAAATAATGGCACTAAGCTATTCCTAGGCAGATTTAAGTCCGAAGTATCAGAAGTCTCAAATGCTTGAGTTTCGCTCAGTTCCAGAGTTGCTGGCCTGTAGACATGTACATATTTAAAAAATTCATTTTAAGCCCACGTATGTCGCTGAGATCCACTCTGAAATCACACATAACTACAAAAAACAAACAAACAAAACACATAAGCCCATTAAGTGCTAAGTTAGAACGCGATCATTTAAGGGGTTTGTCAATCTATAGGGAACATACATACATACAACTAGATGATATAAGCAGTTTGGCAAGGATGAAAACAAAAACCAGAAGGACACCTCCTAAAAACTCGATGAGTGGAAGTCTGAAACGACCGCCCCGTCGATATCTCTAATAGAAAATAGGACCATAGAAAGCAGAAAATTGTATTTCAAAGACTAGGAAAGAAGATTCAGGAACTATCCAAATTTATCAAACCAAGAAGCAATATTCATGCGGATATTAAAAAGTTGGTCAACATAATACGGATGACCTATGAGTCGGTGGCAGTCAGCAAGGACACCTTGATTGATGACACGTGTCAAACTATGTACGTCGACAAAAGGAGTCATAATGGAGAATCTTAAAGGACCGGTTCCCTTAACTAGGAAGAACTCAGTCGGTAATCATGATACCCCGAAATCGATTAAAAACTCCAAAAGGAAACGTTCAACTCCTATGGGAAATGAGGATCGACCAAAGGGAAAAAAACCCAGGACGAAAATAACGGAAAAGACACGGCCAAAAGCAATTCCAATATAGGACAAGGCACCAAAGATTAATGTGGAAGTAAAGGAACCAAATCCAAAATGGCAGAAAGTAGGACAAATGAAGGAAAGAAAACGTAAAAGACCGGATCCGGATACTCATCAAAAAGAAGAGTGCGGTCGAATATGCCGACTCGCTACAAATTGAAGGCAGATCCCAGTCTCTTAAGTCTGTAGTATTAGAGAGAAAATTGTCCCACTAAAATGCTATAAATGCCTTGATTATGAACATTATGCGCAAAAGTGTCAAAGCGACAAAGACCGCTCCAAGCTATGTTTAAAATGCGGTAAAGGAGGGCATATAGCTAAGGCCTGTACTAATGAGCCCCAATGTATGCTCTGTCATTAGAAGGATTACACCAGTAATTCAAGACATGTGACAGGTAGCTTCAAGTGCACTGCATATCAGAAGGCAGTACAGCTAGCGCGGAAGAAATGATTATTATCCAACTTAATCTTAATCAATGTGAAGCTGCACAGGATCTTTTGCACCAAACCGTGCGCGAACTGGAGGTAGAGGTTGCTATTATCAGCGAACCATACAGAAACCTCGCTGAAAGCATATTCATATATATAGCTGTTATGCAAAACCAAGTTCATCATTAGAAGAGTTTACAGCTTTTATGGAACGTCTAGTTGATGATGCTCGTGAACGGAGTCCCATAGTGATAGCGGGCGATTTTAATGCTTGGTCTTTGGAATGGGGCAGCCGGAGCACAGATGCTTGCGGGCAGGCAATTTTGGAAGCACTTGCTATGTTGCAGATTACATTGTTGAACAATGGAAATACAACGACTTTCCGTAGGGGGTCCGCTAGCTAGCTCGATAATCGATTTAACGTGTAGTAGTAGCAAGGAAGTCACTTGGGAAGTCATCGAATCATACACACATACTGACCACCGAGCCATACTGTGTGTAATAGATGGAGTGGGATCAAATCAAAAACTTAGAAAGAAAGCGGTGGGTTGGAAAGCGAAATCATTTGATGAAAAATTGTTCACTTTCATGTTGGCAAATTTAATATGTATAATCTCTCTCTTACCCAATCAACCACCAAAGCGGTAACATCAAATCAAATAATAAAATATCAGACAATAAATTATCCAACTTTTATTGAATTTATTATTAAATGGAGTTTTGAATTAGGTAGCAACCAAACCAAAGTTATCGCCTCAGGTTCCTCGATCTAATAACAAGGCTTGATACAAAACAATACTTACCCATGAGTTGAATTGCAACTGCGTTACATACTGCATTATCATATTTGTAGAATATCATGTGCAACTGCATTACCTACTGCAGTACCATAGACGTCAGAATCCAACTTAAAATGACATTACAGAATGCAATTAAACTCATGGGCTTCTCGATAAAATTGGCTAAACTACCTTCTTTCTGGTTCACTAAAAACGTTTCCTTTAAGCGACTACTTGGATCAATTAGAATTATATTTGAGTTAGTTATTAATAAAATTAAAGGATAAAAATTATAACGAGTGTGTGACAATCAATTGTGTGTTGGCGATTCTCAACTAAATTTTCAACATTGGTGCCGAAACTCGGGAAGACAAGATTGATACACGTGTTACAAAATGGCAAAAACCATCGAGCGCTTCGCTAATATAACGGAATTGAACCGCTACAAGCATTTGCAGTTTAGCATTCAATTTTGTCGCAAACGATTACAAGATAATTAAATAAATTAAAGCTACTGCAAGGAAACGCAAGTACCACCGGGCGTTTGCTATACCACTCGATTGAATCGCAACGAGAACGCTAATTTATTGCTAACATCAAGGGGAAATTATTCCGTAAGTCGTAAAACTCATTAACCGCTAATCAGTAACACTATTAAGCTTAACATAAATTTGCCAAAAATTGTTCACCATACGCGCGCATGCTCGCAAAACCCAACTTTAATTTTATTGAAAACTAATACTTCCATTTAAGATAATACACAGCATGCGTTCAGAGATCATACGTTGCAATTTTATTCAAACCTAAATTGAGTTCTATCAAACCAAGCAATACATACAGTTCCTGCTCACCATATAACTGTTATCGAAAAGTCAAACCAGTGCAGCTCACCGAATTGAAACGGAAACGTAGGTTCGCAAAGGCGGCATTGAGACGAGTTGAGAAAATTGCTGCCGATCGAGCCCTTGAGGATTTTACAGTCGAAGAACTATACGTGCATCTGGAATTATTGGAAAAGGCACATATCGAGTTTAAGGAGTTGGATGAGCAATCTAAAGTGGCTTTAGATGACAACATTTCGGAGATCGGTGATTTCGTTCGTCGCTAAATCAAAATTAAAGGAACGCTTCTTAAGGTGGTTTCCGGTCTAAACCCAATGCTACAGGCGGTACAGGATCAAATCAGTGAATCAATGAGATCGTTTTCGAACCACCAGAAAGAGATGTTTGAAACCATGAGGGATGTAAGCTTCAACACAACATCTAAGGAAGAAAACATCAAGCTTCCAAGAATGCAAATTCCCTCATTCGATGGAAATAACTACGATGAATTTCATGCATTCAAACACCTGTACGATACTGCGGTGCACAACAACCCATTAATAACAGATGTTCATAAATTTCAACATTTGAAGGGACTCTTGGCAGGAAAGGCGAGCAAAATCAGTATGCATATTCCGCTATCTCCGGAAAACTATGACGAAGCATACAAGAAGCTATGCAAGCGATTTGACAAACCTGCTCAAGTTTACAAATCACTCATCGAGAAGTTTATGAAAATTCCGTCCGCTACTAATGGATCTGCTTCTAGTATATCAGAAACGTATGCAATACCGCAGAGGAAGTCATACGCGGTCTCAAAATATTAGGAGAAAAGGCTCAAACTAGAGATCCTTGGCTGACACACATACTGTTATCAAGACTGGATGAGAAAATTCAGCGAAAATGGGCGCAAACTTTGTAAATTTTCTGGAAAAGCGATGTACAATTTCAGAAGCCGTCGATCGTGATGCTGCAACACTCGTCATTCCATGCAATCAGCAGCGCTCAGACAGAGCATCCAAAAAGCAGCACACAGGTAGAGAACGCAAACACAACTCATCAGATAACGTTAGAATCTTCTTCTAAAGGTTCAAAGTAAATTGCCATTCACCTCATTTGTTGCACGAATGCGAAAGGTTTCGGCAACTACCAATAGCTCAGAGAAAGGAATTCATGGCATGTGTCAGAGTCGGTTACAGCTGCTTGTTCAAGGGACACACCTCTAAGAATTGCCCCTCTTGTCATCGATGTTTCATTTGTCAGAGGAAGCACCACACGTTATTGCACGATTCTCAGGAGTTTGACACTCAAAATGCCGGACCTGACCATTTGCCTACACAATCTGATGGAAATTCTCAATTTTCACCTCATTCATTCTGCCGTATGCAATTCTGTGCCTGTAGGGACATCCTTATTGCCGACTTCATTGGTCAAAGTGCTGGATCAATGCGGTAATCATCATTTTTGTCGCATCCTGTTAGACTCGGGATCTACTGGCTGCCTGATGAGAGAAGCTTGCGCACAACGTCTACAAATACAAAAAAAAATCTCCGGATTCCATTAGCAGAAGTCGTTTCCCGGGGTTATACTGAGATAAAGCTAATACCTCATTTTTACGACGATTTTGCTATTGAAGTACAAGTCATAATTCTAAAATGGCTCACTTCACGGTTACCCAGACTTGACGAAAGTATGATGCGTAAATGGCCTAAAATCAAAACGCTAACCCTACCCGATTCACTGAATTCCGTCTACAATGATAAGGATATTATCTTGTGGGCCGCTCAATGTTTTCGACTTTTGCGACCGGGATGTGTGGTAGGACCAAATGATCTAACTGCTCAAAATACTGCACTTGGTTGGATAATTTCTGGAGAAAATTCGACAAATAAAACCAACATCAGTCCACACGGAATTTAACGTAGATAAAAGCTTGCGAAAATTTTGGGAGCTTAAGGAAGTTCCATCGGCCAGGAAATATACACCAGAACAGCAATATTGCGAGGACCTATTCGCTACTTCATATACGAGAACTCCAGATGGATGTTTCACCGTTAAATTGCCTTTTGCTATCAATTCACCTCCTCTTGGAAATTCTCTGGACCAAGCCGTTTCACGATTTCATTCTCTCGAACGCAGTTAACAGCGCGACGAAGCTTTAAAAAACGAATATAAACGAGTCGTTCATGATACCAGTATCTCAGGGTCAGCGACGGAAAAGGTGTCTAATGTCATGACCTCGCTAAGAAAAGCCTGTGATGCAGCAATGCCGAGGAAAGTATTAATCGGCCAAACCCAAATCTACCTACTGGTGGAATGAAGAAATAGCGGAACTGCGTTGAAAGTTCTTATGGGCCAGACGGCAATACCAAAGAGAAAGGCGTAGGAACATTGATGATCTGCGCCAGCACTATTGTAACGTCCGATCACAGCTTAGGACGGCTATAAAGGCAAGTAAACGCAGATGCCTCAGGGAACTGTGTCAACAAGTTGAACAAGACACCTGGGGGAGACCGTACAGAACTCCTTTACATCCCCCTCGTGCCCAATACTACTGAATAGCATTGTAAACGTATTGTTTCCTCAGCAAATAGAACAAGACTTTAATGTAGAGGTGATCACGATGAATAAATTGCGCCCGTGATGGCCGATGAAGTTCTCCAGGCTGCCAGAAAGGTAGGCAATAACAAGACCCCAGGACCAGATAATATTCCTAACGTGGCATTAAAATTCGCGATTAGGAACTATCCAAATATGTTTGCATAAAAGAAGAGTGCTCCCAGCGGAGTGGAAAAAACAGAGACTTGTCCTACTCCCTAAATGGAAAAAAATGGAAAATGGAATGGAAAGAATTATCGGCGGTAAGCTACAGGAAGCCGTACTACAATCAGGCGATCTAATAACAAGGCTTGATACAAAACAATACTTACCCATGAGTTGAATTGCAACTGCGTTACATACTGCATTATCATATTTGTAGAATATCATGTGCAACTGCATTACCTACTGCAGTACCATAGACGTCAGAATCCAACTTAAAATGACATTACAGAATGCAATTAAACTCATGGGCTTCTCGATAAAATTGGCTAAACTACCTTCTTTCTGGTTCACTAAAAACGTTTCCTTTAAGCGACTACTTGGATCAATTAGAATTATATTTGAGTTAGTTATTAATAAAATTAAAGGATAAAAATTATAACGAGTGTGTGACAATCAATTGTGTGTTGGCGATTCTCAACTAAATTTTCAACATTGGTGCCGAAACTCGGGAAGACAAGATTGATACACGTGTTACAAAATGGCAAAAACCATCGAGCGCTTCGCTAATATAACGGAATTGAACCGCTACAAGCATTTGCAGTTTAGCATTCAATTTTGTCGCAAACGATTACAAGATAATTAAATAAATTAAAGCTACTGCAAGGAAACGCAAGTACCACCGGGCGTTTGCTATACCACTCGATTGAATCGCAACGAGAACGCTAATTTATTGCTAACATCAAGGGGAAATTATTCCGTAAGTCGTAAAACTCATTAACCGCTAATCAGTAACACTATTAAGCTTAACATAAATTTGCCAAAAATTGTTCACCATACGCGCGCATGCTCGCAAAACCCAACTTTAATTTTATTGAAAACTAATACTTCCATTTAAGATAATACACAGCATGCGTTCAGAGATCATACGTTGCAATTTTATTCAAACCTAAATTGAGTTCTATCAAACCAAGCAATACATACAGTTCCTGCTCACCATATAACTGTTATCGAAAAGTCAAACCAGTGCAGCTCACCGAATTGAAACGGAAACGTAGGTTCGCAAAGGCGGCATTGAGACGAGTTGAGAAAATTGCTGCCGATCGAGCCCTTGAGGATTTTACAGTCGAAGAACTATACGTGCATCTGGAATTATTGGAAAAGGCACATATCGAGTTTAAGGAGTTGGATGAGCAATCTAAAGTGGCTTTAGATGACACCCTTTCGGAGATCGGTGATTTCGTTCGTCGCTAAATCAAAGTTAAAGGAACGCTTCTTAAGGTGGTTTCCGGTCTAAACCCAATGCTACAGGCGGTACAGGATCAAATCAGTGAATCAATGAGATCGTTTTCGAACCACCAGAAAGAGATGTTTGAAACCATGAGGGATGTAAGCTTCAACACAACATCTAAGGAAGAAAACATCAAGCTTCCAAGAATGCAAATTCCCTCATTCGATGGAAATAACTACGATGAATTTCATGCATTCAAACACCTGTACGATACTGCGGTGCACAACAACCCATTAATAACAGATGTTCATAAATTTCAACATTTGAAGGGACTCTTGGCAGGAAAGGCGAGCAAAATCAGTATGCATATTCCGCTATCTCCGGAAAACTATGACGAAGCATACAAGAAGCTATGCAAGCGATTTGACAAACCTGCTCAAGTTTACAAATCACTCATCGAGAAGTTTATGAAAATTCCGTCCGCTACTAATGGATCTGCTTCTAGTATATCAGAAACGTATGCAATACCGCAGAGGAAGTCATACGCGGTCTCAAAATATTAGGAGAAAAGGCTCAAACTAGAGATCCTTGGCTGACACACATACTGTTATCAAGACTGGATGAGAAAATTCAGCGAAAATGGGCGCAAACTTTGTAAATTTTCTGGAAAAGCGATGTACAATTTCAGAAGCCGTCGATCGTGATGCTGCAACACTCGTCATTCCATGCAATCAGCAGCGCTCAGACAGAGCATCCAAAAAGCAGCACACAGGTAGAGAACGCAAACACAACTCATCAGATAACGTTAGAATCTTCTTCTAAAGGTTCAAAGTAAATTGCCATTCACCTCATTTGTTGCACGAATGCGAAAGGTTTCGGCAACTACCAATAGCTCAGAGAAAGGAATTCATGGCATGTGTCAGAGTCGGTTACAGCTGCTTGTTCAAGGGACACACCTCTAAGAATTGCCCCTCTTGTCATCGATGTTTCATTTGTCAGAGGAAGCACCACACGTTATTGCACGATTCTCAGGAGTTTGACACTCAAAATGCCGGACCTGACCATTTGCCTACACAATCTGATGGAAATTCTCAATTTTCACCTCATTCATTCTGCCGTATGCAATTCTGTGCCTGTAGGGACATCCTTATTGCCGACTTCATTGGTCAAAGTGCTGGATCAATGCGGTAATCATCATTTTTGTCGCATCCTGTTAGACTCGGGATCTACTGGCTGCCTGATGAGAGAAGCTTGCGCACAACGTCTACAAATACAAAAAAAAATCTCCGGATTCCATTAGCAGAAGTCGTTTCCCGGGGTTATACTGAGATAAAGCTAATACCTCATTTTTACGACGATTTTGCTATTGAAGTACAAGTCATAATTCTAAAATGGCTCACTTCACGGTTACCCAGACTTGACGAAAGTATGATGCGTAAATGGCCTGAAATCAAAACGCTAACCCTACCCGATTCACTGAATTCCGTCTACAATGATAAGGATATTATCTTGTGGGCCGCTCAATGTTTTCGACTTTTGCGACCGTGATGTGTGGTAGGACCAAATGATCTAACTGCTCAAAATACTGCACTTGGTTGGATAATTTCTGGAGAAAATTCGACAAATAAAACCAACATCAGTCCACACGGAATTTAACGTAGACAAAAGCTTGCGAAAATTTTGGGAGCTTAAGGAAGTTCCATCGGCCAGGAAATATACACCAGAACAGCAATATTGCGAGGACCTATTCGCTACTTCACATACGAGAACTCCAGATGGATGTTTCACCGTTAAATTGCCTTTTGCTATCAATTCACCTCCTCTTGGAAATTCTCTGGACCAAGCCGTTTCACGATTTCATTCTCTCGAACGCAGTTAACAGCGCGACGAAGCTTTAAAAAACGAATATAAACGAGTCGTTCATGATACCAGTATCTCAGGGTCAGCGACGGAAAAGGTGTCTAATGTCATGACCTCGCTAAGAAAAGCCTGTGATGCAGCAATGCCGAGGAAAGTATTAATCGGCCAAACCCAAATCTACCTACTGGTGGAATGAAGAAATAGCGGAACTGCGTTGAAAGTGCTTATGGGCCAGACGGCAATACCAAAGAGAAAGGCGTAGGAACATTGATGATCTGCGCCAGCACTATTGTAACGTCCGATCACAGCTTAGGACGGCTATAAAGGCAAGTAAACGCAGATGCCTCAGGGAACTGTGTCAACAAGTTGAACAAGACACCTGGGGGAGACCGTACAGAACTCCTTTACATCCCCCTCGTGCCCAATACTACTGAATAGCATTGTAAACGTATTGTTTCCTCAGCAAATAGAACAAGACTTTAATGTAGAGGTGATCACGATGAATAAA
This sequence comes from Nephrocerus scutellatus, assembly GCA_947095585.1. Classification (NCBI taxonomy): domain Eukaryota; kingdom Metazoa; phylum Arthropoda; class Insecta; order Diptera; family Pipunculidae; genus Nephrocerus; species Nephrocerus scutellatus. The sequence continues at coordinate 66,708,741 of OX352764.1, read as the reverse complement.
TTGCGCCCGTGATGGTCGATGAAGTTCTCCAGGCTGCCAGAAAGGTAGGCAATAACAAGACCCCAGGACCAGATAATATTCCTAACGTGGCATTAAAATTCGCGATTAGGAACTATCCAAATATGTTTGCATAAAAGAAGAGTGCTCCCAGCGGAGTGGAAAAAACAGAGACTTGTCCTACTCCCTAAATGGAAAAAAATGGAAAATGGAATGGAAAGAATTATCGGCGGTAAGCTACAGGAAGCCGTACTACAATCAGGCGACCTTGCAGAACATCAATATAGCTTCCGCAAAGTACGCTCAACAACGTCGGAGAGAGGTCCCGCATACATTTTGAGGTTGGTGGCAGATTACTTCAGTAACACAATTTTGCTACACAACACCGACAATGGCTTGAAGGAATATAAGGTTACCGGAGGAGTTCCACAGGGGTCTGTGCCCATTATTATTGAATTTAATGTTCGATGGCATATTTAGGCTCCAAATACCTGAAGAGGCAGAGATTGAGTGCTCTAACAGTGATCTGTGGCTTCAGAACCATCTCGAGCGATGCAGCGTTTGTGGTTGCTGGTATGCTCCCAATCGACTTACTGGCCAAGGAACGTCAGGTGATTTATAGGCTCCGGGGATGGTAGAATTATGGGCCGGTAGAAGTCATGGAAAATTAGACTTCTATCTAACCCAATTTTTAACTGGGCATGGGTGCTTCCACTCATACCTCTTTAAATATAAACACAAGAGTTCACCCGACTGTACCTTATGTGAGGGTATACCAGAAGATGTGGAACATGTTTTCTTCCATTGTACGCGTTTTGCAGGAGTAAGACAGGATGTGTCAGAGCAAATAGGGCACACTATTTCGCTAGAAAACATACTTAATTCTATGCTACAAAATGAGAAGATATGGAACGTAATCAGTGGAATGTCTTCCAGAATAATGCAACGCCTACGGTGTCTCGAGCGTGAGTAAAGAAGAAGAATAAAATATCAAAAATGAGTGTGCAGCTATCGTTGAGAGCCTTCCCGTGATGAAATGCCTAACGGTAGTCCCGCGGGACTGGCTATGAATTAACAAGTGGGGGTTAGTTTTACTCAGTAAGAATCTGATTCTCGCACATGTGATCGTCTTTGAAGATTTTCATCCTGCTCCATAAAAAAAAACTTATATCAACAGATATAGAGGAGAAAACTCCAATAAAAAAATCCGCAATTCAAGGTGATACACGTGCACCAAGTGGTGATTGGCCCTGACAACATTTTAGTGGATTGCGCGGAACTTCGGATACTTGGCGCCTCCGAATTTAAGTAGCATTACTGCAGCAAGAGGCATTATATTGGCGGACCTTCTCTTCATCAAAAACGGAAGGAAGCTCGTAGATATAGTTCTCAAAATATAAACTCTGAGGGCGGTGCTCCTCCAAAGCCAAGAACCCCATAGGTCCTTCTTCTGAGAGTGACCACAACCCACAAACTATGGCAGCACAGACTCGTCAAGCACTATCACCATAAGCTATGTCTCTGCACAAGGCTTCCACGTGCCAAAATGCTCAGACAAGGTATCATCATCAGCTACTTCAGACTTAAGGGACGGACTTACGACTTTAGACAAAGAGGACAAAACCACACCAACCGGAGCCGCTAACTGGACTTAACCAAGGCGAGGCACTAGCCCAATGCCAAACCAGTAACAGGAATGTTACAAGTAACATCAAAAGAAGTTAGTCGTAAGACTCTAGCCCTAATAACCCCACAAAACGCTATTGGCAAGCCTACCTCCTCTCAGAGTAGCCAAAAATCATAAAAGTAGAGACATCACAAAGGCGATCAGGTTAGCAACAACCAACCTTTACCATATCAACCTTTAGTGATATCAAACTGAAGACGGCACAAATTTTAATGATCCCCAAGACCAGATATTTATCGCGGTAGGGAAGCTTCCCATGGACGGTATTAGCCACAACTTTCTGGTCTGCAGAATCAGAAATGGGTGTCTATCCGTAAACAGCTCGGATAAGGGAACGGCAGCATGACTCACCATGACGGTTCCAAATCTTAAACCAACCTTAAAATTATCGGTGAGGATGAAACCCCTCGTCATGAAAAATAAAAGAGCCCATAACAATTCAAATTTTTCGTGTAAATTCTCTAATCGGGAGTGCACAATGTGCAGTGCATAAAATCGGGTAAATTTTTTAAAATTTTGTTTTGTCGGGGGAGGGACCTTGGGGCCATTTCACTTCCAAATTGTTACAAAAAGGATTGTCCATCGGAGATACACATGCATACAGCCAGCCAGCCAACCAGGCGCCTAGTAGTCTAGTACAAGGAGTTACGGAACGCAGATCAATCACCGAAACTCGGCCACAGGAAGAAGGCGTCGAGATGATAAGCAAAGAAAACCAGGCTAAGCGATCCAAAAAACTCGCAGCCAAAAAGTGGAAACAAGCTCTTCAAGAAAGCTACTTCAGACTTAAGGGACGGAAAGGGAAAGCAATGCTATGCATGCATTCTATGCTCACATAACATTTACTCCATAAATCAATTTAATCAATTTGGCGGTCAGCCGTCAGCAGAATAGGGGGAATAACACAGAATGCTCTAGAATTTGAGGTAGCCGTAACTTTCTCTTACTGGTGGAAGTGCCTCCACGTGGTGGCCGCTGGTAATTTTCCTCCAATGCAGGAAAAGCTGAATAATCGGGCTAGTAAGGTTGGGCTTCAAAGTAAGGTTGGCGCGAGGCCAATAACCCCGCCCGTAAAAAAACCACATTAAGGCAACCAAAATCAGCCTCGGATACACTGATTAACTACGACGACCACGGCGTGCAGAGCAAATTTAAAATTATAAGCCTCATAAACGTTCACGCACCTACAGAGGATTCTTCAGATGATGAAAACGGGAACTCCATGCCTGCCCTAAGTATGATGTAAAAATCATTCTGGGGGATATGAATGCTAAAATAGGTAGGGAGCCAGTATTCAGGCAGTACATTGGCACCCATAGCTTACACGAGAACACTAATGACAATGGACAACGAGTCATAGAGATGGCAGCAAGTAATAATTTGGTCGTTGCGAGTACGAGTTTTGCGCCGCGACAACCCGAACCTGACGACGGTACGAACGTACCGAGGTGCCAACGTCGACTCAGACCACTATTTTGTTGGTATGGTGCTCCGAGCGCGGATTGCATCATCACGAAAGACTGCATCCGTGAATCAGTTTCGAGTCAACCAGAACAGTCAAGCGATAGAAGCGCCCTCAATGCTAGGAGAGGAAGTCCTGGGGCTGAGATGTCAGGCATAGAAGAGAAATGGACACGCCTTAAAAATACTGTCATTAGTATTGCTGATTCCATCTTAGGCAGTAGTCGTAGAGATCGGAACGACTGGTTCGATGACGAATTTAAGCGACCGACTAAACGTAAGAATGTTGCGTACCGAGCAATGCAAGAATCTCATAGAACGCGGCCACGTGAAGATGAATATAAAGAGCTCAGAAGATATGAAAAAACAGTAGAACTCCCAAACACATTAAATTTGCAAGTATTCTTAGACCAACTCCAACAAAACCTAACCGGTTTCCATACCTCCATTAACTAAATTGTTTCTCTAGACAGCATTGCAAACGACTTTACGGAAGCAATCATGCCTATCTCACAAGCTCCACCGTAGATGGCATCAGAGGAACTAGAGATGTTCGTTGGTAGAACCACGATCTTTTGAGACCCTGCGGAGTAAAGTTCAAAAACCCTTTCACATACATGAATACAATACTGCACATAGAAAGAGCAAAAGAAACAGCTGGGAAGAATTTTTTGAAAGTAGAGAAGTTGACCCAAGTGTTGATCCAGGCAAAATAGTCTGCACTTCATTCGAAAAAAAAAAAATAGATTAACGCTTCCTGCACTATGGCTTAAAGGAAAGACTCTTCAAATAGTGCCGGAAGCCAAATATCTAGGGGTTAAATTTGACCAAAAACTAACACGGAACTCCCACATGTCATATATCACCAACAAAGCTAACAGAGCTTTTACCTGCCAATGTATGTTTAGGAAACCCGCAAATGACTCTATGGCTACACCTAATAATTACTAGACATGTGGACCTACTATTACATTGCGATTACCTCTGGGAAAATCTTCAATCAGACAGAAACAGTAGCAATAGAAGGCTGCAATTTAGAATGTATCAAAAGAATGTTAAAAAGAACCGAGATCTACATGATCTCCGACACTGAGGTGGCACTGCTAGCCTTAAAAACCCCAGTCTTAAATTCCAAAGCAAAGTGGAGCTGTTACTGCCACTTAAAAGAACTGACCAAAACCAACAAAATCACCCTAATGTAGTCTTCCGTTCACTGAGTCATCACGGGAAACGAGGCAGAAAATCTATGTCCGAAAATGTGCAGAAGGAATCTGTACTGGCACCGAACCCTGCATTGTGTATTCCAAATCCACCTCAACAACATCAGTAAGTGGAACCACCGTCCATCGAAGCAAAATCGGAATCATCACCTGTGATGAGACAAATCAAAAAGCTTATTAAATATAACATAAACATTTTTATACTTTTCAACCTAAAACAACCCCTATGAATAAAAATCACAAGCCGAGCGGTAAACAATTGTTTTAAACCAAATTCCACCATATTCTGACTAGTAGAAGTCGAGATATTCGAATGGACAAACACACAAACTGACAAACAAACACACGCACGCTAAAAAAATAACTTAACCCTGATTATTAGCTGCGCCCTTCGCAATAAATAGCAAGACAAACAAAAAAGCTTAATACAGGGTTTTTCAATAAGAGCACTTCAACTTTTTTTTGAATAAAACACAAACTGTTCAACTTTTGAACTAACTTTTTTTTTTATTAACGAATTTGAATATATACATATCATACATTTAAGTATGAAACTCGATTTCTTTTGCATGACCGCCGCGTGCACGTTTTACGAAGTCCAATCTTTGAACCCAATTTTCGACCACTCTTTCGCATAAATCGGCCGAAATTCCAGCAATTTCACGTTCAATATTGGCTCTGAGCAACGTCGCCGGCTTATTGGCATAGACCAATGACTTCACATAACCCCAAAGAAAATAATCTAGAGGTGTCAAATCACACGAGCGCGGCGGCCACTGGACGGGCCCATTTCGCGAAATAACACGCTCATCGAACTTAGTCTTCAATAACGCGATTGTATCGTGTGCTGTGTGGCATGTGGCCCCGTCCTGCTGAAACCACATGTTGTCCAAGTCCATTCCATTCAATTGCGGCCATAAAAATCGTTTATCATATCGCGGTACCGATTTCCATTAACAGTAACGTGGCGATCGTTATCGTCGATGAAAAAATATGGCCCAATGACGCCGCCGGCATGTAATCCGCACCAAACAGTGACTTTTTCGGGATGTAACGGTGTCTCATGAATCACGTGTGGGTTGCTTTCTGCCCAGTAACGCATATTTTGCTTGTTGACAAATCCTTCTAGCCAAAAGTGAGCCTCATCGCTGAAGATGATTTTTCGGTGCCGTAATGCTCTTAAAGTAGCGGCAACAGAACGATTATTTTGATAAAAAATTTGCACGATTTGTAATCGCTGCTCACATGTGTAGCGTTCCATGATGAAATGTATACTAAGGAAGTTTCCAAATGATAAAAGAACAATAAAAAATATGGCGTCGTTCGCCGTCCCTATCGGAGAAAAGTTGAAGCGCACCTGTTGAAACACCCGATATAACATAAAATAAATAAAAAAATTTATTTATTGATTTTTATTAAACAAATTTTTTATTCATTCGCATCGTAAGAAAACTAGTTAACAATTTACTATAAATAGTAATAAATTAACAAATTAAATAAATAGTGTTCGTTTTTTAACTTAAAACAATTAGTGTGCTTAACACTTCAAATTGATTGATTTTTCAAATGGAGATCTGAATGTGGGCCGAAAATCAGTCAACAGTACTAAATGAATCTTACAGGACATATGTACAAAAAAAGGAAAGAAATAATAATAATATTTTGCAGGTTATTTATACAGAAATTCAAAATAAACTAACCAATTTATTTAAAGGCGAAAAATTGTGGTATACTAAGATATATATATTTTTTGTACATACTCGTATATAGTTGTTTATTGAATATCTCGTAGATTTTTACAATAAGTTTTCAAATCTTAGGGACTAAAAAAATAATACATGTTTTTTACTAGTGTATTGAACTATTAAGTTTTCAAACAACGAATCACATTGGAACATAATCTAGCAAGTCTAGAGCATCTCTTTTCTTTAGTCTTTTACGACTATTTGTGGTTAGCAGGTTTCTAGCGGGAGGGTTTCCAGTTTGTCCATATGCTTTGCTGTTTTTTTTTAAATTTCATCTTGAACTTTAGGAATTTTTAGGTTACGTAGGATATTTTCATTTCTAATGAAACAAGGGGCGCAGGTGATGGTTCGAAGTATCCTTGTCTATCTTCTTTCTAATTAAGTAATATTGGTGGCTTTACTATCTACTTATCTACTGGAAACGAAGGAATTCGTTGGACTCTTACATCTCAACTCAAACATCTGGACTACGCCGACGACGTTTGTTTACTCTCACACAGAATTATGGAGCTGCACCTAATGACAACAAATGTGGAGAGGGATGGCAAATGTTGTGGGTTTGAAGTATAATATTGCCAAAACCAAAATCAATAACCTCGGCACTAGTTCAGTAACTCAAGTAAACATTGCCGGACAGCCGGTAGAGAGAGTAGAGAGTTTGCAATATCATGGGAGTACTGTCTTGACCGAAGGTGGAACCGAACAGGACATTGTCAACCGAATCGGCAAAGCAAAATAGGTGTTTGGAATGATGTCCATGATATGGCGAAGCAATGCGATCAGCTTAAACACCAAGCTGCGACTGTTCCGTTCAAATGTTGAATCTGTGCTGTTGTATGGGTGCAGCACTTGGAAGGTGACCGCTACTATCACAAAAAGATTACAAACGTTCGTAAATAGGTGCATACGGAACATGTTAAGGGCTTTCTGGCCTAACCGTATCTCTAACGAACATCTTTACCAGATAACGGGTCAGGAACCAATAGGCACAACCATCCAACGACGGAAGTGGCAGTTGATTGGTCATACACTCCGAAAAGGCTATAGTTCCATAGCAAACTATGCAATGCAATTGAACCCGTTATCTCAGGATGGTAGAAGAACGGGTCGTCACGGCAATTGAGGAAGAGTTGGAGAGAGCTGAAGCTCATTGCCAGGAACTGCACGCGATGGCGCGTAGGCGTAGTAGGACATAAAAATAAAAAACAACCCATAAAAATTAAAATTTTTCATCTAAATTCTCTAATCGCAGAAATTGATATGGGAGCCCCTCGATCCTGGGCCATTTTCTTTTTATTGTAGGAGAAAATCATCGAAACAGACATTTGACATCAGATGTTAAAATTGAAAATGCTCAGATCATTTCATCATTCAGATCATTCATTTCAGATCACGCTCATACTCTGAGCAAATAAGAAACACGAGCAGTTATCTTGAGAACTCTTTGACTGCTCTGAACTAATTTATGAAAACGCGAAATGACAGAATATTGCGAAAACTTGTTGTTCTATCTGTAAGTTGATATCGACAACAAAAAAACGACATCAATAAAAATACAATTCAGTATATAATAAAAATGTAAGTTGAAGTAAGCATAAAACATGTATGTCTCGTTTCATTTGCTGGGTTCATTTGTGCGTGAGCTAAGATTTCTCTCACTCTCTCCACCACCAAAACCATGCAGCGCAGCCGACTGCGCAGCACACACCGCACAAAGTCCATAAAGGGCGACGAATATCTGATGCCAGTATAGATATTTAAAAAATGTATAAGGGCCTTGCGGCCGAACCCGGGACCCGATTACTACCAAATTTTCGAAAAAGTATTGTTTATTGGTTATACACATGTGTTTAAAATTTGAAGAAAATCGGGTAAATTTTTTAAAATTTTTGTTTGGGAGCCCCCCGACCCCGCAGCCCGAGGGGCCTCAAAATTTAATAGAAAGTGTTGTCTCCGGAAATACACATGTGTGCAAAATTTCAATAAAATCGGGCCATGGGAAGTGGGTTAAAAATTGATCGCAAGAATCCACGACAGACGACCGACGACCGACCGACGACCGACGACCCACGGGCAAGTGAAGTTAATATAGAGAATTTAAAAATATTGGTGGCTGACGATGTGCCGCAAAGTTGGATTCCGTAAGGCTCGATGATAGTTTTATATATCAACACTTTATTTTCTAGGCTCAGTTTTGAATTTCTGTTAAGTTTAAATTTTAGTTGGATTTGGACTGATTTTGATTTTATATGTTTACTCCAAGTGATCGAATGCCTAAGTATTTAAAGTCCGAGTTTTGTGGGATGGTGAGACCGCTAATTTTGACTCTGGCGCAATTACCTTTGCTCAGGGTAAATGTAATGTGAGCTCGTTTACTTTAATTCTTCTGGTTTCCAACCATTTTTCTAGGTCGTAGACATAATTTTGAAGGCGCTGCTTCCGATGTTCGGGTCTCTATGAGGGCTGCAAAATTGAGGAGTGTGTGCAGTGGTGATTTGGCTAATAAGAAGTATTAATTTAATACAAAAACTAACCCAAGATACTCCCTTATGGGACGGCTCCTATGTGGCATAGAAACGACGTATAGAGCTTAAATATAGCCGAATAAGCTTCTCGAAAATCTTCAATCCTATGTGTAGGAGGCTGATTTTGTTCTATATCTCTCTCCTCTACCTCCTAGTGGGGGTCCCGGGGCAACTTTGTGTATAAATCCTTATATATCTAGGCTAAAATTGCAAGTGTGAACGGTCTAGCGTTTCTAGTCTAGGTAACGTGGGTAAGCACCCAGCGGTACCGAAAAATGCCCGCTACTGAAACCGACATAACGCCTCGGATAAGTAATGATCGAATAAACACGACTTTTGGCTATTGTACCTGGGCTAAGATTTCTTTCATGAATATGAGGACGCTCCTTGACTCAGGGAGTACTCTACTCCGCCAAACCCTCCGGTAGTCCCCGTGAATCTGTAGTGGGTCTGCTGGCTCGTCACGATCATACAGTGCTACGCCCCAACGAATCCTTCGACTGAGGATGAAAAAGACAACTTCTACAATCAGCTAAGCACTGTATTCAACGCAACTCCGAACGGAGATATCGTGATCGTGATGAGGGACTTGAATGCCAAGGTAGGCAACAACAATGAAGGACTCAAACAAGTGATTGGGAAGCACGGCCTCGACGAACAAAATGACAATGGTGAAAGATTTGTTGATTTCTGCAACACCAACCACCATGTTAGAGTATAAGACCTGCCACAAGGTCAGTTGGGTGTCAACTGACAGGCAATCATCATCCAACCAAATCGACAATGTGGCGATCAGCCGACGCTTTAGGAGCCGTCTTTTAGACGTCCGAAACAGACGAAGAGCCCTTTTGGTAGCTACTGTCCAGTTACGTAATGCATCAGTTCAAAGAATCCGCAAATATCATTCTAATGCATAATAACATCGACCGGCTAAAGATCCCCTCAGTACGCCACCAATTAAGGGATCATTTATCGCAAGGAGTGAAAGCAATCAGCAGCTCACTGCCGACAACCATCCAAGAACATTGGAAGGATGTGAAATTGTTTTCACATCTGGAGCGGAAAGTATTGTTGGTAGAAGCCAGGCAAGGCACAGCACGTGGCTTACCGAAAATACCTGGAGGCGGATTGAAGAACGTAAGCTACTTAAAGCTCGTATTGTAGATAACCCAGCTCCCCTCAACCTTCAACACTCAGTAAAGGTGAGATCGATACCGCGATCAACGCACTAAAGAACAACAAGTCGGGAGGACTAGATGGTATACCTGCAGAGCTTCTGCGTGCCGCTCCAACGACATCAGCAGAGCTGTAAGAGAGCTTGGGAGGCAGAAAGTTTCCCCGACGAGTGAAAGAAGGGAATGATTGTCAAGCTCCCTAAAAAAGGCAGTCTTATGAAGTGCGAAAACTGGAGAGGCATTTGCGTTCTTCCTGCAGCTGCAAAAGTAATAGCCAAAGTAGTACTTGAGCGAATTAAGGAACATCTGGAAGATACACTCGATGAAGAACAAGCAGCTTTCCGCACTGGGTCCTCCTGTGTAGACCACATAAACACCTTGCGGATCATTACTGAACAGTGCGTTGATTTCCGGTAACGACTGTAACTGCTGTTCATCGATTTTGAGAAGGCGTTTGACAGTGTCAACAGACAGTTTATCTGGCTCGCCTTGCGCAGGAGAGGTATACCCGATAAACTAATAGCTATTATTAAAGCAACCTATGATAGCTCTAAATGTCATGTGCTGCATAGAGGAAAGCTGTCAGAGGAATTCGAGGTCCTAAGTGGGGTACGACAAGGTTGGTTGAAACGGAGGAATTCGTTGCACTCTTACATCTCAACTCAAACACTGGACTACGCTGACGACGTTGGTTTACTCTCACACAGGATTATGGCGCTGCACCAAATGACAACAAAGGTGGAAATTGAGGCAAATGTTGCGGGTTTGAAGATTACTGATGCCAAAAACAAATCATCAACCTCGGCACTAACTCAAGTTAACATTGCTGGAATCTTAGGAGTATTGCCTCGACCGAAGGTGGGACATTGTCAACCGAATCAGCAAATCAAAATCAGTGTTAGGAATGATGTCCATGATATAGCGAAGCAATGCGATCAGCTTAAACACCAAGCTGCGACTGTTCCGTTCAAATGTTGAATATGTGCTGTTGTATGGGTGCAGCACTTGGAAGGTGACTACTACTATCACAAAAAGATTACAAACGTTCGTAAATAGGTGCATACGGAACATGTTAAGGGCTTTCTGGCCTAACCGTATCTCTAACGAACATCTTTACCAGATAACGGGTCAGGAACCAATAGGCAAAACCATCCTGATCCTACACACCGAAAAGGCGATAGTTCCGTAACGAACTACGCAATGCAATGGAATCCGTTATCTCAGGATAGTAGAAGAACCGATCGTCCGAGAAATACATGGTGCAGAACGGTTGAGGGGGAGTCACGGCAATTGGGGAAGAGTTGGAGAGAGTTGAAGCTCATTGCCAGGAACCGCACGCAATGGCGCGTAGGCGTAGTAGAAGCCCTAGGAGAGTAATCAGTTTTATTGTTTGGTGTGAGATTTATGTGGAAATTTTGCAGAGCCATTTCTTTTTTGAGTTTTAAAGCATTATGAAGAGCGTTTGACTATCTTGTTAGTTCATATTTTAGGACTGGGGACCTAAATTTTTGCCGTTTTCTTCGGAGGAGTCTTTTTTTCTTATGTAGTTCTTAAATTTCTTAAATTTCGGAAAACGTTTTATAATGCTGAAAGTTTCTTTTGTTAGGAGCTATTGTGTTAAGTGCGGCTAGGGTTATGACTTGATTGAAGTTTGGACTGCTGACTCAATTTCTGTGCTGGATATTAGGGAAATTGATGGGTGAATATGTGCTATTGTATATTTTCTGTATTTAAGCCAGTTTGTATTTTTTATTTGTTAAATTTGCTGAGGAGTTTAGTGGTGCAGAAGTCTTTCTTCACGTTATTATAATTGGGGAATGATCAGATGAGAGCTCTAGACTTAATTCTACAATGAGGTTGTTTCGATTTAGGTAATGCCGAAATCCACCAGGTCTGGAATTTTTTGTCGAGAGATGGTATTGAATCCTACGCTAGATAGTTTCATAGCCTATTACCCTTTGGGCTGATTAACATTGATCTCCAGTAAGTATGTTTTGTGTTGTAGTCGCCTGCTGCCAAAAATCTTTTTCCAAGTGTCTTGAAGAATTGAATGAACTGCTCTTCCGTTATATTCTATCGCGAAGGACAGTATATAGCCGAAATAGTAAATTTTTCTGAAAGTTCTTCCAGGCAGATGAAGGTACTAAGATATTGTTCTTAAAAATGCTTCTTCAATGAACTCTTGGTAAATTGAGGATACCCAGTCTTTAATTTTTTTTAATGACGCAAAAAAGCGAAGTATTTTTCTACTTTATAGTGGTAGTTTATTAAAAAAGTTGGGAGCTGTAATTTAAAAAAAATGCCAAAAAAGATTTTTATGTGCGATTGGTACATTGACAAGACACATATTGTTAAAACTCAGACTGTAAACTTGCGAGTTCCTACTCGGAATGTTACACTTTGCTTTAAAAAACTCTCTCAATACTTTAAATACGTACAGATGTCTCATTGGTATAATTCACTGTTCTATGAATAAGGGCCAACTTTAATTGAAACGATTTTTATAACTGATATTTCTGATTAAATGCTTCAGCGCTATAAAGAGAGGTCCAAAAGTATTTGTAGACGAACAACCACAACTTGTTATTCCATATTGCAACTTTGAGTGAGCAAGACCGTAAAAGATTAAGATCAGACCGACAACAAATGCGATTTAATCTTATGGATATGGTCTTTCTAGTTTAGGTTGTAATCATCTAAGACATCTACATACTTCAATTGATGCACTGACTCAATTTTAAGACAACTAGACGAGCATTGAACTTATAAACTGACCTGAACACTTATGAACTGATAAGCAAACCTGCTTACAGTTGTGAGCATGAAATTAAAGGTTAAAATCATAAAACATATTACCAGATATTTTAAGCAACATTTAGTTTTCTCAACTTATGACCAGCAAACCACAACCTTTAGTTTTTAAAATCTTCTTCGATCTTGGCAAAACATTCAAATGTATTCTGTAATTGGTATCAAAAAACTATATCATCGGCAAAAGCTGTAGGGAAACCATTAAATTTTAAATTAAACAGAATATTAATATATCTTAGGGAAAAAAGACAGCCGAGTATGGAGCCCTATGGTACACCATTTTTTTAAAAAACGCAGTCCGCTAAATGTTCCATTTATATTAACTCTCTGTTCTCTGCAAATCAAATACGATTGTAGCCAGATAAATATTCTTCATCTTAAACCAAAATTATACATTTTATTTAACAATATGTCGTGGTCCATTTGGTCAAATACTTTCGTCATATTAACAAAGATAGCCATGATAGATTTAATAACAGTCATATGTGTGGAACTTGTATACCAAATTGTGTATAGAGTTCTGGTATTTTCGATAGTAGATTAGAACTTATACAAAAAATACACAAATTATTTGGGGTAGGTTAGTTATTGTTTCGAATTGAACCAGACTGCTTGAAAAGTAGATAGAGCTACCGCCAATGTGAATTATTATTCACTATAGGTACTATAGTTCGGAAGACAAAAAAAAGTCGATCATGGTAGTGATGCTGAAAGTTATGAAAATGAAGTAGCAAAGGGAACTAATGCAGCAGATAAGCCAAGAGCTGAAGAAACATTCAGTGATTCCAGAATCATCTGGAATCCAGAGAGGCATTTTGAAACCTTCTACGTTCGATGGTTATACTGAATTTGAAAATATCAAAGTTCAGTTTAAAATTGTAGTGTGTGTTAACGGATGGGAAGAAGAAAGCAGATCTGCTACATATGATTTCAGACGCAGAAATGAGATCCGGAAGGATCCCGAAAGAGTTTTAATTTGCGGTTCAGACACTCTCACACTTAAGAGTTATGTAAAATACAGCTGCAAAATAAGACACATCAGCAAGGAGATCTGATATAGTAGATAAACTTGCAGTTGTTGGAGATGACGGAATAAAGCTTTATTTAAAGACAAAAGCCGAGGCAAAATGATGAATGAAGTATTGGTATGGCCATGGGAGTGCGAAGCTGATAAACCCAATCTGTCTTTGGATTTTTTTAGACTGGCCAAGCTGGAAACTGAGGACATTGCACAAATTTAAGTCCTAATTGAAGAGGAAATCCAAATATCCAAGGTTCACCGTCAGAAGGAGTGCTGAATCTGTTCGGGACGAATAGAATAAGTAATTACCAAAAACTATTGCATACAATTAGGCTTAGTAATATTGTATATAAATTGTGTGTCTCTTAATAGGTGTACTTTATTGGATTTATTATTTATTTATTTTTTATTTATGGAACCGTAAAATAAAAGTTGTATTAAATGGTATATCTTCAGATTCACATGGGATCAATGCTGGCGTGCCTCAAGGATCATCCTTGTCTCCCACGCTCTTCTTGATATATATCAACGACCTATTGTCTTCTACAACCTGTGATATCCATTCATTTGCTGATGATACAACACTATCGGCCTCCATTGAGTTTGACAATCAAAAAGAATGCAATTCTCGCTTGAATGGTTCGCGTGAAAAAATGAATTTGACTATTCTGTCTAATATTCAAATCATTCTTGATTGGGGCATTTCTAACAGAGTAGAATTTAACCCAAATAAATTCCAGTCTTGCCTTTTTTCTCAGAAGACAACTCAACATTATGTTCCTCCTGTTATTAATGGTACCTCTATTGCGAGATCTGATTCACTTAAGTTGTTAGGTTTAAAAGTATCAAGTGATCTTTCTTGGAAAGAACATATTTATGAAATTTCAAAAAGAGCTAGCCAATGTTTAGGCTTCATAAGACGTTGTAACTTCTACTTCACTCCCTCTGAAGTGTTAAGATTATATAAATCTTATGTTAGACCAATTTTAGAATTTAATTCATATGTGTGAGGTGGAGCTCCAAGATCGCATTTGGTTCATCTTGATGGTGTTCAGAATAGAGTTATCCGTTTGATAAACGATGTAACCATTACTTCGTCTCTTGATACTTTGGAGCACAGACGAAATGTAGGAGCTTTATCAGTTTTCTAAAATTTTACAACGGTAAATGTTCTTTAGAAACCCGTTCTCTAGTTCCTGGGCCTTTTCTCAGTAACGTAAACACTCGTTTAAGGTGCAATCAACATAGATTTGCCTTAAAACTAAACCCAACACTTTAAATCATCCTTTTTTCCTAGAGTATCTTCGATGTGGAATCAATTGGTCGAACACGTGTTTCCAGAATCTTATAATCTGCAGGCGTTCAAATTAGCCGTTAACAAGTTCTTGAAGGATGATGGTTAAAGTATTCATAAGTTGTTTCTTAATATATAAAAAAAAAAAAAAAAAAAAAAAAAAAAAAATTGTTTATCAGTATTTTTTAAATTATTTTTATAATTTGTAATATTTTCTAGGTCAAGGTTTTTTGTAGTTTTCCCTGACCATGATTCTTGATAAAAGTATTTGGACTCGCGTCGTTCTAAATTCGTGTTCGTTTTTCGTATTGCTTTTCCAATGAATCAGGGAGAATTCTGAGAAAATAAATTGAAACCGGCTACAAACGTGAAGAATGTGATATATTGTTAATCACATTCTTTCGATTTTTATTTTATTTTGAATTTAATAAAGGGCTTAGCCCAACTTATTGCCGTGACGTAAGTCATTCAGGGAGTCATCCCTTGGCAATAAGTCTCTATATAAAAAAAAAAAAAAAAAAAAAAAAAAAAAAAAAAAAAAAAAAAAGTAAGTTTTTATTTAGAATTGAACTACCTAAAAACTAGGTAGTGCTACCGCCTATGTTAATAATAGCGTTTTAAGTGAATAATAAGTAACCAGTGTGCATTTGTAAATTTTTGATATCTGTAAATAATATTCGGCGCGACCGACCATTGCGGTTCAATGCCTAGCTTCACGCGACCATTTGTGTTGCACATGTATATTTTTTGGACACAAATGGAAGGAACCTACAATTTAAGGCCAGATCCGACCGGCGAATTGAGAAGCTTTCCGTGACAAGTTATTTCTCTCGAAACGTTTGTCGCCAATTCGCGAGAGGTGGGACACCGTGAAAAATACTTTTGGTGTTACTCGGATTCGAACCACGAACCTCCTGCTCAGTAGCCACGCGCATTTCCACTTAGCCACGGCGCCCACTTGCTATTTGTTAATTAAATTTATTATTTGTGAATGAATATCAATGAATGTATGTTGTGTTTTTATTTTATTTTGATAATCAATTACGAACTCTATAAAGCCTAAACTTCATAACAATATTGGCGAGTAAGTTTTCGTTTAAATAATTCTCTTTTTTGATTACAAATTACAAAAAAATAATGAAAGTGTGCGTAAAAGACGGCTTTTGCAGCAACTAATGCGAACAATATGCTTCTAGGCTATCGACAGCGCCTTTAGTGTGTTAAAAAATCAACCCCGGATTATAATACCGTACTCAAGTTTGCGAATTTTTATACTAACTTGTTTTATCTCAAGTAAATCATCTCTCCAAATTTTAAATTTCAAGATATTTGAACAACTTTCTTCCTTACTGGAACTTTTTTTTATTGAATTATTAGAGAGACGATAAGAGGAAAGTTATGGTGGGTGAGTTATTGAGAGCACTCCATGAAAAGGATAGATATAATGCTTACCCGGATAGTATGTTGATACATACAATGGATCTATATATTAATTCACACATCAGTCTAAAGACTTAAGTTTGTTAATTTTGATTTCAAAGAGAGGATAAAGGAGGGAAACTTCCTTTAAATATTTACCAATTTCTTCCGAAAAAATGAACAACTTTTAAGCTATAACTAGGTCTTCCTTTCGTTTAAAGTGATGAATATGCTTGTTACGCTTGCAGAGATTCGGTACCCACACTCCCACAGTCCTTACGATAATATGATGGGACTATAAACCGGAAATATAGTACGTGTGCATGTTTGGTTTTTATATACAAAAACGTTAAAAGAATTCATGTGTTAATAGTAAAAAAGTCAGCACCTTTCGAAGTATTAACTTATCGTCATATTACACCATATACATATACAGTAACCCTTTCTATGGAAAGAAAACGTGCACATTAGGCGTCGCCCTAAGCTTTATTTAATAATTCATGTTAAATTCAGCACTTACGATGCGATCTAATGCATGCGACTGCAGTTCCTATATCCTCCTTAAATTCAAAACGTTGGCGTCGGCAGACAACATCTGGTTGAATTTCTAGCATTCGTGTATTCAGCTTCTTTGCGATTTCATAAGTTTTGTCGGATGGGTTGCTGGTTGCGATGATCTTATGATGATGTTGCCCAAAACAAACAACTCCAGTCATTAGCAACAATGAACAGTTTTCATCAATTCGCACCATATAAAATACGACGGTACTAATCACACCAAAATAATTTTATATGCTTTGAAGATTACCCGTAAATGTAATTTAAATTATGCTCTTCTACACATAAATGGATTTTCAAGTGTTCTCACAGTTGTTTTTAATTCTGTTCAAAATTGTTTATCAAATTTCGCTTAGCGCCTGAGTCATAAGCACACGTTTTCGATAAGTTGTTATAATTGTTAACTTGTGTAGTTTTTGATATTTCATCAATAAGAAAATCTTTTTGAACTTTCGTGGGCAATGATATTAATATCATGAAGTACAGAAATATCCCTAATTGACTTATAAATGAAACAGATGCAAATATAATGTGAACAAACGTTGTCGTTAAGTTTTATACTTTTTTAAATTCTCTATATTAACTTCATCTGCCCGTTGCTGGCTGGCCAAATTTTGTGATCAATTTTTAACGCACTTCCTAAGACCCGATTTTATTCAAACTTTGCACACATACGTATCTCCAATGGCAACCCTATTCTATTATTTCTATTAAAATTTGGGGCCCATCGTCGCTCGGGGTTGGGGGTCTCCCCATACAAATTTTTTTAAAAATGTACCTGATGTTCTTCAAATTTTATACACATGTGTATCTCCAATTAGAGAATTTACATTTACAAGTTTTAATTTTTATAGGCTGCTTTTTTGTGTATAGTGTATGCGAACGCTGTTGAAACAGAGGTACACATTATTTTGCTTTGCTTTACTTTGGTATGTAAAGAATGAAAGAAGAAGTTTCAGGTTATTGTACATGTTGATACCCAAAAATTTTATTGTGTGGGATTTAACTACCGAAAAATATTTCTAATTCTTTAAGTTTCTTAAGATGACCAACCAACCAACTAAAAAATGACCAACGAGAGACACACAGCCTCTATAACCAATTCAATTAACAACCTATTTTGTATTCAACAGAAAAGCAGCAGAAATGTTTATCATCAGCAAACGTAGGCACTTAATTTGTTCAATAACCTAAAAGCGGTTTGCAAAAGATATATCCAGATGCATCCCGTCCATCCTCCAAACCAGCCGCAATACCCGTGTCTAACATTAGACTTATTTTCGGACGTACCAACCAATTCAGATATTCCTTCTTTCCCGAGAGGTTGGAAAACAGCAATTGTCCAGCCCACACCCAAAGAAGCCGAGAAGTCGTCTCCTTCTTCGTATCGACCCATAGCATTTACAGTCATTCTTTCCAAGGTCATGGATACGCTGATTCATTGTGAGCTCATGAAATACAACCAACGGAATCCTTAGTGACTGGCAGTACGGATTTCGTGGGCAGCGTTCTACTCGTGATTTGATGGTATCTCACCGAACAGTGGATCCGTTCTTTGCATCAATTTGGTGAAAGAAAAGCAGTTGCGCTCGATATTTCCAAAACATTTGACAGAGTTTGGCTTTAAATTCTTTTGTCTAAAATGCGTGCTTATGGAGTCGATGATAAACAGCTTGATTGGATAAGAAGCTATCTTTTCGACCGCTCAATTCAACTTGTATTAAACGGTTTCACGTCTAAAGAACATCCATAAATGCTGGCATTCCACTGGTCGCTGTTTTGTCCCAGACACTCTTTCTAATTTTTGTTAATCATCTCTTATCCACAACTTCGAATCCAATTCACTCTTACGCTGACGGCAGCACTCTCAGCTTCTTATATAAGTTGGAGGAATGACCCTCCACTTCTCATTTGGAACTCCAACAACTACATTTATAAAGCAGGTTATATTCTGGCCTGAACAGCATAATAAAATAGCGAAAAATCAATCGTGTAGAATTTAACGCTTCCAAAACGCAATGCTGTCTCCTGTCGTCTAAGTGAATCCCAAATCTCATGCCATTATCCATGAATGGCACTTACACCGAGGAAACTGAAAATCTCGCAATTCTTGGTATGTGCGTTAACGACAAGCTTCGTTGGAATGACCATATGTACCGTCGCCAAAAATGCTGCGAAATGTTTCTAGTCCGGTGCAAGAAATATTTCACTCCCTCTGATCTGGCTACTATCTAGAAGCCCTAACTTTGAGTACAATTGCCATATCTGGTCTGGTGCGCCTAAGATTACTATTCATCAGCTAGATATAGAATAAAAATCCGCGCAATAAAACTTATCGGTGACGAAAATATAGCGAAATCATTAGATTCGCTTGAACACCGCAGGAACGTTTCTTGCTTGTCACTGTTTTATGGCTTCTTCTACCAGCGGTGCTCAAGAGAAATAGCCAGCTGCATGCCACCTCTCCTTGAAGTCAACCACAATACTCGTGGTTCTCTAAATGCTCATCAGTTTACCCTCCAGCCCATCTTCGGACGTACAGTTAAATTCAGGGATTCGTTCTTCAGCCGTACAACACGTATGTGGAATGCTCTGCTAAGCTCTGTCTTCCCACATCACTATGATCCACAGGCATTCAAAACACAAGCTCATAGACATCTCCTCTGTTCTCCTCCTATTCCTTAACGCCCATGGGGCGAACCCTTATACCCTTAAGCGTGCGCGAATTATAAAAAAATATATGTATATTAACTAGTAAATTAACTTACGTTTTCTATAAAACATATCCCTATCCCATCTTAGATTTAAAGAGTGACATCGAGAAATCTGGCTTTCCATAAATAATGAAAAATTTGAATTTGGACATTGAACAAACAAACTGCGGAAGCTCCTACAGTTAAGCCAGCAATTACTACCCACACTATATTAACAATATCTGAAATAATACCATCTTCTCTTGACAAAACACAACAAGATTCTACCACAATCAATTTTTTTAAACAGATGAAAAAATGCAGATGCATTTAAGAGCAGAGGACTTAACAACATCTTAACTTTATTTTTGCTTAACATCTCACAATTGCAGCTAAACCCCAGGGTTCAGGCGTTAACCATAACACCTACATCGAACTTCACTGAAACGCTGTCACTGCGTCTGGATGAACTGTTCGAAATATGGGTTGAGCACTGCATAGGAAGTACTGATAATGTTAAAATGATATTTCGTAATAATTTCTTGGACGACATTTAATAAAAAAATTGTTCGCTTTTGTAAAAACGCTGCGATAATTTAGTTAACTTGCATAAAGTTCAGACCTCGTCTTATTTAATAAAAATTTACATTTGTCTATGTCCTTATCTATAAAATATTTGCCACTGTCACTCAATCACTCAATCACTTACGCACGCACGATTGTGATTCTAATACTGTTACGAATCGAATAATGACATTTAATTCACTAGCATTTAACAGGGACTTAAACCACAGATAATATAATATATATACTTATTTCATTTATTATCTTTGCTTAAACCATAATGACAGTAAGAGGATTCTTAAACTTTTCTTTCAGTGATTCTCAAACTTTTATTTCATTGATTTCAAGAATTTAAATAAAAATTCAGAAATATTTTCGTTGTAAGACAACTGACATTTAATTAAATAACTGTTGTGAGATCCGAGGGGTCCCAAATTTTAGTAGAAAGTCATCGGTGATACACAAGTGTGCATAGTTTGAATAAAATCGATCTTTAGTGGGTTAGAAATTGACCAAAAGATTTGGTCCGACAGGCAGCCAGCCACGGGCACGAAAAGTTAATATAGAGAATTTAAAAAATTACTTGTTACGCGGTTTTTCCCTTTTAACCAAATTAATCATTTAAACAAATATTCACAAACTTTATTTTATAAAAACCAACTAGTATGGAGTTTTGTGTTTGTAATGCTACTTTGTAAATACCCACAATTTTCTACTTATCTATTTAACCGTACCTGATAAAACCGAGCAAAAGTCTTCAAAAGTGATTTTTTTAAATGACCACTAAATATTAAAATCAAAAATTTGTTGTTTTAGGAACCTCTAAAAAATATTATATATATATATATATTTATGTATAAATTCCAAGTAAATATTCAAAAAAAAATTAACTTAAAAAAAAAAAAAGAATTTTACCTGCTCCACGTTTGCTGTTAAAAACGACTGGTGCGCTAGCGCAATGTTACCCAGTTAACTAGTTTGAAGTACGGAGAAGCTGTTCTGAGTCTATTGCATCGCAAGATATATTTTTTTCAGCGTGTAATTTCTTTTGCCAGTAATTATTTTGTTTTCATAGCGTTTTGTTTAAATGTGATAACTATTACATTTATTGTTTTAAATATTTCGATTATAAAGTAATGGATATCTTGCATATTGAAATACTGATACTGTATTCACTTTACTTTGGTATTCCTATGGTGAATCAATCAATGTCCCATTTTCCAACAAAATTCACTACGGTCAATCGATGCAATTGATCACTTTTCTAAATTTCGACTCTTAATGGTAATCTAAAAAGTCTAAATGTAAAGTTGAAATGGTTTGGTATTTTCACAACTAATATACAAATTCTTAAGCTTCTTGGAAGTAGATTTATCATATTCAGGAATCGCTTGAAGCAATGACTTTACTATAAGCCTTATAGCATTGACTGTAATGCTGAGGTTACCATTATTTTCATCAAATCCTACGACAGGTATGTTATTCAAAACAAAGGAAGAAAAAAGTGTCTTTTCGATGTCTTTTTAACGATGTCACTTTTGTGATGGTGTCTGCACTAACTGTAAATGCAGGATGGGCGGGATGCATCTGGATATTTCCTTTTTGAACACCGCGAATATATGCCTTGTAAGTAGTAGACAGGTCTGATGGAGTAATGGTTTTAGGAAACCTAAACATTTTGCTGCATTCTTAGCGATGGCGAATATGTGGTCATTCCAACAAAGCTTGTTGTTGACGCACATACCGAGTATTGCGAGTTTTTCTGGTTTAAATTAAGCTTAGATGATAGAAGACAGACTTGGGTTTTGGAAGCGTTAAATTCTACTCTTCACCTTGTTATACTGTCAAGATCAGAATGGTATGAAGATGGGCATGCAAAAAGCGCGAATTCATATGAAAAGCTAAGAGTGCTGTTGTAAGCGAAATAATGAATTAGATTAGAAGTAGCAGATAGGAGATCATTTATAAAAAAAACAACCCATAAAAATACAATTTTTCATGTAAATTCTCTAATATGTGTTAAAATTTGAAGAAAATCGAGCTAATTTTTAAAAAATGTATATGGGCACCACTCGTACCTCAGGGCCTTACTCCAAAAACTTTACAAAAAATTTTGTCCATCGGAGATACACACGTATATAAAAAGTTTTTTAAAAAGTTTGTTGGGGCCCCATGACCCTCCAAACCCTGTCTCCAAAATTTTTGCAAAAAGTGTTGCCCATCGGAGATACACACGTATATAAAATTTAAAAAAAATCGGGTTAATTTTTTTAAAAAAAGTTATGGGGCCCCACGAACCCGGGCCCGGGGTCTCCAAATTTTTTACAAAAAGTGTTGTCTATCGGAGATACACATGTGTATTAAATTTGAAGAAAATCGAGTAAAATTTTGTAAAATGTTTGTAGGGGAGCCCCCCGACCCCGAGTTCCGAGGGGCCTCAAATAGAAAGTATTGTCACCGGAAATACACATGTGTGCAAAATTTCAATAAAATCGCGCCTTGGGAAGTGGGTTAAAATTGATCGCAAGATTCCACGACACACAAACAGACACACGGGCAAGAGAAGTTAATATAGAGAATTTAAAAATGAGAAAGAGTGTTGGAGACAAAACAGAGCCTTGGGCGTTTATGCGATGAACACTGGATTTTAAACCGTCAAATATGACCTTAATTGAACGGTAAGAAAGGTAGTTACTAGTGCAAATTTCCAGGGTCGTATCAATTCATTTTCGACAAAAGAGCTCGATGCCAGACTCTGTGAAATGCTTTGGAAATATCAACATATAATAAGTAAATGTAAAAAAAACTGACTGCGTCCCGAGCGGGATCTCAGAAATGGCCCATGAAACTGAACTTCTCACAAAGAGGAAGAAGTTATTAGATGTAAGGTATTTGTGGGTATTTGTCCCAGTGTGTTCACAGTCGTTTAAAAACTATATTTCAATGCACAAATGCCACAACACATTTTCTTTAAAATTCAAACAAGTTTATAAAAACATAAAATTAACATAAATTCCTATATAGACTTTTTCTCCTTGACATCTCTCACTATCCATTATATACATACCTATCTGGTCGTATACTTGGGTTTTCGCAACAGGCCCTAAGGAAACAGCTAGGTATCCGACAACAACAAAAATTAGGAAAAGTGTTCAGTAGGCACCCAAATACCCAAAAACCCATAAAATTTTTCATGTAAATTTTCTAAAAGGAATACATATGTGTGCAAAGTTTGAACCGGGCTCATTTGGAAAAATAATATTGGAGCCCCTTTACTTCAAATTTTTTACAAAAACTGCTGTCACCGGAGATACACAAGTGTAACAAATTTGTATGGTAGCCCGCGACCTTGCAGGCCCGATCACTCTCAAATTTCAATAGGACGTGTTGTCATCGGAGATACACATGTGTTTCTAATGTCAAGGAAATCAGGCTAATTTTTAAAAATAAGCACCCCTCGGTGAAGAAAATCGCGTTAATTTAAAAAAAAATTGTTAAGGGTCCTCACAACCCGGGGTCCCCAACATTTTTACAAAAAGTGTTGGCCATCGGAGATACACATATATATAAAATTTGAAGAAAATCGGGTAAATTTTGTAAAATATTTGTATGGGAGCCCCTCGACCCCGAGGACGAGGGTCCCAAAATTTTTATAGAAAGTGTTGTCATCGGAGATATGCATGTGTGCAATGTTTCAATGAAATCGGACTTTTGGAAAATTGATCGCAAGATTCCACGACAAACAAACAAAAAAACACACGGGCACGAGAAGTTAATATAGAGAATTTAAAAATTATCAAGTTATCTTAACAGAATGGGGTAAGTTAAAGGCTTCTCGTGCTTCTGGTAACGACATCGTAAATACATTGACAGGTTTGTGTCACTGCTAGCGTATTCAGTTTTAAACGTAAATTTCCTTCCAATAACAACAGGAAAACACCTCTATATATACAATGGGAAAAAGGCTAAATATTTTTTGGAAACAGCTAAGCTCACCTCAATTAGCACATTTGAACAACATGCATACAAGTAGATATGTATGCTTACATAAACAATAGTCATTTAACATTAGGTAGCAAAAGAACGCAAAAAATTTCTCTTTTTTCTCTCTCTATAATATTTTGTTTTGTTTCGGCCATCTAATTGACCTCTCTTGAAAAATATGTCACATCTCACTTTTACGATTGACAGATTCACACGTCTTCCATTTGGAAATGTTATTTTACCAATTCTACCCACTTTTACTGACCATGACAAGTATCAACATTGAAATTGGAACGTTTGTCAGTCATTATTCGAAGCTTTACAATTATTAACATTACAGTTCGACGTTGACGAATATTGAAACTACCAATAACGATAATGGCACGCTGTCGTTGCGACGTCTCGACGGAAAATCAAAACTGTAATTGACACTTTGACGAATCTCTTGCATTTAAATGCACTTGCAATTACAATTACTATAGTTGAAATTACCAGCTAGATTGCGACAAAAACGGCGGCGTCCGGCGTCAAAAAACTGCGAGTCACAAATGCATTAGTAACAACACCGTTCGATGTGGATATATACAATATATTGACAGGTAATAAAAATAACTTAAAACCGAGTCAGAAACCAATGCACGAGCGCTGATGGAGCACATCAGACCAGACCGGATTCAGAGGAAGCTGCTTGCTTGCGCTTGTAAATACTAGCCAGCTCAATTAATTTCGGTTGCAACTGAACGCTATACGATAAAAATAACTCTCATAATTCATAACACTAAATTTTCATGACAGAATACGTTGTTCGTACTCTTTCAATCTACAACTGAAACGAGAAATTTTTGCATTGTTTTCGCATCTCGCAAGAAATTATTTGAACACTTGGGTTAATACCTTGATAGTATTGCAATCTGCTGAATGTGCGTGCTGTTCTAAAAGATTGTAAGAGAACGTTGACGATTCAAAACCATTCCATCTTAAAAAGGATGGATACTCTCGTTTTTCGTAGTACCCATAAGAGTTTGTCAAAAACGCTTACAAACTCTATAATATAACTTGTAGCTTATGTTAGTGTAGGTATTTTTTCTGCCGCATATTTGGTTGTGTTTTGTTAAAATTTTGTTGTGAGTTTCATTAATGCGAAAGAGACTATAAACATTTTCTCTTAATATTCAAATTATAAATTTATCTACGTAGTTATTCTATGTTAACGTTTCCTCAACGATAGAGCATTTTAAGCACCTGTTTATAGGACGTCTCTTTCAAGTGTACTTTAATCCACCTGTAAGAATGAAATTTATAATACTTAAGAGTTAATGCAATGTTTTAATACAAAATTTTTAAGAGAAGAATTTATTTCATTATATATCTCTTTATAATAACGCATCAGCTTAATATACAATTCTTCTCTTTCAACCCAGCTATGAAAACTCTGTATGCAAATAACACTGAATGTTGGATAAAATGTCAGAATTTGCGTTATTAATTTTTCATTCATAATAATCCATCCAAGCACCATGGTGTATGGTGTGAGTGCGATGTTTGTGCGCAATGGTTGGCTTTGCTTGTCCCATTGTTAATAAAAAAAAATTTTCAGAAGTTTTGGAACGTCATATATATGGATTTTAGTCGGTGGGTGATAAAAAAAACCCTTAAATTATCATTTAAATTTTGTTAAATGGCAGCCTTAAGTAATTAAAAAGACTGAATATAAGTTTGATATATATATTGAAAAATTACAACAAAATATTTTAAACTTTGTTGATACAAGAGAATGTCTACTATACGGCAAAGTATTATATTTAATTGCAATAGAAATGAACTTTTCCAGAATAGGATTATTTAAGGAAACATCCCCCCCTTAGTGTTGAGCTATTGTTGCAATTGTAGGTGGCACAAACTAACGAAATATTTCAAATGTCGCAGAATTAAATTTTGCTAATGTATAATACTATTTTTAAGTTGGTCAAATTTGTGGTAAAATATAAAAAGTATATAACTTCGTAAAGTTTACTTGTTTTTATAGAATACTAAACAGGGCTAGTTTAAAACAAAGTAAGTATTACACAATTGCGTGCATTTCGTTTTCCATTGAAGTTACTTAGAAGATTATATGGAGTCTTGTTTTTGTTTACTGTATTAATATGGATGCAAATACTTGCATAAACGCGTCAAAACCATTCAAATGCTACATTTATGTATGTAATACCAAAAATTTTAATTTCCAGTTATAGGTAGGTATATATTTATATGATACCTAAAGCGCAGTTAATAAGTCTATGCCTATTATTTTTTAGAAAAGGACCGTTTTGGTCGGCTAATACATTTTGCTTAGCAAAAAAGTCAGTCCATACAGACTTTCTAAACTGCATAAACCGCTAAACATAAATATGGTTGCCAGACAGAGTCAAGTTGGATTCTTTTAAAAATTATAAAGACTTCTTCTTCTCTCTGACCCATCTCTAACGGTAATCGAAGCGATTTTCAATAGATACTCGGTTTTGAATAGATACTCGATTTTATTTTTTGCTGTAAATTCAGGAAGTGTTACTTAAAAGCGACGTTAACTCAAAACGATGTTAACTTTTAAAAACTTAAGATTTTTTCGTTTTGTCTTTTGATTATTGAGTTAAAAAAACTTTTATTTCACTTGACGTTTCCCGTCAATCGGTTTTTTTGTTGACTTTTTTTAAGTCCTTTTTAATTAGTTTCTGTTTTTGGCATCTCCCATGTGTCTCATGTCGCTAAGCGCATGTGACGCGTGTGTTGCGTGTAATGTGGGTTCATCTTTAAAATAGTCCCCACGTGTTTTTAACCTCCTAGAGAGTTCAAATTTTGTTAGTAGCTTGGTGGTGGATTAACTAACCTTACAGTTAATTTGGTGATCCTATGATCATCATTCATCACACATCACATTAAAAACTAATTTTTCATTAATCTTCGAAGGGTTACATTACACTTAAGGCCTTTTATCAATTCTTGCACCGAAATCGTTTGGTTCCTTAAAGTATTTGTATATGCGTTCTCGTCTGGTTCCTTGCTTAGTTCTGTGCTGCTTCATGCGTATCAAAGGCCAGAGCATCATCTTAAAGGCAGTGTTCGTAAGGAGGTTTATTGTGAAATTCACTATACAGCAGTGGAATCAACACCGCAATTCCTTGTTTTAATTAATAATTTATTTTATAAATTTTTATAAAGAAAAATTATAAATTCAATCTTTTATGCCCAACGAGTATTAACTTATTCTCAGGTTCATGCAACTTTGCTTGTCATGTTTTATGTCACACCACCTTCGTTTTTAAATAACCTTCAATTGCCAATCATTATTCAATCTATAACCAAAAAAATAGAAGAAGTGGTTTAAAACATGCAATATACCAAACTTCTTAAATACAATAAACTATTTTCGAACATTTCATAATAATAAATTACACACATGAAACTAGCTTTAATTTACCCTTTTTCTACATAATTCAAATTTTTCATACTTCGATGCATTTTTAAATTCTCTATATTAACTTCACTTGCCCGTGGCTGGCTGGCTGGCTGGCTGGCTGGCAAAATCTTGTGATCAATTTTTAACCCACTTCCTACAGCCCGATTTTATTGAAATTTTGCACACATGTATATCTCCCAAGACAACACTTTCTATTAAAATTTGAGGCCCCTCGGACCTCGGGGTCGGGGGGCTCTCATACAAATATTTTACAAAATTTACCCGATTTTCTTTAAATTTTGTACACATGTGTGTCTTCGATGAAAAACACTTTATCGCATCAGATCACGGCAAAGTCTGAGCTCTGTGCTTTGTGAGCAGCGCTGTTCGCTGCCGCTGCGTCATCTGTGAATGATTTTGCCACAAAACGAGCACGCAGTGTGTGTGTGTGTGTGTGTGTATCCCCGATTAGAGAATTTACAAGAAAAATGTTAATTTTTATGGGTTGTTTTTTTTCCTTCAAGAGATGATACTTTTTACAGGCGGGTTTCCTTTAACATACCTGAAGCAAAAATAATTACCTTAGGTAAAAAAAATGTTGTTCATGCGTTTTTAGTGTCGAATTGATGCTTTATTATTAAAATCAATATAGCCAAAAAATTATGTGGGAAATAACATTTAATGCGGCGACGTTATATGCGTACATACTGTGTACATGAAACATCATATTGAGAGTGTTATCAGAAAAATAAGCTTTATTATCCAACGTTGCTTTAGTTTAAATATTAAATAATATTTACTTTAAAAAATAACATTCACTTTACATTTTAAAAAATCTAACTTTTCAATTTCTAGGTGATTTTCTTTGTTATAAAAAACTTTTGAAAAGTGGTAGTAGGTATTTTAAAGTCGTATTTAAAATCTATATTTAAAATAATTTCGCTTGAGCTGAAGAAATTTGTGGGTTTTAATTTCCGTGCTAATATAAGAGGAGTAAAGGGTAAAGCTTCCTTTAATAATAATAATAATAATATTCGGCGCGACAAACAGTTGCGGTCCAAAGACTTGCTTCTCGCGACCATTTGTGTTGTGCATGTATATTTTTCCACACAAATGGAAGGGACTAACAATTTAATGCCATATCCGAAAGGCGAATTGAAAAGCTTTCCGTGACAATTTATTTCTCTCGGATGTTTGTCAGGCATTCGCGGGAGATGGGACCGTGAAAAATACTTTTGGTGTTTTCTGGGTTTCGAACAACGAACCCTTTGCTCAGAAATCCACACCACGGCGCCCACCTTTACAGGCTCAAAATTTTTGTATTTTCTTAATTGAAGCATATAATTAATAAATAAAAGCACTAAAAATAAATAAAACAAAACACTTTACAAAATAATAAACAACACAAAATTTGACATGGAAAATTAAATCTTAGTACATATCAAATTAGATATGTAAATCAGTATCCAAAAAATTCTGATAATTGATTTTGTGTGAGAGATACGAAGAAATCATGAAAAGAGAGACACAAACCAAAGGTGCACAATATACCGATTCCCCGAAATTTTCTCTAAAAGCTTATATGTCATTCATAATATTTACCCTAAAAGTATACATTAAAATGAAATGATGGTTGCAATACTTATTAGTAGATCCTAGGTTGAAACTTCTAATAAATATTAAGTTTTTAATAATTATTTTTCTTATTTATCTTAAGATTTTACTAATTATCTTAAGATAAATCATTTCATTTTATTAATTAAATAATAAATAAACAAAAACTTTTTTAGATAAACACTTTTATTCAAAACTAGCGGAAATACGCAGCATTGTCCAGATGTCCCCACCACACTGTCACCGCCTTCCTATAAACGGATGGACGGCCTTCGATAAAATTTCATTTTTATATGTTAAGATAGCGGAAATACTCAGCGTTGCGTGGCAGCCCCTACCACACTGTGACCAACCATGCATAGGTACATACAGACATAGTTTCATTTTTATACATTAAGATGGACTAAAAGTAAAGAATATTTTTTTGACAATATACTTTCACTAAAAATAAAAATGACTAAATGTTTCAAGTTCATGTCTGACAATTACAGAGATTTCTCCTGATGTTGCAGCAGTATTTTGCATGACTTTCTCTATTCAAAGGTTAAAGAAGCCTGAAAAATGCATCACATGAAGATTTCTGATCATTTAATTTTTTAATAAATTCTTTTTTGCTCGAACTCCTCGCGGGAACTCCTAAAATAAATTAGTGTTATCATTTGTGTAGTGTGCTTGTTACCTAAGACAATCTGACAATTTTTGGAGGTCTGCATGTCAATGATGTTTAGTACCTCCCATACACATTGGCCAATAAATTTCACTATTTCCATTTTTCTTTTGATATTGAACCGAATTTTTGGAATTTTTAAATTTCCACCGTACAGCTTTATTGAGAATTTTAATTAACACCATAGTTAGTACACGGCGATCGAGAACATTATAAGAGAGTATTTAGCGCGGCATAAGACAAGGGCAAACGATCGAAAGAGATGAGTTATGTCAAAAAACACCCTTAAAAATAATAACAATAATGCATTTACTACTATGCAAATAATGCAAAGACCGGGAGTGATGGTGATCGAAAAGTTGTTAAGCGACTCTACATCCGATACTGCAGTAAAGATACTCGTATACCAAGACAAATTGACTGCAAGAAATAAGTCGCTCCTATTGAGTGTTTTAAGGTATAAAATTTTTTAAGTGATATGAAAAACACTCGTAAAACGTTGGTATTTATTGACCAGAGGCTAAGTCGCGTTGGTGGCGGCTGTATTTGTATTTTGTGACAATCACTGCGGAACTGTTAACTGAGATAACGATCTATAAAACTACAAACCCGAAAATAATTTTGTTTTAACTTGATCGTTTTTTAAGTGCTCCTCTATACACGCATATGCAAACACTTTTTTTAAAAAGAAGTCTTTATGGTGATTAATACAAAGGCAGTTTGACGATGTGCAATGACTTTAAACATTTATAATTAACGATCCAACAAATGATTGCATGTTATACTATTATAGGTAAACTATAAATACACTTAAGTATTGTCCTCAAGCGAAGTGCGAAGTAGCTATTTTAAGCAATCAATTCTATTTTTGTAGATACGAAATGCAAGGAGATCAATGATGTGCCATCGCATCATCTGTCGAGCGTTTTTATTATATGATAGGATACATTTTTAAAATGCAATTACAGCGCTAGTGCATTCGTTGCATACTCGTTTTTCCATAGAAGAGCTACAGAATTAGGTTTTTATGTTAAATTTATATTATCGCGAAATGTTATAAAAATTATTCATAGCCAAATTTTTTGATTTAAAAAGAACAAAACAGGCGAGAATTATGGCCGCGTTAATCTTATATATTTATAAAATAGAGAATTTATTTGTATATTTGTGGCTAACTAACTCTGGAACGCCTTGACCAATTAGAACCAAACGTGGTAAACATATTAGTTACTATCAGGAATCAAATATAGGTGGTTGGTGGTAGCACGTTTTTTAGCTGTGAGAGGGGGCAGCCGCCTCCCACAGCCAAAAAACCTGCTACCCCCCCCCCCGCCATGATGCAGTTTTTGGTATCGCAGTGATGAATAGTGTGAATAGTAAAAACCTCCTAGGGATGAGTTATTATCGCCACAGGGGGGATGGTGCCCGATATTAGTGCTGATTCTATGGTTTTCAGGGTCACTGAGCGCTGAGTTGTATGGTGATGGAAAGACAACTCTAAGGGGAATGGGGTCGATAACTAAGAGGGTGGGTAACCGATATTAATCTCGATTCTACTGTTTTCGGGGTCGTTGAGTTAAATGGTGATGGTAAGACGGCTCTATGGGATGGGGACGCTAACTTAAGGGGGGGGGTGACCGTATTGGTGTCGATTCTGTGGTTTACTGGGTCGCTGAGTTGAATGGTGATGGTAAGACACCTCTAGGGGAATGGGGTCGATAACTATGAGGGTGAGGTGACCGATATTAATCTTGATTCTATTGTTTTCGGGGTCGCTGAGTTAAATGGTGATTGAGCGAAGAGGTTCCTGCTCGGAAAGTCCTTAGCGGTAGTGTTCATGGTGATGATGATGATGCATAATTTTTATTTCTAGCAGACCTAATTGTCGTCAACAAAGCGCTTAAGGAACTGCCTCTTCCATAAAGCGCAGTAGGTCGCCACGTCTGGAGATCGTCTGGAGATTATGGAGTTGACATTAGTAGCAGCTATTTTGAGTGCTATGCATCTAAGCTCGGACATTCAAAAAACTACATAGCAGATCTTTAATGGAGTTTACTTTTTGATCTGCCACATCTTTGGCAGTATTCACATTATTCTCTAAATGTTGATTTGAAGATTATGAAACAGTATGTGAGCTACTATTAGTTTGTGTTGTGCCAGCAAATAAACTCCCTTTTTAACATAATTTTCAATATACCTGGTATTTTGAATGGTAGTTGGGTATTTAGTGTTATTTTTTGGCTTAAAGTAATTGTTGACTAACAGCTTCTGCAGACAATTTCTCGGAACATGCAAAGCCTGGCACTTAACACATATGGACTCAATAGCAATTATACAAAGTAATTACACAAAGTGTGTCCGAATCGCTGATAACGGTAACGTGTTCGTTGCAGGTACGTCCTTCTAAAACTCGAGAACCGCTGGACCGATTGACACCAAACTTGCAAATCTTTCAAGGCACTTGGGTCCGACGGGATTTCCATGTTTATGTTGAAGAAGCTACATAACTCCAGCCTGGATTATGTAGCAAAAATCTCTAACCTAACCATGGAAAACCTCACCTTCTAGTTTTAAATCCTGGCAAACCCGCCCACGAAGGATCGTCTTATAGACCAATTTCGCTGCTATCCCCTATAGCCAAAACTTTAGAGACACTCATCCTCCCCAGTCTTCATCAACACTTGAGTCTCGCCTCCCAACAACATGGCTTTAGGAAACATCGCAGAACTACTACCGCCTTAACGGAACTGACGTAACACATTGCAGACGGTCTTAATCACCGTCATTCGCACTGGCGCACTGCTGTCGTTGCACTCGACTTGTCCAAGGCTTTCGACACGGTTGACCTCCTTACTCTCCTACAGGACATACTGAATTCCACTCTCCCCGACTCCATCAAAAGGTTCCTGTCAACCTACATAAATGGTAGGAGCGCATATGAGGAATTCAGAAATTCCTGCTCAAAGCATCGGAAACTTAAGATGGGAGTCCCAAAAGGAGGGGTCCTCTCCCCCATCTTATTTAATCTCTATGTCTCGATGCTTCCTACTTCCCCTACTGTCGTTAAACTGATCACTTACGCTGATGATTGCTCTGTTGCTGCCTCCGGTGCAGATGTAAACGAGGTCACACTTAGGAAAAATTCCTACCTGACAGAAAAGAAAAGAAAAGGAAACTCCACCTCGCTTCCCAAAAATCATCTGCTACGCTGTTCACCTCTTGGACTAAAGAAGTCAAGCTTTCACTTGACATTCGTTATAACAACGAAACTATCCCTACAGTCAAAAACCCTAAAATTTTAGGAGTCTTATTCGACAACCTCCTTACCTTCTGTACAGCACACAGCTTTAGGGGGATGGGGTCGATTCCTGTTGGGTAGGTGACCGTTATTAGTGTCGATTCTATGGTTTTCGGTGATGGTAAGATAGCTCTAGGAGGATGGGGATTTAATTTAAGAGATTGCAATTACCAGTAAAACTTGCATTATCGATAACGATCAACAAGTCGGACAGTTTATTAATTATTGGAGTATAGATTTGAGATTTGAGACAACTTTATTTTGCTTGCTCTGGGATGGGTTGACCTAACTATTTATTTATTCCTTCTCTTGAAGGTGAAACTAAAAACTGTATACAACCAAGTTTTGTTTTAAATTAATATTATGTATTTTTTAAAATTTTATTTTATAATTTTAATACTATAGCAATAATTTAATATATATATTTTGGTTATAAAAACTGCAATTTTACCTTATAGATAGATATCATTATTTTTTCTACCCCTGCCTAATAGAAGATTGGGATGAATAAATACCTGGGCAACACCGGGTATATATATTCGTCAATATTTATTAACCGCACGATTTAATTAACTAATTAACTCCGCCTTGCTGCGATGGTAGCATGCCTGTCCCAAGCCCGGGTAAAGGAGGAGGATTTGAGGCAACGGACTAGACCTATCCTCAATTAAAAGGTATTCCTAATTCAAGGCTGAACAGCTTTCGCCGATGAATGCCTGGCTAAGATGAAGCTTAATTTCAAGTAAGCGGACCCCGAATACATGACAACCTTAGGTTTAAACCAGTCTCTCCATGGCAAACCGGTCTCTGTCATGAGTGATCCTTTTTCCCGTATACTCGTGGGTATCAACATTGATAGTAAAATAAATATTTATGAGAACGATGCACTTCAAACTGCATAAACCTCGCGTCCTGCTGCTGGGCAGCAGCAACGGGGTGGATTATTCAAAATGAACTCGCTATAGAAAAGGCGGCTAAGGCATGCTATACGCATTGGCAAGGGTAGAGAGAGTGCTCCCAAATTTGCCAAAACCGCTCCCGTAAACAACGTGAAACTAAGCGTGTTAGATCTGGGGATCAAACTCCACCCAATTCAGGAGCCAAGAAAGTCAAGGCGGGACCTACACCTGACATCCCCACGTTCAGTCAAGGGGTTAATGTTGTCAGGTTGGATGTCGTCCCTACAGACCTGACTACACAGCCCCTAACTAATGAGAAAATTGGCACATGGAGATTGGAACAAGCTTCTTCAAGATACGATCCCCATTCTCCGGACTGGAATCTTTATAGGGGACTCCTCTGCAAGATAGATATGCTTCCTGCACATATCGAGTTATCGTAACATTTACTGGTGGAATGACTAGCTAGCCAAATTTAGGAAGAAAGTTAGAAAGCTTTTCAACACTTCAAAACGAGATACGTGGAGGAAATGCTGCGAAAACATTACTGATATGCCATTAGCGGCACGAATCCATAAGGCACTCGTCAAGGATCAGAAAAATTGTGTAGGTTTACTAAAAAATACAGATGGTAACTACACGTCGGACCGTGAGGTCACAATTACCTTGAACATTACTTCAAGTTCATTTTCCCGATTCGTCTACTTATGTTTTACACACATACCCTAATGCTCGTAACCATAGGGCCCGCATTGACAGCAGGGTAAATGTTTATCCGGAAAAATATTTAGTCCATATAAGCTTCAATGGTACGTAGGCTCCTTCAAAACATTCAAAGCCCCCGCTGGTGATGGCATTTTTTCAGCGCTCCTAAAGGAGGCAATAGACCTCATCCTGCCAGGTTTGATTGCGTTATTTAGAGCCAGCTACAATTGGGGTTACATTCCGTATACCTGGAGAAAGGTAAACGAAGTCTTTATCCATAAACTAGACACTAGGCCTAGTGAGCTGACTAAATCATGCAGACCTAAAAGTCTAACGTCATTTGTTCTCAAATTATGAACAGACTTATTGATGTTCATATTAGAGCTTGGCTAGATACCCTCTACAGTCAAGTCAGTATGCATACAGAAAATGTAATAATACAGAGGGCGCTCTTCACTCTCTAGTTAAAAAGACAGAAGGAACTTTTCGTTCTAACAAAATAGCTCTGTGTGCTTTCCTTGACATTGAGGGTGCTTTTGATAACAATGGCTACGACTCAATAGCAAGAGCAATCAATAGCAGAAATATCGAGGAATCGACCAACCAATGGATAAGGGCCATGCTTGAAAGTCGAGTTATCCCTTTCTCTAAATGGGTAGTATCTGTGTTGGTGACGTGCCACTAGGGACTTGTGGGCCAGTAGGTGCCTCTACGACATAACTTGGGGTCTAAATGTGAAAATGATACATTGGATGTTGTACTACGATGGTGACACCTATAATCACGTACGCGGCCATCGTTTGCTGTCATGCGCACCTACCCTAAGTCCGTATTAGAAGCTGTTGCAGGGCTTTAACCACTGCAAATATTCCTTAGGTGGACGGTGGCAAGATGCGCTATTAAGCTGCAACGAGAATACGTGTACAAAACAGGTGACTATGTCTTCTTTTCTTTCCTTAACTCCGATTGGGAGCAAAGGGCTTCTACAAATGCCCGGCAACGAACTCGATTTATTGCCTGAGGGTTCAAGAGACGCCACTCTGTCCCCTGGGATCTTGCTTCCTCTTCTATTGTCCTTTTCCATGTCTTGCTAGGACGCCCAACTCGGCGGCTTCCTTGTGGATTCCAGTCGAGCGGTAGTTTTGTAATATCGTCCGCTGGCTTTCTCAAAGTGTGGCCAATTCAGATCCATTTTCGTTGTCTGATGGTGATCGCGATGGCTTCCTGCTGCGTTACTCTCCACAAGTCTTGATAGGTGATAATGTCCGGCAAACTTATTCTCAGTATCCGCCTTAAGCACTTGTTGACGAAGACTTGGAGGCGCGTCGCAATTGACTCTGAGACTTTCCGCGTTTCGCAGCCATACAAGAGTAGGTACTGAGAGAACGTTAGATCTGAAGATCGTTAGCTTTAAATTCCGGGAGATTTGCGAGGAGTTCCAAATATAATTTAGCATACTATAGGAGTGTCGCGCCTTGTTTACACGAGAGCACACATAGGAGTCAGCACCACCATTTTTTGACATCCAGCTGCCCATGTAACAAAATTTATCGACTTCCTCTATCTGATGTCCGTTAATCGAGAGATCACATGTGCCATTAGTGTTAACGCGAAGTAATTTTTTTTGACTCGTTAATTTGTAAACCCTATTTGATAGCGTGAAATTCTAGTCAGTTTAATTTTCGCTCCATGTCACCTAGCTATTTTAATAGGAGACAGATATCATCGGCATAGTCCATAGAGCTTACGAGCGAGTTGGTAGACTGTGCTGTATTGTCTTCTATTAGCGGCTTGCTGTGCTTGTGTTGCGATGTAGCTTAGCCATGCTCGTTTTTCGTTCCTAGCTGAACGGCCAACTTGCCGGTCCAGATCCCTATACTTCCGCGCTAATGCACTTCGCTCGGCAACCGAGGCCGCGTTTAACTCTCCATAAAAAAATAGAAACTCGCCGGTAGATTATCGTTTTTCCCCTACTTCAGGCCATCTTACCTCACTAAGACCAATCTCTAGATAGTATTTACGAAATTCTTTTGTTAATTGTGCAAGCATTCTTGTCTTGACGAGCGTGCGAATGATCCAAGTTCCAATAAGTATGCTTTTCCGTGGTCCAAAGGTCATTGTTGATAAATTCGATATGTATCCAAAGATTGTATTAGTTTCAAGAATCAAGGTGACTATGTGGGACATCTGAAAGTTCTTGACTGAATTCCCGAAAGAGATATGTTTCGTACACTCTTTTGGCAGACTATTTGAAGGCCGCTTAAGCTCTGGTATGGTACACAGAAGAATCGAAGAAGGAATCTGGAGTCGGAGCTGGTGTTTTCGGACCCAACTCCAAAGTATCGATACCAATGGGTATGTGTACGGGTTTTCAGGCGGAACTCCATGTCATTGAAGTATGCGCTATGAATAACCTAGTAAAGGTATTATTGGCGCTACGATTAATATCTTTTCAAATAGTTAGACAGCACTGAAAGCGTTTTCGTCCGACATAATGGACACAAAATCAGTTAAATGCATGCCGCGATGCACTGCAATCCCTATAACAGGGTGAAGCTCGGTTGGGTCGCTAGTCACCAGGTATTGCAGGCAACGAATATGCAGATGAACTAGTCAGGGTGGATCGGCATCTGCGGTCTTAGTATCGGAATCTTACTGTGGTGTGAACTGGGCTACCACCACAGCAATGATTAATAAGTGGGAAAATAAACTTCGTGTAGCCCATTGGGCTTAGACAATCCAAACGATTAATCAGGCCCTTTTGCTATAAGAAAATCCTTGATCTAGACAAGTATAGCATCAGAAAGCTGTTGAACTTTCTCACGGGTCACTGTGGCTTGCGATATCACCTTAGCAGCATAATCTCGGCTCAGACACTGAATGTAGATCCTGCTCGGACGCTTTTTACGCTTTTTAATAAACGATTTTTAAGGGGGCCGTGGCTCAAATGGTTAATGCGTTGGACTTTAAATTTTGAATACCTGAAAATCAACAAGCTTTTTCGCGATCTCACCTCTCGCAATAAATGTCTGACAAACTTCCGAGAGCAACTGTAATGGAAATCTTCTAATTCGTATTTCGGATACGGCTTCAAATTTTAGGTCCCTTCCATTTGTGTGCAAAAATATAACACGCACAACATAGATGGCTGATGCGAGAAGCTATAGCCTGGATCACAACGGTCTGCTGTGCCTGCGGAATACATATATGTTCTAACCATGATGGTGTAAATGTATAAAAATAAATTCTTTCGGAAAACGATCGCCAGCTAACATAATATTAACATGAGGAAGATGATACATGTAATGAATAAGTTAATGAAAACGGAATTCAAGTGCTTGAATACAGAGCTATAGATAACAGAGCTGATGTGAATATAACACCACTCAAAAGTGACGTTTTAATTTAAGAAACGCACAGGTTAAGTTTTTATTGGTTTACTTTTTGACAGACCACCTGCGTAAACACCAATAAAATACAAGTTTATCAATAACACATCAAAATCGATTAGCGATATACTTCTCAGTGTTACTTGTGTGTGTAGACATGTGTGTACGTCAACATTAACTATGCAATTGAAAACATAATACATGCTGCAAACTTTTTATGCTTCTTTTAAGCTAGTGAAAGCTACATGACATACTGTACTCATCCCCCTGATCCATTCCGTCATTCATCGTTCATCATTCGGTTAAATGACCATTAAATGTGTTCAATGTCGCCATGATCCATTCAAAAGTGTATCGCACCCATTCATTGTCTTGACCAAACCTATCCATTCATCTATCTATGCGAGCATTCATCAAACCATAAATTGACTCCGTTCCCTTTGTAGTCTGCTCGAATCCTGCAGTTGGACCGTCTGTAGTCTAACACTTTGCAAAACTCAGTAACTTCTGAGTAAGCATTGCCCGCGAACCAGCTGAATTTTTGTATGTATGTACTCTGATGTCATTTTGGTTCACAAGCACCGAGTGTCATCATCGCTGATGGGATGCAACGCTCAGACTACGGGGCGCAGAGCCATTCATCTATGTGACGACTGACGGACGACCAAGTGAACAAAAATATCACATCCCAACATATTACACATGACTTAAATTGCCGTCATATCCTGCGTTCTCGCAGTCCATTTATTCCGAAATGCATGACGCTACTGATGCCGCCGATGATGACGATGATGACGATGATGACTGCGTGGCGGCCCTACGCAACTCACTCCCATTCTGCCGCAGTGGACTCGAACAGCGAATATTTATGTAGTTACAACAGAGTTATCACTCAGATGCGATATACCTACTGTAAAATTACTGAAGCATATACGGATGGTGCTGGAGCTTGGACTGCTGGCGTACGCCAAGTTCGGGTGAATAAAGCGAATGGTCTGATAGCGAATGCAAGTTTGCTATATCAGTGAAAACCCAATCTCATAAAAAACGAATGATAAACACTGGCGGAATTCATCATTCATGTGATTTTGCAGGAATATAATGCTATTGGAGCTTTCGCGTAAACAATTCAATCCATTCAAGTACATTGTTGTGCGGTGGAAATGCGGTCATTCGAGTAGATACAGCATAAACCGCGTGGAGTCATCAAGAGCATTGATGTTAGGAAAACAATAACGATGACGAGTAGTTGGTTTTCTATGTCTGGCTGGCTGGCTAAACAATTAAGGATGATTCTGTAGATACCCGTTATGGCTCACAGTTGTGTTGCTTGTCCAATTTTTAAAAGATTCCGTCAGCCAGTGCTCGTAAATTATTTGCAATTATTATTCATGTATGCGTTGGTAATGGTCTATTGACGAGTCGTAGAGGACATATTTGGCATTGCTTTAGCCACCATCAAATATGTTGGTCATATATATTTTTGGAATAATAACTATAAGTGAAGAGATAGACATCAAATTCTTCTATAAAAAAATATAAAGGACGCTCGTCAATTCTGAATGTATGTATCTTATTATTCGAAAAATTTATTTTCACTAAATTTATCTTTTTTTTAAGAATCAAACTGCTGGATCTTGCTTTTGTTGTTTGATCTTACTTGACAAACAATCAGATAGGATCAATAACTGGTTGATTTTATATAAATAGCAATGGTAACCTATACAATGAACCAAAAAATGTTATTTTGCAAAACAATAAGATTTAAATTAAGCCGAATTTGACTTTATGGTCTCTCCCCCTCTGTTATAAGAATTTGGTTTGTAATTAAAATAAATCGTAGTGAACAGTATACATACCCACCCCACTCAACATCACCCAACTTCTATCACCGACCCCAAACCCAATGACAAAAAAAATGTAGCCTACCTGTGCATTGGTGTAACTCTGATCAAAATGGATCCAGTAGTTCAAAACTAGCTAAAATAACATGTGTTACCCCCGCACTTCCCAACCACACTGACTGCAACCACACTAACCCCAACCCAACTGACCACCCTCCCACTGACACCATCCCAACACTGACCCCCACCACTGAGTCGACCCACCACTGAAAGAAATTACAAGAATTCCATGCAGTAACTAAACGCTCAACGTAATATCTTTACCGTAATAAGCCATTCAGACCAGCGGTCAGCATTCTCGAATGTAGAATATATGCCAAAATGACAATATTTTGCTCAGCAGGACAGACGAATTACAAACAAATTGAAAAATTCCGCTCTAGTTATTAATAAATGAAAATATATGCCTATATCATTTTAGCATTCACAATAATAATAATAATTAATTACTACTACTACTGCGAAATATTGAACATAAAAATAAATAAATGCCAAACAGGAAAACTTGACGACCGCTGAATATCTGCAATGAACCCAAAGTCGCACAAATAATTCAAACACACAGCGCGGATCAATACAGTAAACGAACAGACGGAAATATTCCTTCAAATAAAACAAAAAAAAGAATCTATGTACAATTTACATACTCGTGGCAGAAAAAAAATTGTTATAAGCACACGCACATATGTATATGCGAGCAAGTTATAGTTATGCACTATTTCTAAACAGAACAATTAATCTCTAATTAT
Source organism: Nephrocerus scutellatus (assembly GCA_947095585.1). NCBI lineage: Eukaryota > Metazoa > Arthropoda > Insecta > Diptera > Pipunculidae > Nephrocerus > Nephrocerus scutellatus. The sequence goes on along the minus strand of OX352764.1, from coordinate 66,667,926 downwards.
CCCCGAGCAGCTGTCATAAGCAATTATAAAAAAGTATCTAAATGAAAACGAACAGTCATAGGCGCATTTTGATGGTGTAGCTATAGATGCTGGTGGTGGCGGTATCGTGCTCGAAACACACGAGCAATATTCAAAACGCCAGTATCGCTCTGTCTGTCTCTTTGTCTGGACGATCGTCAACGTAGTGCAGCGCCCTTCTCACTGTGATGAGAATGACTGTGGGTTGTGGTAGACCTACAAAGTGCAGATCCCCATTCTCCCCTAGTGCATGACACAGCGTCGCGACACATTTGTTTTTATTCTAATGATATTGCTCGAGCAATTCACAACAACGTCAAACAGATGCATGCTTGGGCAGAAGCTGGTGTCGACCTCATCATCGTTTACACTGATCTTATTATGACATGAGACATAAGAGTTTAGCGCAGAAACTATGTGTGTTGTGTTAAAAAAAATTAAAAATTTGCCAAAAAAATAATAAACATAAACTTCTGCATGACACCTTCCAAATAGAACCGACACATCCGAGTGGTTACAGCGTGGAGATGACTTTGATGATCGCGTCAATACCTCTTATAAAAGCATTGTATAGAAATTTCGTCGGCCGATTATAACATTGTAACTGTATGCGCGCGGTTGAATGTTATTCATTACTAAAACAACAAACAGTGAAGAATCATTTCATATTGTGAACACATGTTTTTAAAGGTCAATCAGTTTCGAATCAAAAAGATGTGTTAGCATGGAGGAATATATGTAGAGGTGTCAACTCCATACGCAACGAATACGGTGTTAGTAATATTATATTATTACATTAACTTATAATTGAAAATATGTTTATTAAAAAACAAATTGTCTTTGTAAACGAAATTTACGCAAAAAAAGCGAAGCAACACAAGCTGTAACCAGTCAAGTTTTAAAAAGCATAGACGTTTTTAGTTAATGACTAATAAGAACAACAATTACTGCATAGTGTTTTTGGGAGATTTTTTTATAATTCGCGCACGCTTCAAGGGATTTGCACCCTTATAATAGGCACAGGAACAGCGGGGGCTTGGAAATATTTGGATAGAAGAGGGAAAGAAAGTGTTGTGGTGGGTGGAGTTGAAATCACACCGAGCAATCACAAACTAGAATATTGTGCTCTTATAATCACATTGATGGCTCTACATCTTGATACATAAAATCAGCCGTACATGTAAATACACCAGTATACGACAAGTGTATTTAAGCATATATGATTGAAGTTAGCATTGATGTAAAAAATAGATCGTGCGCTATTATTCTTTTGACAAATTTGCAACTGTAATTTTTTGACATTTTAGTAATAAAAACTATCCGGTTAACAAAAATGGAACGATCACTTGAAAAACGCATTCAGTTAGTTAATTTTTACTTTTCACTATAAAAACGATAAAAATTTCGAAAGCCAGGTCAAGGTTCGAGCAAGGTCAACGGAAAAATTAACCGTTGTAGCTGTAGGGTGTAAAAAACACCTAGTTTTTCCGTTCCAAGACGTTCACAGAATTTGGGTAATTCACAAACCAGTTTGCACCCTATTTGGCACAAAGGTCTTGGCCTTATGGCTTAAAAAGTCCAGCTTATATAAGAGTTAAAGCCAGCAGACCATGGACGTTCTTTGATTGGGTGTTAGAAAAGCAAGAAAATAACCACGTTTTTTCAAGCGACGAGGACCATTTTTACCTCTGGCTATGGGAATAAGCAAAATTGTCGCGTCAGTGTATCTTATACGCCGGCGTGCAAGGGTGTGCTGCGCATCACCACTTGCGCAGAATAAAACAAAAAACAACCACAGCAAAGATCAAGAAAAATAAAAAAAACATCGTTTTGGGTGTACGTGTTTTACTAGTACAAAATATTGTGTGTGGTTTCCGTGTATCCTCTCCCCAACAGCGCAGCTTAAGAACCTGTGAAACAAAGTCTTCGTATGTCTTGCATGCGACTCGCAATTTATGTCCGTAGTGATGTTGCTTTTCAACTTTCACCATAATTCAACCAATGTTCCAATCCGGAATTTAATTTCGTATGGCTTGAATTTAAGGTACAAAATCAAAACATTCACTAAAGTTTTATTTATAGAAGCGCCAACCTAGACAGTAATTCAACTCATAACGGGTTCAAAGCACTGTCTGTTTCAATTTCAAGAATTTTCACACTATATCGCCATATATTGAAATCATTATTGCGGCCAATTTCAATGTACGCAATTGTAGGTGGGTTCGCCATTATGGCCAGACAGCACCCAAAGAAAGATGTTTTGAGATATTCGTTGAGATAAATGACCTTGATAAACTTGTAAATGAGCCTACAAGAATGGCAGACATTGCAAATCATTCGGCCAACACCCTTGATTCGTTCCTTACTTCTCATCCTGATAAATTCTCTGAAACACTCGCTATTCTTTGTATGTGCGTAAACGACAAGCTTTGTTGGAATGAGCACGTATTCACCGTCGCTAAAAATGCTGCGAAATGCTTCCTATCACGTTGCAAACATTTTTTTTACTTCGTCTGATCTGGCAACTATATGCAAGGCGTTTATTCGCTCCAAACATGAGTACAATTGTCATGTCTGGTCAGGTGCGCCTAAGACCACCTTGCACCAGTTAGATGGAATACAAAAAAGAGCGTTAAAGTTGAATTCCCCCTCTTCTTGAATTCAGCTAAAATACTAGTTCTGCTCTAAATGCTCATCAGTTTGCCTCAATCCAATCGTCGGTAGTACAAGTTAAGTTAGTTAAGTTCAGAGATTCATTCTTCAGCCGTACAATACGTATAGTGTTCTGTCAAACTCTGTCTTTACACATCGCTATGATCCACAGTCATTCAAAACATAAGCTCATAGCAATCTTCTTTTTAAATTCTTTATATTAACTTCGCGTGCCCATGCCTGGCTGGCTGGCTGGTGCGTAGAATATTGTGACTTTTTTTTAACACACTTCCTTAAGCCCGATTTTATTCAAACTTTGCGCACATGTGTATCTCCCATGACAATACTTTCCTTCCCGATCCCGATCTTTAAATTATGTATACATTTCTATTCCGATGCACAACACTTTTTGTACAAATCTTGGAGAACCCGGGGTCATATAAATCTTTTAAAAATTAGCCTGATTTTGTCCAAATTTTAAACACATGGGTATCACCGATGGACAAAACTTTTTGTAAATTTTTTGGAGTAAACGAGCCTTGAGGCTCAGGGGGTGCACATATAATTTTTTTGAAAATAAGCCTGATTTTCTTCAAATTTTAAACACATCTGTATCTCCGATTGACAAAAATGTTTGTAAAATTTTCGGAGTGAACGGGCTCTGCGGCCCGAAGGATGCCCATAAAAAATTAAATATTAAAAATTAGCCCGATTTCTTCAAATTTTAAACATGTGTAACTCCGATGGACAAAACTTTCTGTACAATTTTTGGAGTGAACGGGCTCTGAGGCCCGAGAGGGCCCATACGAATTTTTTAAAAACTAGCCCGATTTCTTCAAATTTTAAAAACATGTGTATCTCCAATGGACAAAACTTTTTGTACAATTTTTGGAGTGAACCGGCCCATATACATTTTTTAAAAATTAGCCCGATTTGCTTCAAATTTTCAAGACATGTGTATCTCCGATTGCAACATTCCTATTGAAATTTGGAAGTGATCGGGCCCCAAAGGTCGGGGGCTACCATACAAATTTTTTACACATGTGTATCTCTGGTGACAACAGTTTTTGTAAACATTTTGAAGTAAAGGGGCTCTAATATTAGATGTTTCCAAATTAAACCGGTTCAAAATTTGCACACATATTATGTATCTCCTTTTAAAGAATTTACACGAACAATTTTAATTTTTATGGATTGTTTTTTTTTTTTGGGCTGAAGTTGAAGCTAGGGAAATGGGCTATGTTTATTTTCAACAGAACGGCGTTACATGCCACACAAGTTGTGAAAAATTTCTGGTCATGTGTTTCTCAAAATGGGACTTCAATTGACCGCTAAGATCTTGTGATTTGAGTCCGTTCGACTTTTTTCTTTAGGGCTACGTTAAAGATAAGTTCTACGCTAACGGTTCAACAACAATTAAACAGCTAAAAGACAACATAAGACCAGAAATTCGTGGCATAAGCCCAGCAATGTGCGAAAATGAGATGAACAACTTCCTCAAAAGAACGATCCTCTGTATGAACAGCCCAGGGGGCCATTTATCAGATATTAGTTTCATATTTAATTGTAGAGTTCGTACTTTATACTGAAATAAAAATATGATGTATTTTTGAGAAAACATTAAGTTTTTCATGTTAATTAAAATGACGGCACTTAATGGAAATCTACTACAGGGGTTTCTTATGGCAATCATTACGAGTATAAGCATATTCTAGACTAGAGCTTTCATATCCGTGTTCGCTTAGCCGTTGCTCTTTTATTATAGATTTCTTTATATTATTTAACCTAAGAACGTAATGAAATTTCTTCTACTATTATTATTAGTTACGAGAGAGTTAGTGCCATCATGCCATGTCTCTGTTAAAAGTTTGTGAATTACTGAATTAGTATACTGAAAATGATTTCATCACATTTTTACAATTATAATAGTGCGTGCGTGCGTACGTGAATGACAGGGGCAATTAGTACATAGATGGTTGGATGACGTAAAAAAGCACACCAGCACTCAGATAACTGATGGTCACCTATATAACACTTAGATTACGGATTTAACCTATATAGTATCAAAGGTCGAATCTCTTCGGTCGCTAAAATTTCTTGTTTTTCTCAATATGTTAGGCAACTGGACAAACACAAACCAAAAGGAGTTCTTTCCTCTTCTCCCAGTATTAGTCTCAACTAGCTTGAACATATAAAAGCGTCACTTGATTTTAAGCCGTTAAATCAAAGTACCAGAGACTTGCTATGAGTTGTGGCTTTAACCCCAACTGCACATATATTGCCCCAACTCTCAGGCGATTTAGACATTCAGTTATCTTTTGTTTGACTGCCATGTTAATTAAGCAATTCTGCAAGCGAATATTTGCAGTTCCACACAGCAGGAACAGCAAGGAAGTAAAAATCCGGAATACAAAAAACAAAATACAGAAACAAGCTTCACTAAGCGATCGCTGTGGGGAACACATATTATATCGTTCACACACTCACTGCCACTCCCCGTAGCCAATACATGGTCTTGGTGTTGAAAAATGTACGAGTAATGTTAAACCGTAATTCCGCGTTTCGGGTTTTAGCAGCGAGTTTTGATTGATTAAATGTTAAGGGTATGACATCTCTGATATATTAGTCTTGAAACTGTTCACTTGGAGTTTTCAGATTTTTTACTTGATTTGGTTTTTTGTTTTCTCCATTTCTCCAACATTTTGATTTCGATACTTACTTTTTTACCATCATGTAGCTACGTAGGTATACAAAATACATAAATATCGAGTAATAGATGTAGAATTTAGGTGTGAGTGTCTGATTTTGATTAGTGTTTAATGGTGGCTAATGGCGTGCAGTGCCGTGCCGGTGGTGATAGAAATAAAGGATGGTGTTTGATTTGGATGTGACGCTTTCGAATAATATTCCGATGCGATACGCTAACGAGGACGAGCATATGAGACAACGTGTTTCTGATGACTCTAGAGCTTCAGAAAAAGTTTTAGTGATTGCCAGTTTTTTGCGGCTTCTGTTGTTTTTAAGGATTGGATTTTCAGATTTATGGCAGCAGGAAAATATAAAAATTGTGAAATGCTAGTTATTATGCAAACTTTTCAGCTGAGATCTCTTTGACATAATGCGTATGTTGGTATGTAGAAGTGGATACGATTGTGACATTTCCGGAATTCCAACAGACAGCTTCTATGCTGTATGATTTTTAATTAGAAACTGGTGTATGCGGATCTAGTGCTATCTGTTTTTTGATTGTTTGGAGTGTAGTTTAAATGAAGCCGAGAACATGGCATAGTATATATGTACTCATATTCTTCGAGACAAATAGGCAATGACAAGCTCATTTAAAAAATTTTGACAGGCAATCAGACAGAAAGCTTTGGAGCATTGTTTTATATACTAAAGCAGGCGATCTCGAAGTTTTGGTAGTTTTTGATAAAAAAAAATGTAACTGTTAAGAAAAAGAATGCAAACAAAATGGTCGTGTGCGGTTAAAGAAGTGCAAATAGTTACTATTCGCTTGTTTATATTTCTATGTACATATGCCTTAAATCACTGTAATCCGCGTGCGACTAGGGAGTTAAGTCCAACCAAAAGTTAACCAACATAAGAGTAAGATTTTAAATACTGGAGTTCCGGAGATTGACGTGATAGTTACCTAGGATACTCGGGTATAAATTCCACCATTTATCTAGGGGAAACCCTTGTGATCTCTGAAAACTCTGTGGAAAAACCTCCGGTGGTGGAGGAGGAGGTGGTAATTGCCAACTTGGACAACGAGGGTTGCCGGTCGCGTCAGCTCGAAAAACGTCCGATGTGGTAGGGAGCTGCTAGGCAGCTCGTGGAGCTGATTAAAAAAAAAAGCTTTTTGTAAAAAAAACAGAACAAATGCAAAAAATCAAAAATTTAAAAAAAATAAAAAATTTTAAGGTGTGAATTTTTAAAACTGCACAATAGTGAATCCGGACTAATCGAAGCCGTACTATACGAGATATTGCTTTACTGTTTAGCATATTGCGGCACGAAGGGGTGTAAAGATGTTTATATGCGTCCTAAGCTGTGATCATACATTGCAATACTTCTCAGGTAGATCATCAATATTCCTACTCCTTTGGTAATGCCGTCTGGCCTGTGGCACTTCCGACGCAGTTTTGCGAATTCTTCATTCCACCAGTGTTGTAGATTCGCGTTGGCCGATTAATACTTTCCTCGGCATTACTGCATCACTGGTCTTCTTAGCGAGGTCATGACACTGGACACTTTTTTCGCTGCTGACCCTGAGATACTGGTATTCAACATAAAAAGGAACAATTTTTCATCAATTGATTTCTTTCTAAGTTTTTGATTTGGTCCCACGCCGTCTATTTTACGCTTACGAGTCAGTTACCCCCTTCAGAAAGTGGGTGTATTTCCATCGTTCAATAATGTAATCTGCAACGTAGCAAATGCTTGCAAAATTGCTTCTCCGCGAGCATCTGTTTTACGGCTGCCACATTTCACAGACCTCATATTAAAGAAGCCCGCTATCATCATCCTTTCACTAGCATTATCGACTAGACGTTCCAGAAAAGTTGTAAGCCCTTGTGATGATGCACTTCGTTGTGCATCTAAATTCTTTTCTCTTTCTTGAAAACAACTACGTTTACCCTAGTCCCATATAGCAGCGCTACCATTAGCTTGTGTTCCACGGTATGTAGTAGTCCCTGATTTCCACTAGCACCTTTTGTGTTAGGATTTCGACAGCAGCGCCCTGACCAATTATTGCTCAAAGTTTCTGTTGGTACTACTTGATTTTTCAGCAGTGGTCTGCAACTCCAACAGAAGATGCCCTTAATTAGTCATTCTGATGTGCTTTACTTCGGCACCGAGACTTGAGAGGCTGGGAAGGGCATTAGTGGTTTCCATCGTTATCGGTGTATCCTGAATATCCATTGAGTTCTTGTTAGGTAAGCGAACAGGTCCTTAAGGATTCTCTATTATGACTCCTATGGTCGGCGTAGTTTGACACGTCCTATCAATCAAGGTCTCCTTGTTGATTGCCACCGACTCATACGTCATCCGTATTATGTTAAAAAACTTTTTAATCTCCGCATGGAGATTGGTTTGCTCAATTCGGAGAGCTCCTGAATCGTCCCTCCTAGTCTTTAAAACACAATTTCCCTGCTTCTTTTTGCATTTTGTTAGGGGTTGTCGTTTCAAACTTCTACTCATCGAGTTCTTAGATGGTGTCATTTTTGTTTTTGCATTCTTCCTTACCAAATTACTTACATCGAGGCCTTGTCTCTTCCATCCTCCTACTATATTTGTACTCATATCTGTTGGGTCCCCACTTAAAGCAGTTATCAATGTTAGGGTGTGTAGGCACCGTATGATCCCATGGTTACTTTTGCAAGTAGTGAGACCAGGCAAGAGTTGACATAAGCCTTTATGTGGTCTTATGTTCAGAGCCAAATCAGGGTTAAACAGGAATTTTACATATCCACCTACACCTTCAATTAAATGGCGACGAAACATTGAGCGTACTTTGAGTCCTGCCTAGATTTCCACGGGACAGTGGCGTTTGTAGCATTGCCTGAAAACCATTTCAGCCATTTCATTGCAAAGTTTGGTGAAAGAATACCATAAATGTCAGGTAACAAAATCAAATCGTTTCTTACAATATGCCATAACTAAGACTTTACTGGGCTCAGTATACTAATGCATTCATTGAATGCCAAAGTTTATCGGTGACCACGGCTTATCCTCCGGGAGGGCTGGATATTGTACCGCTCCTACTCGGTCATCAGAGCCTCGGCGATAGGTTGACTCTATCTCTATCCGCCGTAACTCATCTTAATAATTTCTAAAAAAGGGTGCTGTCCATATTGAGGAATTATTCTTTTTTTTTTATTTTTTAGATTAAGATATTTTATTTAACATTTAAGAAATATACAATTTTGACTTAAAACTAAACTTTATAACTATTATTAATAAGTGTCGGCTCAACAATAGGGGCCCGACGTATTTACATTGTCTTTTATTCGTATTGCTTATAATTAAACAATATTTTTGACTACTTAATCTACTACATGTTATATTTAAAGCAATTTAATTTTAAACAATAAATTCTAAAATAAAATAAAAATGAAAAGAATATGAGAGGGTATAAACAGGGCGATCTTCAGCCTCTGTAATGTTGATTGATGGCCTTCTCGTAGAAGGAGACGTCTTGATTATTAAGGATGTCGTCGAATCTAGCATCTGTGAATCCTCTGATGTGTATGTACCGGTGTCTTGGCTCGATTTCTTCGCTTCTCAGTCCTTGCATCTCAGGACTTGGATGAGTTTCCAATCCGTCGACGAATTTCCTCGCCATTTGAAACAAGTAATCTGTTATTGGCAGAAGACCTGCTCCTTCGTAAAGTCTTGCCATCGACACAAACTTATAGCTGTTTGGCACCCTCCAGAGCCCTGTACAGATCATTAGTAACTTCCTTTCAAATAGGGAGATCTTCTTCATCGTTGTTGGTGAGACGGTGAACCATATGGGATAGCCATAGGTTATCACTGGCCTGATGAGCTGCTTGTAGATGAGAGGAATTATTCTTTGCGTTAACGCTATAAATACCTTTAATCAATGAAATCATTGCTTACAAAAAGAGGTATATTCCTGAAACTTTAAGCACAGATAAATATAATATACAGATGTCGCATTCCCATGCATTTATCAGAGAAAAATCTATGTTGTTATATCGGAAACGATTGTCCGATCTATTGACTTTGAAATATTTGTACTTCATACTTTCGATAATTCCTGTAATCCTTTTCATTAACAAGTACTTGAGTGTAGAAGTTATATGGAACCGAAATTTTAAAAGTCAAAGTTAAATGTTCTAGACATAAAAAAGAACAAGAGAACTTAAGTGAAGATGTTAGATGTAATTTAAATTTGAGGTTTGTGTACAAGACTTATTCAGTCATACTTAACTTGATGGATTATAAATAGGGCGAATAAATTTGTGAATATAGCATCGCCACATATGTGTTAAACATCTAGGTATTGTCTATGCTTTTAACTACAACGAAAAGTAAATAATGTATGTTAAACTAGCTATTCAAATTAAGACTAAAATAATATAATGATAAGCAAAAATTTAAACTCCAAATAATACAATCTCCATCCGAACCCGGCTACATAGAATAATTATTTCATCAAATACACAAACCTACAATGAAGACACTTTTAAAGGAAAAGTTAAAAACGATTTTTTTTAAATATTGCACCAAAAATTTAAAAATAAATACATATATAACAATTTGTTTGTGTGACAAACACAAAAAGGAAACACAACGGAAATGCCTGTGATAAGGAACGGAAGACCTTCAAAATAAATGCTTGATTTAATTTGTCCATATTTTTATCTTTAAAATTATTGTCACAACCTATAAAAATTGAGAACCTTGAGATTTTTTCTAAGAATTATAGAGGATTATGATTTTATTACCGACATGGGTACTTGTAATGCGATTTCATGTCGTCAATTCGACATTGTCCGAAAAATCGAAGATCAGTGATCGACTGCGAACTGTACTGATAACATTCAACAAGCAAATGAATTATATGAGGATATAATATGATTGCAGGCTAAGTCAAAGTTACTACTTTACGCACTGAGTATGCATCGACTAGGGGTTTAAAAAATTAATTTGATTGATCGATTGGGATAGCGCATTCTATTGCAGGACACGTTTTACTCATATTCAGTTCTTGTATGCTTAGTATCTTACCACAGCTTTAACAAAGAGAAAGCCAAACAAAAATTTTAATCTAACTTACAGCTTCTTTGTCCACATCTACAGTTGGCTCTATATTAGGCGGCAAATGCATTAAATTGATTGGAAGCCCCGCGAAATTAAACAGAATGAATACGTGTGTGAAGTTTCAAAGAAAATCAACCGAAAACGGATTACCATCAATTAAATCGCTGCATATCAGATCACTACAGAACATTCGCATCAAGCACCAAGAGTACGGTCGAACGGAGCATCCATCGGGACGTGAAGTAGCGTTGCGATACTTATAGTTACTCCGGCGGGAGCCTATTATGCTTTCGCATATTCCATCAGCTGTCAAAAATATGTCACTGTCGGAAAAATTCGCATGATGAGATTTACACACATCGTCTCCCAGTGAGAGCGGCTACTACGCGGCTTCTAAATTAGCCACAAAACGCAGAACGACAACACTTAATCCAATTTAAGTTCTGCGTCAGTTCGTCTGGAAGACAAGAGTAAAGAATTAAGAATTTGTTCGTTGTTTTTTCGCACGTCACAGCTCACAGTTTCTGTTTTTATTTTGAACGCAACGATCTAGACACATTCTCATTTGCTCTCCGCTGCAACAAATTGAGCGATGAGGACAGCCAGAAAAATTCACTTGAAATTTCTGATCCATCCAGGAGATAAGAGTGAGAAGCCGCCGTCATTTGATATCAAATGTGATGCGATCTTGACAGAATTGAAATCAAAAGAAAACAGACATGGGAACTATACTTACCTGATTACTTTGGCGAAATGACGAAAGATGAAGGAGGCAATACTCCGACATGGTAATAGTCACAGTTGTTGGCTGAATGATGGACAAACTGATTTGCATGAAGCTGAAATTGGTGGTAGCATGTTAACGGATCACCAGAACGCGAATTTTTTTAGAGTTGAACAAAAATTTGATAAGATGCGAAGAACGTGTTATTTTCTAATAGAGTGCATCTCCACAACAATGGAATGGATGAAATTCATTGAAAAATGCATATCACTAATTTTTGGGTATAGTTAATATAGTAAATTTTCTAAAACTCAGTGCAGAAATAAATGGTTACGATAGGATTTTTGTAATATACGTGCATACATCAGAAAATATCCTCTAATTATTTAATTATTGACAGCTATCACCTCTGGAGAATTTTTTAAATAAAAAAACATAGGCATTTTTTTCAAGCTGAGAAGAAAATGTTTTTGTTTAACTTGAACGATCAGCGTAAAGTTTACCCTACGCCCGATTAAAATTTTTGCGAAGCTGAGTGTCGATGCCAATCAAATGGAATCATCCTGATTGACAGACTTGGGTGATTGGCATCGCCGTAATATGCATCATTGTCGGCCGTACCCAAGACATAAATCTAAATTCCATTTGACTATCAGAACAACGTGTTTTTAGGACTTAACAGAAATTGAGAAGTTTCCGTTGGAAGGAAAATGCACAACAACCTAATAGTTGTTACGTTTAAAATGTGCGACTCTTGCGTTTTTAAAAACATGACTTGACCCCTGTTTGTCTGTTTATTTAATTCAACACATGTCACGGATGTCCGATTATGAACTGAGAGCGGCAATAATACAAAATTCTTTCAAATCACACAAAATACAAAGCAACGCCCTCATCACCATCTAGCGATGTCGGCCGGGAGTGCGGGGAAAATCCTCCGGGTGAAAAACTATTAAAGTGTTTTATGGACCTAGAGACAAGGACAAGAAATAATGGCGTCTAACGACGAAGATTTAAGGGTTTCCTACTCTTAATGTACGAGTTTTTCGACTCGGTGTGACTTTTTAGGGGTATGGGACTATGGAGCAAGTGGGATTGTCGTTAAGGTGGCAGAGCGCATTTCACTCCGGCAAGACGAATGAGTGAATTCCTTGTGGCGATATTAAGTAGTGAAATCAGCTCAGCAACTCAACTCTTACATCGCCGTCATCGCGGCCTTGCACCTCTTCAGTACTCACACGTATAAAGAGTAAGGGTGGCGCGCTTTCGCCCCAAAGTACCGCACTGGCTGTTACCAGTAGTTGGCAAAATTTTGTTTCTTGGGGTGGTTGTTTTAGTGGCACACGATATGAGCATTCAGTCACCCTCTGAAGAAAGAACCGATTGTATACTGATTTGCTGCCGCTGCTGGCAGAGGCTTTAAAAAGAAAACGAATCTGAAGAAAACTGAGCAGATGACGAAGAAACAGACGACGACTTTTGCAAGAGTACAAACAGGAGAAAAGGGAACGCGGACGCGCAATATATTTTCGTTGGTCTGACATTAACTGCTATCGCACGGAGAGCTTGAGAGTCCTATGGACGATTTATTGACAATGCTGAAATGTGCAATTGGCGGTTGGGAAAGATTAGAATTTTTCTGTACTTCTCTGGCCCTCGGGCGCGTTAAAGCGGCAGCAAGTATAGTAGCTCTCTGAACACCGTCGAGCTGAGGCGCAAGCAAGACACACAAAACGCCGCTTTGAGCACGATAAATAAAGTGCGTTGTTGGACAGGGGTTGATGATGATGGTGCCGGAAAAACGAGTCGTGCTTTTTCTGCTGATGATTCATATACGTATATCACTATGCTCCTTAACCGATGCCCAATATCAAACACCGCCTCGGGCATATTTTAATTGCCTAATTTTGCAGATTGAATGATGGTAAACAGGGTTGGATGGAATAGGGTGGTGATGGCAGTGGGGTTGTCTCTGGTATTTTATAGTGCTAAAGTAGCTTCGTCGTTCTGCCGCGCGATTTGATTTCAAAATTAAGAACAGATTCGGGGATCCTGACATTTGAAGGCATCACGCGGAGCAGTATTTTTTGGTTACACTGCTTCTGTGTTTGGTTCTGCGTTCTTACTATTGTACTTTAGCACACTTTAGCAATGGTGGCAGGTGGCGAAGGTTAATATTTTGGAAAAGTAAACGGGAATAACAACAACATTAGGGGAAAGTTATATATTTCCGGTCCATTTAAAAATGAATATGTGCTTTATGCTGGGTTTTAAAACGAAGAAGAAGGCTTGAGGATATACATATGTAGTTTAGCTTTAAAAGAAATGTCCAAACATAATATATTCACTTACTTTAACGTAAAATTAAGCGAAAGTCAGCATCAGTTTTGTTTTGACTGTAATATCAATTTATTCCAACAATAATTACAATCAGATAACCTGTCGGTAAGAGCAGTTGAAAAGCAAAAAACTTCTTACGGTTCAATAAAATTCTGTATAAATAATCAGTGTCAGTATCATGTTTAATACTTAGTATAAGTAGTTGCCTTCATATCGGAGGACTCAGCCTTCGATTCCCGTTACGTATAAAAAATAATAAATTTTTTTTTAGAATCCGAATAAACGTAATACGATATTCTACTTTTAAACCTGAAGTAATGAAGTAATAAACCAGGGAGAGGAACCCTTTTTACTCCAAAGGGCTCTTTTTAATTTAGTATGTTTATACATAATCCTCATAAACGTTCACGCACCTACAGATGATACCCCATATGATGAAAAAGAAGAATTCTTTGAACCAGTCGAACGGGAACTCCATGCCTGCCCTCAGTATGATGTAAAAATCATTCTGGGGGATATGAATGCTAAAATAGGTAGGGAGCCAGTATTCAGGCAGTAATTAGCACCCATAGCTTACACGAGAGCACTAATGACAATGGACAACGAGTCATAGAGATGACAGCAAGCAATAATTTGGTCGTTGCGAGTACAAGGTTTGCGCGTAAAAATATCCACAAAGCCACCTGGGTAACTCCCGATGGAGCCACTCGCAACCAGATTGACCACGTGTTGTTAGACCGCCGCCACATCCCGAACCTGATGACGGTACGAACGTACCGAGGTGCCAACGTCGACTCGGACCACTATCTTGTTGGTAGGGTGCTCCGAGCGCGGATTGCATCATCACGGAATAAGACTGCATCCGCGAATCAGATTCGAGTCAACACGGCTGCCCTTCGCAATGAAGAGACCAGAAACAACTACGGTCAAGCGATAGGAGTCGCCCTAAATGCAGGGAGAGTAAGTCCTGGGGTGAGATGTCGGGCGTAGAAGAGAAATACATAAGAAGGGAGAAATCACAAAATGCAGCAATTATCGCGGTATAACGTTGTTGAGTACCGCGTATAAGATTTTCTCCTCTATCCTTCAAGACCCATACGCTAAAGTCATCATTGGTCCATACCAGTGTGGCTTCATCCCAGGCAAATCAACAACTGATCAGATTTACACCCTAAGGCAGGTGATGGAAAAATATCTAGAGTTTCAAAACTCACTACACCATCTTTTTATAGACTTTAAAGCCGCCTATGATAGCATAGCCAGAGTAGAACTTTATAAAGCCATGAGAGAATTCGGCATCCCAAATAAACTGACACGACTATGTAGGTTGACCATGACTAATGTTATAAGTCAATTAAAAATATCCGGATCACTATCAAGCCCATTCAACATCTATAACGGGCTCCGACAAGGGGATGGACTGGCCTGCGTCCTCATCAACCTGGCGTTAGAGAAAGTGATCCGAGACTCTGACGTAACAGCGAGAGGAACAATCCTCTATAAATCCATTCAGATACTGGATTACGCAGACGATATTGACATCGTTGGTAGAAATCCAAGAGCTGTACAGGAAGCTTTCATTCAGATAGAGCAGGCGGCACGAAATCTGGGGCTGCACATAAATGAGAGCAAAACAAAGTACATGGGTGCCACGTCTGCGAGTAGAAGATCCAACATATTCAGATAGTGGAGCGCGAATTTGAAGTAGTGCAATCCTTTAACTATTTTGGGTGAACTATAGCCGCCGATAACAGCATGGAACCAGAAATATGCGCACGGTCGCTTAAAGCCAACAAAGCCTACTATAGCCTGTCAAAGCTCTTCAAATCCAGGAACTTAACCATAACATCCAAGCTGCTGATATATAAGACAATGGTCATACCAGTACTTACATATGGATCTGAGACTTGGGTGCTTAGCAAAAAGCATTCTGACATCTCAGCCGCGTTCGATAGAAAAGAAACGTAGAATTGTTGGCCCCGTATGTGAGGAAGGACGATTCCGGAGACTCTATAATGATGAGATCTACGAGCGCTACCGCGATGTCGACATCGTGAAGAAAATTAAGCTCGGTAGGCTCCGGTGGACAGGACACCTAGCTCGCATGAGCCAAGATGATCCTGCCCGGAAAGTCCTTTGCGGTAGGATTTATGGAACATGGAATATGGAAGGAAGGCATTGGCCAGGACGCACAGAGTTTAGGGATGCCAAACTGGATGACATCGGCTTGAAATCGGGACCGGTGGATAGACTTTTTGCGGGAGGCCAGGACCGGACCCCGGTTGTAGAGCCAAAGATGATGATGATGTTTATACAAAACAAACGCATGGAAATAATAGCATAGTTATCGCATAACAAAACATTTTATTTTATAACTTCATAGCACATACCTATTCAATAAATTAATGCAAACAGTCTTTCCATGTGAAATAAGACAAAAAATACATATTAATGGTGCAATTTATGCAAATGGCTTAAAATTCAGAGAAAGACCTTGTCTATATGTATAGGTTAAAAATATTGGAAACGGTGTCCAATTATATCAGAGTAAAGTTATAATTAGTCTTTCCAGATCTACAAACGGTGTCATGCATCTTAGACATTTCTTGTTCGACTTGCGCATTTTAATTATTTTTACTAATATCCAAATTTTTTTATCTCAAGATAAATTTTTTTGAAATATATTTGTTATAGTGCTATTTATACCTATTGTTGCAAAATTAAGGCTTTCGACTTCGTAAATGATTTTGCAAATAAAACACAACACAAGTTTATTAATTTTACAAACAACTTTTATTAACTAACAGAAAAAAAAACAAGTTAACAATTATGTACTGGACAAGTTTTAAATGCACACAAAAGCACTTATAATACTTGTACTTTACAAAATTCATCTTACGTAGTAGCTTTATCACTTTGCAAGAAATTTTTACAATTTGACTGGTTAAATTCCAAGTACAAATGAATGCTCTGCAGTAAACTCCACCTTTTATACTCATTGAAAAGTGTCCAGAAACTTCCAATCTTATAGACTGAAATATCGAGAAACGACCAGAATTGTGGCCTTATTCACTTATTCACAAATAACGATACTCATATGTAATGAGTCATCTTTTGAAAATAAACTACATGTACACTCATGTTCTTTCAAAAAAACCGGGCAAACCGCTCAAACGGGTTTGACTACATTTTTGATCAGTACATAATTATTAAAACTTATAATCCGTTACATTTCAAATAATCTAATAAACCTTACATCCTAAAAGTATGCTATTCAAAAGTGATTAATTCGAATTCAGTGCATATTTTTGTATGTTGTATGTACATTGCGATTTATCTTAGGATTCGAATTCCATAATCTGCGCTACTAACTACTTTTCGTAACATAACCCCCACCTTAATTCTGTTCGTCCCGAACAGATTCAGTACCCTTCTGATGTTGTACCTTGTCAATCTGTCGATGTGAACAACTTTCAATTTACATCTGGGGCTTTTTTGGATCCGATATACTACATCATAATCCTTAATGGTCTTGTAAGGGCCTTTCCAACTTTGCTGTAGTTTTGGAGATTTACCTTTTCTTCTCTTGGGATTGTGTAGCCATACCAAATCTTTTTCCTGAAATCCTCCACAGTGTGCACGCAGGTAATATCTTGTTTTCATCCGGCTGCTGGCATCCACTATGTTGATCCTTACTGCAGCATGAACAACGATCATCCTCTGTCTTAGATCACTAACGTAGTTCTCCTTTGTTGTCGGATCTACTGGTGGTGATCCACATTTTTAAATTCAAATGGCAGGCGAAGTTTTTTGTCTAATACAACTATTGCTGGTGAGTTTTTAGTCGTTTTGTGGACAGCGCACCGATAACCCATACCGACAACCTTTCGACCATTCCGTCCGACTGTGTATGTAAGGGAGTAGTCCTCGTTTTCTTAATGTTGAGTACCTACTTCGCACAGCTCTTGAAAGACTCTTCGAAATTCCGCCCTTGGTCGGAATGTAGTGGTGGTAAAATCTAAAATCTGCAATCTATTTGTCCACGAATGCCCTAGCCACCGTGCTAACTTTCTGATTTGCGATAGGATATGCCTCTGCCCATTTGCTGAAGTAATCAATGCACATGAACATGAGTACATATATAGCGATTTCAATCACTTGTTTCTGGGAATGGTGCAAATGGTGCTCCAACATTGTACTATTGGATTTTTGCTCTATTTTTTGGTTGCGGTCCTTTGCTTGCTGCGCACATTTCACAAATTCAACACCAGTCATCCACATCTCTACGGAAATTGACCCAATTGAAGCGATTCCTTATTTTATCTAGCGTTTTGTTAGCGCCTAAATCTGCTCCTGATGTACCACTATGTAATTCTTGCAGAATTTCTTTCAGTCGGTTCGTTGGTAGCACAATCTGTGATTTTGTGCTTCGACCATCAGCCGATTCCCATTGTTTTCCAGAAGTCCATCTTCAAATCTCAATGACTTTGGATTCTGTAACTTTTTACTGTTTATTGGTTTGTAAAATTTCACTTCATTTATTTACTGCCTCAAAATTAGCAAAAACACCAATTAATTTATTGTTCAAATATTTGCAAAATTTTATTGTTGTCCGATTTGTAAAATTTTACTGTCTCACAATTTGCAAAATTTATTGTTTTCCGATTTGCATAATCCCACTTCTGACATCAATTGTTACGTAATTTAGGCTTACGAGTTCGTAAAGTATTTTGCAAATAAAACACAACATTAGTTTATTAATTTAAAATAATAACTTTAATTAACTAACAGTACAAAAAAACACAAGTTAACAATTTTATACTGGACACATTTTAAATGCACACAAAAACACTTATAATACTTGTACCTTAAAATAATTTTCTTATGTGGTAGCTTTATCACTTTTCAAGAACTTTTACAACTGGACTGCTTAAATTCCAATTAACAAATGAATGCTCTGCAGCAAATGCCACCTTTTTTACCCATTGAAAAGAAAATTGTGGCATTATTCCGTTATTTACAAATAACGATACTCATATGTCAGTCATGGCGGTCAGCCATCAGCAGAGTAGAGCGAATAACACAGAAGATTCAGAAATGCAAGTGGCCGCAACTATCTCTGACTGGTGGAAGTGCGTTCAAAAACCATATTACGGAACCCAAAATCAGCCTCGGATACACTGATGAACGACGACGACCACGGCAACGAAAACGGCTAAACGATTTAAGAATTTTCTTATGCTCCTGCACAACAGCTAGCCGATACCCTGTCCAAATATAATGCTGACCTAACAGCTATTCAGGAGATGCGATGGAAGGGAAATGGGGGAATATGACATTCGGGGCAGATTTAAAAACATAAGCCTCATAAACGTTCACGCACCTACAGAGGATTCCCCAGATGATGAAAATGACCGAATCTGATGACTGTACGAACGTACCGAGGTGCCAACGTCGACTCGGACCACTATCTTGTTGGTATGGTGCTCCGAGCGCGGATTGCATCATCACGGAAGACTGCATCCGCGAATCAGATTCGAGTCAACTTCGCAATGAAGAGACCAGAAACAACTACGGTCAAGCGATAGGACTCGCCCTAAATGCAGGGAGAGTAAGTCCTGTGGCTGAGATGCCGGGCGTAGAAGACTCCATCTTAGGCAGTAGTCGTAGAGATCGGAACGACTGGTTCGATGACGAATTTAAGCTAGCGACTGAACGTAAGAATGTTGCGTACCGAACAATACAACAATCTCATAGAACGCGGGCACGCGAAGATGAATATAAAGAGCTTAGAAGATATGAAAAAACAGTTCACCGGCGAAAATAAGCAACCTGGGAGAAGAATCTCGTCTGTGAACTAGAACAGTACAGAGAGCAAGGACCGCACCAGGCGTTTAACGTGACGCAATATACAGCGCGTTGCACATACTGCAAAGAAAAAGAGGGTTATCTGATCGCCGATCTCAAAGGCATCTTAGAGGGATGGGAAGAGCACTTTCATGAGTTACTTAATGGCAAGCTAACTGAGAAATTGGTGGCTCCACCAATGACCGCGGACCACACTATGCTGCCGCCACTAAGCATAGACGTTAGCAGAGCGATAAATCGGCTCAAAAATAACATGGCCCCGGGATCTGATGGTATCACAGCGGAGCAAATTAAAACAGGAGGCCACGCAATACACCAAGCAATTCATGAACAAATAGTGCAAGTATGGGAGGAAGAAGCGATGCCAGAAGACTGGCGAAGAGATATCCTAGGCCCCATACATTAGAAAGGAGATATCACAACCTGCAGCAATTATCTCGGTATAACGTTGTTGAGTACCGCGTATAAGATTTTCTCCTCTATCCTTCAAGACAGGATAGCCCCATACGCTGAAGTTATAATTGGTCCATACCAGTGTGGCTTCATCACAGGCAAATCAACAACTGATCAGATTTACACACTAGGCAGGTGATGGAAAAATGTCTAGAGTTTCAAAACTCACTACACCATCTTTTTATAGACTTTAAAGCCGCCTATGATAGCATAGCCAGAGTAGAACTTAATAAAGCCATGAGAGATACGGCATCAGGAAGTACAGGAAGCTTTCACCTAGATCGAGCAGGCGGCACGAAATCTGGGGCTGCACATAAATGAGAGCAAAACAAAGTACGTGGTGGCCACGTCTGCGACTAGAAGAGCCAACATTGGTGACTCAATTCAAATAGTGGAGCGCGAATTTGAAGTAGTGCAATCCTTTAACTATCTCTGGTCAACTGTAGCACCCGATAACTATAGTCAGTCAAGACTCTTCAAATCCAGGAATTTACCTATAATATCCAAGCTGCTGGTGCTTAGCAAAAAGCCTTCTGACCAAATATACGCTGGAAGGATGGCGTAGACCAGGACGCCCAGAGTTAAGGGATGCCAAACTGGATGACATCGGCTCGAAATCGGGACCGGTGGAGAGACCGGGGACTGGACCCCGGTTGTAGAGCCAAATATGATGATGATGATGGTGATACCTTTATGTAATGAGTCATCTTCTAAAAATAAACTACATGTACAATCATGTTCTTTCACAAAAACTGGGCAAACCGCATAAACCGGTTTGACTACATTTTTGACCAGTACATAGTTATTTAAACTTATAATCCATTACATTTCAAATAATCTAATAAACATTAAAGCCTAAAAGTATGCCATTCCAAAGTGATTAATTCTAATTCAGTGCCTATTTTTAGTATGCAATACGTACATTGCGATTTATCTTGGGATTCGAATTCCATCATCTGCGCTACTATCTACTTTTCGTAACAATATAAATATATAAGTTTAATATCATGCGAGATATACGCATTAAAATAGGACATTTCTAATTTTGAAGATAGTTGTTTTGAGTTTTTAATAATTATTTATATATTATACTTATGGAGTTTTATTATTATATTTTGTAAACATTAGATTAAAAATTTTATCTGGGATGCTGCTAGAACAATCTAACGTTAACCCACCTTAGGGAAGACCTGTGCTACACAAAGCAAATGCCCCAAAAAATCATAAAAAGACCTCCGAAACACCATCAAAAGAAAAACACAATAGACCACCCAAAATACCCTCAAAAGATCCCCAGAAGACCGCAAAAGACCCCCAAATGACCCCGAAAAGGCCCCCAAAAGGTCACCAAAATACCATCAAAAAATCATTAAAGACCTCCAACAACCATTAAAGATCCCCAAAAGATCCTCAAAAGACCCTCAAAGAACCCTTAAAAACCTTCAAAAGATCCTCAAAAGAATTCACAAAAATCCTCAAAAAGACTCTGTAAAGATCCACAAAGGACCCTCAAAGGACCCTTAAAAGACCCTCAAAAGACTCTCCAAAAAACGCCTAAAACCCCAAAAAGGCCCCCAAAACCTCTAGAAGAATCTTAAGGAAAGACCCTAGAAAGAATCACAAAATACCCCCAAAAGAGCCTCAAAAGACTCCCAGAAGATCTCCAGAAGACACCCAAAAGACCCACAAAAGACCACCAAAAGACCACCAAAATGCCACCAAAGGGTCAATAAAAGAATCATAAAATAATCTTTAAAAAACCCCAAAAGATCATCAAAGGACCCACAAAAAACCCTCAAAAGATACTCAGAAGACTTCCCAAAAGACTAACAAAATACCCTCAAAAGACTCTCAAAAGACATTCGAAAGACCCACAAAAGACCCAAAAGACCCTCAAAAGACCTTTAAAATATCAACAAAAGACCATTAAAAGATCCCGAAAGGATCACAAACAAATTTATTTAAAGCTGGACAGGACAACGTCTGTCGGGTCAGCTAGTTATACATAAATGTATTTAATATAATAATTAAACAAAAATGTTTGTCTGTTTGTGTGTAACGCTCAAAGGTTACTATGATTTTTTTTGAAATTATTTTTTTCCAATTTGTTTTTTTTGCACTGTAAAAAAAATTACTATAACAGCAAGTTAACAAATATCAGTTCAACAAAAATTAATTTTTGTCGTGTCATTGTGACCTTGAAACTATGTACACTCGAATTTCAAAACATGACAACAAAATCATTTGAAAATTGATTTGTTAATTTGTTGCGGTAAATTTTGTTGATTTTTTTAGCTTTTTCTAATTTAGCATTTTCAACAAAGATATAGAGCATAATTTATAAAAATATTGATGACAAAGATCAAATTAAAGTCCATCATAACAAATTATTGATGATCAGATGGAAAATTATGAAGAACATTTTAACAAAACTTTGCTATCACAAATCATGTGTATAATTATTAAAGTATTAAAATGTTCGTGCCTGGGCACGACGGGCATTAAACTAGTATATAATAAACATTTATGAATAATTTTGAAATATATGCTAAATCTGTTTAATAGAGCATAACTCGTATGGCTTGACACGGTTAATTCTTCAAGTTTTTCCAGTGCGTATCAGACATTCTTGCTGCTTCTTGGTTGACATGTTGCCACATGTCATTGCATTGCATTGCAAATTCACATTATGAGATGAATTTCGAGATAGTTTTACCAATGAGCCAGTTAAGTTTTCTTAACTTGAAATTACGCTCTTTAGCTTGGTACTATCGCGTTCTGCAATTATAAACGCGATATTTATCAAAAACGAAATTAAAGATTAAAATTATATACTAAAGTGTATAAGTACGACTGTAGGAACAACAACACTAATCTTTGAAATAGTATAGTATAGAGAAAATCATTTAAAGATACTGCTTAAAAACTAAATTTGACACTCGGAATTTATTTACATACTTAACATAAGACCTTAAAAAATTCTGATTGCACTAGGATCACTCATCTCTATTATTTGCTATGAACAGCACAGTGTTACCCTTAGGTGGGTTAACGTTTAATTGATCTAGCAGCATCCCAGGGAACATTACTAACATAAATATATATTTATATATTTGATTTAATTATTTATTTTGATTAATTATTTTTAAAATAAGTTTTAAAACGCGGAAGCGAAACCTCAAAAACCTCAGAAATACTAACAAAAAATGTATGAATGCTGTGTGGACTTACTTTCTTATTCATAAGAAAATCTTGGATATCTCTTGATAAGATTATCGTCAATTTTACTATCAACGACAAGAGACTTTGACGACGATGAATTGGTTACGGCAGATGTTAATAAACATCAGCAGGCTGAATTAACGTTTTTTTCGCTTTTCTTCCCATATCTTTATTCACAGATCACATTTAAAATTACCATAGAAATCGGTTTGGCTTTTTGTCTAATTTATTCTGTCTTATTTTTTATTATTTTAAATTCCATTAGGTACTATTAAGATTGTCTGGAATATACTCGTATCGTATATAGGACTATATATATAGATATTGTACATAACAGTGATATTATAAAATATGTAAGTTGCTGGTAAACTTGGGCGAATGTGGTTCTGCTTTTAGTCTTCACTTCTGCCTCGCAAGTCGGGTGTGTAAAAATCTAAAAACACTGAACTGTATCTGTCGAATTGATAACCTATGATAACTATGTATATACATATTTTTGACGTGTTTTTCTTATGTCGCGCAGATTTATGATTTTCAATATATGTATTCTCAATTAATCAATAGCCAATTTGCATATTTCATTTTATTGAAATTTATTTTGTCCAACATTTCAAAGAGATTTCATCCGCGGTAGTGGTTTCGTTACTGTTTTAATTTGTTGCTTTTTGTCCGTTTTTTTCAAACTAGAACGACAATACATTTGCATATACAGTAAATAACCGGTCAACGTTACAATGATTTTATTTAACTGGTTTTTTTGATAATTGTAAAAGATCAATCTAAATCTTTTTCTACAAAATAAGATCCAGTTTCTCTAATATTGATTGATAACTAGTGCTACAAATAGAGACGTGGCTTCCTGCTTCATTTTGGAAGCTAAATTTTAATATATATATTTCCTAGACAGATCAGGTGTGGTGGCTTTTCCAGTTTGTTATCACCGAAAAGGTTACTTGGAGATAAACTTCTTTAGTTACTCATATATCTATCTAATACAATTAAATGCGATGGTTCGTCATATATGGTTCATCACCAGGAAAATCTAAGGTGCTTTTGAGAAGGTAGCGGAAAATTGGAATTTACCCTCTACCAAGAATAGAATAAATAAATCGGCAGATAAAAATTTTACCAGCCTTTTTGACCATATAATACATTTATTACAAAATTGCCCATCCTATCACATATTATGAGACGTACACCGAACTGTTGGCTACACAGTTATATAAATCATAAAAATTTGGTTCAACATACATACACAGATAATATAATATACAGATGTAGCATGCCCATGCATTCATTTGAGGTAATTCGATTTTCATCGATTAGCCACATTGCCGATTGAACAGATTCGAATTATTTGTACTTGTAATTTCGAAAGATCTGTGTTCTATTTTATTAAGAAGTAGTACTTGAGTATATATGCTATATGGAACTTAAATTTAAGATGCCGAAGCAAAATATAGTAAACATAAAAAAGAACAAGATACATAAATATGATATAAGCTTTTATGTCGCCTAAACTACTGGATGCCATATTCACACCATATATTCGTTTGGTGCTCCCATATGCTTAGGTTTTTTTTAGCCGCTAGGTGGCGCTGGAGTCTAGATATTTACGAAATTTGTGTTTATGTTTGGATCCGGTTCATATTCACACCATATGGTCGTTTGGTGCTCCGATAAGTTTAAGTTTTTTTAGACCCGTTAGGATGGAGTTGAGCTATTTACGAAAAGTTGAGTTTATATTTGGATTTGGTTCATATTCCATATGTTCGTTTGGTGATTCGATAAGTTTAAAGTTCGAATCTTCGAAAAACAGCAAGAAGCTTTTAAATGGTCCTATATACCACAAATGTCTGACAAACGTTCGAGAGTCAGAACTGCAATGCAAAGCATTCAAAGAATAAATAATAATAATAATATTCGGCGCGACAGACCATTGCGGTCCAACGCCTAACTTCTTGCGATCATTTGTGCTTCGCATGTGTATTTTTGGACACAAATGGAAGGGACCTACAATATAAGGCCTGATCCGAACGGCGAATTGAGAAGCTTTCCGTGACAAGGTATTACTCTCGGAACGTTTGGCACCCATTCGCGAGAGGTGGGACACCGTGAAAAATACTTTTTGGTGTTGCTGGGATTCGAACATCAAACCTCCCGCTCAGTAACCATGTGCACTTCCACTGAGCCACGGCGCCCATTCAAAGATTAAATAAAAAATTTGCTTTCTGAAACAATAATAAAAATAATTTTTATTAGATTTCAAAAGATTTGAATTACCTATATTACTACTTTAGGCAAACTCATACGGAATTGAAAAGGAAGCGGCTGTAAAAGTAAGCGTGTAAGTAAATGAAAACAAAACGCGATCAATCTGTCAACGTTGTGTTGCACTTTCACCTAGGCCTGCCACTGTAGTTATTGTTATTATTTGAAAAAATCGCCTGCTGTTTTAGTGTATTTGTCATTTTATTTCATCTCTAGAACAGAAGGTACCACAGACCTATGTTTGTACTTCGTTTCGCCTTTAATACAAAGAAAATACTGCGCAACTAAAGTACCCATAAGGCACACTTAAGGTCGGCAATCTGATGTGTTTCTAACTGTAAATGCAATTTTTCAAAGTAAATTTGACCCCAATAAACCTTTGCATCAAACAATACTGCGCAATTTTTGTTCCCAGATTAGTTCCACCTTATTATGCAAATAGGGAAGAATGTTGTCTGATAAAACAAAGGACGATTCGACTTTCTTTATGGTTGATGTTTGTCAACAGAAGATCGCAAAACCTACTGACAATAGATTCCAAACAATCCATGGGTATGTCTTCACAATGAATGAATATGCGAATACCTGCGGCGGCAAAGCAAAGCGTCGTATTTTCCTGTTCATATCCTCTGTGTTTCCAATGGAAGAGTGAAAGTTGTAAAATACTTTGTTCTAGAAAAGATGTGTTGCAGAATTTCGTACTTTCATCACAGGTATCAAACTAAATCGCCGACAATTCCATATTTATTTCCACTTTCCATATTGTACATATTTTGTCGTCAGACGCACTCATCAGTTGTAAAGTTTAATATATATACGTAAACGTATATGTAAAGTTATATATATATAGTGTAGTTTGTGTTTAAATTACCAATTAATTGCAAGTGTTATATTCATATGAGAGAAGATTTTTCATGTAAATTAATACAAACGGCCCTAAAACGGTGCAACTTCCTACCTAATGATGTTTGTTAATCTTCAACCTCTTTTATTTCTAAAAATACTCGCTACTACGTGAACGATTGATTTCAATAATTACAAAATATACTTCCCACAGGCGATAAAAATGTCCTTGACATTTGCAGGTAAATATTAATATGAAATTGCCAATATTTATGTACGTTCACGTATTGAACTTGTAATCCTTTATAGCCACACCCTCAGGCAAATAATCCAAATTTTCTAAAACACGAAATCTGTCGTTTACATCAAAGTAAACCAATTTAACAAAAAGTGCTTAGCGGAAACAAACCGGAATAGTGGAGGTATGGAATCAAAATTTACTTTTAATCTCAACTTGATTACGCGTACCTATTTACGCGATCCCTTCATGTTTGTTTTCTTTTCTCATTCTTCTATCGTAATATTTGTTCATCCCCCACTTTTGGACGAAATTAAATAAATATTTTTTTTGTGAAGTATATGTTGCATCGATATGTACAGCTATTACAGTTATAACTCATATTTTCATCACTGTAAGATGTAAGAAAATTAAAAAAAATCGTTGCTAAATCAAATACTTGTTTCGAAACAAAAGCTTGGTGTAGTGTAGATTGGTAATCACTAACGCACAACGCACGAGCACGACTTGCCCAAAAATTAACCCTTAAATTCTCCTTCGAAAACATATTTAATGGATTAACGTGTTCCTTTACTCGCTTTGCCTTTTCGCGTACACCTTCTGGTATGGCAAATCGAGGACGAATTCTTTGTATTTCGAGATGCAATTATTTGAGAGTTTATATCCGTTTTCGATTTTTGAACTTAATATTGTTTCTTATATATTCTGTTAATTTTCTACTCTGGAAGTTAAATCCAAAGTTCTGCTGACCAAATGAGAATCATTAATACAAGTCCCCGGATATTCGATATGGTCTCAGACCATTAGTTCATAGCACTCAACCTCAAAACTAACAAATCCTTGTTTCATAAGTATAACAAAGGATTTGATCCAGTTTGAACCATATAAGTTCTTCGTTCGCTATAATTAAAAGCGCGCAGGATATCCAAAGGCACTCAGTCAAGAAAAAATTTACAGATTTATTTTTCGGGAGGCCAAGACCGGATCCAGTTTTAAAGCCAAATGTGATGATGATGAGGGCCCATATTGTGATATTGACATTATAAAGATAATAAAGATCGGCTGGATCAAGTTTTCACGACACCTAACCTAGTTCGAATGAGAAAATTTGTACGGAGAGCCTTTTGCTTCGGATTTTTGAAACACGACAGCGATGCTATGATATTATTTTTCATTTTTTACTCCAGAGGTCTTTAGGAGTCCAGCCTTTGTCGTTTCTAGTGAAGGAACGGAGAAAAGCTAGTAATGATACGAATAGTCAGCTAATTAACAGCACATTTTTATCATCAAATGGTGCTGATCAAACAGACGTGGAAACATAGATCCTCGCAATTAATTCAATAAAGTTAAAGTGCGGCTAAAACAGATACGCCGAAAATGAGAAATATGGTAGACCCGGGAGCTCGAATTTAGGCGTAATTATTACGGATAGGTTGCAGGATGGGCGGGATGCACCTGGGTAATTCTTTTTAAAACCTCTTGTGGAAAAAGCAATAAAGAGTAACAAGTAGGAAACATTATTGCAATGTCCATGCGCGTCGATTGTTTTGGTGATATGAGAGTCACCAATAAGCTTTATCGCGCGAATAGTTCGTGCATCAAGAGAGTGTTGCAATTCTGTTAATTTTTTGGACTGTCTGATAATTATGGCGAATATACTTTTGTGAGTCATCAGAGAACGTTATTGATATGATTAGTTTATTGGTGGAGGATGGAATTTGAATGTGACATATTTAAAAGTAGAACGGGTGCCATACTCTACCAATAGTTATAACTATTCAAATGGAAAACAACGAGAATGACGAGATCAGAAATATAAAGCTCCTTCCTGAATTAATTTGGAAAAGGTTAACGTTCTTCCCTATAAAAGGAAATTGGATGAAATTATAGGCACGCAACAACAGGGTGATTTGGACTACATCGTGGAGGCCATCAAGCTTATCGAATCACTGGGCAAACTTAGAGCCGCAGAGACCGATTCAGAGAGCAGTGCTTCGACGATAAATGCGAGGAAGCATTCGTTCACCTGGCTTGGGGTGCTCCGTGATTCGATCAAAGGAAACTTTAGGAAATTCTACAAATGAAATACAAGGATTTATGTATAAACAAAGGAAAAAACTTATTCGAAGCGGAAGCCCTAAGGAAGGCTCATGTAATACCAAAGCAGAGTTGTGGAAGCTGGCAAAGAAACTCAACGGTGAGAAGTACACCATAAGTAAAATTCTAACCCCTAACGTGCTATGTACTCATTTTTAGGAATTGCTGAATACGGAAAGGGTTAGACATGAGCTTTATTATGCTGCTCCCCCTTTTACAAATCATGTTTTGGATTAATCATTTTCACTGCGAGAAATTAATTTTGCTCTAGCTGTGCTTAAGTAAGACAAAGCTCCTAGATCTGACCGAATATCGGCCGAATTTTACAAATATGGGACCATTGAGCTTACAAGATTACTCCTTTGTTAAATATAATAATGGAGAGTGGCATTATCCCGCAGAAATTTAAGGAAGTCGTGATCACCCCATCCACATAAAAGGGAATAAATCGGACTTAGCCAACAATAGAGGTGTCTCGTTTCTTAATGCCTTTTACAAAATCTAAAGAGCGATTCTCCACGAAGTGGATTAGGAAAATAATTTGTTGAAAGAATTTTAAGCTGTATTTAGATCAGGATATTCGACCCATATATTTGTCTTGAGAAATATTACCAAGTTCATTCCCGCGAGCCAGAAAAAGCATTATGTGTTCTTTATACAGGGTGTATCCGTTAAGGTGGCAAATACTTAAAGGGATGATTCCTTGGTTAATTTCGTGAAAAAAATCGTATGGGAGAGGGGGTCTATTTTCACCCCCTGCGGTGTACGTAGTTTTAATGCGAAGAGATGTACTTTTGACCTTACATCACTTCACACCCTGTAACTCTTGAACGCTTCTACCTATATGGCCACTGTTGGTCATTTTTGAAAGAAAATTAAATTTGTAAGATCAAATAATTAACATTTTCTTAAATTCTTAAAAGCGTTACCGATATAAACGTCGTCAGAATCCAAGAATGTTTTTTCTTTTCTTAAATTTTACACCGGTGGGGGTGAATCATAAAAACGCTCGATGCAAGTTAACTATATCCTGAAGGATCTTAAGATGACAAAAGATCGACTGCCGAAGAAAATTGCACTTAGGGCAATATCGAACCGGTCAAGCTGGTAAAATAATGGTACAACAGAGCACATTTTGGCATATGACACGACGCTAGATAAAGCTAGGAGTCGCTTCAACTGGGTCAATTGCCACAAAGATGAGAAGACTGGTATCGAACATGTAACATATGTGTCGCAAGAAAAGGACAGCAACCAAGAACTAAAGGAAAATTGCACCAATACAATATTGGAGCGTTACTTGAGCGGATAGCAATAAACATAGCTGGCTCATTTCCAGAAACAAGAGACGGAAATTTTCATAAACTCATGTGCATTGATTGCTTCATTAAATTGGCCGACGCATATCCAATCGCAAGCCAGGAAGCTGGAACGGTGGCTATGGCATTCGTGGAAAATTCGATATGCAGATTTGGAGTGCCACTGGAACTGCATTCCGATCAAGTGGGGACTTTTGAAGCGGTAGTCTTTAAGAGCTGTGCCAAGTACTCAAAATCACTCTGATGGTATGGTTAATAGGTTTAACAGAACGCTTGAAGAGCATTTGCAAAAAGAGAAACTCGTGTTTCGCGCGATGTTAAATTTGGATCGCCACAAACAGAGCGGGTTACGAAGAAAAATTACATGATTACATTGCATGAAACGGGATATGACCTGCGTGCGAGGATTTCAGGAAGGAGATTTGGTCTGGCTTTACAATCCCAAGACAAGAGAGGGGAAATCTCCGGACTAACAGCAAAGACGTGAAGGTCCCTACAAGATCATCAAGAGGATCAACGATGTACATGTGTACAAAATTTAAAGAAACTCGGATAAAATATTTGAAAATATTTGTATGGGAGCCCCCCGAACCCGAGGTCCGAGGGGCCTAAAATAAATAAATAATAGAAAGTATTGTCACCGGAAGTATATATGTGTGCAAAATTTCAATAAAATCGGGCTATGGGAAGTGGGTAAAAAATTGATCAGAAAATCTGACCAGCCAGCCAGCCACCCAGCCACCCAGCCACCCAGCCAGCCACGTGCACGCGAAGTTAATATAGAGAATTTAAAAATTATATGGAGAGTTTTATCTAAGATTACAGCAGTACGTTTTGGTACTTTCTTGTACTTTCTAGTTGGTTCGAATAGAATACGGTAGAAAAGATTGGAACGTTCGCGATGATTTTTTATCGCATTAAGTTTAGATATTATTTGGAATTTAACCAAAAGTAGATAGAGCTACTGCCTAATTGATTAACAGTGAAATATATGCGTTATAAGTAAATAGCTAATCACCAGTATATTTTTGTGAACTTTTTCTACTTTTGCCATTACGAACTCTAGATAATGATTGTTTATTTAATTTTTGTAGTATTATGTCGTTAGGTCACAGTGCCAATATATAAGCAGTTATGCGACCATAAAAATAATAATGCCAACAACAATTATTGAGAATAATGTTTATATATAAATAGCTAAAGATTATTTAATTAGAAGAGCAAACAACAAATAAAATAGGGAAACCTAACAAAATTGTAAAAATTTTAACCGGCAAACAGTCAGCAAACTGACTTAGAAGTGGATATATGCTGTCTAGCAGGTTGCAACACCCTCTCCAAAAAATCACTCTTCCAACAATAATGATTGTTCACCGGTTTATCATCATCTTCTCTTAGCATCTTTTTGAAACCTAAGCAAGCCAGCGAACCAGGTAAACATTTTTATCCAACCAATCAGCCCGTGGCGCATCTCTATAGAT
The DNA here is from genome assembly GCA_947095585.1 of Nephrocerus scutellatus. Taxonomy (NCBI): domain Eukaryota; kingdom Metazoa; phylum Arthropoda; class Insecta; order Diptera; family Pipunculidae; genus Nephrocerus; species Nephrocerus scutellatus. The sequence continues at coordinate 66,636,606 of OX352764.1, read as the reverse complement.
TCGCCAGCTCTTCCAGTGATGTTGGGAGTGATTTTTGTTCATTGCATTACGTCCTATTTATATTCGCATATACGAACTATACACAAGTAGCCAATGCCCACATCGCTTTCGTCGTGCTGGGTTATTCATACATATTTATTTATATGTATATAAGCCTAAGGTAATCACCATATCATCGTTCAGATACCTTTCAACATTATCTCTACAGTCCGATACGTACGAGTAAGTGCTGGGTTTTTTTGGTAAATTGCTTATACTCGTACAATGTTTGTGTGTGCGTGTGTGAGCTCGCTGAGTGACGACGGGGTGCATTTTCATTAAGAATAAAAAATGATTAGCAATCAATCATTGCTGGCGAGGGTGTTTCATTTTGGGCTGTTCATGTTATAGTCCGGTTGACGCGCGTTAGATGGCTTAGAGCTGAGAATCTGGAAAGACGGTTTATTTGAATGAAGGACAGGTTCTCGTCTATAGGTTGGTCGATTGGATGTAAGGCTAACAAAATCTTTCTTTTGTTTTATTTGCCAGACTTCAGCGAGGGAGGCAATTTTGTTTTTGTTGTTGATGTTTCTATATTTTGTGGGTTGGGCTATTATGGCGGTATTTATTGTGAACATTTGTGTAGATACACATATATTTTCTATTTTAATTTATATATAATTTTATTCTTTAGCTTTCCGTATTCTAATCGTATTTTTTAGCAACCAACATATGTTTTTTAAACTTCATTATTCACATCGTCATAAACTTGTTAGTTTAAGAATTTTTGCCAAATTTCTTACATAGTTCCAGCTTCTATCGTGTACAGCACTAAAGGTTACAGGCTTGCGGGTTTAGTAATTAAAACCACTGATTGCAGTTGGGGTAAATTTTAAATTATCCAATATTTTTATATTTACTAAAAATTGCTGTATAAAAAGATTTTACAATAGATAAGAGAGACTCCAGCAAATAATGACGGTTTTTCCTATACTCGTGTATGCAACTTTCAACTCTGCTGACAAATTATTTTATCTTAATCTTATCGTATAAGACATTAAACTAACTAAATCATCTCTTAATAAACTTTTATTTAATCATAACTAATTTAATTTGAGTTATTTAGGGTGATCCTTTTGCTCATTAAATTAATATTTTATGTTATTTTATGTATACATTTATAATTGGTGTATATCTGTTATAGTTGCATTTGATTGCTGTTGGGACTAAATAAAAAATTTGATAGGCCAAAAGTTTCACACTGACACTCGTCCGCGATTTCCGATCGATAAAATAAATCAAAATAAAGTTGTTTTTATTAATTCCATTATGGACCTACTCAGCAGTCTAGGTTAACTGATGCGCAAAACGCAAAAATAACAATCGCGCTTCGCTCGAAATTCCAAAATGTCAACCAGAAATCATTGTGTGCCATTATAATACTGCATCGTGTGTCGTTCTCTACATACATAAATAAAAGCACCTCAAAATACCACAAGGATCCACCATCAGTACAACAATATGCCTACATATTACACATGCAAGTATGTGGCGTGGAACGTTGTCGGGTTTAAATTGAAGAAGTTGAGCGCATATTGAACATGGACACCCTTAGATTGACCATATCATTACCGTCATCTGAAGGCATATCTACGCCTTCACTAAAAAAAGAGCAAACAACAAAATACGACGAGATACATCAACAAGAGGAAAGCATTACCGCAGGAGCTGCGAAGTTGATTCTGAAGCTCTGATTCTCTCATAAGCTGCAATCTGACTTGCTGGTAGTCATGCAGGTCCTGTCCGTTAAGCGTCACTTGAAGTCGCAACTTACGAATCGATACTCACAGCAAATACAACAACTAGAATCGTAAAAGAAAGACCTGACAGAACGCGACCACAGATGAATTCTGCCGCGCTTCCACACTCTAGCTGCCTACTTCCTTTGCCGGCATGTCTAGCAAGCTTGCATCAGAATGCTAAATGCAATAACAACAATTGGACTGTGAAAAAAGATAAAATTAAATCCGCAAATATAAAGTCTACACCCGACACTACGCGATCGATCGAGAAATATGCGTTCTGAAGCTGAAGCGAAGCCTTCTGCTGATGCAACTTCAGTGCCCCGAACATAGCAGATACCACCTCCTGGACGAATGTTTATGTCTCTTCTGTGAAATATCAGATACTTAAGTCGAATACGTTGTTTGCTGTCGTTCGCTGCTGCAGTCGGCCGTACTTGTGCATCTGACTTCAACTGTTACACCAGCTAAAAAGATCGCGAGGACGCGCGCTACCATCGGTTCGCAAACCCGACAATCCAATGAAACTCATATTGAACCTGCGCCACATGGCGGTGGGAATTCCACCGTCCAACGAGGACAAATATCTGACTTTGTTGAACGCAAAATTGTTCTGCTCACTGTCAACGAATGCAAAAGCAAGCTGACTAAGATACATATTTTCTTCGCACAATTCTCAGACCAAAAAGACAAAGACAAATACCAGTGATGTTAGATATCAAAATCGATATAATGTGAAGAGAAACCACCGACTAAAAATTTCAGATCGGTTTCGCCGACTAAGTCTTGTGTGTTTGGTCATTGAAATTGTATTTTAAGGAACCTGTGTGCCTGCACAATATTATCCCTATATCCTTGCACGCTCCTCTGGTGGCGCTGACCTGTAATTGAGCCGAGGGCACTTTTTATATTAGTGTTACGAAAATAAGTCCATCATTTTCGGGGTCGCTGAGATGAGAAGTGACAGTAAGACATCTTTAGTATACACACTCTTTGTAAATCTTATTCGTAGATTTATTAAATTATTTGTTCAAAATTTAAATCATCATCATCATATTTGGCTCTACAACCGGGATCTGGTGGTAGGCACCCGCAAATAAACATTCCACCTGTGCTGATTTCGAGCCGATGTTATCCTACTTAGCTTAAGAACGCCTAGGGATGGGTGTGATAAGGGGTGATACAGGATATAACCGATGTTAGTGTAGAATTCTTATAGGGTCACAATGCATTATGCAACATGCCACTTGCAATATGGAACTTGCAAAATGCAACATTCGGCACGAAACACGCTACATTCAAAATGCAATAGGCAACGCCTAACTTGGAACATACAGTAGGCTATATACAACTAGCAACATGCAACACGCGACATGCAAAATGCAACAACCTGGTGGCCCTGCAAGTGGAAGTTTCAACCGAGAGGGGAACTGATAATATCGTATGTGCTTCGTCATACATCCCCGGCGACGAACGACAACATTCCGCCAAAAAAGGTCCAGGAGCTGATAGAGCACTGTCATAGCAGAAACCTCCAGTACCTCATAGGTTGCGATGCCAATGCACATCATGAGGTCTGGGACAGCAGTGACAGCAGGGGCATCAATAAAAGGGGTGAGTGTCTTTTAGAATATCTTATTAGTAATAATGTAGAAACCTACTTAAGTCGAAAACCTACCTCTAAAATGCGAAGAGGTACTTGACCCCACACTTGCCAGTCCATTTATCTCCAACACTGTTGAAAACTGGCTTGTATGACGAACCCTCGCTGTCAGCACATCAGGTTTGGCATTCCCGGAAAACCGACACATGCTTCTTCAAGATACCATCCTAAGTCTACGGACTGGAATCTGTATCGGGTACTTGTCCTCTCTAAACTGGATATGCTTGTCACGTCTATATCGTTCACAGGGCATCTCGATGAGGCAGCGCACCATATAAAGGATATGCTACTAATGGCAGTTGTGTTCGTCAAGTTTGTGTAAACGTAAGGTTTCGTGATGGAACGACCATCTGGCTAAGCTTAAGAAGATAGCATCGTATTAGATAATCAGACAAATCGTATAGGTTTATTAAAAATGCTCGATGGATACAATCGGAGCCCTACTCCAGGTTAATTTCCCAGTGTAGGTACCATACACGTACCAGAACACATCCGACCAAAGGGTCTGTATTAATAGTAGGCTAAATAGAATAGAATAGAATAGTAGGTAAATAGGTAAATAAATCCGGTGTAACCTTCAGTCCAGATAAGGATGCATAGGCAGTAGGCTCTTTTAAACCGTTCAGAGCTCCCGGCGGTGATGGGATCTTTCCAGCGCTTCTACAGAAGGCGATAGATCTCATCCTACCGGGTATGATTGCTATATGTCTTACATTATTCGTCCTCAAAACCATGGAGAGACTTATTGATGTTCATATTAAAGGCCGGTTAGAATTGTCTACCCCATTGCACTCAAGTCAGTTTGCATACAGGAAAGCCAAAAGCACAGAAGGTGTCCTTCACTATCTTGTAAAGAATATAGAATGAACTTTTCGTTCCAAGGAAGTGGGCCTATGTGCCTTCTTCGACATTGAGGGTGCTTTCGATGACCCGACATTATGGTCATGAAGCACTGTTTCGGAAGAAAATTTAAGGTAGAAATATTGGACCGGATAAACTGACACAATGGTGTTCCGGCACTGGATGCTAGAGTTCACTGTGTCCAACTCTCGCGAATGTCTGACAAACGCTCCGAGAGTAATAACTTGTCACGGGGAAAGCTTCTCGCCGTTCGGATACGGCCTGTAGCTCCCTTCCATTTGTGCCCAAAAATATACATCCACAACACAAATGGTCGCGAGAAGCTAGGCCTTGGACCGCAATGGTCTGTCGCGCCTAATATTATTATTATTATAATATTGGCCAATGATTAGTTTAACATATGGGGCTATCTTATTTTGAAGGGTAGAGTGGAAAATCTTATACCTGGTACTTAACAACGTTATAGGACTATAATTGCTGCACGGTGTGATATATCCTGTATTATAAATTAACCACAGAATGTCTCTTCTCCATTCCCAACTTGCACTATTAGTTCATGAATTGCTTGGTATATTGAGGGTCCTCAAGGTCTATCAGTCATCTGCTCCCGTCCATATACCATTTCTGACCCGATTTATCGCACTGCTAACTTCGTCTATGCTTGCTGGCGGTAGCATATTGAGGTTGTTGGTCATTAGTGGAGCCTCCCATTCCTCAGTTAGCTGGCCATTTAGAAAATCATGAAAGTGATATTTCCATTGATCCAAGATGCCTCTAAAATCGGCGATCAGATTACCTTCTTTGTCTCCGCAGTATATGAAATGCGTTGTATATTGCTTCATATCGCGAACCCTTTGGTAGAATTTCCGCGGCTGGTGCGGTCCTCGCTATCTGTGTTTTGTTAGAGTTCACGGAGCGGATTCTTTTCCCAGGCTACTTTCAAACGCCAGTAAAGTATTTTTTTATATCTTCTGAACTCTTCATATTTTTATTCAAGTGCCTTCGTTTTATAAGATTACTGAACGGTTTTGAACACAACATTCATCCATTTAGCTTCATTCATTATCGAACCAGTCGTTCCAATATTAACGACTTCTGCCTAAGATGGAGTCAGCAGTACTAATGACAGTATTTTTAATGTAAGCCCATTTCCTATTTTCGCCCGGCATCTCAGCCAAAATATTTACCCCTTCTGCATTGAAAGTGAGTCCAATATCTTGACCGCATCTTTGCGTCATGAATGTCAATGCCAAGTCAATAAATTTTAGCTGTGCTTTTAGTCTTACACTCGAATAAATCACGCATTCCGTCGTAAGGAAAGAAAATATTTTTAAGCTGCTTTTATAATTACGGTCAAATGATTTTTCTCCTGAAATTTATACGAAATAAAAAAACATTTTTCGTATGTTAAATTATTAATTTCTTTCACTTATATAATTGAATAATGTAATTTTTCATTGCTTTTCAGATGTGTGGAATATGGGAGATGCCCAAAATCCTGTAAATTTGTGTAATACCGTAAGAACTAAAACCCGTAAACACACTAAAATGTTATATTATAGTTTTTTCTTTTGAAAGCGAAAACTATTAATGCGGAATGCGGGATTTTGGGTGGCGGAATTACGTATCCAACCCGTGGAATATCATATGTAAAACAAAATTTATGAAAACCTTTATAAATGAATGTTTTCATAGCATATTTTTCAGTATATTGCAGAGGTTAAAGAAATAAACAGATATAATAATAAATATAAAAGCTATAAAATATATACCTAAAGGATTTACTAACTTTCTTATTTTTGTTTTGGTAAGTATTTCTAGATTTTATAATTTAAGAAAGCAAAAAAATATGTGAACGCTGCTATACCACGCTACATAAAAGTCGTAGGACCAACTTGCATCCTAATAACGTAAACAGTTTACTGAAATTCTAATTTATTGACGATTGGTCCACACGAGTCAGGTAGCAACAGCCGCCACGCACGATATATTACGGAAACCATGAAACCATGGACTTCAGATGGACTTCAGGAAATAAAAAAAAGAAATTTCAGCTGCCTGCTTTCTGGGCATAGTTGACAGGTGAGAAACTGCTGCCATATAGTGGGTCTGTGTGATTCTCTCCAACAACGAACAGCGAGCTGCCTTCCACCAAACCAACTGCCATAATATCATAACAAACTCGACGATTATGAAAGATCTTATATATTAACATCGTATTTGCAGGAAAACTTGATGCTTAAGTGTACGTATATTTTACACAAAACGCGTAATCATTTTGAAAACGCGAAATTACCTACACTGCACAACGAAATGATTTAACTCACATAAGCATTATGCGTAAAAAACGTATGTTTTTTCAGTACGGCAACTTATAAAATATTTTTATCAAGACTGACATTAAAATCGAACTAGCCATAATAGCTCACATTTGAAATTGTTTCAAAAGCTGCCATTTTAAGTCGGTTCTTATACAGAAAAACGTATGAGAAGATATGATATTAACTTCACAATTTAATTTACTTTATATACCTATGTTATTAGTCGTTAGAGCAGCACGCTGTGTACTAAAAGCCACTTCCATCTTCTCCGCTTCTTACCATAATACAAATTATAGAAAAAAAATTTGCGATAAATAAAAAACTTAATATATCTTGTAAATTTCTTTATTTACTTACTATTAGAATTTAAATGGAAGAATAAATAATTTATTTAAAAAAAATATTATTTTGTAATTCCCCAAATAATCTCTAAAACTGGCGCAGTGAAAAATGTAAATATGGAAAAATCTCGCGGCGAAGTGTTATAGACTTGCATGTAGTAGACACATAAATGAGTCAGTAAATCGACAATCAAGCAATCATACATAATTTATTTCCCGTCATAATTATTGAGCGAACAGCGACCATGTTCCTGTGCGCTCTTCGCTGGCACATTTCAGTTCACACTATCCGCCATGATGGCCTCACTGCTGGCTGGCCTGGATCATCAACGATGACCAGTAACAGCGATTGGTCCGTCTTTCCCATTCGTTTACACGTCCGCCGTCACCGTCACCGTCAAGAGCAACGCTTCTTCTGTCGTCCTTCGCCGTCACCCGTGGTCAATCAATAGATGCATATCCCACAAATATATTGATTCAATCTTCCGCGATTCGTTTGCTCGTTTGTACCCTACGCTGCACCTCCAGAATATTAAATCTTTACCGTACATATAAGAGCTTGTTTGAAAATAACTACCGACTGCAGCGGTCATGCAATTTCATTTCTCCTGGGATATTCCCCACACCAAACAAACTTGTCTCTCCGTTTCAAAGACGAATGGACGAATGGCATTATTATTCATTAAAGGTCAAAATGATTGTATATTTATACAAATATATATATTTATGTGCATATACATTTTTTAGTTCCCATTCCATTTCCATTTTCATGTGTTCATTGTGTTCCCCTATCCCCTAACAGGGTTTATGGTTTTTGCTTTTGTTTTCCCTTTTTCATCATTTATATTAATGGCGTTGGCGTTCTTGTTGTTGTTGTTGTGTTTGCCGTGGCCGATGTCTCTTTATTCGAATTTCTTTGATGAGTTTTGTATTTGTCATGGTCCATAAGATGGTCAATAATTTCGATTGATTTATATCTACTGCTAAGCGCTCTGGACTGTGAGTCGTTCGATTAGTCGTGTCGCGGACATCGCCGCCGCAGCCGCCGTCTTTGTCATCATCGCCATCAACGGTCACACAGCCGTTTTCGCTTGTCGGTTACTCTGACGCTGCCTGGTCGTAGCTATCCACTGCTTCAGCATCCGATTAGTTGTTTGTTCGAACTTTCATATGGATGTGACCAATTTATTTAAATATTCATTCCACTGTGGAATATCGTAGCTAGTGTGTATCTTGTCGCTGCGATATGATGATACACGAATCTGTCGCTGTCAGATACGCGCTCATCATACTCGTCGGTCGCATCATTTCGATTTAAAAAACTGTCATCAGGCAAATGATTTGTATTTTTATTTTGTAATTTATGTTTCATAAATTATCGGATAAAAAATATTTCAGCTCTGTTTTGCTTCAATTTTAAGTTTTGACAAAGAGAAATATATACTATAAACTCGTAAGTATACTTGTATACCTACATATACAATTATTTAGTACGCTGCCTGTGGCATTCGGATCGAGGCAAATTAAGAAGCAAGATAGAGGTCGCCATTTTTCTGAATTTTGATTCGACGTCAAACATAATAACCGTACGTTATTCCTAATTTGTTTTGTGCTCGTTGATGAGGTGGGCAGAAACCCCCGCCTTTTGGTCAATAATTATAAGGCATTAGTGAGTTTTACTCATTAGTTCGATGAGTGGAGATGAATTAATCATTGATTCCGTCGACAGATGTTGTCGTTTCAATTAATAACTATGGCTTTGTCTTTTCTTTTAGACACGTTTGTCTGATGATATTGTTAAAAACAAGGATTCCTGGTATTTTAATTTCTCATTAAATTAATTTTGCCAAGCTAGATTGCCTCGATGGCATCACATAAAAAATAAACCTAATTGCGGTTTATTAGACTGGATATCACACATAGTTAAGGTAAACCTATGTACATATAATTTTTTATTGCATTATGCACGTGAATAAATATTATGCTAGATACTTTAATAAATTATCTACATTATGTGGTAATCTTTATAAATAAAACTGTATATAATAAACTCAGATTCATTGTATTTTACATCAGTCGCACTAGATGCAGTTTACAACATTATCTGTTTAGTCAAAATCTGTAAGGGTGGAGGTCCTGATAAAATTATTTACTCTTTTCTGAAATATAGATCTGTTTATTTTAAATCTTTTGTTTGAAATTTTTAATGAAACCCACTTGAAAAAATATTTCTTATGTCAAATAAATACTCTTGGTCACACTCTGGTTGATCACACGCTAAGAAGGTTATTTTAATTCATCTTTCGTCTGTCGGCTGAGGAATATTCATAACTAATATTATTTATCCTAATGGTTTAAAGATCACTAAAGTTATTCTCATTCTTAAGAATGTAGACAACCCATTAGATAACAATTACAGAAATATTTCTACTTTATCTGTGTTCGTCAGTATTTTGAAATTATAACAATTATTATCTACATATACTGGATAGTAATAATTTCTTACTATACTCATAACTACATGTATTTTGATTTAGAAAAAGGGTAGGTACTGAATTAGCTCTTATTGAGATCTCCAATATGATTAGTACGCACCTTTTGATAACTTAAAATATATTGGAGGCCTTTTCTATAGGATTTTCAGAAGGTTTTCGAATGTATTAATAAGTTGTAATTAGTTGTCCTAAGTAAAAAATATTGTTATGGTATACGAGGAGTTACCTCTGATTTGTTAAAATGTTATTTTTTAACATTTCACTTTTTAATCAATAAAATAGAAAGCGAAATTTAAGATATAAAATGTGGTGTCCCACAAGGCAGTGTTTCGGGACCACTTATATTTTTCATTATATATTACAACATAGGTATCCCAATTACCATTAAAGGTTCAGATCAGAATATTTGCAGGTGATACGGATCAGCTTTATGAAACCTTAGGTCCTCTCAGCTTATACAACAATATGAAACATGATCTCGGTATCTATACATATTTGCGAGCACTAAACGCGAAGCTAATAATTAGAGCAAAGGAATGTTTTTCAGAGTACGTGTGTTTGTTTGTTTGTGAGTTTGCCAACTCGAATATATCGACTTCTTCCAGTCAGAATTTGATGGGACTTGTTTTAAAACATTTGTTTAGTGCTCGGCTTGATATGACGTAATTTCCAAGTTTTTTTATTTATATAAGTAGTTTAAGATAAAGAAGTATAAAAAAGGGGTTTTTCATGACACTAAAATCGTTTTAAGCTAATTCAGTTTTTAGACTGAATAACAAATATTCATATGGCGTACTGAGAAGTTCCACTTTCCATCTTACATCAATATAAAATACACAAACAAAACGTCGGTTTTCAGGTTGACATTTGCAGAAAATCGTTCTAGAACAGCCAGTTTTTTCTTTCAATGTGTGCCTACTCATAGCGTCCACTTGCGTTTTCTGCTAGTTTGCCTGTGAAAGTAAATTCTAAAACTTTCGAACCGATGCCAAACATTTTTTCATTGTTATGAAGCTACATTATTCCAGACAGGTATAGGCCGAATGGCCTCAAATTTTAATAGAAAGTATTGTCACCGGAAATATATATGTGTGCAAAATTGCAAAAAATTGGGCTTCGGGAAGTGGGCTAAAAATTGATCAGAAAATCTCACCAGCCAGCCAGCCACGTGCACGCGAAGTTAGTTAGAGAATTTAAAAATGGTGGGCATACTTACTATTAGTAGGCGCCGTGGCTCAGTGCAAAAGCGCGTGGCTTCTGAGCCGGCTACTGGACCGCAATGGTCTATCGCGCCGAATATTATTATTATACTCACTATTAATGAATTAAAACATAATAAACTTAGCAGTTCATTAAGAGAATACGAGTATTTTCTTAATTTCCACTTAAATTTTTTGACTTTGTTTTTGGAAGATATGTAGGTACTTACAGGTAGCAAATATTTCCGGTTTACAAGTTTCCTAGAGGAAAACGGTTCAAAAAATGTGGCCTCAACCAAATGATAGATATGTATTGTATTTCTTATTATACAACTCAGATTATCCTGCAAATGAAACCCAGTGGATAATTTGTTTTGTTATTATTGAGAAAAATGAAAAATGGCGAACCATTTAAATTATTTTAAAGAAAAATATGTACAAAGTTCAAAAGACAGTTTAAGCCGTCAAAGGGATAATTCTTCTGTCGGGTTTGATTTAGCTGGCTTTATTAGCCTGCTGTAGACGGTGCATCATAGTATAAATTCGTTGACATGTTTGTGTGTATCGAGGTCGATTCCTCTGTTAGATTTTAAATGACGATGTAGAACTGAGATTCCATGCCGCGTGATATATTGTCATTGATCACTGATGATATTTCGATCCAATCCGAAGTCTTTTGACTCTTTTATGTGGATATCAATTATTTCTGAATACGTATGTATCGTCTCATCTTCTTCTCCTTTTTTTGATATGGACTTAATATTTTGAATTTCTTCGAAATTATATACATATATGATACAATTTTAATTTATCTGCGCATACATATTCATGCAAACACATCTGTTATTCACTCATGTGCGCGCGGCTGATTGAATCGGGTTTTGTATTTTTCCCTAATGGCAGTTGATTTTTTCTTTTTGATTATTTATAGCTTTTGATTGCGATGTTATTCTTACTGGTCAGGGTCATAAATCTGTGGATTTCTGACATTTTGACATAATTTTTGATTTCGTATCAGCTTTTCGCAGATACCTATGTAAACACATACGTACACATACAAAGCGAATATCAACAATGTATGTGTTATAAATTCTCAAACGGATTTAGTGTTTAATGTTCCAATCATAGGTAACCTATAAATGATTATTAAAGCATATACGATATTAAATAAAAAATACCGTTAAATTGTGAAATGTAAAACAACAAAAAAATACAAATCAATATGTAATGATATTGCATTTTTATGCTTATTAGTACAGCGTTGGGAAAGATTGTGTTTTACTCAATACTGGACATAACTAAAGTTAAAGAACTTTTTTCGTTTATACTTTGGAAAACTCTTTCAGTTATGTGTTTAATATATGTACATATATGATGAGTTCCAAAACTAGAAAATTTCCATTAAAAATATTGATTACATTTGGGAATAAATCTCTTTTCTAAAAGGTGTAATAAAAAAGCCTACTTTTAATACGTAAGTATTGTGACGAAATGATTAGTCGGATCTCCTCCAAGGCTCACAGTACAATAACGGTGCCATAACCTATTAAATTCTTGAAGTAGCTTAATAAAATTAATAAATTCTGAGAAAGTTACAAAACTAATTCGATGAAGTTCAGGCAAATACGATATACGTGAACTTTCGAGAAACGTGAAATCTTAAGATCTACTATTCACGCGAAGTTTTACTGTTTCGCACTTCTCGTGGGCGAGGAAATCTGGATCTGCACCGTAATTCGAAGAATATTTGGATAACTTGTGCAAATTGTGTTCAGAAAACAACGAGTAATATTTTGAGCTATTTTTGTTCAGTCTCTAAGCAAAATTATATAAGTTGGGGAGAATTTTATCTTAATCCTTATGGGACTAAATAAATATATTAGATACATATTCCAACTGAGAAATTTCTGACGCATTGGGCTACTTCCTATTTGCTAGACAAGAAAACAATACTGATGTCTGGACTGAAGTGTGGCTAACATTTAACTTAAATGAAAGGCAGTTGCATGACTAAAACACTTGTAGATAGTTGTAAGTTTTTGACCTATTTTTTGGTTCTTTAAATTTAAGTGAATTTTTTTCAATTTTTAAACAAATGTTTTCTCTTTTAAACTGTACATTAGTGGATACAAAAAAGAAATTTATTAGATTTAAGCAAACAGTGTATAATAGGTATAACATTGTGTAAACTATAGTTTAGTAGCCTACGTGGGTTAATTTACCTGTTAGAACTAAATCAATTATGTATTAGATATCTACTAACAATAGTATTTATGATTTTTGTTTAATAAATAATAGCGATTGAAAGAATTCCAATATGCATGTGATATAAAAATAATGCCAACTTATATAAATATGAAATATTAGAAAATTTACCTGAGTTTTTGAAAACTGTAAGGTTAACTTCGTAAGAGTAAAAATACAGTTTAACTGTAAATTCATAAGATTCTAAATATAAAGTAATTAAGACTTTGTACTGATATAGTAGTAAAACGCATTCATTCTTTGAATTTAAACTTTATTTTTACATTCTGTAAGTCAGCCTATAGCACCAAGTATCAGTTGTCATTATCGTCAAAAGCATAAATAGTTTATCAAAAGCCATTGAATATTTAGTTTTTTACGTGTTCATTTAATAGTTAATACATATGCACTTGTTCCATTTAACAGTTAATGCATATATGCATCATTGTAGTCAATTTGAAACTTTAACTTGTTTAAAGCTAAGCCATATCCCGTTCATAGACCGCTCACGTCACACATTTAATTTAATATTTGAAGTTTTTACGTACTCGTATATGCGTTTTTGTATGTGCACGCTCAATCCGGACTTATCTTTGACATATATATATTCTGTTCAAATGTAGCATGTGTGCACGGATGGAGGCACAGCGCAATGGACAGGCGGTCGGACATCGCGTTAAAAGGCCATTCGTTTGCTGGGAAATTTTCGTTACATGACAGTGCTGTAGTCTAAAATACAATAGACCCAGTTGTATAAACTTCCAAGGTGTCGACCATCACCGACTTCAGGAACTTTGCGACTCTTGCAAGGAACTAAAACATACGCTACAGTCGGGAATATCACTGACAAAGCATGACACATGAAATTTTCGGACAGTTCTGTGTATATTTAATGAGTGTTTGGATCTATCTCTATTGTATGCACATAACTTAGGTGAAGTAAGAAAAATTTTAAGAATACGATCATTTTAATAAAGAGAGATATGTAAAATAAAAAAACTTGAAGAAAAAAAATTAAATGAACATTTTTCGGCACTGCCAGCGTCTGAACAAAGTTAAAATACCTTAAAATAATGTGTAACAACCCATTCAAGCTCACTTTTTGAATAATAGCGGACTGCTGCATACAAAAGTTACCAACAAGTGACTGGCCAATTTAATTGACACCAACAATTCACAAAACCACCCACATTCATTCGCTTCAATTCTGTCCATAGTCGCCCGTTGGTAAATCGTTCGACAATTGAAAGCGACAAAACAGTGATAAAAAAAACTAAAGACGCTGTTACAAACGGATTCCCTTCAAAATACTATCCATGAAAGAGATAAGTGTGATGTGCCTGTGCGTTCAATAACATAGGTAGTACTTACTCGTATTTGGTGCTTCATTTTTGCATGCACTGGCGCTGTAGCGCTTTTGGTCATATCCAATTGGAACTATCGCGTAGCGCGTACTCGTCCCAACAAAAAGTAGTAGGGTGTGCAAGGTGTGTACAAGTTTTCTGAACATTATCGTCCTTTTTCCTGTTACATTTTTTTTTCTCTCATTCAAACATTGACTTTAAACAAAAGCTACTCTGAGCTTATGTTAAGAGATAATTTAAATTATTGCCTTTGAGGTTTTAAAAATTTTTTATTCATTAAAAAAAAAATAAAAAAATAATAAGTAAATAATTATTTTAATACAAATAACTTTTTAATTTAAAGCGTTTTTAAAACGAACTAAAAAGTGTAAAATAATTTTTATAATATAATTTATGCATACAGCACACAGTAATTATAATAGGCGACCGTTTTTCGTCGAATTTAATTGTTTAGTTACAAATTTGGTCGACACGAAATAATAATATAAAGCCTATGTTCACGCGACAAGTCCATTCTAAATATTATTGAAAGAAATCGGTCTAGTAGTTTCGAAGATTACCTCCTACACAAAAACTAACATTACCTCCTTATAATATAGTATAGATACCTAGAATATATGCTTACCTTCATTCAACTCATTAACAATTTGAAGAAGTTAAAAATTAACCTATAAAATATTCATGTAAGTTCTCTAATTCATGTAAGTTCTGCTACACATGTGTGCAAAGTTTCAATAAAATTAGGGTTTATGAAGTTGAATCCAAATTGATCACAATATTTTATTTTAAATAAATTTATATGCTTATATTTATATTTTAAAAGATTTCACGCTCTCTCCACGCCACTCAACAACGCAAGTAGAACTTGAACAACAACATATGTTAAGCACGTTAAATGCAGACCTTGACAGTACAACAAGGTGGGACAACATAATAGAGTTAAATTTAATGCTTCTAAAACCCAATGCTGTCTTCCGTCGTCCAATCGTAACTTAAACCCCCAACCTTTACCATGAATGGATCTTGCATTAAAGAAACAGAACCACTCTCAATTCTAGGTATATACGTCAACAGCAAGCTTCGTTGGAACGGCCATCGCCAATAATGCTGCGAGATGTTTAGGTTTTTTATAACGGTGCAAGATGTACTTTACTCCTTTATATCTGGCTACTATTTACAAGGCATTCGCCCTAAACTTGAATACAACTGTATTGCCTGGAGAGGTGCCCCAAGACCCCATTGCATCTGTTTGTCACTGTTTTATCGCTTTTTTCACAAGAGTTCAAAAGAAATATCCAGATTCCTCCCGCCCATTCTCGAACCCATCCGTAATACCCGTGCATCAACTCGAGCCCACGGGTCTACCATTAAGCCTATCTTCGGACGTACTAGCCAATTCACAGATTCCTTCAAAGCCGCACCACTAGTTATGTGGACGGAATTGGCTGATTCTGTGTTTCCTCATTTGTATGATCTGCAGTCATTCAAGACACGCGTGCATAGACATCTCATATTTTTCTCTCCCTAATTTCCTTACGCCCATGCTGTGCTAAGCATTATAAGGGTGCAAATCGCTTTAGGCTGTGTACTAAAAAAAAAACAAAAAAGTTAATGTAAAATTACAAAAACTTAATTTTACGTTACCTACCTGAAGAAATGTTTTGATTCTGCAATCTTTCTCAACACCAAACTGTAAATAATAATACAAACTTCTATTGCATTGCATACATGTTTATTCAGATCAAATCTTAAACATCTTAATCTTAAACATTTCAGCGAAAATTATTTGACTTTTGTCTGCGCATTTTTAATAATTTTACAGGCAATTTTGCGTAAATCCGGTGACAGTTAAGTCAAACAACCCAGTTGAACTGTGTTAAAATGTTCTTTAGTAAAAATGCAATAGGTAAGAATAGTGCAAATTAAGAGTCTGTGTAAAATTGCTTATAATAAATTACTTCGACGATATTTCAAAGAGGGTACTGCAGTTAAAAGTTACAGCCGTCACTTTCTGCATCTTTCTGCTAGTTAAGTCTACGCATTTTACACCAATTACAGGCGAACCTTGCGCAGAGATAGTTAATTCAGTTGATCGATAATGTATAAGTTGTGCATACTACTATGATGATTTGACATTTCTGCTGTCATAGTGTCACAGTGCAGCTGTGGAGCGTATACGAGTACGAGTATTTCTTGAGCAACTATTTTATATTACATAATTATAAAGAGCTGGTGGCTACAGAGTGTCATCCGAGCTCACAACAATTAAATTACGTTCGTTTAAAAAGTGTTTCGAATCGTTCGATTTAATGTCGGCGTATAACAAATTGTTAATGTAATTTCAAAGGGTACGGTTTGGAAACAACCTTGGTTATAGCCTTGTTCTTTTTGCTAATTTCCTTATTAATTTTTATCTAATTTCACGTCAGTACATTGTATTTATATTTATGCACTGTCGCTTTCTGAGCTGTCAATTTTGCCGCACGCTGACATTGCGCCTTTTCTAATCGCAATCGAACCAAAATGTCAGATCAGATATTTGTGCAGTCTTGCACAAGAAGTATTTTAAATGTCACAATGTCCGAATGTAAATACCGGTTACTACTGTTTCGAAACGCAGTCTACGCGAAATAACTCTTTTAAATCACACAATCACAAGCTTAGAATTAAGGCGCGTGGTGCATGTGAATTTATCCAAACGCAGCTT
This sequence comes from Nephrocerus scutellatus, assembly GCA_947095585.1. Taxonomy (NCBI): domain Eukaryota; kingdom Metazoa; phylum Arthropoda; class Insecta; order Diptera; family Pipunculidae; genus Nephrocerus; species Nephrocerus scutellatus. Next base: position 66,619,630 of record OX352764.1, on the reverse strand, counting down.
TGCATTCTGTCGGTTAGTCTATGTTTAGTAACCAGCCAAATAGGGTATTTTCTAATTAATATCCATGCGAATTTACATGAATTGCAACGCAATAAAATAAGGAATAATTATTCTCCTAAATTTTTTTTTACGCACAATTAAACATTTAAACATTTCTTTACTAATTAATTATTTTGTTTAACTTTAACTCTCACATTTTGAGTGAATCAGAACCGAGTCAAGAAAAACCTTCGCGCTATTTTGGAGTTGATTTTATTTTTGAAATTAGGTCCCCCGTTATAGCCATATTTTTATCAAAGCATTATTCCTCCTCGCTGCCGTGTTTCGTAAATCACGTTACTTTCCTGGTACAGATACTGTAATATGCGATAAAAAGGCGGTAGGTAACGTAGTTGACTTCATTTTTGTACAAAAATTGCTAACAGGGAATTCTTCTAGCTTTTCTTTTCGTATTCCAACCTTAACTCCAATTTTGCCCATAAATTTTAGGAACTCATTTACGATCTGAATGACAGATTCGTTTTAATCCGCCAACGTCCCAAGTAATATTTGGTAACTTTTCGCGTTGCAACAGAAGTGTCCACAATACACTCGTTCTTACTCGAATAAACAACATTGTTAGCACAATATCGAGGGTGATATTTCCTGCACTGTTAAAGCTACAAACTAGTATTCCTTTTTCCATGCCATGATGTTTAACTGTTCGCAAATAAAAATATTTACTTGTAGTGTCCATTGGCAGAAGCAGTGTACCACGGTTAACTATAAAAACAAATTTTATTGTTCGGTTAAATGTTTAAGCCAATCGTGTATGTTTGTTTAACGTATACGTACACAAATTATTGGGAGTAAAACAAACTCTGGTAATGTAACAATAGGTGTTGTTCGAGCACATGTTGAGCTCTTTGTCGGAGTTAATTTGTTAGCACCTGCATTTGAATACTAATACCACGGTCCTATGTATGTGTATAAAAAATGCACAAATGCATACGATGTATGATGATGCACAAGCTCTGTCTCATTGTACAGATGCAATGGTGTCCCGTGCATTGGTTTGATATTGTCCCCATTATATATCTCTCTCCTGTGTTTAACACAAAATAATTCTGCTACCGATTGCTTAAAATGTTTATTTTAACAAAAGGAGAGCAATATTACCGAAACTTATATTAGTAATTAAAATTAAAAATAAAAATAATCTTTATTATCCCAACAATAACAACTTCTTTGCTAATAAGAAAAAAATTCTTATAACAAGAAAAATCAGATCTTATTTAGAAGATGTTAAGAAAATTCGGAGGGCACCCATACAAATTTTAAAAAAAAGTACCCGATTTTCTCAAATTTTATATTGATACTTTGGAAGTGATCGAACCATGGGATCGGTGGGCTCCCATACAATTTTATTTAAAAATGTACCCGAGTTTCTTCAATTTTTATACATTTCTGAAAAACATACACATACTTTCCCCTCTGATTTTTGGAAAAATGTAAGCTTACTTTTCTTTGATTTAAATTCTATTTCTGTTACCGTGAGGAAACTAATTTGCTTAATTGCAAATTTCTGCCTCTAAGAACACTCTCAGAAGAATTGTTCCTTACTATGTTTTAAATTTCTTGGAATTTCTTCTATTTTGCTGAAAAAGAGTACTCATAATTTCGAAAATTTTTCCTATTCGAAACTACTTTTCGCAAAATCAGAAATCCGCTTAAAATTGTTATTTCGTATTGGTAATATCCGCCTGTTATTAGTTAAAATAATTAAGTAATTCATACATTTAAATAAAATTTATTATATTCATTACATTGTGGAAATCAATCAATGTGGGAATCAATAAATATCTCAAACGCTCTATATAACAGAACACACCTCTTAGATCAAATAATATCCGAACACATGGTAAACATATTTCAAGCCAATGAAATATCAACGAAAAGATCCCTCTAGTCACTCTAACAAAAATCGAAACTGTTCAAAAAGAGTTACAACCAAAAAAATGACCTAATTACAACTGAACTGATGCACCAATTGCCCCAGCTAGGGGCTAACTACGATAATGAATACATGTTTGAAATTCAAACATTTTCCTTGCTATTGGAAAGTTGCCGAGGTAATAATTAATCCTAAGGCAGGGAAGGATTTTTATAAACAGTCATCTTACAGACCCATCTCACTGTTGCCCATCATGTCAAAGTTATTTGAAAAGATCATAATCAAAAGGCTTAAACCGTTCATTGAAAGTGAAGACGTGATCCATCTCATCAGTTCGGGTTCAGGCAAAATAACTCTAACCCATAGAGCAGGTTCGTAGAATAAACGACATTATTGAAAAAGCCCTTGAAGACAAAATAGTAATGTTCAGCTATATTTTAAGATGTGAGTCAAGCGTTTGATAAGGTTCGGCATGAAGGATTGCTATATACAAAATACTACATAATTTCCAGATATCTAGTTTATTCCCATGTAGTCAATTCTTGTGTCAGTTTTCCAACTATTATAGTTCAGGTTCGTTCGTTCGTTAATCATAGGATGCTATTTATGTTTTTTGTAAAATAACCAATTTTTGTTTCCCCTAATGCTGAATAAACAGATTAGAAAACAAATCAAGCAATAACAAAATTATATATTTTAAAAAAGAAAATATGACCAGTTTTTTTTTTTTATCTTAACGCCAATAATAATAATTAAAAGCAATCGGCATTATCTATATTTGCTTTCACATTTTTGTTTTTGCAAATTATCGCAAACAATTTCGCTTAATTAATCCGGTTCTAACGTTCAACTAAATATTTATTTAGGAAAAATTTGTCATTCACAAAACGTGGAATTAAATTTTGCAATTAGTTTAAGCAAACAAAATAAAGCATAAATAGATGTTTTTTCTACGAGAGTCATAAAGAACAAAGAAATTTCGCGTATTAGCGTGTAATTAACGCATATACTACATGAAAAAGGTTTTTTTTTTGATATTGTTTGTTTCATAATACAAACAGTTAATTAATAATAGAACTATTTAGTGCTGCTTGCTTGCGTTGTGGTCCATGGCCTAGCTTCTCGCAACCATTTGTGTTGTGTGTGTTATAGTCTTGCCTATATAATTTAAAGTTATATCCGATTGGCGTATTGAAAGAAGCTTTCCGTGTCAGTTATTTCTCACGAACGTTTGTCAGATATTCTCGAGAGGTTTGACTTTGAAAAAGATTTTTGTTGTTTTTCTGAGATTCGAACTTAGAACTTAGTCCGATTCCGCGCCGGTCTCATAGGAATTGTCCATCACTTTGTCCAGTTTGTAGCGAATTTAGGACTTGGGTATACATACCTTAAAGATCGTTTTGACTCATCCAGAACTAAATCTGAACGACCACCAAAGCGACGTAACTTCAGTGATTGGGCCCTAAACTCATAAACAGGCGAAAACAATCCCGATTTTCATCGCTACGGTTTCGTAATTTTTTTTTAAATTTTTTATACCCACCCTTATAATGTTTAGCACATCGTGGGCATTTGAAAATTAAGGAGAGCACATGTGTTTTGAATGACTGTAGATCATACAAATGCGGAAAAACACTCCACATAATTATTGGTTAGTACGACCGAAGATAGGGGTAATGGTGGACCCGTGAGCTCAAGTTGTGGTACGGGTATTTCGGTTATGGATGGGCGGTATGCATCTGGATATTTCTCTTGGAAACCGATATGGAAAAAGGGATAAAACAGTGAAAAGCAGGAAGCATTCCTACGACGTTTAAGCGATTCGATTGTTTTTGCGATACTTACGTCACCAATAAGATTTATTGCGCGGTTCTGAATTCTGTAGATTAGATGCAATATGGTCCTGGAAGCACATGCCCAGACAATTCAGTTGTATTAAAATTTAGGGCGAATATATGCCGTGTAAATATTAGCCAGGTCTGAAAGAATGAAGTACATCTTTCACCGTTTTAGAAAACCTAAACATTTCGCAACATTCTTAGCGATGGCGAATATGTGGTCATTCTAACGAAGCTTGTTGTTGACGCAGATACCGAGTATTGCGAGTTTTTGAGTTGCTTTGATGCAGGATCCATTCATGGATAAAGGTTGGTGGCTTAAATTAAGCTTAGAGGACAGAAGACAGCACTAACTTTTGGAAGCAAATTAAAGTATAAAAAGCAGTAGCATGCCAGTGTGCCTGTTTGTCTGATTGTCTGTTTGTCTGTTTGTATGTTTGTCTGTTTGTCTGTTTGTCTGTTTGTCTGTTTGTCTGTTTGTCTGTTTGTCTGTTTATCTGTTTGTCTGTTTGTCTGTTTGTCTGATTATCTGCTCGTCGTGGAAACTTGTGATAAATTTCTCATCCACTTCCCAAAGCCCGACTTTAAAGAAACTTTGCCCACATGTGTTTTCCGGTGTCAACACTTCTATTAAAAGTTGGTAGCGATCGGACCGCTTTTTTAATAATCATGCCATATAGCGGCATGACTGGGTGCTCTAGTGCACTGTGTGCAGCGCTACTTTACGATTTGTAGTTAAGTGTGTGGTTTTATTTTTAAAAACTTTTATTTAACTTGACTAACTTGACTCCTGTTTGTCTGTATTTTCAACTAGTTTGAGGTCCTTTTTAACCACTTTTCATACGGCAGAGAAATGTTGTCAGTGTATAAGTCTCAAATAGCATTTTTTTTATATTCCGCGTGTGGCGAGTGTCGCGTTTCGCATGGGGCGAGTGTGATGGGTGGAAATATCTCCATTTTCTCCTTTTTTGAGGCTCTTTTTAACCACCTTCCGCACGATCTATAGGGCTGAATTTTTGTGAGCAGTTCAATGTCAAGGACCAATTTGGATATCCCACGTGTAACGCGTATCGTAAGGCACGTATGAAGCGTGGAAAAAAGAAAGTACGTTGAAATAGGCCCGACCTCAAAACAGATAATTTGGCGGTTATTACCAAATAATACAATGTAAAAAGGACTGTATGGCGAGTGGTGCGTTTCGATCTAAATATATATAAATTTTTAAAAACTGAAAATTCTTTGCGTACAGATTAGAAAAGGTGTTTTTCAAGTACCATGCCCCTCCACCCTCACAAGCAAGCAAGAAAATACGTAAAAAATTGAGTAATTTACAATCAAAAGAAGGATGAACACGTAGATATTTAGAATGTTTTGACGTCCTTCAGTCAGATAGGATTTCATTAAATAAAGGCCACGCATACAACCTCACTCTAGTACTTGTACCGAAAAGAGGATCTTTTCAGCTCAGTTGATAGAAAAAAAGATACGTGCCCGGCCGTACCAAACCTAAAATATATGCCACACGCAATGAAGCATTGAAGTTGACATTCAGAGAAGATTAGAAATTTTTAAACAAAAGCAGACTGTTTTCCCCCGTGGCTGTTGTCAGTTCTTTGACTGCTTGTTATATGGGCAATTGACAAAGAAGAACGCTTAAAACACTGAATACCGCGGACAATTCCTCAGCCTTTAAATGAATATTTGCTGCACAGTTGGATTATGTTGCATAACGTTTTTAATTTGTGACAAAATGCCTGCACTAAGACTATTGATTGAAGGAGAAGAAATGAATAGATAGATGGACAGAATGAGATGAATTCTGTACCTATTTTCTTTCGAGTGACGGCCAATTCTCAGATAACAACAGCAAGATCGTCTACTCGATGGTCGTAAATTACACTTAGGACAATACCATAATGGCATGACGAAAACTTACCACATGTACCTAGCTGCATAACTACCTAAATGCCAGGCTGTTGCAATCATCAACAGAGGACTGATACGTCAGTATAAATATTAAATTATTATCTTTAAGTGCAAAGAGGAAAATATACATTTAAAAATTAACAGATTCATGGATGGTAAGATGCAAGTAAATACTTCTTAATGGAGCGTAACGCGGCCTCTTTTCTTTTATTTTGGATGGTATTTTTATGATGCGCATTTCCGGTGAAATGACAATGTTAAATGCATGGCCACATGTCCCTTTAAGTGTCGCTTGATTTTTAAGTTTTTAAAAATAAAATAAAAATACATAACAAGTAATTAATGCAAAAATTGACTTTCACTTCTTAAAAAGTATTTCAAAATTTTACAAAATTTTACATAATTTTTTAATTATATCTAGTGATGCATTTACATATCCTTTATTATTAAAAATTAACGTGCAATAGGCCATACAAAATTAAACATATTATTTTAAAAACAAATAAATAAGCATAAACTCTATGGCAAGAAGAATATTCAGAGCTGTCGTTAAACAATTCTTAATTGATTTTAGGTGCACTACACACTAAGTAGTTGTGTGTAATGGGTATACTGTGTTTCTAAATATCACATTTTATTGCATTATAAAATTATTTGTAAATTGAAAAACAAAATAAAGCCATTAAGACAAAACATCCCGGGCAGAAACGCTATATTTCCTTTTGATGGGAAATAAATCAAAGATAATCTACTTTTCAGATCATAACTTTTGTGTGAATTGACGTTGCTGAAGTACGGCAACATAAAAAAGAAAGTAACAACACAGCACATAGATACATTCGAGTATATTTATACCGATATCAATTTCGAATAAAACCTGAGAAACGACGAAAGGAAACCCCTACAAACATCAGTATCAGGCGAAAGGACAACTAATAGCAACTATTTCTCCGCCATGTTGCCATTATATATATTTGTACACATATAGAATATTTATAAAAAAAATCAGTCACAGAGCATCGAAACATTAAATCATCCTGTCAAACGTTATCATTTTTGGTGGCCTGATGCAGTTGTTTCTTGTTTTTTTTTTGTTGTGTGCGTGTTTCTTTGTATTGTCGTATATCTAAACTCATACTTACGCCAGTGCGTCATCATTTAACATGGCTTGGATAAAATTCAATCCACACGACGCTGCTCACATCATCATCATCAGCAGATATCCTTTTTCATGCAGTGGGGATGGAAACACACAAAATTTGATCAACCATTGAAGAAGATTGAAAGGGACTAATTCGTCGCCATTAATGTTAGAAGGACATGTGACTTTTTCCTGTCTGCCATGGGTGAGGCTATGTGCGCGGTTATACGATGCGTGCGCCGACGTTTTGTATCGCCCTTTTCCATTGAGGTTGTCTCTGCTGTGATCTCATCTCAATCTCATCTGACGAAATGAAATGAAATGAAACGACTGCCAGAGAGTCCTTTCGGGTGTGAGAAGAGAAGAGCATATTCTTCTGGAAGGAACCAACGACCATCAACCACCAACGACCAAGCTGAAGTCGGAGGTTTATATTCTTTCGTGCAGACGCGAACTCAACTAGCTTGTTATAGAGTTGATTTCTATGTTATTTCTTGTGATGGCTGCCTGAAGTTTCAACCCCTATGTACGAAAGTCAGTAGTCATATTTCTTCTATTTTGTGACACGAATAAATCACTCAATTGCACATTAAGGAACAACGGAAAACGGGAAAACTCTGATTCGTGCAGAGAAATAAATCACCGGATTGGACACAGATATCACAAAAATAATATCCTGCTTGTGTACGTTTTGCGCCGATCTCCTTTCGGTAAGACTTTTACATAAGACTACAGTATGTGTTAGGAGACCATATATTTAAGAAATTTTTGCGTCAAGTATTTTGATTTGTGTCTATTGAAGTACATAATTTTAAAATACATTTTTTCAATAGAAACTTAGGTTTAAATTATTTCATTTCGAAACCTTAACTAAACTTTTTCCATTTGTATTTTTAAAAAGAAAAACAAAAGCTCTACATATATTGGTTTCAATTATCGCACTTTAATTTAACTTAACTTTTATAAAACAATTTATTTCTTATTTCAATAAGGTTTACTGTGTATAGCGAAACCCAAAAACCATAAACAGATATCTAGGGTGTACCATTTTTTTGAAACACCTATCTTTTATAAACACAAGGTATGTTGTAAATAACTTTAGTCTACTATAACAGATACCTTGAGTATTGATACGAGTTATTGCTTGTCATGAACTCCTGAAAATTAAATACCTACATACAAATATATGATTAAATTGCCAATTACTTATAGTATATATTTTTTATTACAACATCATAGAATTATATAATTCATATATATTTCGTAAATAATTCTTGTTGCAAGATCATAGACTGACAAGGAGCTTTGGTGATTTTTGTATCACTTTTACTATTAGAAATTGGAATAAATTAAATGTAGATATTATTTAAATGTGGTTATTGACAAAATTCCAATCCCAGTAACACCAAAATTATTTTTCGCGGTGTCCCACCTTTCTCGAATGGGTGAAAAACGTTTCGAGAGTAATAACTTGTCACGGAAAGCTTCTCAATTCGCCGTTCGAAACCGGCGTTAAATTGTAGGTCCCTTTCATTTGTGCCAAAAAAAAATGCGCAACACAAATGGTCGCGAGAAGCTAGGCCTTGGACCACAATGGTCTGTTGCGCAGAATATTGTTATTATAATTCACTAAAATATCCTATTTTATGAGTGCAATGGATGCACACAGTGCTAGCAGTGCTGGGTCTTAAAAGACCTAAAATTGTGGTTAAAACCACAAAGAAAAACTTTTAAATGTAAGTAAAAATTAAATACATACATATAATAAATTTATAATGGCTATTTGGCTCTTTAGAAATTTAGATGTGCGATATTTCGTTGTAATAAAAGTAAATGCTAATTAGCAAACGTAAATTGTAGGCGAATTTATATCCTCCACTAGAGCCCAACAAACAGATTTTCCATGTACCCATATTGATCCTGGCAATTAGTTTCATGCCATTAACGCATTTGGAAATCGTTTACCAGTAGTCTCTGCACTTGGTTAACTTTGGCTGCTTTACTGCGTATAATGCGCTGCTGGGTGACCTCTGTATGAGATGCATTCTAACAGCAATCGAAATAATACGCCAAAAATATAGTTTTCGCGGAAAATTGTAATTATTGTACAAATAACGGTCAAAAGCTAATAAGCACAAATGCGTTAAGTGGATTTCACTTTGCTCTCAAAGACATTTTGTTTATGGTGCAATTGTCCTGCAATTACGGAATATTTTGGTTATTGCTTTTTAAATTTCTGCATATATGTGGTAATGTATTGTGGTTCTTTGGTAGATATTTAACGGTCGGTCACTTGGCACTTGGATTAGAAGAGCGTTATTTACAGCACTTAGTGTGGGGAGGACTACAGACTGCAGCACTATTAGGTACTAGCATTACAATTTGGTATTATAGGTATATATAAATTAATTCTCGAATAATACACAATAGCGCAGGATATACTGCTGCACGGATTCAACTAAAATACCACACACTGTGATTTATTGGCGAATGCATTTTGAGCGTATACACAACAGAAGGAGCAGTGTGAAGTAATCGCGGCAAAAGAAAGAAGGGTAGATGAAGCTAAGTCGGAATTGAAACCAAACAAAAATGAAAAAACTATCAACTGCAAAGATTGGGAATCTACTTGAAGTGCATACTTCTGGGAAATCAGTAGTGAGCAAGAAACCAAAACCTAGAACGAACCAGTCGCCAACAGACATCATTCAGTCCTGCAAAGAAGAATAGGCGAAGCGAAGAAAGCATTTTCATTTTCTTCACTCGTCTATTTCGAAGGCTATAATTCAAAAAATTAAGACGGCTCGATAGTCATAAATCTGTCAAAAATCCATTTCTTCCATTACTCTCGGTATGCGTTTCCTTTTCTTTCATTCTACACTTCAAAATGAAAAGAAATAATAATGTAAAGCGAACTGCGAGCATACGAGTACTTTTACCTACACATGACGTAGAAGGAATTTCGGAGACCGAAGAATGTTAAAGGACGTTCATAACCGACAAGTCAGTGTTCGTTCATGAATAGCGAACCCAATTGTGTTTCACAGTACCACATTTTCCAAAGATGATCAAAAGCAGCACGTATTTCAGTCAATTAGGACTTTCATAATTCATTCTTCGAATTTCTTTATTCATTTTCGGTTTTAATTTATGTGAAGACAGATGAAGAGTTTGCAGATAATATGTAGGTATATGCTTACTTGTTTGCTCTGATGAGATGTGTCTAAACCTTGAATGCAGTCATACGTCACATGGCTGATATTTTTAGAATTTTAGTATCTTATTTCATTTCATATATAAAACAATGGAGGCTTTATAAAGCACTGGATCGGTAATATATAGGCCGACTCTTTTTGATGTTAATTGTCTAATAGGAGATATATATGTGTTTAAAATTTGAAGAAAATTTTTAAAAAATTTACATGGGCACTACTCGGTCCTCAGCGCCCGTTCACTCCAAAAATTTTGTAAATAGTATTGTCCATCAAAGATACACATATGTTTAAAATTTGAGAAAATCGAGCTAGTTTAACAAAAATTTACATGGGCACAACTCGTGCCTCAGGTCCCGTTCACTACAAAAATTTTACAAAAGTTTTGTCCATCAGTTATACACATGTGTTTAAAAGTTGAAGAAAATCGGGCTGATTTTTAAAAAAATTTATGTGAGCACCCCTCAGGCTGGGCCCTTCACTCCTGCCCACATTGCCCACTCCAAAAATTTTACAAAAAATGTTGTCAATCGGAGTTACAGATATGTATAAAATTTGAAGAAAATCGGGTTAATTTTATTAAAAAAATTTATGGAGCCCCACAACCCCGGGGCCTGGGGTTTCCAAAATTTTTACAAAAAGTGTTGTCCATCGGAGATACAAATGTGTATAAAATTAAATGTATAATTTTTAAAAATGTTTCAATAAAATATAAATATAATAAAATAAGATAAAATATAATAAAAAGTTTCAATAAAATCGGGCACTGGGAAGTGGGTTGAAAATTGATCGCAAGATTCCACGACAGACAGACCGACTAACCGACCGACCGACAGACGTCTCACGGTCAAGCAAAGTTAATATCGAGCATTTAAAAATAAAGGACCTAGGCTGCTTACTTGCGGGACACTAAATAGATTATCGAGAAGTTTCATCATCTAGGCCTTTCTGCGCTTTGTGCCATCGTATTATATTCTACGCCATAGCTCGTACTTTCATCGACTCAAGTCGCTTGGTTTTGACTTTATCAGCAACTGTTCTTCTCTAAGTCTGTCTCAGTCTACCAATTCTTCGTGATACGATATCATCTACTGGTCGCCTCATGGTGTGGTCCAGCCTCTTGAAATGCGTCACTCTCCACAGCTCTTCGTTACTAATTATTTCTGGATAGCGTACGCGTATAATGCGTCGAATACATTTTTTGATATATGTTTGGATTCGTGACACGATGTTACGAGTCACTTTCCAAGTCTCACAACCGTACAGCACCACGGAGAGGCAGTTTGCCATGTATTTATTTAATAATAATAATTATAACAATTTTTCGGCGCGACAGATCATTGCGGCCCAAGGCCTAGCTTCACGCAACCATTTGTGTTGTGCATGTACATTTTTGCCCATCAATGGAAGGGACCTACGATTTAATGCCGTATCCGGACGGCGAAGTGAGAAGCTTTCTGTGACAAGTTATTACTTTCGGATGTTTGTCAGATATTCGCGAGAGGTAGGACCGTGAAAAATACTTTTGGTGTTTTCTGGGATTTGAACCTCAAACCTCCTGCCTTTCCCCATGAGCCATGGCGCGTATTTATATACGCAGTTTAAAATTCCGCGAAATTTGTAGAGTTCCAGATGCTGTTCACCATTACGAAGGCTTGTCTGACTTTCTATATTCGTTCTGTCACGTCCATATCTGCACCACCGTCCTTTAAAATTTAGCTCCCAAGATATCAGAAGCACTTAACTTCCTGAACTTTCTGTCCGTCGATCAACAATATGCAAGGAACGTTTGTGTTAATTCGAATCAGTTTTGTTTTTGCTACATTTACTTTCGGTATGGCTTGTCCTGCATATTTTATATTTTACTAGTAGGTGTAGCTTCCCTATATCTGTAGCCCGATGCGCCAGCATACAGAAGTTTAGTGATATACATTAACACGAACTCTAAATCTTTCATACGGTCGATATGATCTATATATATAAAAGTGAAACTTTGTATGTGTGTATGTCCGGTATAGACCGCCAAACCCTTCAAACGATCGCGTTCTAACTTTGCATATGGGTTTTCTACCATAAAAGGCACTTAATAGGCATATTTTGAAAGTGGTCAGACTCTTGGTTCTACAAATTGAATGTTTTTATGAACCAATCGCGTTCAAACTTTGCGTAGGAGTTTTATACCATAATGGGCACTAAATAGGCATATTTTGAAAGTGGTCAGACTCCTAGGTCAAGGGGTCACCTAGGGCAGGTGAGGTGAGGTGGTCAGTTGGTGGGTTGGTCAGTTGGTGCGAGTTCAGTGGGTTGGGTGGTCTGTGAGCAGGTGGTCATATGAGGTCAGAGGTCCGTGGGCTGGGGGTCAGATGGTGGTGGCTCAGTGGGCGCGGGGTCAGTGTGCGGGAGGTCAGTGGGTGTAGTGTCAGTGGGCGGGTGAACTTGGTGGGGGTCAGTGGGATGGGGCAGCTGGGAAATGCCGGTGACGATGGGTGGGTAATGAAGCCACGAGCAACGCCGGACACTTCAGCTAGTTATATATAAATAAAAAATAACCAAAAAAATTTTAATTTTTCATAAAAATTCTAATCGGAAATACACATGTGTGCAAAGATTGCATAAAATCGGATTAATTTTGAAAAAAAATTATATGGGAGTCTTTCCGCCCTGGGGTCCGATCACTTCTAATTTCTTCAAATTTTATAGGAATGTGTATCTCCGATGGACAACACTTTTTGTAAAAATTTAATTGTGATCGGGCCTCGGGGTTTTTTAAAAATGTACCAGATTTTCTTCAAATTTTATACACATGTGTATCTCAGATTAAGGAATCTACAAGAAAAATCTTAATTTTTATGGGCTGTTTTTTAAAAATCAAAGTCATAGTCAACGCTCTTTTCAATGTATTATTTCTTCCTTCGCTAGATTTGCTTCTTATAGAACGGTTTCTTCCGTTTCTTAATTTATCACGTTTTTGTAAAGGTATTTTGAAAAGAAAAACTCAAAATTATTGCTTACAAATAATACGAGTATAAATGTTCGCTGCAGAGTTCCAAGGCTAATGTGTGTGCGTGCTTATATAGTAAACACTTGACTCCCGTATGAGTTGCCACAACCTTTACCCGAATCCAAAACCATCAGAATTTTGTTTGATGGAAAAAACAACTGAAGGGGTGGATTATATTCCATTGGGTGTGCGTCTTTTTTCATCTACTTCTTCTTTCGATTTTCCTTCATCATTTTCGTTTTCGCCTCAATGTATCTGCTGAACATGAACTGGATGGATACGAATATAACACTATTGATTGATTCTCTCTCAACCTTACATGTTCGTGATGGAATTGGATTCGAATCGGCCAACCAACCAACAGTAAGAGAAAATCTCAAAAGATTTAATCAGGTTTATAAGGCAAATGGTGGAAAAAATGTATGTTGGATTGTACTCTTTTGCGAACAATGATACACGGAGTACAAAATGGAAGATATCCCTGTGCGACTCGGAGTAGGTATATAATATAATTAATTTGCTTCTTTTTGATGTTGTTTCTCTTCACCTATGGTGAATATCCTTATATTAAAAAAGTTTTTAAATAATTAGAATGATTAATTGATACCAAGTTATAATGTAGTTATCTGGTTCTGTATTCTGCTCTCGGATAGATTTCTTTATTCGTATCCACATCTTCTGATGGTTTACAATTTCTAATTTAATTACCAATTTCCTTAGGCAATTTATCTTGAAAGTAATCAAACACAAAATACCGCATTCGTTAAGGTTCTCTCAAGAACCAAGCACTGATATGTGTGTGAGTTTGCTTCCAACGATTAAAGGAAAGTGATCGTTTATCAATGATTAATAATGGTTGAAACCACTTGTGATCTTCTGTGTTTGTTGCTAGAAACTTGTAAGTATGTACACGATGGTGTTGACTTCTAACTCATCAATTACTCGACTCAATTTTTTCTACAAATACATTGTTCAGAATACTAGATGAACACGTCAGACATGATTACAGCAGATAATGCAGACATCCTTTTTGTAGGGGTGTCCGATGGAGGCGGTGAATATAATACATACATATGTAGATTAACCAATTATATTATAAAAAATTATCTTGACTTTTGAAAATTTGTTCTTGTATTAAGATGTTTCTTTTTTATATTTGGGATTAACTATACTGGTAGAATAAGTTACAACGAAAGACAAAGTTACAGTTAAGTACAAGTTACTTTTTGAAAAAGTAAAAGTAATTTTCTGAAGTTTTAAGAACGCGCATTTATTATGGCATCGATTTTGCAAAAATCTCTTTTTTCACATTTAGTGTGAACGAATATTACCAAGAAAATTAACAATTTTAAATTATTTTTGTTATTCACATATATCTGGTCTTTTTCTGAAATTTCAAGTACAATATCTAATAGCTTTACGAAAACAAATAAACCAAACTAAAAATTCTTGTAGGTATCTGTGTATTTTGCGTGAAACGCTCTATTCTAGGACTTCAATTACATAAACAAAAAGTCTTAATTTGTCTGGATATATGATTATTGTTTGTAGGTATTTCCAAAAGTTTTTTTTACTATTAGCAATATCCAGAAGAGAAGCTAGGCCTAGAACCACAATGATCTGCAGCCCCAAAATATTATTATATCCTGAAGAAATTATGATAAGTGCCTAAAAGTTAAGTACCAACTTTCTTAAAAGTAACTGCAAGAAAGTAAAACTAGGGAATATAAACGTAGGTAAAAATTCTTGCAAGCTCAAAATTATTACTAATCTAAAATTTTAAAAGGTCCTCTCCATAAATACAGCGATGGAGATAAATCTAAACAAACTACTGTTAACAATTATAGGAGTAAGAGAAATGTTATTGGAGAAAAATCTTAAAAAATATAACTGTGAACTTTTTCTGAAATAAAAAATATTTGAACACTGAATTACTTTTTTATATATCCATTGTAATATAAACAAAAAATTATTTTTAAAGCATTCAATTCATATGTCGTAAGATAAAAGCTAGGTCTGAATTTATACATTCTACAAGGTTTATTTGAATTCATATTTTAAAGTGGATTTAAAAAAACAGCCAATAAAAATTACAATTTTTCGTGTAAATTCTCTAATTGATACACAATGTGCAAAGTTTTAATAAAATCGGGTAACATTTTAAACAAAAATTTTGGGAGCCCCCATATCCCCAACAAAAAGTATTTCCATCGGAGATACACATTTATATAACATTTAAAGAAAATCAAATTCCAAATTTTTCAAAAAGTGTTGTCTATCGGAGATACACTCGCGTATAAAATTTTAAAACCATCGGCTCCTTTTTTACAATCTTTGTACCTATACAAAGCCCCACGACCCCAGGGCTCGATTACTTCCAAATTTTTACAAAAAGTGTTGTCTATCGGAGATACACATGCTTAGATATACAATTTGTTGAAAATCGGGAAGTTTTTTACAAAATTTGGATGAGTTCCCCCGCACCCCGGAACCCGATCACTCCACTTTTACCAAAAGTGTTGCCCATCGGATATGCATGCGTATAATATTTGAGAAAATCGGTTATTTTTTATAAAATTTTTATTGTTGTGACCCGATCACATCAAAATTTTTACAAAAAGTATTGCCCATCGGAGATACACATGCGTATAAAATTTGAAGAAAATCGGGTATTTTTTTGATAAAATTTGTATTGGTGCCCCCGGGACCCGATCACTTCCAAATGTTTATAAAAGGGGTTTTCCATCTGAGATACAAATGCGTATAAAAATATAAAGAAAATCGGGAACTTTTTTTATAAAATTGGTATGGGTGCCCACCGAACAAAAAGTGTGGTCCATCGGAAATTACTTACTATAAAACTTGAAGAAAATCGGGCTCATTTTGTAAAATATTTGTATGGGAGCACCAATATTTAAAAGAAAGTGTTGTCATGGGAGATATACATGTGTGCAAAGTTTCAATAATATCGGGCTTTAGGAAGTGGGTTAAAAATTGATCACAAAATTTGGTGTGCCAGTCCGGCAGCCATCCAGCCAGCCACGGGCACGCAAAGTTAATATAGATAATTTAAAAAGCAATGCATGCTAACTATTTCATCACACTTCTTGACTTTTTGTGTTACGGAGTTAATCGATTTGGGTCGTGAACGCCTCGCTTTAACGATCGACAGTACATTTTATTAATGATTTCATCTTTTTTTTTAAATTCTCTATATTTACTTCGCGTGCCCGTGTGTTTGTAGCTGGCTGAACAAATCTTGTGATCAATTTTTAACTCACTTCTTAAATTTTTACGGGTTGTTTTTTTGTCCAATGAGAGTTTGAATAAAAAAAGATTTTTGGAAAATGCAAAATGACTTTTCATTTAATAGTTCTACTGCATATCCTAGGATATTACAGTAGAAAAAGTTTGTTGGAAATTAGCAACAATTTCAATTTACTTTTAATTATTTTTTATATTGAGTCTGTAAAAATTCCTCGCCCATTTAATATTATCCGGGATTTCTGGCCTAAATTATTAATAAACTTTTATATTTTTTATATTTTTATACTAACTATAACTTTTATATTTTTGTTTCCCAGCTTCCCACTCATCACCCGCCCGCTGACCATCCACTGCCCTTAAACCAACTGACCCCTACACCCACTGACCCCCAGAAAATTATAGAATCGACATTAATATCGGCAAAAAAACAAACGTAATTTCGAAATTGTGTAATAAGATAAAAATAATTTGCCAAGTTCAATTACTCGTTAATACTTGTGTGTTGATTATAAATGAAACGCAATTTTAATCCACCAAAAAGTGGTTTTGTTTGGCGGAATTAAGCTTAATGTTCCTTCCACACATCAGTGACGCATCCTAAAAAAAGTTAATTAATACGATCAACGGTGTGGATTTGTATAAGAAACCAAGAGCCTACATACTTTCATATTTTAATAAGATACTATTTACATATTCCGAAAATATTGCTTAACACAAATATTGTGTATAAAAATGCTTAAATATTAAAAGTCTTAAAAATCTTTATAACGCTTTACCTGGATTTCGAAAATTTAAACCATTTAAACAGTTGCAAATTTAAAGATAAATTGTTTTGAATAGGTAGTCCACATTAACATCAAAATAGCAAGCTATTCAAAAAAAAAAAAAAAAAAGTACAATTCGATTGGTATCTTTTCGATCTTCTCCAATAAATTACCTCGTCCTATGGCGTAGCTAGAACGGAAGGACACATTATCTGACCACGGGTATTGTTCTTAAGGCGACTCTCCGAAAGGAGCACAAAACTATCGATGTACCTACATACAGAGTGATCACCATCTTCGCTGCTTATGCGCTTCACAGCAAATCGCATGTCGTATCAGAAGATAAACGTCGCATTTACAAAAATCGTGCAATACTGTCGCTTTTTGTCCCTCGGATGTCAAATCGATTGTACCAAATGCTATAGCTATATATACATTTACATTATTGCATTTTGAAGCGATTCGGTTGCCGTCGACTTTAAATGAAAAAAGGAGGACCATCAGAAATAAACTCCGATTTCTGTGAAATATATTTATGTAGTGTAAGGCTTCCAAAAAAGAGTCTCGTCGTAGTAATAAAATACCCGGCTTCTTTTTTGAATTCCATCAGAAACTCAAATGCTATCCAAATCTTAATATATGTTTATTTGTGTGTGAAGTATGTCTTTAAATTCAAGTCAGTATATAGGTTCCTCGGTAAATAAAAACCAATTAAATCTGGAGCAATTGCGCTTCACAAATTTAACTCGTTATCGATTTTCTAAGATCTGGTTTTCAGAACTTCAGTTAGAAAAGGCTTTGTTGTTACCTCGTAAGCACAGCCCCAAATAAAAAATGTTCTTTTATTACAAAAGCTAATTTTTATTTAAATTAAGTTTTTTTTCAGTATACATGTAGGTGCATCATGCATATCGCCGGTTGACCACCAAGATCTATGTTTTCTTACCAATAGAAAATAGTTTTGCTCCCTGGATGTATATGTGCGGAGACATTATTACCAAATCGTGACCATAGTTCCACGAAACTGATATCACATTCAAAGCACCAACTGCGCTTAACAATCGTCTGAAGCCATCGTACTGTGACAAGAGTTTCGATTTGGATTGTAAGTGTACCTTATAGAAGACAGCTTCCAGAGCCACGCCTTTGCAGATCTGTTATATTATATTTTACATTTCCCAATGTCAACGTTATGTTTATCTTTTATATTAACAAGGAAATATATATGTAGTCGTTTGAAAATATGTATAAAGTTGAAAAATATTGTTGAAAGTTGAAAGTTGAAAGTTGAAAGATAATGAAATAAGCTTAGTAACTAGCCTTTCAGCTGTCACTTAAAGGAAATTTTAAGTTTATGTCTTATGATCCCATCTTGTGATTAATATAAAAAATCTCTATTCGCAGGTTTATTTGTACAAACTCAGGTTGTATTGGGCTATGTATATTTGAAGCGTTTGAGTTTAAGAAAAAGTAGAAACAGGCATAAAAAACAATGGGTTTTTGATTTGGATACACCATTTTTAGAAATGCCTGTATCCATTTTCGACATTTTACGGTACATGTAATAATTACTAATGCATGCCTAATATTACAAAAATCTTCTCAAATTAAGACGTATATTGCACATCGATTATTGCTACCAATTTCACTGCCACAAGATCAAGAATCATACATACAATGCGAATTCTATAAGCTCCACGCATCTGTTGGGAAGTAGACAGTTCTATTCTAAGCCTATCAATAAATAGCGCATTTGTAAAAATTAAAAATTAAGAAAAGAAAACATTGAAACAAAGGAATACGAAAAAAATCGTGAAAAGCGCCATCCACGAGTTCCTCGGCTTCGCATAGCAGAGATGCTCTTACGTATGGTATCAGAGATGCAATGCAAATCAAATACCCAGTATATATTCCTTCTATTCTAGGTTTGTTACCTACTTAGTCATCCATTACTATTACAATTTGTTTGTCGTGTTTATTTTTTTTTTAGAGTTTGCTCGAATTACTGTGAGGATTGCATTATCATAGTATCCACGAGAGTGCATTGGGCCTCTCCTGCTGGGATTTCGGCACATATACTTACCGTTCAACCGATCGATTGTAAATAAATTTCCTTCGGTTTTCGGAGACAATAAAATCTGCCATATTCAGCTTATGCGAGAGCTTCCAAAGTCGTAGTTTTGCATTGCTATGTAGATTTTTTTGTACATTTTTAATGCAGCAGCATGTAGTCGTATATCCCGTACCTTACGCTTGCTTCTAAAATGCTCTTGCTGTGCTATGCTATTTGTTAGTTGGTTGAGCGATTTTTGAGATCAGTGAAGCACACGCTTACACAAAATTCAGAAATTCACAATAACGTGGAACGCTGCGATTTGCAAATGTTGATAGGATTGGATAGCTAAGACGTGCTTTTCGTCGCAATTTTATTGTATGAAAACAACATCACAGCCTACTTTTAAAACCGCGCATTGTTCAGCAATTGCAAATATACACAGCATTGTAAGGACAATTGCACAATGCACCTATATATCAAGATCATATATACTTGTTTGTTGCATTTACGATTATTATTTTTTTTAGACAAGAACTTTAATTGTTTTTTTGCTTTGTTTTTTCTCGACTTCGATATTTCAGGATTAGAATTATAAAAAAGATTTTCATCCAGGAATTGTGGGAATTATGTATCATAACATCTCATCATTCATATGAATATCTCAATCTAAATCATTGAAAATGTATTGCTGAACTTTTAAATCCACTTCCGTCTCATAACATGGTTTTATTGACTTTAAAATTAGTCGCGACTCCAAAATAAAATTTACAAAAGGGGCTTTAATCTTACTAATTTTAATTTTATTATACGATTTTCTTTGAAGAAACTTCTTCGATGTATTTAAAAATTTTTACTTTGCCTTCATCAATTTGATGCAAAAATATCTAAAGATAACAAAATTTCTACTTAATATCCTTACACAAAAAATAATTCCTCTAAAAAAAGCTAAATTTTGTAATATAAATTATTCTTAATTACATATATATATATATTATAGGTTTGGTACATATATATATATATATTTTATATATATATATATATATATATATATATATATATATATATATATAACGAGGGTGGTTTGATAAGTTAATTTCCCGCGTAGTAACTTTAAATGCAACAGTGCTCCCGTCAACTACTCACTACTACTGAATTTCGAGCAACTGCGTCATTAAGTTTGAGCTTGACGGGCATCAAAAGAAGAATACCTCCCAGGTGGGTCTTTTGGCCAACGAGATCATGGCCACAGTTTTTTGGGATGCACGCGGTGTCATTCACATCGATTATCTTGAAAAGGTTACAACGATCACCGGCGAATATTATTCAGAGCTTTTGGACAGATTCGATATTGATTTAAAGCAAGAAGAAGAAGCGAATAAAAAAGTACTGTTCCATTAAGACAATCAACACTTCTAAATGCACGGGTGCATACGGGTCTAGTCACCATCGCAAAAATCTATAAATTGGGCTACGAACTGTTACCCCATCGAACATATAAAATATCTTTTATTCAAAAAGTCACTGACTTATCAAACTGCCATCGTAATGAGTGTGTATGAGTATAATATCGACCGATATGGCTTAAAACTTTGAGTCCCTACTAATTTATAAGTAACTCGCTGTTAAATAATGTTTTTTATGTTAAACTACATGAAGATATAATCAATATCCTTTAGAATATTATCTGAACATAAATTGTGTTTTTTTTTTAATTAGCGCACGCTTCAAGGGATTTGCACCCTTATAATGGGTTGGCACAGCCTGGGCTTGAAAATATTTGTATGGAGGAAGAAAATAATGTTTTGCAGTGGGTGGAGTTGAGTTCACACCCGAGCACTTCCAAACTAGAATATCGTGCTCATGCCCCCCACATGGATCCTTCTACATCTTGATTACTTCATACATCAACTCATTCTTACATGTGAATACAGCATTATGCGACAACTGTATATCACATGTACATCAGCATCGTATCATGTGTACTTGTAATATAGATGATCAGTGCGCTTATAAAAATTCGTGCGTTTTTTGAACGCGCTGGAAATCGAACCCGGTGTCCTCCGAGTGGGACCTACTGGTTCCAACCACTGCACCACCGACACTGACGTTGTATTTGATAGCTGTCAACATTTTTGTTTTTTAATTTAAATGAAGTAATTTCATTCATTCGTCAAACAACGTTGCAGTACTAACTGTTAATTTAGATATATTTCTCAAAATAAAAAATTAACGTAATTTATCTATCAAGAGACTGAACCAAATTGAAGTTTTAATATTGCTTGATCCGCCAAATCTTACGAACCGGACCGATAGTTAGATGAAAATGTACTTAAAAAATGCATTCAACAGCACAGATTTTGTCAAAACGCAAGAGAAGCAAAAGAGAGAAAGGCAGAAGAACAAAGGATTGTATGGACTGAGAAGGACTTCCGCTTAAAATTATGCGCAATGTAATATTGTATAAAGTTGTGTCATCAGATTCTAGGTGCATACCTAAAGTATGCATCTGATTTATAGCCTTATATGCAGCTAAATATAACTTACTAAGGGTACATATATATGATATCTGGATGGCATACACTCGTATATACTAGTTACGCTCATACCGTATATAAACGGCCTATTTTAGGTTTCCGTTCTTGCTCAACAGCTCCTGATGATTCCTACATGCTGATGACTATGCTGCTGCTGCTTCTGACTTTGGCTGCCGTTAAAGTCGCTCCGCCGCCATCAGCATCAAAAGTTGCTTCCGAGCTGATGAGGACGACGATGATGATGAGGCAATGAGGAAAGAATCGTGACCAACTTTGCTTTTGTTTAAAGAAGTAGCTACATCTGACGCGGCCTAAAACCGCGACCAACCATCAACTTTCGATGAAATGCAATGTGCGATGCCCGCGATAGACAGACCTTCAACCGATCGAACTGAAAACCAAAAGAACAAACTTAGCTGACTGCCATGGCATGGTGCGCTGTCCGCCCGACTATCTTCGGTGGTAACCTGGTAACACGCCTCTTGATGCAATTTAATCCGAGTGCCTGGCTTTATATCACGTGATGGTTGCTGGTTGCCGATTGGGTCGGCCGCAATTGATACGAGCACCGGGATGGGACACACTACGAACGAATTTTTGATATATTTTTTCGTGAAAAAGCTATTCAGCGCAATTGATGCGGTTGCTTATATGACGCTGATTCTATTACTGTGCGCGCTGCAGGTATTTCTGCATCGCGGAGAAATACACACACAGAGCACGTGCAAGTGGATATGGGATTAACAAGAAAACATTGATATTCAGATTATGTATATAAAGATATTTAAATGGCAATTCATTACCTTCATATTTCATTAACATATAGATATAACTGTACTTGATTGTCATTTTTAATATTTGAAATAATTAAATAATTTACAAGATATGCAATTAAGAGGATAAAGGTTATTATTCCTGCCAATTTTCGCTTCCAGTCTTAGATGAAATTACTTACTTGTATATTTATTTAAATTTTCTAAATTTCTTCTTTCTTTCATAGCTTGATAAGGCAAAAAACGTTTAGGTACTACTCGTACAATTTTTGTCTGGCTATACAATTTTCGTATCAATTTTCAAGAAATCAAAATAAAGGTAGTGATTATTTAAACGCAATTAGATTAAATTGATAAAATAATTAAAAGAACCTCAAGTAAACCCAAGTATAACACCTAGTTATGAATCCATTCAAGTAAATACAAGTACATACTCGATACTTTTGTTTCGGTTCCAACTACTTTTGGCAACGATACCTTTGGTTCGATAACAAGTAGATATCGGAAAAAAGTATTGGATCGAATGGAAGTTTTCTACCAAGTTTGTTCATCTTGGTAAAATATGCATAGATACTTTTTTCGAAAATAATTCCAATGTTAAACTGTTTGTAAAACGAGTTTAAAAAATTGTCCAAAAACGTACTCATTTCAAGTTATAGACTCATACTACGGTTGCAAAGTTATTGGATGCTAGCTTCAAAAATACAACCTTTCAAGACCCCAGTGCTGTAGAAGAGCTATTCAGAGACTAAATGCGCTAGTGAAACAAGATTTCGCTAAGTCGAGCAGCGATTATGATTTAGGAAACTTGTCATCAATCTAAAACGAAGGAAGACAAACACTAAAAGTGATATGGTGTCTATTTTTTTGTCTTCCCCTGTTTCTTATTTAATATCGAATCTACTAGAAGATTGGAAAGATTTGCAGGCAATGTTTCCTTTTTTATACAAGTAAACGAGAATGGTTGATGCTTCCTATGTAGGGGAGACCGGGTATAGTTGGCCCTAGGGGCAAGTAGACTCACCGCCAATAACTTCAAAACAAAACAATTTCTTTCATGTTAGTTCTTGTTCTTACATCGAGCACAGCTACCTGCTTAGTCTCCCATTGTCTTTCGTCAGAGTCAGACGTCGTTCGAGATTTATTGCGAAAAAACAGATTTTTGCCTTCGTGAGTAATTTTTTTGTTTTCTTCTCGTTTTCTTTTTCTGATCATCACAGCTGGTAGCTTTTTGTTGTTTTTATTTCCTACTACCGAAAAAAAATCATTGGGTGCCGACAGGCCGATCGGGGTAAGTTGACTTTTTTTTAGGGGTAAGTTGACTCATTTTTTAAAATATATTAACTTCGCGTGCACGTGGCTGGCTGGCTGACTGGATGGCTGGCTGGCTGGTCAGATTTTCTGATCAATTTTTAACCCACTCCCCAAAGGCCGATTTTATTGAGATTTTTTGCACACATGTATATTTCCGGTGACAATACTTTCTATTAAAATTTGAGACCCCTCGGACCTCGGGCTCCCATACAAATATTTTACAAAATTTACCCGATTTTTTAAAATTTTATACAAATGTGTATCTCCGATGGAAAACACTTTTTATAAAAATCTTGGAGACCCCCGGCACCGGGTTCGTGGGGCCCCTAAATTTTTTTTACAAAAATTAACCCGATTTTCTTCAAATTTAATACACATGTGTATCTCCGATGGATAACACTTTTTGTAAAAATGTTGGATACCCCTGGCCTCGGGGTCTTGGGGCCCTAAATTTTTTTTAGAAAAAAATTAACCCGATTTTCTTAAAATTTTATATACGTGTGTATCTCCGATGGACAACACTTTTTGCAAAAATTTTGGTGGCCGGGGTCGTGGAGGCCCATAATAATGTTTGAAAAAAATTAACCCGATTTTCTTTAAATTTTATATACATGTGTATCTCCGATGGACAACATTTTTTGTAAATTTTTTGGAGTGAACGGGCCCTGAGGCCCGATCTCCTATTAGAGAATTTAACTGAAAAATTTTAATTTTTATGGGTTGTTTTTTTTTAGGTGAAAATGAGAACATATGTTAGGAAAACCGCAAGAGGCGCAACCGAACAAACTGTTTTGAAGCGTGCGTTCCAGCTTATACTTGGAAAAGGAAAGAGTATAGATACGATCTGTTGCTCATGACCATGGGATTCCTTACAAAACCATGCAAAGATATGTTAAAAAATTTAAGCAGAAAAAGTTGGAACATCCTTCCACCCCTATTGCTGAGCTGTCTCTTGAACTCTTGAAACTCTTTATTTTTAGTTTATGTTTCAAATAATATTGATTTGTTATTCTATTTTTTATAGTTTTATTATCAAAAAGGTGAAAATAAGAATATAGTCAACTGACCCCATACACTTAGCCAACTTACCCGGTTCTGGGGTTACTTGAATCATTTGAGTTCGTTGTGTAAAATTAAGAAAATAGGGTCTTCAAATTAGCTCATTTTAGAAGGCATATTTTTTTTATAAAGCGAAAAAGATGTTTTATAAAAAGGCGTTTGTTTCGTTTTGATATCTTTCTTAGTTTTTTTAAAATAAAAGATAAGCAAATTTTGAGTCTACTATCCCCGGTCTCCCCTACCTTGTGAAAGGCTATATTTAAAGACGGGAACAACAACAGTCATCAAAGTTAAAAACCGGTTATCTGAAAAACATTTAAAAAATTACGGTTTTGGGGAAATATCCCACAAATAGTTTTTTTCGATAATATATAAAAGGAAAAAGGAAAACGCTTAAAAGAGATACAAAAAAGTATAAAGGTTGTTTTTAATTTAAATCGATGCGAGTAGGTATAGATACATTTGCTTCGGTTCCAAGTAAATATCGAGTAGAAGTACTTGTTACCGGCAGTATCGTTTCATCCCTAAACACAACAATTCACACGCGAGCGCTGAGATATAGCCCGCATGCGACTGATCTGCGCACGAAGTTTCAGTAAGTTGGTTAAAACGCCCTAAAAGCAGTTAAAACAAACAGAAAACGTTCGTGCCAAGCTTAAAAAAGATTTTCAATAATACAAATTTTGACCCATGTTGTGAAAATAGTCGCAGGTTTACTATACGCTTAGACGACAGCTCTGGGCTATGGAAGTGTTAAATTCTAAATTATTCCAGGTCATTTTTCAATGTCAAACTTATACACGAAGCCGAAAGGGCTGTCGTAAGCGTAAGAGTGTATTGGATTAGAAGCAGCAGAAAAGAGATCATTAAGGAAGATAAAACAAGTAAATGTAAAAACACTTCGTTTTTCGGCCCCTGACAGTGAACCGCTCACAAAATTTCAGCCCTCTAGGTCGTGAGAATGTCTTTAAAAAAGACCTCAAAAAACAAGAAAATCATGCGAATTCTAACCATCACACGCGCCACACGCAAAACGCGACATGCGTCATACGCGGAATATAAAAAATGCTATTTTGACTCAGAAAATTTCAGCTCTCTAGGCCATGTGGAAGGTAGTTAAAAAAGACCTAAAAAAGTCGGAAAAAAAATTTCAACCCATTATACGTGCCACACGCGACACGCGTAATACGCTATGGTATCAAATCACCAGTAGAATGTTGCCCACTTAATACGTTCAGCCAGTCACTAACGATTTGGCGTGTTTCAGGATTTTTGAAGACCTGACGATTGATTAACGTTTGCATGACCTTGAAAAGAATGGATGTAAGTAGTAATGGTCGGTACACTAATGACAATGGACAACGAGTCATAGAGATGGCAGCAATCAATAATTTAGTCATTGCGAGTACACGGTTTGCCCGTAAAATTATCCATCAATCCACCTGAGGCTACTTGCAACTAGATGGACCACGTGATGATAGACCGACAACATAACCCGAGCCTGATGACGGCATGGCCAATCGATAGGCATAGGACTCACCCAAAATGCAGTGAGAGTAAATCCTGTTGGCCGTAGAAGAGAAATGAACACGCCTTAAAAATACTGTCATTGGTAATGCTGACTCTATCTGAGAGAGTAGTCGTAGAGATCGAAACTACTGGTTTGATTACGAATGTAGTCGCTAGTTTACATAAGAATAAATGTAAGAATATTTCGTACCGGGCAATGTAACAATCTAGTAGAAGGCAGGTAGGCAAAGAAGATTAATATTAAAAATCACTTTACCGGAAAGAGAATGCAGCCTGGTAAAGAACCTCGTCCACGTACTTAAACAGTACAGAGAAAAAGGACCGCTTCAGGCGTGGAAATTCTAACAAAAAGTCCGCGGTATGGCGCAATATACACCGCATTGCACAGACTGCAGAGACAAAAAGGGTAATCTGAACGTCGATCTCAAAGGTATCTAAGAGCGATGGGAGGAGCACGTTCATGAATTGCTAAATGTCCAGCTAACTAAAGAATTTGCGTCCCCACAAATGATCGACGACCAGACTATGCTACCGCCACCAAGCGTAGATGAAGTAAGCAAATTGATAAATTATCTCGAAAATATTGAAGCTTCGGAATATAATGGTATCCGAGCGAGCTTATTAAATCAGAAGGTCTCGCACTACATCAAGCAATTCATGAAATAATAATGCAAGTATGGGAAGAAGAAGCCATGCCAGATGACTTTCGAAAAGGCATACTGTGCCCCATACCTCACAGCTTGTACCAATTATCGGGTATACACGCAATTTTGTTGAGTACAGCGTATACAATTTTCTCCTCTATACTTTAACACAGGATAGCCCCATACTATAAGTCATCATTTGATCAACTGGTCAAATTTTCACCCATAGGCAGGTTATGGAAAAAAGTCTAGAATTTCAAAACTGACTACACCATTTTTTTTAGACTTTAAATCCGCCAATGATATAATAGCCAGAGAAGAACCTTATAAAGCCATGAGAAAATTCGCCATCCCAAATAAACTGACACGACTGACCATGACCGATATACGTGGGTAGTTTGATAAGTTAGAGACTTTTAGAATAAAAGATATTGTTTTCGGCAAAAAATCGTTTTATTTTTCAAAATAGTCTCCTTTAAGTTCGATACATGAAGTCCAGCGTTTTTTAAATTTTTTTATTCTTTCCAAATAATAGGTTTTCTCAAGGCCCTCAAAATAGGCGTTTGTTTCAGGGGGCTAAATCTAGAGAATATGTAGTTCGTAGCTTAATTAATGGATTCTTCCATGGTGACTACATACGTGTGCACGCGTGCCGTTGATGGAAAAGCACTTTTTTCTTCGCCAAATGCGGTCGGTTTTGCTGCAAATCAATATCGAATCTGTTCAAAAGATGTGAATGACACTACGTGCCATGACTTTGTTGACCGACAGACCAACCTTGGCCTTCTTTGGTGCACGTTTACCCGGAGAAACCCACTGTCTTGATTGTCTCTGGTGTGTTGCGATGGATCAATGTTTCGTCCACGGTCCTTGTTTTCGGTGATGTTTTTTTCACGCAAAAAAAATGCTTAATCAGTCTGCTTTTAATGATTGTCAAACATGAACTAAAGGACGCAGCTTGCTTAAAATTTGACAGTAGTCTATTAATAGATAGCAGTGGACGGGAGCAGTGTTGCATTTAAGGATACTGCGCGGGAACTTCAAAAAGTCACGGACTTATCAAACTGCCCTCGTATGTATATCAGACCAAGTAAAAATATCACTAACAAGCTCATTCAACTTCTTAAACTTCGTACTTTTCAAGGATGCTTCATCCTGATCGATTGAGCGACACAACATCTGCACATAAATAAGAGCAAAACAAATTACGGCCATGGTGGCCACGTGTTTCGAGCAGAAGATTCAACATTAGCCCCTCAATTAAAAAAGTGGAAGAAGAATTTGAAGTAGTGCAAGCCTTTAACTGTCTCGTTTCAAATGTAGCAACTGATGGGCAACAGTATGGAACCAAAAATACGCCGTTCCGTATCGTAATCCGTCAATACTTCAAGACGAATCCAGGAACATAACCATCACATCCACGATACTGGTATATACGACAATGGCGATACCTGTGCTTGCATACGGATCCTATACCTTGGATGCTTAGAAAAACCGTTTTGATTTCTTGGATGCGTTTGAGAGGAAAGTCTAACGGAGAACTGTTGGCCCAATATATGTGGAAGGACAAATCCGGATCTACGAGCGTTACTGCAATGTTGACATTGTGAAAGGAATTAAGCTCAGTAAGCTCCGATGGGTAGAACTCCTGGTTCGCATGTTCAAACTTTAAATCACAGAAAAACACCAAAGCCTTTTCACAGTCTCACCCCTCGCGATTGCGAGAATACTTGTCAATTCGCTTTTCGGATATGGCTTTAAAATTGAAGGCCGCTTCCATTTGTGTAAAAAAAAATCATGCACAACTCGAATGTTCGCAGGGACTTGGGCTACAATGGTCTATTTTTTATTATTATTATTAAATATAATATTGCTTCAAAACATAAGTTACTTTATAACATTTGACTTTAAATTGTTCAGTTACGATGAATTCTTCATTTAAACGTTGGCATTTCATAGCAAAGCATACATAGGATCCAACCTTTTAATACAATATTGTTACATACATTGCTTGTACTGATCTTTACAATTTAACAGTTTTGCAGGAATATATTTTTGGGCAAAATAAAAAACTAAATGTATCTCTTTAAGTAGTTAATTGGAGCCCTTAAAAGGGCTTTCTTCAGCTGCTATAATTTGGTCGTGAAATCCATTGTAGCTTTTTTTTAGCATTACAATAGTAAAATGAGCGCTTACTAATATTTACTGCATCGCATCCGATTCTTTATCAAATCTTGTATTTGATTTGTGAATTCATCCAAAGCCATCAGTCACTGATTGCCACTAAATAGTTGCCAAATGCGCAGCGCGGGGCTGAATATCGGCGCAATAGAATTCCTAAAATTAAAAAGAACATCAAAATCATTAGTTCGTTGAACTATTACAAGCGGTGTAAACTTATGTTTTCTAATCTCTGTAGCAATAATATATAAAGAAAATAACTAAGCAACTAAGCTGGTTAAAAAATCGTTACTTTTTATATAGCTTACCAAAATGAAAGTGAACCACTAAAAAATTAACCAATAGAGACGCCATCAGTAATTTTAAAATAACAAATTATGAAGGATTATTGTTTTGATTCTTGCGATGAAATATTCAAGTTAAGTAAGTAATGTCATATAGAAGTAGTTTTTTTTAAATTGTTTTAAAATGTCCTTTGCGTACATTTGCAAGCACAGCATTGTCGTTAGGAAATTAAGGGGAGGAAAAGATGAGATGTTTATGCACATGTATCTAGTTTTAAGTAGATACAATTTGGTCTTGGAAGGACCTAACTAGATAATAATACAGTTGTATTCATGTTTTGGGGGAATATAAGCCCTTTAAATAGTAACCAGGCCCTGTTTTAGAAAACCTGAATCTTTCGCGGCATTTTTAGCAATGGCAAATATGTGGTCGTTTAAACGAAGCTTATTGTTGACGCCGTACCGAGTATTGTGAATTTTTCAGTTTCTTGGATGCTATTCATCGAGTTTCAATTACGCTTAAACGAAATAAGACAACCTTGGGTTTTGGAAGCGTTGAATTCTACTCTACAGGTTGGGGTAAAATACTACCTACTGATGATTTAGTATATTGATAGTTACTAACTTCACAATCAACACTTTTAAAGTCAATAGTTGTTTTAAAAAAATAAATGCTCTTAATGTTATGAAGTTATTGACTTCAAATATTAGTTTGACAGAAAAACGAAGTAAAAAGGTGTATGTCTTTACTATATAATATATATTTCTACAAAGATGAAATGTAAGTAATTAAATGTCTGTTTACCTCTTTCATTTCCTCCCTCAGCTAGAGTTAATTTTTTGATCGTTTGTATTTGCATTAAATTACAATTTTGCTTGATAAAATGATTTCCTTTTTAGGTTTGACTTTAAGTATTATTGGTCGGTCTTGATTTCCATCAATGTCACAATGTCACCGATAGGTGAAAATCGTTCCTTCTTAAATTCGACAACGATGACCGCAAAACATCGTCGGCAGAAAATTCTGCTCGAAGGTAACAATTCCTCCCTCGAAGCTGTGTCGTCAGTCGCGGACAAAAAAATGTCTTATTCCCATTGACGATTTGGTGAATATCAGCATCCGCGATGGATGCTGCCTCTACAAGTTCCACGTCACGCAATATCTGCCGGTTGATGGCGAAGCGACTGTTTCGCCGGTGACCGAAATCACACTCTAATTTAATCGAGTTTTCGAAATTTTATGCGGTTTTCTCTTTTTTGACACAAAATTGTCGCAGAGCGGCTAGGGAGTTGGAAGTGGGCAGATTTTCGGGGGATTCTCCGTTACCGCCTACAACGCATGTCGTCGCGGACTGGACTGAAGTACGATTAGAGCCACCACCAGTGCCGCTTCCTAGTGAGTCGAACATCGACGAGAGTGCATTTAATGAATCGCTGGGGTACTTCTTTTCCCCATCGAAAGATTTGATACTGGATGCTGGAGATTTTGGCGTACCAGAGCGATGGCTTTCGGGACTCTTAGGTGCATACGATTGTGGACTTGGCTGAGTGGCCAAGGGCTGGTTGTTTAATTTGGGTGAAGTTGTGCTGCGATCATTGTTATTATTATTACTGTTGGTCATTGAAAGATTCATCAATTCTCCGTTAGAAGTACTTAATATAGTTTCTGAATCATTGCGGTCATATGCGGCTTTACAGCTCACACTGGCAGTCACTTGCTGTTCTTCTTCATTTTCAGATTTAATTTCTCTTTTAATCGGTTGATCATGTAATACTAGAGTGGCATTGGCCGCCGGATCGTTTCGGTGTGCACGGTCTTCATTTTTGGCTGCTTGCACTGAAAGGCCTTTTGTAGCTCCCAGTGGTGTCTCCTGTTGAGATTTTTCAGATGGGGGTGCATCTAGCTTCCGAATTTCCTGATGATTGTCAACACTGCATTCGCTGCCACTTCTTTCGCTGCTCGTGTAGCGATAGTGATGGTAGTAAGCATCCTGAGTGTCTATCAGTGGTTTATTGTAGTCCACAGTTTCGTCAATTCCTAGACGTTTAAGAATACTCGATGCGACAGGAGAAGTGTTTTTGTTGGCCATGTTCGATGGACTTTGTGCTGGAACATTTGTGTGCCGTGGGGGTGTATCAAAACTGGTTGTGAACATTTGTTCAATCGCACTGAGTACCGAAGACGAGCCCTGTTTGGTTCCTCCATTTTTCGTCTCTAATTCTGGTAATTTCTTAAGAAGAGCCGCATTCGAAGCGGCAGACTTGTTGGCGGCAACTGCTTCGTCAGCCGACTTTACTCCGCTGATGTACTGGCGCATACGCTCAGCAAACATTGCGGCTTCCATTTTCTCATTTAAGGATCCACTACCACCGCCAACGCCACTGCTGCCTTCCATAGACATTCTCTTGCTACTCTCATATGTGCGTTGTAGTTTCATATCCATGCTATCTAATTCGCTCCCCTGATGGGCCCCCTTCATCTCTAGAAGCTTACGAACTGGAAGTGATTTCTCACGCTTTTTCGGTGCCGGCCGCTTGCGACCACCCCCATGTCCCCCTGTCATGGATTGCATCAACGGTTCCGAGTAATGATTGTTTTTGGCCATATGGTTGCTTAAATCGCCAAGCGAAGAAAACGCTTTATCACATACCTTACAGGTTAGCACAGCGCTGAGGGTGCGACTTTCTTCGGAACTCATGCTGCCAGTACCGTCCTTTGACTCGGCAGATGATTTCATCGAAATGGTTTGTTCTTGTGAGAGAATATTCGTGTAGTGTTGTGTCTCCTGCATGTGTTTCGTCATTTCACCAAGTGAACGAAAACTTTCGCCGCAACGCATGCACTTCAGAATTTGCATGGCTTGCTCAACGCCCTTACCCAACCAGACATTTTGGCCACGCACCAATTTGCGCGGCAATGGTGTTGGTGGATCACGCCCTGAGTAGCTGTAACTATTTTTACCCGCTGCCGATGCAGACGAGGACGATGAGGTCTGCTGTGAGCTGGACGATGGCTTGCGCATATTGTGGGAATGTTGTTGTTGTTGGTGTGGCTGATGTTGGTGTTGTTGTTGTTGCTGATGATGATGATGGGGCGACTGTTGTTGATGTTGTTGATGACGATCAGTATTGGGGAGATTCCCAAAAGGTGGCACATTCACTCCGCAATGTTTGCTGTCTTTCATGTGAGTAGTAAGCGCCTCCAATGTTGAAAAACTCTGCTTGCACCAAACGCAGCGAAAAACACTACTGGCGACGCCTTTGTTTTGCCAGTGTGACTGCCAAATATTGTGTCTAGCCTTAGACATGCCGTCAGATGATGGAATGGTATTCGCTGCCGGTACTGCTGTTGGTGGTGCTGCGATTGAACGCATTGTTTTTTCTTTGCGAGGTCCCTTCACAATGTCGGACATTTTTTCTAGAGGGTCAACAACAAGATCACTTTTTCCATTCCAATCAGGAAACTGCCCGGTGCGAAATATATTCGCTGCAGCAACTGCTGCTAGGTATGGATTCACTGTTGGCATAAGTGGAGTGGCTGAAACCGTTGCTGGAGGCGGTTGAATTGGTGGACTTGCCTCTTTGAATATTTTTTTGGTTTGATTTTGAACTGGTGAGTCCCGTTCAATTTCAGCAATTCGCTTTCGTGTTCCTCCAACTGACAGATCCAATGGATTATTGCCATCAGCTTGCTCCTCGTCGTCTTCTTCTTCTTCGTCGGCTTCTGACGCTGGTGGTTCGGCTGATTCGCCTCGTCCAAATAGATGTGTTCGAAAGTCTAAAGCCTCTGAATTGTTACTCGATGCGTTTGGTGACGCTTGTGGTGGAAGCTTAAAGTGTGCCGCTTCCGATGTTGGCAAAGAAACAGGAAGTCGAACACTGCTTCCAACGTTTGCAGCACCCAATGGAAATCCATACTGTTGGGCAGCAGCTGCGACCATATGTAGGTAGGCTTCCATTGATGGGGGTTGCTGCTGCATTTGCTGGTGATGTTGCTGTAGATGTTGATTTTGGATTGAATGTGGAACTGCAGGGAATGTTGAAGCATTTGGTGATGTTGGTACAATTCCGGATCCACCGACTTCCGATGAATTTGAATCGTGTGACGGACATCGTTCACTAGAATTGGCCGATTCTGTCGATCTCGGTCGAGGATTTGGAAGAGCACTGTAAGAAAACAAATATGAAGGAAAAATATGGTGAAACTCTTAAAATATAGTTTACATAAAATGTGTTAATTTTAGGAAACGTCTAATATTTAATTTATCCTCGTATTGTTAGTTTGTTAAAAAGTATGTATTTCCCGACGGCTAATGTGAAAATGCCTTTACAGTGGTATGCAATACAATAAACCGTAAAATATATATTTTTTATGCTGCCACGGTCTCAAGGGGCTAAAACCTAAAGATGGAAGTATATTATTGTCACAAATGTATCGCGCAGAGGTAAGGGAGATGTCATGCTTTTTGAATGTCTTTGGATCAAGTGGAACGGAAACACAAAGCTTTACAGTGAATACCATATTCATTTTGTACGACTGAAGAAAGAATCTCTGGACGGTCGACGATGGACTTAAGGGTAAACTTATTATCATTTAACCACTGTCGAATTTATGAATAGGCTGAATGCAATTGGCTATTTTGCTGAAGTACCGATGAAAGAAAAACGGTAAATAAAGTGAAATGCAGAAGACATTCCTGCGATATTGTAGCGATTGTTTGCACAATATTTTTGTCACCTAATAATTTAAATCACAGTGTTACTGTATTCTGTAGTCAAGCAGATGCAAGATGGAACACCTTCTAAATAGTATTCAAATCAGATGAGGCGAAATATTTCTTCGTGTGTTAGATATTTTGCAGCATTTTTGGCAACGGTAAGTCATTTTAACGGTGACCTAGAATTGGGATTTGGTCGGTTTCCTTGATAATGGCTTAAGGTTTCTATTTTGTATAGATAACAGAAAACATCATTGGTTATCAGAATTGAAATTAAACTCTATTGTGGAAATATATATTTGAAGCTGTGATCAACGAAAGAATGTATAGAGGTAGCAGACAGAAGATAGTTAATGAAAATAAGAAGATTTTTGAAGAAAGCTCTCAGGAACATCCGAATTTATTAATATCAAACTTAAAGCCGTCCAAAATAATCTGGATTGAACCAAGATATTTTCTAATATATTGCAGCAGATTTTTTTCCACTCATAAACACGAATTTTTTGTAAACGAGCCTGATGCCACACTGTTTCAAATGCTTTAGAATTATCGAGGTATACAACTTTGCTTTAACCAATCTACAATCTTTAAAGTAGATCTGTGTCATAGAATATTCGATATTCCCGTACATAGGCGGAGGCAACGCTCAATCTGGCAGCGAGGAACTAACCCTGTCTTTAGAACTGGATGCTAGAATGTCTTTATATAAATTAATGATGATGACGATGATGAATAATCAAAAATGGTTACTTTTTTGGGACATTATAGCATTTTTTGCATTAAATTTTCATGATATTGACATAGCAATAATTTGTGGCCTGTTTGCATGTTTTCTTTGTGGGGATTGCTTTGTACAAACGAAAGCTTACTTGCCTTTTACTCGATCTACTATTTTGACATTTGCAAGAAAATACTATACTTTCCCACTAATTAAAGAGCATAAAACTGACTTTATCAGAGAAAAGAAGACTTCATTTCGAGATAAATTCTTTGATTCATAGTCGTTTAGTGTAAAGCGAGCATTATAAAAGGTTGGCACACTCTGTTTAACTTGGGGAAATATGTTTACTCATTGCTATCACACGTTTCTTGACGAACCTATACAAAATTTGGATGCACTTTTTTCTACCACGGAAGGTAAATTATATATTAAGAGAATTAAAATTAAATTTGCATTAAAGTATTTTTGTTGTTACTAAAAATAAGAAATTTGGTTTTTGGTGCAAACTTAAAAACCGTTGTATGACTAATGATTGACAGCAGTATCAATTGCATAATTCAGATATTATTAAAAAGATAGCAGAAACAAATTCGTAAAACGTTTTCAATTCAAAATTCAAATCATGGTAATCACATCGCTCTGTCACATTTATAATTGATAACTAGTGTTAGTATTTTATTATACAAATATTATACATTGATACTTGAAAAATCTTCCATCGAGGAATATTCCTACGTATACACGAGTACTTATGTATATGTGTATCTGAATTTGAAATTGTATTTTATGCGTATATTTGGTGATCTTCCTATCGATTCGCAAACAGAAATGAAATGTCAAATTGGTATTTAAATATAACCTGATAACAAATCTCATCAGTAATAACCTCATGTCAACGTATTTGTTATTTTTCTATAACGCTATGTGAAATGTTGAAAATACCCACATATTTATTACGAGTATGAGGGAAGCATAGAAAATATTTTCGAAATCATTAAATTTATTAAAATGATGACTGTGACATGGCCAATGGAAGATTTCATAGTTAAACACACTACAGAGGCTTAAGGCTAATTGTCCATTCCACATACATATTATGCATATTATATTTAATTAAATTATATGGGCTTGAAAAATGGTTTATATCTTTGAGTTTTTCCAGCAAAGTTGTCAACCAGTTAAACGAATGTCTAACAAACCAGCTAAAAAGGGGCTTCTATCAATCTAACCTCTGTGATACTCGTACATAAAGTGATATGAAGAGAACACTAAAAACTCGTTTTTTATACCAACTATGAGTATATAACAAAACTATATGTTTTAGTCATGACTGTAGCTAATTAATATTAACTGAATTAAATTTAAATTAACCGCAGACATCTTTGTAATAAGACAAAAAAAAAACATTTTTTATCAATTTTTCTATATCACAAGATGGAATATAGGATTACATATTTTTGATGAGAAGTGTGTGTCATTTTAAAACGTTTTTATTAGCTCGCTTTCGAGTATGTCTGTCTGTGCGGGTGGACTTTTTTAATTGATTTTAAACTAATTTCCCGTTTAGCTAGAGACTTTAAACATATCTCAGAACTGGATGAACAGTGACAAATCACAAAAAAAAGACAACAAATCGCAAAAAAAATGAATTCAACGCGAGTTTGCAATTTGTTTCCGATCAAAGCAAACTACTACGCACAATACTCGTTTTAAACGTTTTAAATCAAAAATGTATTTTTATTAGGTAACATGTTTAAATGAAATTGTTGCTAATAATAATAGGAATGAGGCTACTTTTAATATACATACATGTGTAAAATGAATGAATTGATGAGCGAGTATTTTAAGCACGAGATGTGTAATCGATTAGAAATTTAACGCGATATCACAAAAATATTTTAAGGCGGACATTTCCAACCTGAGAGAATAAAATAAAAAAAACATAAAAAAAAAGAAATTCTTTGTAATCTTTTTGAGGCAGGTCAATCTTTTTTCCTTGCGGATTGATTTCAAATGCTACATACAGCGATCGAACATAAGAAATGATAAAAGGTATTTCATTTATTACACTTTACAGACAATACCGTCCACCCAACTATTAATGGCTTAATTATTCCTGTTTTCTGACCAGTGTACACACCACTGTTGTATATATGTTAGAAATGAAAATTATTATTATATAGGATCAACATTTTATTTCGGAAAATATCCCTGCAAGCAACGCAGCTTATAAATATATTTGCACGCAATCAATTATGTTTTATTTTTGGGTTGTTGCTATTAAACTCCCACGCCCACATTTATGTTATGTTATTTCGTACAATAACCTGATAAACTGATAAAATAAAGGTTTCATATAAAAATAAAAATAATTTTATTGCTTAGATAGAAGATATGATAAGGTTAACTGTAACAGTGTTAACAGTCGTTGTTGGTAATTTTTACATTTATGATTCGTCTGACAAATCAAAAAAATGGTCCGTTTTGTGCAGTAGGTACCTCCATCGCCTCTAAAATAAGAAGTAGTTCAATTAAGATCGTTGCCCTGCCATTAACAACTAACATTATTGACAGGGCATTGAATTGTATGTATGTATGTATGTATCCATATATCAATTTGACATGAGAATCAAACTTTTGCGAACAAATAAAAAATTATGCAAAAAAATCAATTCAATGGATGATACAGATTTAATGATCTCATCAAAAGGCAACAAGTAAGTCTCAGTGGACCGGTAGGTCGGTCGTAGGTCGTAGGCGATATGTACTCTGGCTTTATAAAAAATATTACTTGACTCCTATACTTTATATAAAGCTGAATTTTTATTCGAAAAAAAGGGTTTCGAGCTCGTGTTCCGCCTTAATAACTTACCCAGCGTTGAGTGCTTGCCTGTATATTTCTAGCATTAGCGCTTCATGTAACATTTTGTTTCTGATTAATTTAATGTCTATTTTCTATTTGACACAGAGTTTATATTTTTGACACTTGTTTTTATCGCACTTTCTTAGAAATCACTGTGATATTTCTTTACTTAAGTAATTGATATTTACTATTAATTGTATATAGATATATTGTATGCGCGTAACCCTACTGTTTGGCTCGTTTTAACATTTAATTGAATAAAGCAAATCTTAAAAAAAATATATTTTTTTTTGTTTTTGTTTAGGACACACACATTTCTGTTTTACTTCTGTTATATCTTAAAAATTTATTATAATTTATTATCTTGCGGTTATTCGTATACTTTGTTTGGAGGTTTATCGTATGTTTTTTTTATTTTATATTTAGGAATATAACTTGTAAAAATTGTACACAGTTTGCAGTTTTGGAATAAGAATTTTAATTTATTATTACATAGGTATAACACTGCAGATTAATTTTCATTAAATATTTTGATCAATTGCAATTTTTGTATATTTCTTTTTTTGCTTTTTTTTTTGTTTAAATTTTTATGATAAATGTAATGTAGATGGAATAATTTTTATGAATGCCGTTTGGCTAACTTTGCGCTAATCGTATTGCATTTTACGTATACGTTGTTGTTATTTATAATCAGTCTTGGTTTTTTAATTAAAAAAAAATTAGAATTAAATTTTCTTTTGTTTTCATTGTTTTCCACGAAACAAGAATAATATAGAAATTTTTGACTAGATATGATGTGTTGGTTGTTTTTTGTTTTTGTTAAAAAAAATTTTTTTAATTATTTATTGAAATAATCCAATTTGCCGCTTAAATTTGATTTCGAATCAGGCAAAAGTATGGGTTTTGTATCTTTTTGATATTACAATAAAATAATAATCCTTGATCGGCCACTACTTAGACCCGTTTCCCGACCGAGTCGAACACCGAATGTCGTGTCGTCATTTTCAGGTTCCGTTCTCGAACTCGAATGTCAAAAAATTTGATTGATCCAACGAAAAAAGTCCAAATAAACGACAACGACGGCCTCGACGACGCGCCGTATAAATGAGCGAACGGACGAACTCAGTGTGTGGGATACTAAATGGATGCAGATAAACGTGAAACAACGTCGATATGGCGCGCACACTCCTTCGCGTTGTATTGTGTATGCAGATTTACATAAGCCTACGAATGTATGTTGGTATTGTGCACTAATTAATTATTATATTTGTTTGATGACGAAAAAAAATCGGCGGTGACTATGACGATTTCAAAATTTGACTCCTTGTTGCAATCACGAAAACTCTTCCATTTAAAAAACTGCCGAGACGAAAACTGACATGAACACCCCGTAACGGTCTGTCATTGACTAACTGGTTGACTCTTTAGCTATCATATAAAGAGCGCTCTACAAAAGATCAGAGAGAGTTTTGCAGACGATGCGTTTACAAATTACAATTCCAATTAGGGGTAACTTGTGCGCATGATTGGCATAATGCGAAAAATAAAATCAGTTCAATGTGTGTAAAGCTTGTCAGCACAGAGAAATCCAGAAACTTTTCTCTTGTAAAGAGGATTTTTCCAGTATTTCTCAATTTTTACCAGCCACAGCATGGCAAGTAAATTTTTAAAACTAACTTTTTAAGAGAGAAATATGAGAAAATTAGATTGGTGTAGAACGATATAAATGATAATTTTCCAGAGTTCATAATAAAAATGCCTTGTTCCTGTCATGCTCACTTAGCTCTTATAAGAACAAGTCTAGCAGTTGCAGGTTTTGCATTGTTATATTATTAACTCTCTTTAAATTTATATTTCTTATGTTTATGAAAAGTGAAGAGAGCTTTCGGCAATAGTTAAAATCACGGTAATGGAACCACAATTCCTTTTCCGGTCTGACTGTTACCACATTTTTATTATACCTTGAAATGATGGAATGGATATATAACAAATTATTAGAGCATAATAGAAAAAAGAGAGTTTTTTAAAGAAACAATATTTCTCTTATAATTAATAATAAACAGGTTTTTGGAAAATTTTAAAACCAGTTACGAAAAATTACGACAGTACGAGTTTCAGTTAAATTTATAAAGCAATAACAAGAGAAACTAATTCCTTAAATAATTATAAAAAAGTGTAACATCAACTCTGCTAATTGGACTTAAGCGTTTACACAAAACCCTTCTCTTACCAAAATCAGTGTTGTGAGTTGTGACATTAAACAAAATTGTGCTTTTTGGAAATTGGAATGCAATGCAAAATCTTAATTAAAAATGTAGTTCCAAGAAATGTTAAACTTGCATTGAAGAGCAATTTTAGGAAGATTTTTTATTCATTATTCATTCATTACTTAGGAACGTTGGATGTTGGAAGTTGGAAGAAAGAGACAAAAATATTATTACAAAAAGAATATTAGACGATTTTTCTGCTTTAAAGAGTTTCGTGATGTTAAGAGATTTTTGACATCTCATAACATTTCCTCTATCTCTTTCACATTAGAATTTCGTCATACTTGCTGTCGCTTTTGCTCCAGCTAACAGTGTTGTTTCTTTTCTGTAGTTGATTTTGTCATTTTGAGACTCATTGCCGTCGGTGGTGCGATGGTGTTTGGCAACCGTCTGTCAGAATGGGATACTTGATTATATTAAACATTCTGGTGGGTAGGTGTGAGCTGGATTGGGTATTTTGTAATTTACTAAATATATACACACATCTCACATATATATATTACACATTTTTGCCCAAAAAGTTTTTTGCATTTGATATTTATTGCAACGTAAATAAATCACACAGATTTTACATAAAACTAACAATTTTTGTATAAGAAATTGTTTTTTAATTCAATAGAGAAGTAATATTAAGCAAATAGGTACTCCTAGTTATTTGGATAAATACAGATATATAAATATACATATATACATACGTAATACAAGTTATTATATACATATTATATACCTATATAATAACTTATTTGTCCCTTCATACTTTTTTGCACATAACGAATGAATTTGAAACAATAGAAAAAGGCAAAACAGGAATTATAGAGATAACAAAGGGAACGGGAACAAAATGTACGTTTAATTATCGGATTAACATAAATATGCGTAATGTTCTATGCGCGGTGTCAAATATGCTGCAGCGATGATGGTTTCTGGTCCTGCGTCCTGGCGACTTCTGCCTATGTATACACTATATGCCTTTAGTTGGATGATTCTGAGACTCGACCTCTTGTCACTCGTCGACGTCTGTCGTCAGGTTACGGCATAAACAATTTTTTACTTTAAAAAAGCACATACACAAAACTGTACAATACACATAGTGTGAAGCGAGATTCGAGACGTGCTAGTGAACAAAGAATTCAGATACAATATTTTAAGAAATAGGTGTTCTGTACTTTTTTTTACTGGATTCGAATAAAAGACCGAAAACATTCATCCGAAAGAAGTGTCCGCCTCACTCTACATACATTATGTATGTATATACCACATATGTATATATATATCTATATACGTATATATATATATATATATATATATACAGTAGGTATCTATAGCACCTATACCAAGTCTGCTGACAGTCATAGAGTTGTGAGACCATAGTGCCACCTCAAAACGTAAATCAGTGTTATATTGTATTTAAAATTAAATGTTTCAACAAATTAAGAACAACAATAATAAATATAACAAAGAAATCCCCTACTAAACAATAGTTTAAATCCATGGCATAAGGTTTAGTCCAATGTG
Source organism: Nephrocerus scutellatus (assembly GCA_947095585.1). NCBI lineage: Eukaryota > Metazoa > Arthropoda > Insecta > Diptera > Pipunculidae > Nephrocerus > Nephrocerus scutellatus. The sequence continues at coordinate 66,578,089 of OX352764.1, read as the reverse complement.
AAATCCGTCTGCTGCACCAGATTCATTGATTATGGGAATATCCGATTTGCTTTCAATGAGAAAAGGGACGAATGAATTCGAACAAACTTTACGAAAATATGGAAGTTCATGAATAAGAAATATCTATTATTAGGTACCAAGCCATGTATCCTAAAATTGGAATGAAATCTTTGAATTAAAAGTCCATTTAATTTTGCTAATAGGTATACCACACAAAAAGATAACCTTTATCTATTGATGCCTATATTCTGAATCCTCTCAATAAGCGGCAACCGGTTAAGAATTTAACAACTTTCAGGTTATGGTTTCGGTATAATGATGATCTAAATCTCTTAAAAGCCATGTATGCATTTTATTGTTCAAAATTTGCAAAATTACAGTATGTTTTTGGACATCTACAGTTGCAAATGAATTAAATTATATCGCTCCTACTTATTAGTTTGTGTTTTTGGTCATTGTAAAGCTTCTCGCTATCTTGAAATGCAGTTTTTACATTGAAACGGGCAGTTTGATGAACGTCATTACTCATTACATTTCACTTGCGATAGATGATGGCATCCGAAAACCCCTAACTTTAAATAGAAATCTGTGGAGAAGCTCAACGGAATGGTATGATTTCCCTGATTACTTGTGCTAATAGATGAATATTTAAGACTTTCTAAAATTCTTAAGTTGTAATTTTCTATATGAAGGTTTATATATATATATCGCTTGAACACCGCAGGAACGTTTCCTGCTTGTCACTGTGTTATCGCTTCGTCTCCAGCGATGAGCAAGAGAAATAGCCAGCTGCATATACCGTCTCTGCTTGAAATCAACCGCATTACTCGTGGCGCTCTAACTTCTCATCAGTTTACCCTCAAAGCAATCTTGGGACGTACAGTTAAGTTCAGATATTCGTTCTTCAGCAGTACAACACGTATGTGGAATGCCCTGTCATGCTCTGTCTTTCTACATCACTATGATCCACAGGCTTTTCAAAACACAAGCTCATAGACATCTCCTCTATTACCCTCCTTTTCCTTAACGACCACGCTGTGCCAAGTATATAGCCGAGCATTATAAGGGTGCGAACCCCTTTAAGCGTGCGCAAATTGTAAAACAAAACAAAAAATATACTTGCGGCGATGTTAAACATAAGTTTTCTTCACTGAAGATCGGGTTAATGCTTCTTTTGGTTTTATCTGTAGGTACTGCTGATAAAACGCCATGTCGATGTTTGAATTTCAATAATCCAATCGACGACATTAGCTGGACGTGATGTTTGACGTGATATTCGCCTTTGAACACGCGCACGGCAAGATCGTTAAACGAATCATTTACTTGGGACGATTGTTGTTGTTTTATTTAAAGATCTCTTTTTTTTTTTTATTGAAATCGTTAACTTTTTATGGGTTACCAATTAACCGATAATAATCAAAGCATGCGGGGACATACACATAAGTTGCGTCGTTATGAGTTGTCAGCATTAATACGATTGACTGTAAGGCAGAGAAGGTACATGTTCTACTGATATGTAGCAAGCTATTCAACTGGCGTTCTTTTACAGTTCACTTCTTAGCATAAGATATATAATAAATAATATAACACAACAATTTAACACCATCACACATATTGCCTCTGTATAGCAAAGCATCCGCATACACTCGTATACATCGGGAAACACTCGAAGGTGAACGAACATAAATATTTTTACGACTCTTTAATTTGATTTGGGTTTTTATATAATTTTTACCATTTGCCATTTATTTTTTATACTTTCCAATAAAAACACATTGATAAATTATTATGGGAATTGGAGGGTAGAGTCGGTCGTGCGTCTCATCTCACTGTGTGCGCGGATACCAAATCAATTATACGAGTCTGAATTAGTGTAGTGGAGTTGGTCAACAGTGTGTTTTTCCTGTGTTTTCCTTGGTTCCTGCTGCCACAGCTTTAAGGTGCATTACAGTTTTTAATCCTTGGATTATTCTTGGCTTTCCACGCACATTGCTATAAACAAGTTCACGAGTTAGCAGCGTGGACGGACACTGCGTTTACGTTTCCTGTTTTCGTTTTATGTTGATTCATTATATATTTGACTTTTGAGTAAGTCGCATATTGAGTTTCCGTTACTTTATTTGAATTTTCACGAAGGTGGTAAAAATAAATTGGCCTACAGTGCAGCACAGTAAAAAATTAATATCCTACAAATGACCACCATAAAATTTTGATGTATTTTTAACGCAAACTAAATAATTTTGTCAACAAATTTTCCTGCAATTGTTTGTTTGAAGTGTTATGAGGCGAGTAGTTCTGTATATGAGAATGTTTGAATAGATACTACTTTCGGTGAATTTAACGAGTTTTATCATTATTAGCGTAGAAAATATTCAATGGACGATGGGAGCTCCGATACCTCTTAGCGTTTTATGTTCTTGCTTATAATTTTTGTTTTGTTTTCGGTGAATTTATCATTTAATAGTAGGCACAGGAAATTAGCGTTAGCTTATAGTTGTCGCATATGTTTAGCACCGTTTTATTAGTTTACTGTTAGTTAAATTAAATCTATGTAATTCATGTGAAAAAAATTCGTAGTAGTTGACGAAGGTGTAATCTAATCTATTCTTTTATATTGAAATATTTGATTTTACTTTTGGTACTACTGAAAATGATCTTTGTTAACGACGATTATCTACAAAAGTTATGACCGAGGAACATATAACGACGCCACGTTCTTTAAATATAAACAGGCAAAGTGGTCATTGTAAATCTAGTACTTCCTTACGCCTGATTCCTATATGGTGAAGGATTGCCGCAATATTTATCATAAGCGTGTACATATGTATATTTAATAAACATTGACAAACATTTTTTAATTTCGTTTATAACATCGCCGCACTGCTATGTTCTCCGCTGGAACTTTTATTTGTATATAAATATTCAAAAAAATGCCTCATAAATCTATCACTTGTTGACTCACTATTTTCTCTCGGGATATCATTCTTTTTTTTCTGTTTTGCATTTAGTTGCACGAGCACACTGTAAATCTGATGTATATATGTGAAAAATCTTCCAGGGTTTTTGTTTTCAAACAAATATAAACTTTTGTGGATTCTTACCCATAAAGCATTCTCAATCAAAACATCTGTCTTTCAACACGATTGAGAGAGCTCTGTGGTTACTTACTTAGGCTTGTGGAAAAAAGTGAAAATAGAGTTTGATTCAAAATACGGGGTTGTGAAGGCACACACTTTTCGTTGTTACGCATACGTACTCGTATTTATTTATTTTTATTGTGTATCTATTAGCTTAGATGGAGTTTTACATACGAGATTCTCAAAATTACCGATCACGTTAATCGGCGTGGGTGGGTGTTTTGTTATAATGAGGAGTGAATTTATTCTGCTTATGTAGCATGAAAAAAGTGAACGACTCATGTCCTCGTTCATTTCCATGTAAGATGGATAGGTTATGTCGATGCGGAAAATAGGCGCCTCGCCTCTTCTCTTTCAGCAGGAAATTGACAGATTTATCAGCTGTAAAGAGATAAATGCAGACCGATGTTATATTTGAAAACCTCATTCAATAGGTTATGTGGTTATGTGGCGTAAAACTAGCTTTGGACACACGCCGATGCCAATGCAGTGCCCACTGCTAGCAGTAAAAGCGTGTGCGTCTGCTAATTATGAAAAGAACTGTATTAAATAATAACGGAAAAAAATCGTTTAATTGTTTAAACTATGAAAATAAAAATGAACATCTGTAAACAAGTTTCATTCTTTTTTTCCACTGCACTACGCAAGTGCCAACACTGCGACCATACTGGAACCACGATAGCAGGGTCTCACTATCGGATTAAGATCTTTAATCAATTTATGTATTGAAAACACTTATCTAACAATTAAACACTAGTGTATTAACATAAGCCAGGAACGGTTGGAAACGTAGTGTAGTGCATCATCTTGTTTTATTTCAAAAGAACATTTTGTGAGCTTTTTAGTCGTAGCCATAGTGTATCTAAATATGTAATGTAATATGTTTAATTTTTTCCGCCGCCACAAAGTCACATTTTTTACCAAGTTTTTTACTGAATAACAAAAGTTAATTTTGTGTTATGTGACAAAAAAAATTTCATTAAACTCAAATAACGCAAGTTTTATTTTTAGTAGAGTCAAAGCACACTTTAAATTTTCGGCGAGTAACATGACAATAGTCCACATGTGGAACTTGTCGGTGCAACTTGAAATTATTAACGGAGGAAACATTTAATGATCATGGGTTTTATATTTTAAAAAAAAGATGCCATATATGGCTTTTGTTGATGTAAAACATTGTGCAATTCATGTCAGTAACTAAATTCGAAAACTAACGCTAAAGTGATTTGCACCCTTATAGCACATCGTGGGCGTTAGAAAATTAGGTAGAGGAAAAGATTATGTGTCTATGCACGCGTGTCTTAAATGACTGCATACAAATGCGGAAACACAGAATCAGTCAATTCATTCCACATAACTATAGTGCGACTAAAGAAGAAAGAAGAAAAACAGTGATAAGCTGGAAACATACCTACCATGTTCAAGCGATTCGATTGCTTTCGCGATATTTACGCCGCCAATAACTTTTTATCGCGCGGTTCTGAATTCAGTCTAGTAGATGCAATGTCTTCGGGGCACCTGCCCAGACAATACTGTTGTGGTGAAGTTTAGGGCGAATATATGCCTTGTAAATAGTAGCCAGATCTGAAGTAGTAAAGTACATCTTGCACCGTTCTAGGAAGCCTAAACATATCGCAGCATTCTGAGCGATGGCAAATATGTGGTCGTTCCAATGAAGCTTGTTGTTAACGCACATACCGGGAATTGAGAGTTTTTCTGTTTCTTCGATCGATGAGGATCCATTCATGGATAAAGGTTGGGGGCTTAAACTACGCTTGGACGATAGAAGACAGCATTGAGATTTAGAAGCGTTAAATTCAACTCTATTATGTAGTCCCCACCTTGTTATGCTATCAAGGTCAGAATTTAACGTGCTTAGCATACGTTGTTGTTCAAGTTCCACTTGTGACGAAGAGGGGCGTGCAGAAATCGTGAAATCATATGAAAAGCTAAGAGTGCTGTCGTCAGCGAAAGAATGGATTGGATTAGAAGTGGCGGATAGGAGATCATTAATGAAAATCAGAAAGAGTGTCGGAGACAAAACAGAGTGAATTAAACTTAAGCACCTTATAACTTTAAATTGAGACTTTTCATGCAAAATGTATGATTAACTTTACATAACCTATCCACGCTACATCCCAAACTAAAGAAAAATAAATTACTTTACTTTCATTCATTACGGCGTCAGAATGAGAAACAAACTCTATTTCAACTGATTTCTATTTATTCAATTGATCATTTTTGCTGCATATTTTATCTTCATGGTCTACATTTTCCTTGTGCTCTCCTCATCGGCTGGTTTAATTCTATACAGCCCGGCGTACTTTTCTCTGTTTGTTAATCTATATTTATGCAACAGAAAATGTAATATCGCATTATCTTTGAATATGAATACATATTCGCAAATTAGTCGCTTTTCATTTGTCAGAACTGAATATTTTCGAAAATCGATGGGCCAATGCCTAGCTGTTAGGTTTTGATTATTCTGTATAGATCTGTACAAATATTTCCCTTGTTTACTATAATTTCTTTTGAGTTCAAGTTCTTCAAGAAGTTACATGTTCAAGTGGCCAGCACTGCTCAATTACTTTTTAGAAGGCTCATTTTATTCGGAAAGGACCTTGATTTTTTTAGCTAGATTCTGGAGGATTTTAACGAAACCAATAAAACCAACCAACCAAAACCAAATGAATTTTTATCCAAATACGATACTATATTGAGAGATCATCTATAAAAGTTAAATCTAAACAAATACATATTCACTTCCTTTCTAAGGCTGTTCAAAATCAGTTTATTGTATTACTGGGTTAATATTGTTAAAAATTAAGAAATCAAAATATTTCAGATTTCAAGTAGTAGCAGTAGTGTTCCTTATGGGAGATATCAGAAGTGCATCTCCCATAAGGAACAAACTACATTAATTTTAAGCTTTGTGCTGGCGTTTCTCAGGGCTCTGTTTGTCCCCGACTCTATTCCTGATTTTTATTAATTTTTATTAATGACTTCTAATCCAATTCACTCTTTCGCTGACGACAGCACTCTCAGCTTCTCATATAAGTTTGAGGAACGTCCATCCATTTCTCATGTGGAAATCAAACAACTACGTATGTTAAGTACGTTAAATTCTGAACTTGACAGCATAATACAATGGGGAGAAATCAATCGAGTAAAATTTAACGCTTCCAAAACGCACCAGGGGTGCTCAAGGGAAATAGCCAGCTGCATGTCACCTCTCCTTGAATTCAATCGCAATACTCGTGGCGCTCTAAATGCTCATCACTTTACCCTCAAGCCCATCTTCGGACAGTTAAGTTCAGAGATTCGTTATTTAGCCGTACAACACGTATGTGGAATGCTCTGCCAAGCTATATCTTGTTACATCAATATGATCCACAGACATTCAAAACACAAGCTCATAGACATCTCCTCTTTTAACCTCCTTCTCCTTAACGCCGACGCTGTGCCAAGAACAAGAATATAGCCCGAGCATTATAAGGGTGCGAAACCCTTTAAGCGTGCGCGAATTATAAAAAAGAAAAAAATGTGTTTCAGGATTTGGCACTACAACCGGTGTCCGGTCATGGCCTCCTGCAAAAAATCTCTTCACCTGTCCCAATTTCTAGCCGATTTTATCCAGTTTGACATTCCTAAACCCTGGGCGTCCTGGTCTACACCATTTTTCTAGCGTAGGCTTGGTCGGCCTCGCTGTCATATTCCATATATCCTACTGCAATCCGTTGGATCTTCTTCTCGCAGAAGTGGTTAGTGTACATACTTTAATTTGTTCTCATTTATGCAGCCCCAGATTTCGTGCCGCCCTCTCGATCTGGCTGATAGCTGTACATCTCTTTGGTTTCTACCAACGATGTCAATGTTGTGTGCGTAAGCCAGTATCTGAATGAACTTATAGAGGATTGTTCCTCTCGCCGTTAGGTCAGAGTCTTTGATCTATTCCCTTGTCGAAGCCCGTTATAGATGTTGAATGGGCTTGATAGTGATCTGGATATTGTCATGGTCAACCTACATATTCGTGTCAGTTTATTTGGGATGCCGAATTCTCTCATGGCTTTATAAAGTTCTACTCTGTCTATCGTAGGCGGTTTTAAGTCTTTAAAAAGTTTTGAAACTTTAGACTTTTTCCATCACCTGCCTAAGGTTGGTATCGACTGCTATCGACCAATGATGAGTTTAACGTATGGGGCTATCCTGTCTTGAAATATAGAGGAGAAAATCTTATAAGCGGTACTTAAAAACTTTATACCACGATAATTGCTGCATTTTGTGATATCTCCTTTCTTATGTATGTGGCAGAGGATGCCTCTTCTCCAATCTTCTGCAATCACTTCCTCCTCCCATAATAATAATATTTGGGGCGACAGACCGTTTCGGTCTAAGGCCTAGCTTCCATACTTGCACTATTATTTCACGAATTGTTTGGTGTATTGCGAGACCTCCTGTTTTAATTAGCTCCGCTTGGATACCTTCTGATCCCGGGGCCATATTATTTTTGAGCCGATTTGTCGCACAGCTAACTTCGTCTGTGCTTGGTGGCGGCAGCATAGTGTGGGCTTCAGGCATTGGTCAGTTAGCTGGCCATTTAGCAACTTATAAAAGTGCTCTTCCCATAGCTCTAAGATGCCTCCGAGATCGGCAATCAGATTGCCCTCTTTGTCTTTGCAGTATGTGCAACACGGTGTATATTGCGTCATACCGCGGACTCTTTGCTAAAACTTCCGCGCCTGTTTCGGTCCTAGCTCTCTATACTGTTCTAGTTCACAGACGAAATTCTTCTTCAGACTGCTTTCTGTCGCCGGTGAACTGTTTTTTTCATATCTTCTAAGCTCTTTATATTCATCTTCGCGTGCCCGCGTTCTATGAGATTGTCGCATTGCTCGGTACGCAACATTTTTACGTCCAGTCGCTAGCGCTTACATTCGTCATCGAACCAGTCGCTCTGATCTCTATGACTACTGCCTAACATGGAGTCAGTATTACTAATGACAGTATTCTTAAGGCGTATCCATTTCTCTTCTACGCCCGACATCTCAGCCCCAGGACTTACTCTCCCTGCATTTAGGCTGAGTCCTATCGCTTGACCGTAGTTGTTTCTGGTCTCGTCGTTGAGAAGGGCAGCCGTGTTAGCTCGAATCTGATTATTATTATTATTAAGAATGCAATGTGTCATGAATTGTGTGGAAAAATTTCTTATTAATACTAATAAAATAAATAAAATTCTTCAAGGAGAAACAGTAGTTCTATTGATTTGGTTGGAGCAGTGCGCTAATACAATTTCAAGAATAATGCTTATGACTTTTCAAGGAAAATATTAAAGAAGCCCAAATTATTGCAGAAACACTAAATGTTCCCACAGATTTTTCCGCCGATTCGATTGCGTAAAAGAAAACGCTTTTTGATGAAAACTGTAGCGGTGAAATGCCAGCTAATCTTTGCTCTAAATTTTAAGATCATATTTTTTCTTCCATTAATGGAGTTATTTCCATATGAATTTAAAAGCACATTTGCTGTTGCAAAAAGAGTTTGCAGCAAATTAAATGTTTTTCTTAATTTAAAAAAATCATCAGAAGCGCAATTACAAGATTCTTGTAAATTTCTATCATTTTATGCTGGAGATATATCAACTAATTTAATATTAGAAATTCTTTTATCTTTAATAAAATCTTCTTTAATAAATAATCTATCTATATATATAAAAATCAATTGCTGTTCGTTAGACTGGCTTAAACTCGAGAACGGCTTAAACTGAAGAACGATTTGGCTAATTTTGGCCTTAAATTATTTGTGGAAGTCCAGAAAAGGTTTAAAAGGTGAATTCAGCCCCGCTAGGTGGCGCTGGTGTCTTTTTTTCCTGCGAAAATTCTTATTTATGGAACGATTTGGCTCAAATTCACACCATATAATATTTAAATAAAAAGAAAGTCGTTGACAAAATTTGGACTCGATAGGTGGCGCTGGTGTCTTTTTTTTCCCGCGAAAATTCTTATTTATGGAACGATTTGGCTCAAATTCACACCATATAATATTTAAATAAAAAGAAAGTCGTTGACAAAATTTGGACCCGATAGGTGGCGCTGGTGTCTTTTTTTTCCCGCGAAAATTCTTATTTATGGAACAATTTGGCTCAAATTCACACCATATACTATTTAAACAAAAAGAAAGTCGTTGACAAAATTTGGACCCGATAGGTGACGCTGGTATCTTTTTTTTCCCGCGAAAATTCTTATTTATGGAACAATTTGGCTCAAATTCACACCATATACTATTTAAACAAAAAGAAAGTCGTTGACAAAATTTGGACCCGATAGGTGGCGCTGTGTGTATGAGATCAATGGGTGGGTGGTCAGTGGGCGGGAGGTCAGTGGGTGGGAGGTCAGTGGGTGTGAGGTGAGTGGGTGTGAGTTCAGTGGGCGGTGGGTCAGAGTGTATAAGGTCACAGGGTGGGTGGTCAGTGGGCGGGATGTCAGTGGGCGTTGGGTAAGTGGGCGGTAGGTCAGTGGGTGGGAGGTCAGTGGGTGGGAGGTTAGTGGGCAGGTGTCAGTGGGATGGGGCAGCTGGGAAACGCGGGTGTAAGTGGGCGTGGCGTCAGTGGACGGGTAACAAAGCGCCCGGGAACAGCTAGTCTTTTATAAAAATTATTATTCCAGCAGAATTTGATAGCAAATATCTTTTAAAAGTTTTAAATTTTCTGACATTTTTCCTAATTTTATAATTGCATTGCGTATATTATTAACCTTTTCTCTAACCGTTGCTAGCGCAGACAGATCGTTTAGTAAGTTGAAGCTTACTAAAATTTATATTTGCTCACCTATGACAGAAGAATGATTATCCGCATTGGCGGATATTATTCACTTATTAATATTATTATTATTATATTAGGACGGGCTAAAGAGCCTTGAGCACTACGACCTTTAGGTCTATTGGGCGTTCCTGATGTTTTACCATATTATATGATTGCTCAGTTCCTTGGTGAATGCCTCCACAGCTGACAATGCGATTGGTCTGGCATTCGGCCAGGGAACTGTATAGTTCTTGAAATGTTTTATTATTTTCTGGGTGAGGACTACACATACGAAGAGTATATGCTCTGACGTTTCCTTTGCCTCGTTGCAGAATCGGCAGAGGTCCGATTGGGATTTGCCCATTTTCAAAAGATGGTCATGGAATGGGCCATATCCTGTCAAATACCAGACTAGTGTTCTTAGTGTATGGCGGACCAGTTTGATGGACCTGACCATATGACTAATGTTTAGAAGATTCTTGGCTTGTCTCATCCCAGACGAAGAATTCCATTCCGCTTCGACAGTAGCGTTTTCCCACTCTTTAATTTTTCTGTTGATATGGCATTTGGAAGAGCAATGCTGGGTTCTGGGCCAGTGAAAATTCCTTCTGCCCCTTCTCTTGCGCAGAGGTCTGCTGCCTCATTTCCTGATATGCCTGAGTGTCCGAGAGACCACATTAGTGTGATTTTGTTGTTTTTGGCCAGTTCTTCTAAGTGGCAGAAAGCTCCACGTTTCTTTAGAGTAAAAGACTGGAATATTTAAAGGCAGCAGTGCTGCCTGACTGTCTGAGATCACATTCTGAGATTCTGTACCTTCTTTTGGTACATTTCAGAACGCAGGCTTCTATTGCTATAGTTTCTGCCTGGAATACTGTTGGAGATCTACTTAGGGGTATTCGTAGTGTGATTCTGGGTCCGAATACTCCTGCTCCGGTTCCTGTGTTTGTTTTTGATCCGTCTGTATACCAGATGGATGCATGGTTTGGAATGGTACTTATGATATTTTCAACCTGATTGCGATCGGGTATTTTAATCGAAAAATTCCTTTTGAAATTAGTTGTTTTTATCATTAGATCTGATGGTTGGACAGTTACATATTCCATGTCTATTTTGGTTATGATTGCTTTTATTTTGGTTTGATTGCTTTTATTTGTTGAAGAATTTTTAGTTTTGTGGCTCTTGATACAGCCTCGCTTTTGATGTGTATGTGCAGGGGAGGAAGTCCTAGAAGTTATTCCAGAGCTGCCGTTGGGCAGTCTTTGTATCTTGTTCAGCTTTGAGCGTGTCGTTGATTGCTCTGTTTTTGGCCACCAAACCAGGGCCGCGTATGTGATCCTGGGTCTAATTATGCCTTGGTATAGCCAAAGGGTAATTTGCGGGTTAATTCCCCACCTTTTGCTAAACATACGTAGACAGGTAAAGTAAGCTTTATTAGCTTTGTTTGTAATATATGATATGTGGGGGTTTCATGTTAGTTTTTTGCCAAACACGACCCCTAAATATTTGGCTTCTGGCATTAATCGAAGGGTTTTGCCTTGGAATTGTATTGCTGGTAGCGTTACTTTTTGTCTTTTGGTGAATAGGGTGCAAACTATCTTGTCAGGATTAACGCTTAGGCCAACCTCTTTCCACCATTCTTTGACTTGTTTGAAAGCAATTTGCATACGATCTGTTATCGTCTGTTTTTAGCATGCTCATGACCCATCCTATGGTAGAGGAGTCGATGCCCCTTGATTTTGATTGTGTTTGAATTACTTCGAAGCTAGTGTTGTCAAAAGCGCCTTGTATGTCGATGAAGGCGCATAATACCATTTCTTTACTTCGAAGTGTGTCTTCGATTTTGGTTGTCAGCTCATGTAGTGCTGTTTCCGTCGATTTACCAGTCTTGTATGAGTGTTGGCTGGTATTCAAGGGAATTCGTTGGAGCGCGTTCGACCTTATGTAATGGCCTATTATTTTCTACATAGACTTTAGGATGAAAGATGTAAGGCTGATAGGTCCATACGACCGAGTATCCTCGGGGGATTTCTTTCGGTAAAAACAGAACCCGCAAATCTCTCCAGCACCTTGGCACGTATTCTAGGCTGTGTGGAGACTTGTATGGGCCGAATGAGTTTATCGCCCAGCGAATGCTTTCTGGTGTGAAAATGCTGGCTGAGCGTCTGTAGGCCTCGGTTGAAATAAGGTATGGGTGCATGTTTATATCCTTGTATGCGTCTTGATTGTCTAGTATGATGCACTTGGGAATATTATTATTCACTTAGTTTGCAAATAGTTTCGTTTAATTTGCAAAAGGTTACATTTTGTTTCGGAAAGGTTTCACTGAATTTGCAAATAGTTCCGTTTAAGATTGTACTTAATTTGCAAAAGGTTTCATTTAATCTGAAAAACCTATAGTTCTATTTAATAAAACTTTTTGTTATTTTATATTACTTCATCACTATATTTGGCTCTACAACCGGTCCTGGCCTCCCGCAAAAAGTCTCTCCAACGGTCTCAATTGCGAGCCGATGTCATCCAGTTTGGCATACCTTAACTCTGGGCATCCTGGTCTACGCCATCCTTCCAGCGTAGGATCGGCCGGCCTCGGTGTCATGTTCCATAAATCCTACCGCAAAAGTCTTTTCGAGCAGGATCCTCTTCGCTCATGCGAGCTAGGTGTCCTGCCCACCGGAGCCTACGGAGATTAATTTTCTTCACGATGTCGACATCGCGGTAACGCTCGTAGATCTCATCATTATAGAGTCTCCGGAATCGTCGTTCGTCACATACGGGGCAAAAAATTCTCCGTAAGACTTTTCTCTCGAACGCGACTAAGAGGTCAGAATGCTTTTTGGTAAGCACCCAAGTCTTGGATCTATATGTAAGTACTGGTATGACCATTGTCTTATATATCAGCAGCTTGGATGTTATCGTTAAGTTCCTGGATTTGAAGAGTCTTGACAGACTATAGTAGGCTTTGTTGGCTTTAAACAACCGTGCGTGTATACTTGGGTCCATGCTGTTATCGGCTGCTACAGTTGGCCCGAAATAGTTAACGGATTGCACTACTTCAAATTCGCGCTCCACTATTTTAATTTCGGGACCAATTTTGGATCTTTTATTTTACTTTATTTTATTTTATTTTAGTTAACCAATAAAAATAATTCTTTTAAATTAACTGGCAGAAAGCCCCCAAATCCCTTCTTGCATTTTTTTTGTAATTTGCGCACCCGTGAAGGGGTTCATACCCTTAAAATGATCGGCTATATGCTTGGAAAAACGTGGTCGTTAAGAAAATGTAGGAGAAAAGAGAAGGTGTCTAGCAGCTTGTGTTTTGAATGGCTGTGGATAGTAAAGATGTGGAAAAACAGAGCTTGGCTTGGCAAAGCATTCCACTTACGTGTTATATACGGCTAAAAAACAAATCTCTGAACTTAGCTGGGCTACCAAAGAGCTAGATCTTGCCATGGGGAACTGGATGGGAGTGTAGATTGTCAAGTGTAAAAGCAGTTTGAAAATTGGAAATTTGAACTTCATTAATAAAAATTTTAAAAATGTCAAAAGATCCATATATCCGAAGTGAGGCTGAATTAGATTTATTTTAATTTTTATTATACATAGTTGGCAATTTGGTACAAAATCTATAGAGTAAGCAAGCTAGCCCTGGGTACTTATATGATTTGAAGTTAAGCTATATTAATCACTTAAACTATTTAATTGAATTTTTGAAACGCTACCGAGAAAAAGGATTTGAAGCAGCCATTACATTCGCAACAGAAATATCAATGATTCATCCCCATTGAATGGGCAGTTTTTGGCAAAAGTACCGTCAAAAGCTTTTGGATTAGAAATCAGCTGATGATTGCTTAACTGATAAAATATTCCTTGTTGAATACTTCATTCGATTAGGTGATATGGAGACTAATTCTTTTTAACATCGATTTACTTTGTATGAGTATGATAATTATCGAATGGCGGAGTGGTATCAGCTAAGCGCAGCTCCATTAAATTAAAATGAATTAATATCTCAAGTGCAATTTTTTTGTCGTTCATTTGCCTCAAATGAAAATATAATGACAAAGTTAATTAATTTGGAAGATATCACAGAAAAATAAGCGCGTAAATTTACTTTTAAAAACATATAGTGTGAATTATATTACACTTTATATGTGTTTTTACTTTTCTAATAGATACATAAAAATAAACTTCAGCAATTTTAAAATTTACAAGCAAATTTGTTTATTTTTAATATGCATTAGTATTTTGTATGTAAAAAAACTAAGAGAAAAAACAACCCATAAAAATTAAAATTTTTCATCTAAATTCTCTAATCGCAGAAATTGATATGGGAGCCCCTCGATCCTGGGCCATTTTTTTATTGTAGGAGAAAATAATCGAAACAGACATTTGACATCAGATGTTAAAATTGAAAATGCTCAGATCATTTTATTCTGAGCACTTATAGCACGCTCATACTCTGAGAAAATAAGAAACATGAACATTTATCTTGAGAACTCTTTGACTGCTCTGAACTAATTTATGAAAACGCGAAATGACAGAATATTGCGAAAACTTGTTGTTCTATCTGTAAGTTGATATCGACAACAAAAAACGACATCAATAAAAATACAATTCAGTAAATAAAAATGTAAGTTGAAGTAAGCATAAAACATTTATAACTCGTTTCATTTGCTGCGTTCATTTGTGCGTGAGCTAAGATTTCTCTCTCTCCACCAAAACCATGCAGCGCAGCCGACTGCGCAGCACACACCGCACACAGTCCATAAAGGGCGACGAATATCTGATGCCAGTATAGATATTTAAAAAATGTTTAAGGGCCTTGCGGCCGAACCCGGTACCCGATCATTACCAAATTTTCGAAAAAGTATTGTTTTGTTGTCTCCGGAAATACACCTGTGGGCCATGGGAAGTGGGTTAAAAATTGATCGCAAGATTCCACGACAGACGACCGACCCACGGGCAAGTGAAGTTAATATAGAGAATTTAAAAATATTTAGCATTTTTATTTGAATTAACAATCAAAAAGGCTGTTCTTGACGAGGCCAATTGTGGACGTCTAATTTTCGGCCACTTTTTCGAGCACCGTATGTCAACAAATAATACGAAAATTGTTATCCTCCAAGGCGTCAATTCTTGCTGGCTTATCAGTATAAACCAGGAATTTCACCTGGCTCCACATCATAGATAATAATTGAGAGGTGTTAATTTTACCAAATCAACTTTTCGCCAAATTTTGATTTCAATTAGCCGGTGCTTACCGTTGTCATACGAGTATGGCATGTAGCGCCACCCTGTTAAAGCCGCGACTCGTCCATATGAATGTCATCCATATTTTCAAACATAAAATCATTGATCATGGTTCTGTAATGATCTCCATTGATTGTAACGGGAATTTCGGCCTTGTTTTTGAAGAAAATTTTGCATTTTTTTATGTAATGGAGTCTGTAGGGTCTATTGTGAATCGGTTTACCCCCTATGCGGCAATTTTGCCTATTATCAAAACCGTTAAGCCAAAAATGAGCCTCATCGTTAAACACAATTTTGCGATAAACCAAATGGTCCGTTTGGAACCGATGTAGAGCCCAATCGGTGTAAGAACGACGCATATGATTCTTTATTTCCTGTAGCACCTAGATCTTATGCGGATGTATGTATGACAGTATGGTACTTCGTTTGATAGTTAACCCTTTAGCAAGTTCTATCTAAGCTATCTAAAAAAACCCATTACAACATAGGAGATCTACTTAGTAATGAGTAAACGCAAAGCCAACTCCATGGTGGCATCTTTAGTCTTCGTCTTGGTCTTCCTGAGTTTTATTATTAACCTTGTGTTCTTGCTTGTTAAATTCTCTATATTAAGTTCGCGTGCACGTGGCTGGCTGGCTGGCTGGTCAGATTTTCTGATCAATTCTTAACCCACTTACTATAGCCCGATTTTATTGAAATTTTGTATACATGTATATTTCCGGTGACAATACTTTCCTTTAAAATTTGAGGCCCCTCGGACCTCGGGGTCGGGGGGCTCCCATACAAATATTTTACAAAATTTACCCGATTTTTTTTAAAATATAATCAAATGTGTATCTCCGATGGAGAACACTTTTTGCAAAAATTTCAGAGAGATCGGGCAGCGGGGCTCCCATATAAATTTTTTTCCCACATAGCGACATCATATTATTTCATACTATAATGACTGTGTTCTGTGTGCGCTGATGAGTGATGCAATGTAGGCAGCGCTGCGAATTTACGATTGGAGTTGTTTTGTTGTTGCGTTGCATCAGAGAGCAGAGAGCAGAGACTATAGAGTTTTTGTGTTTTGTACAATATTACGAGTATATGAAGAACTGGTTTCGCACTCAACTGCTTTACAGCTTACTCAACTCAAAAGAAATAATTTTAGTGGTACTCCGTACGTCGTTTTGTGTACGTCGCACCAACCGTGCGCTGTGGCTGTTATGTTTTTATACGAAATGGGGAATTCACCACAAAATCGAATCTCCGATCAGAGTATTTACAAGCAAAAATTTAAATTTTTAACTTCGCGTGCCCGTGGTTGCTGGCTGGTGAGATTTTCTGATTAATTTTTAACCCACTTCCCAAAGCACAATTTTATTGAAATTTTGAAATTAAAAAAACTAACCCGATTTTCTTCAAACGTTGTACACATGTGTATCTCCATGGACAACACTTTTTGTAAACATTTTTGAGACCCCGGGCCTCAGGGTCGTGGGGCCCCATACATTATTTTGTTAAATAAATTAACCCGTCCATCTGCGATGGACAACACTTCTTGTAAAAATTTTGGAGACCCCAGGGTCATAAGGCCCCAACAATTTTTTTAAAAAAATTAACCCGAATTTTTCAAATTGTATACACGCTGTTATCTCCGATGGACAAAACTTTTTGTAGAAATTTTACAGACGCTGGGCCCTAGGGTCGTGGGGCCCCATACAAATTTAAAATAAAAATTATCCCGATTTTGGTAAAATTTTATACACGTGTGTATCTCCGATAGACAAAACTTTTGGACAATTTTTGAGCGAATGGACCCTGACGCCCGAGGGGTGCCCGTGTAAATTTTTTAAAAATTAGCCTGATTTTCTTCAAATTTTAATCATATTTTTATCCCTATGAACAAAAGTTTTTGAAAATTTTTTCGAGCGAATGGGCCCTGTGGGCGGGGGCGGGGCCATACATTTTTTTTAAACTTATCCCTATTTACTTTAAACTTTAAACATATGTGTATCTCCGATAGACCGAACTTTTTGTAAAAATGTTTTTAAGTGGTCCCAAACACATATTTCCAATGATGAAAAAATTATGTTTGATCAAAGTGACATAACTCCACGTGTGTTGTTTTGACCGAACTAAAAGTTCCAATATTTAAATTAACGTATAGTCAACATAACTCCAATTTTGTTGTTTTTTCGCATTTGATTAAGTAAAAACATAACAAAAAGAGTGTTTTGTTCCCTAGAAATGTTTGCGTTTTTAACACTTTTTTCTTTTTACTGTAGTTTCCTTTTTTTTTTTTTTCAAAAATAATGCCCTGTTGCTTGCAGTTGAGAGAGAAACCATTATGTTTTGGTAATTTTAACTACTGTCCTGTTTGGGGATCTGCATTGCGATTGATCGGGAAACTACTAACTGCTCAAAACTTGGTTTGAGCCTATAGCGCAACAATCAAGTTGGAATGTAGTTTGGTAGTGCTTGCTTTACCACCTAGTGGTGGTCCCCGGGCAACTATGTGCATAAAAAAAAAATTTAAAAAAAATAAAAAATAAATGTGAAATAGTGCGAACGCTCTAGCGTTTATGGTCTAGGAACGTGGGTTAGCACCCTGCGGTACCGAAAAATGCCCGCTACTGAAACCGACACAACGCCTCGGATAAGTAATGATCGAATAATGACGACTTTTGGCTATTGTACCCGGACTAAGATTGGTTTCTGGAATGTGAGGTCGCTCATTGACTCAGGGAGTGAAGGATCTCAAAATGCCAGTTTTCTTCAACTGAAACGTGAGTTTCTTCGATATAATTTGGACATACTGGGAGTGGGTGAAGTAAGATGTTTCGACGCGGGAGAGTACCAATCCCCAACGTGTAACACTGTTCTACTCTGCTCCGGCAAACCCTCCGGAAGTCCCTGTGAATTTGGAGTGGGTATGCTGCTAGCGCCAACAGCACGCAGAGGCCAATTTCCTAGCACCCACATGGTGATAGGATCTTTCCGGCCAGATTTCGGACTAGAGTACGGCGCGTCACGATCATACAGTGTTACGCCCCAACAAATCCTTCGACTGAGGATGAAAAGGAAAATTTCTACAATCAGCTAAGAGCTGTATTAAACGCAACGCCGAACAGAGATATCGTCATCGTGATGGGAGTCTTGAATGCCAAGGTAGGCAACGACAAAGAAGGACTCACACGTGTGATTGGGAAGCACGGCCTCGGCAAACGAAATGACAATGCTGAAAGATTTGTTGATATCTGCAACACCAACCACCTTGTCATAGGAAGCTCCATGTTTGACCATAAGACCTGCCACAAAGTCAGCTTGGTGTCAACTGACAGCCAATCATCATCAAACCAATCGTACAGGATCATCACCATATGGTAGCTACTGTCCTGTTACGAACTGTAACAGTTCAAAGAATCCGCAATATCATCCTACTGCCTAGCTATAACATCGACCGGCTAAAGAACCCCTCAGTACGCCATCAATAAAGGTATCATTTATCGCAAGGAGTAGAAGCAATCAGCAGCTCACTGCCGTCAACCATCTAAGAAAATTCGAAGGTTGTGAAAAATGTTTTCACATCTGGCGCGGAAAGTATTGTTGGTAGAAGCCAGGCAAGGCACAGCACGTGGCTTACTGAAGATACCTGGAGGCGGAGCTTCTGCGTACAGCTCCAACGACATCAGCACAGCTTTCATATCCTTTTGTAGAGAGAGCTTTGGAGGCAGAAAGTTTTCCCGACGAATGGAAGAAGGGAATGATTGTCAAGCTCCCTAAAAAAGGTAGTCTTATGGAATGCGAAAACTGGAGAGGCATTTGCGTTCTTCCTGCAGTTGCAAAGATAAAAGCCAAAGTAGTACTTGAGCGAATTAAGGAACATCTGGAAGATACAATCGATGCCGAGCAAGCAGGTTTCCGCACTGGATCCTCCTGTGTAGACCACATCAACACCCTTCGCTTCATTATTGAACAGTACGTTGAATTCCGGTCACCACTGCACCTGCTGTTCATCGATTTTGAGAAGTCGAGAGACAGTTTATCTGGCCCGCCTTGATCGGGAGAGGTATACCCGATGAACTAATAGCTATTATTAAAGCTAAGATGGCTCTAAATGTCATGTGCTGCATAGAATCACATCACACTCTGATTGAAAAAAAAGGAAAATAGCAAGCTCTGACATTTTCCATCCCCACGATTGGTTTCAGTTAGTGCGATCACGATCATGCGGAAAGTATAAACAATTCTTGGTGCATGAATTGCGGGCAGAAGAGATTTGGAATTTTTCGAACTTACTGAACTCGAATTCATGTTTTGTTGTGAGGAAAAAGGATGAAACTGGGAACAGGTTTAAGTTTCAAATTATTAAATGGCTTCGATGCACAAAAACAGATAATTGAAAGGTATTTTTCAAAACAAACTGATTTTCAATGTGTAAGCTTTAACAGAAGAGGCAAACATTCGTCTAATTTTGAATTGAAAAATGTACGACCACCACCAATCTCGGAGGAAAAGAAAAACGCTATAATATCATTTCTTCGGTTAATTCCAATTACTTTTCATGCGTTTTACAAAAAGTTGAAGTCAAAAAAATATAGTGATGTGGATCCTGATCTGGAAGATATTAATAACTCCCCCGAGAAACAATAATTATGTTTATGTTTTTTTTAATTATTGTTAAAGTAAAATATTTATGTATTTAATTTTTTAATATATCTACCTTTTCTATTGCTATTGATTTTTGTTTCAATATTTTGTTATTTGGTTTTTTTTTATTGTTAAATTTAAATAAATGAATTGTTTATTGTTATACTAATTATTTAAACTATCTTAATCTGGATATTATCTCCACCCGTTGAACAGAATCTCAAAATTTCGTTCGATCAAAAGGACATATGTCCCTTAAAACACCCTTATCTAATAATTTTTTTATATTTATTATTAGATTTTTATGCCATTAATAAATCCTTTAATAAATCTTTTTATTATTGCATAAAAACATTGCTAAAAATTTCAAAACCGGATTTAAAACAAAGTAATTAAGTTTAAAAAGCCCGTAACTCAAAACTATGATTTTGGACATACGTCGTTTTGATCAAACTTCATAGAAATATAAGTAACAACTAACTGATCTCATTTACCAGCGATCTGATCTCATTTTTCGATTCCTGGCGCGACCAAAAACCCATGAATTTTTGTTTCACCGCACTGATCGTATAGATTCTAAATACCGATGTCGCTGGAGATGTGTTATACTGGATAAGTTTCGGCTGAGTTGATGTATAAAGTAATCATATGTAAAACCAATAATGCTGGTTTATAAGGTCGGGAGTGATGTTACAACTGCACCCACCACAAAACTTTATTTTCTTCTCTTCCAATATTTTCAAGTCAACGGTGTTTCTAGGCATTATAAGGGTGCAAGTTCCTAAGCTATACAAAAGATACAGAAGAATTAAGGCCTGCAAACCAATCATGAATTTTATTTCTTTGATTTGTATAGAATGAATAGATAATAATTAAAACAATTAAAGCGCTGTAGTTGCAAAATGGGCAAATGTAGGTTTTGTGTGCTACTGAAAACTGCATCATTAGTTTAATTGGCCTTTTGACATTAAAAATAGGCTGGTAAACTAAAATATAGACTACTTGTGGTCTTAAATTTAAATCGAAGTCTGTTTTTGTTCTCGAATTGTTGCGAAAAGTTCATTTAATAGAGGGCGTGGCACAGGTCAAATTTCTTAACGAATATTGGTTTTTGTTTAGGCAGTAGCAGAAAAAATCCAAACTTCCCGCACGGCTTAACCACTAGATGGATCTGAACAAAATTGTCTATCGAATGAATGGCAAAGCTGTGTCCCTTGATTACGATATGAATCGTTTTTGTTTTGTTTTTATGTTGATGTTAGGAGATTAGTATGCATGTGTGTGCGTTCGTGCAAATGGGTATATTTGTGTATGGTTGATTTTTTGGTGTTTTCCGTACCTATATAAAAATATAATGTGAGCCAATATAATGTGCAAGTCAATGTATAGAATTTTATATGTTTGCTATTTCAAAACGATTTCGATATTGGACATCGCTAGAGCTTTTGCCATTTGTTGCATTAGGCAGGTAGAAAATACCCAACGACAAGTGTGTGAATCTGTTGTGGAGTGGCATATAATATTATACTGAAGATTTGTACAGAGCAAACAGCCTACAATTATACAAAAAATGTTGAATACAGTGATGAATACCTTGGATTTTGCGTTAAAGAATTCCTAAATACAAAAGTTTCAAATCTACAAAAAGATACGTTTTAGAAATGTGTATTTTTCGTTTTATCTATATACTAACGACACAACATTCTTATGTTGATTTCGGATTGCGATTTGGCGATTCTACTAACTCTCTATATAAAAAAATAACCAAAAAATAACCTATTTATATTAAAATGTTCATGTAAATTCTCTAATAGCAGATACATATATGTGCAAATTTGAACAGGGTCAATTTGAAAAAAAAAATAATATTAGAGCCCCTTCACTTCAATTTTTTTTTACAAAAACTGTTGTTACCGGATATACACATGTGTAAAAAATTTGTATGGGAACCCCCCGACCTTGGGGCCCGCACATTTACAAAGTTCAAGAGTAGGTAAGTGTTGTCATCGGAGGTACACATGTGTTTAAAATTTGAAGAAAATCGTTTAAAGAAAAATTATATGGGCACCATTGGGCATTACGGCCCGTTCACTCCAAAAATTTGACAAAAAGTTTTGTCCATCGGAGATACACATGTGTTTTAAATCGGGCTAATTTTAAAAAAAAAATATCGAAAAATTTTTTGTCCTTTGGAGATACATATATGTGTTTAAAATTTGAGGAAAATCGGGGTTATTTTTAAAAAAATTATATTTACTCCAAAAAATTTACAAAAAGTTTTGTCCATCATTGATACACATGTGTTTACAATTAGGCCCAAAATTTTAATAGAAAGTGTTGTAACCGTGTTGTGTACAATTTCAAAAAAAAAGGGCTTTGGGAACTGGGTTATAAATTGATCGCAAGATTCCACGACAGACAGAGAGATCATTGGCAAGCGAAGTTAAATAGAGAATTTAAAAAACATAAAACTTTTTCTTCAATAATTAGACCGAAAAATGTACGCTTCTTAAATTCCGTTTCCTCTCCTATACAACAAGTATTATGTTTAAAACAAAATGTTGACTTTTATTTTTGCTTAAAAAAAAAAACAAAAACAAAGATTCACTTCGAATACAAAACATCTGAACGCATAACACACCCTTAAAGGAAAACAGACCATAAAAGATAAAATTTTAAAGTTAATATATAGGAGATACACATGCGTATAAAATTTCAATAAAATCGGATTAATTGTGTAAAATATTTGCTTAGGAGGCCCCGACCTCGTGTCCCAAGGGGCCCCAAATGTTAATAGAAAGTGTTGTCATCGGAGATACACATGTTTACAAAGTTTGAATAAAATCGGGCTTTAGGAAGTGGGTTAAAAATTGATCACAATATTTGGTCCGCCAGCCAGCCAGCATGTCAGCCATCCATGGCACGCGAAGTTAATATAGAGAATTTAAAAATAGGTAGATAATTTATTTGTTTTTTTCTCAATATCGATAAATTCCGTAACTACGTAAATTTAATTCTCGCAATGTTTAATTTTTTTTAATTATTTTTTTTGTTTTCCTGGTGAAATACTTTAATGCGGACGATTGAGTTAATTGCATACAAAAGAAGGACAATGGTGGCAAAGCTTAGGCGGGAGAATTCCACATAGATTTTTATACCTATCTACCTAGTAAGGTTTTGGCAGACGGTCATTTTGTTGTGGCTTTCAGATTCCACCACCACATTACAACGTAACGATGCAGTGCTACATTATGCAATTTGTTACGATCATAAATTTTCCACTTCATTAACATGTTATTCGATTAAACCAGACATAACCTCATCTCTGGCTCAGGACGAACAAATTCATGTTTTGTCATAATCATAATTTTGCATAGTCAGTCCGCCAGATATACAACATATAATAATTTTGATTTTTTGTTGTTTATATATGAAATTTCCTGTGTGGTTCATGTTCGAAATGTTTAAGGGGCTGAGCCTCGAATCAGCCCAAAATCCAGCATAACTAGCATCACCCGCGGAAGGTCAGCAGCCGCGCCAACAACTGAAGATAGATATATGCGAGAATTCTGGCAGAGCAAGGACTTAATGTGGGTGCCAGAGGTTAAATCACATACTGGTATTGCACTATTCACCTGTCTCTTATATCGCCTGCGAATAGTTAATAAAATTGAAATAATTATTATGGACTGCGTGAAAGTGGCATCGGTATCAATATGAATAAGCATGGTCTGCGTGTGTGTGATAGTGTATGCCATAGTTTGTTCCAAATAAAATGTATAACGTGTAACCAATGCCGCATCGGAAATATCCTACTAGAATAGCTCAAAGGAGAGTCGTATTTTTCGCTGAGGTACCCTCGCCTCTGTTATGCGGTGGCAAAACGAGTAAAATTGGTAGCGTCGTGTTAAGGTACCTATTTATTATAATGATGATGTTGTTAGTGTTTTGGTATAATTTTCTACGTTCACATAATGAGAATTGCATTAAAAACCAAAAATCATCCTCATAGAATTATGCACCTATGCGAGGACATGAATAACGGTTTAATTATTTGGTTGCAATTTGGATCATTTGTTACTCATGTCGGTGGATTATGGTTTGTTGCATATAAAATAACATTATTCTGTATTAATATTACCGGTGGATGGTAAAGTTTTCTGCAAATGAACAATTTTTTATGTAGTCTTACTTGGTGGCGTGGCTTTAAAAGTTATGGAAATGATATATAATGGACTACGAAGTAAATAAGCCATCACAGCCAAATATGTGATGCAAACTTTTAATGTTTTCTATCAGATAGCTGTTCTATAGAACACATTTTTTTAAATTTTTTAAGATAATCAAAATAACTCAGACATTTTAAGTTATAGAATTACACAAATATATTAATTCCAATTTATTTTAACAAGTTTCAACCAATTCGCAGTTATACAGAACCGTTAAGAACCGAGAGATAAGTATGGGAATTTTATTTAATACTAGTTGAGTGCCCGGCGTTGCACGGGTGTAAAATTTGACGCTAATATCGCCTCCAAACAGTCCCCCCTGACCCCATCCGCAAAGAGGTGTCTTACTATAACTATTTATCTCAGCGATCCTGAAAACTATGGGATCGACAGTAATATCGACACCCCTCCCCCTCCTTCATCGAACCCTAGCCGTAGAGGTGTCTTACTATCACTATTCACCGCAGCGACAACGAAAACTTTAGAATCGACACTAATATCGGTAACCCCCCCCCCCCACAGTAACCGACACCATCCCGCTAGAGCTGTCTTACCATCACCATTCAACTCAGCGACCCCGAAAACCATAGAATCGACACTAATATCGGTCACCCCCCCCCCCCCCATCGTTTCGACACCATCCCCCTGGCGCTGTCTTACCATCACCATTCAACTCAGCGACCCCAAAAACCATAGAATCGACACTAATATCGATCAACCCGCCCCCCCCCCACCGTTATTGACCCCAGAGCTGTCTTACCATCACCATTCAACTCAGCGACCCCGAAAACCATAGAATCAACACTAATATCGGTCACCCACCACCCATAGGAGTGTACTACCAGCACTATTCGTCTCGGTAATACCGAAAACGGTGGGTCAGACCATAACATCGCCTGCCACGCCTCCCCCAGCCAAAAAACCTACTACCCCCCACCCCTTATGTTTGATTCCACATAGTAAATAATATGTACACCAAGTTTGGTTGAAATTGGTCTAGGCGTTTCAGAGCTAGATAGGCACAAGTATACAAATATACAAATAAATTCTCTACTTTATATATATAGATAGATAGATAGATAACATTATATTTTCCTGTATTTTTCCCCATTTTTTTATTAAATTCTCCATATTACCCTCACTTGCCCGTGGGTCGGTCGTCGGTCGTCTGTCGTGGAATCTTGCGATCAATTTTTAACCCACTTCCCATGGCCCGAAGTTATTGAAATTTTGCACACATGTGTATTTCCAGAGACAACACTTTCTATTAAATTTTGAGGCCCCTCGGGCTGCGGGGTCGGGGGGCTCCCATACAAAAATTTTAAAAAATTTACCCAAATGTGTATACCCAATAAACAATACTTTTTCGAAAATTTGGTAGTGATCGGGTCCCGGGTTCGGCCGCAAGGCCCTTATACATTTTTAAATATCTATACTGGCATCAGATATTCGTCGCCCTTTATGGACTGTGTGCGGTGTGTGCTGCGCAGTCTGCTGCGCTGCATGGTTTTGGTGGTAGAGAGAGAGAGAAATCTTAGCTCACGCACAAATGAACCCAGCAAATGAAACGAGACATAAATGTTTTATGCTTAATTCAACTTACATTTTTCTTTACTGAATTTTATTTTTATTGATGTCGTTTTTTGTTGTCGATATCAACTTACAGATTTACAGATAGAACAACAAGTTTTCGCAATATTCTGTCATTTCGCGTTTTCATAAATTAGTTCAGAGCAGTCAAAGAGTTCTCAAGATAAATGTTCGTGTTTCTTATTTGCTCAGAGTATGAGCGTGCTCTAAGTGCTCAGAATAAAATGATCTGGGCATTTTCAATTTTAACATCTGATGTCAAATGTCTGTTTCGATGATTTTCTCCTACAATAAAAAAGAAATGGCCCAGGATCGAGGGGCTCCCATATCAATTTCTGCAATTAGAGAATTTAGATTAAAAATTTTAATTTTTATGGGTTGTTTTTATTTATTTCTACAACAGGTTTCCGATGGAAAACGCAACTAATATCACAGTTGTATAGTGAACCAAAAAATTGCATAGATTATCCTAAGACAAGTGTGGTAGTTGAGCGTTATTCGAATCGTGCGATTGTACGATCGTGTGCCCCACAGTAATTCCCTTCTCAGAATCGCTCTAACACCGCCCAAAGCCCCAAAACACAAAAACCCCTCAAACAACAACAAAAAAAACCCCATCCACCAAAGTGTCGACTAACTCTACCGTGAGAATTGCCTATAAGGCCTCAAACACAACCACCGAGACAGCTACAGAAACAGAGCCGGAGACAAATTCGCTTTTTGAAACACAATATTCGCGACTGCGACAAAGACAAATTTAAAGTAACGTATTTGTAAGAGTAGCAATTGCAACTTAAGGTTATGTCATAATTGATTTGTCAAATTTAGAATTTAGACTAAATTGTTTTGTCGCCGAACTTGTCTCCCTGTTGCTCTCCGCTATTTTTTAAATTCTCTATGTTTTAACTTCGCGTGCCGCGTGTTGTTTGTTTTCCGAAATTTGATGCAGCGTTGGGAATATTATCTGGTCCTGTGTTTTATTATCGCCTACCTTGCTGCCTTAAGAACTAACTCGGCCATTACGGGCCGAAATTCATTAACTATAGATAGCCTATTTCTATCTTGACGTTGCTTTCAAGTTGTTGAGGAAAAACACGTTGACAACAACATAGCTTTTTTTTGGTTCTTTTCGACGTTCGTTCATTCGTTGGTTCGGTGGTGGAAACCTGCTATCAATTTTAAACCACTTTCCAAAGCCCGGTTGTATTGAACACATGTGTGTTTCCAGTGACAACACTTTCTACTAAAATTTTGTAGTGATCGGGTGGGGTCGGGGGCTTTCATTCAAAATTTTGAACAATCATACCATATAGCGGCATCAGATCACGCCATACTATAACAACTGTGTGCCTATGTGCAGCACTGCTTTACGATTTGACAAAAAAAGCACGAAGTGCTTCGCATGTGTTTTTATTTTTCAGCATTTTTAATGGATTAATTTTGGGCGCATATTTTGGTTATTAGAGAATTTACATGAACATTTTTAATTTTTATGGATTGTTTATTAATTCATCGCGTCGGCATTGTTCTGTCGGTGGTGGAATCTTGCGATCAATTCTTAACCCACTTCATAATGCCCCATTTTCTTCAAATTTTGTATACATGTGTATCTTCGATGGAAAACACTTTTTGTAAAAATTCCAGGTACGAGTGGCTCCCATATAATTTTTTTAAAAATAAACCCGATTTTATTAAAATTTTGCACACATGTGTATCTCTGATTGAACAAATTACAAGAAAAATTTTCATTTTTATGGTTTTTTTTATATATTTAAACTTATTGCCAAGGGAATACTCCCTGAATGACTTGCGCCACGGCTATAAGGTGAGCTAAGCCCTTTATTAAAATTAAGAATTAAATCGGAGAAATGTGATTTAAAATATATCACATTTCTCACGTTTTTAGCCGGATTCAATTTTATTTTCTCGGAATTCTCCCTGATTCATTGAAAAAAGCAATATGGAAAAAACGCTTTAATGAATGGATCATGGTCAAGGAAAACTACAAAAAACCTTGATCAAGAATATATTACAAAAAAAAATAACATACGTGAGCCTTCAAAATTCTTGGAGCCTTTATTGAAAAACTCGGTCTATCAGGAACTAGCTGACTTCTTTCTTGAATGCCCACAACTCGACAGTTAATTGTAGCGGATTCGTTTGTAATACCAGGCCTAACAAACGAAAAAGGCACCCACAACTATCGAACCGATAAGCTCCAACGCCAAACATTACACCAAGGATGAGCGAAAAAGCTGGACTCAAATGGAACTCTTAAAGATTCTCTGCGGTTCCTCATAATTTCCTCCAATTCAGGCCTTTCATGAAGATTTGTAATTTGATTCTTTCCTTTTAAATTTTTATGATTTAAAAAGAAACAATTAAAAATTTAAAAATTTAATTCCGAAAAACGACTGATTACTACGACAAAAGTTGTTTTTTAGTTTGTCATTTAAAGATGATCCTGCTCGGAAATTTCTTTGTGGTAGGATTTATGGGACACGACAACGCGAACGGCAAAGCCTACAATGGAGGGATGGCGTAGACGTATATAAAGGGTTTATAAATAAGGACATAACATAACATAGGTTTCGGAGCTTCAAAAGTATTTTTCACGGTGTCCTACCTCTCGCGAATGGGTGACAAACGTTCCAAGAGTAATAAACTTGTCACGGAAAGTTTCTCAATTCGTCGTTGGGATACGGCCTTAAATTGTAGGTCCCTTCCATTTGTATGCAAAAGTATACATGCTCAACACGAATGGTTGCGAGAAGCTAGGCAATAGTCTGTCGCGCCGATTATTATTATTATTATTACAGCACGCACAACCTGTTGGTGGGACGATTATTACGAACAAAAATTTGAGTAAGTACCCTTAAAGTTGCGACCACTGACTCAACGACGTTGCTCTTTCGCAAACCTCATCAAAACAAAACTTGAAATCTATACTAACGGTTTGGCATTAAAAAATTATAAAAGTGTCTAAAATTACGTCTGTATTAAAATACAAAATTGTTATGTCCCTATTAAAAACCCCTTTACAAACTGGATGACATCGGCTAAAAATGGAGACCGGTGAAGAATTTTTTTGCGGAAGACCAGGATAGGACATAGGTTGTAGAACCAAATTTGAAGATGATGATGAGGTTCACTTTCAAAGTATAAAGAACTACGTTTTTTAATATTCACTTGAATCTCTTGATACTGAACTGAAGTTTTCGAATTTTTAAATTCCCTGAGTACAGCTTTTTACAGTTTACAAATTCCAAAATATCTGTCTTAAGTCTCATTCCATATATACATAATATACTCTGAATATATGAAGCATACTCTGACCATATCTATTGGGTTGGGAAATGTAATTTATGTTTTGAAAAAAGGAGTGGTTTTCTACATTATTATGTCCAAAAAGGTACCATTTCGGCAGTAGGAAATAGAAAATATGTCATTCACCATAAAAATTCGAACTTAATGTAAAGCCACAAATAAACTGTCCTCTAAGAGCAAGTATGGGATATAGATAGATAGATATATTGAAAGGTTAGAGCTTAATATTTTAATAGTATCAAATGTAATCAATACTGGTACAAAAGAAAAATAATAACAAATATGACCTCTGTGAGGATAATTTTGGTGGATGTTGGTATATGAGCCTGGTTGGTATTTTTTTGGTACTTGACTTATCTCTTGAGACATTTGACTTTTCTAACATGCAATCGTATATAACTTGTAACTATTTTTGTAAATTTTTGTATAGAAAACTTTTTGGCATACATACAGTATATATACATAAGTAATAAAGAAAAATTTAATAAACCAACGGGACATAAATATATATACATAAACAGTCGATAAAATTCCTAAAAACGAGAGTTTCTTACAAAAATATTCCTCGTAATTCACAAACTAAATAATTGTATACTTTTCCTCTGAATTTGAGAAATTAAAAACCAACCCATAAAAATTAAAATTGTTCATCTGTCTCTCCCAAACAGATATAAAATCTATCTCCTTAAATATGCCTTTGGCAGCCCTTAAAAGGGCTAGCAAATCTCACCTACCATTTTCCCCACTCCCAGCTGCATACGTATGTAAATTCTCTATTGGGAGATACATGTGTGCAAAGTTTGAATAAAATCGGGTTAGTTTTAAAAAAATGTATATGGGAGCCCCTCAGCTGTGGCGACGGATCACTTTCAAATTTTTTTTAGAAAGTGTTGTCACCGGAGATACACATAAAATTGGGTTAAATTTGCAAAAATAATTTTGGTCCCTGTAGTCATGGGGCCCGATCACCTCTAAATTTATGCAGAAAGTGTCGTCATCGGAGATGTACGTGTGTGCGAAGTTTGAATAAAATGGGGCTTTAGGAAGCTGATTAAAAATTGTTCACAAAATTTGGCGACAAACGAAAAAAAAAACACACGGACATGGAAATTAATACAAAGAATTTATAAAATAGGCAATCATGCACACCAATTTAATTTATATGCTTCTAAAAACAGAGAAGATAGCCTACCCTCGAAAGTAGGCACTAGTGTGTTTACATTGTTATTTACTGCAGTCTCAGCGAACACACATTCCCACAGAAGTTTTGCATTGCGCATGAGCAGCTGTGCAGAGAAATTGTTTTGGTCGCTGAAAGGTGCTTATCGCGCTCGTTAGATTTCGCACTCAGCTTCCGCCTCGTGCTTTAGGCTTCTATCTCGCACGATAACGTTCACTTTCCTCGCTCGTTATGTAATATACTATATTGTATTCAAGGACTTCATATTCTGGTCCCGAGAAAAAATACTATTGTTCACGAAAAACTGCCAAAAATTGGTACTAAATTGTTAACACAAGTAAAACCTATAGATCGCCGGTTTGAACTCAAACATCGATCAGAAAAATAATTCTTCGCCAATTGGACGATATAATTTGAAGGCAGATTTATAAATTAAAGCGTATTTGATCGATATGTTTGGATAAAGTTTGTTTTATTACAAACAAACTTTATACAAAACATGATTGATTGAACATGTTGGAACTTCTTAATGTTTTTAACAGCTCAATCATACGTTCATGGCTTTCCATTAATATCTATTGATTATTATCATTAAATGCCACAAAACAAAAGTCTATGGATTGTTTCGGAACTTCACTTGTTACCAATTTACCAATCTTTGTTAGTTAGTACAGCACCTATAGCGGCGAGTGCGATTTTGTGACAAGCTGATAGCAGTGCGCCAATACTAAAATATGATTGATTTCATTGCTCTGCGATTATGCACATAGTCTCCTTCTAGAAATTTGGACACTTGACGTATACTTGCGCTGTTTCACACAACAACTTATATTTTTAATATCAATCTAAAGATATATGTATGTTTAATTGCCAATGATTGATGTTTGGACATAGAATTATATGACTGATAACTGATACGGCGTTCATATCACTAGAAATAATTTTAAGATCTAACTTAGAAGTACTCGATTCAATAGCGGTCGATGAATATTTCATAAAAATAATAAATATTGAAAATAAATTTTGGATATTTATGGACAAGTAATCTTTGAACTTTTAAAATTTGAATCTCTTAGCAATGTAGGGATAACGAGTAGGTACATAATTTTTGGACAGTGAAAATTTATTTTCTTTCCGCTTAAACAAAGTAAGCTGCATAGACCGTAGATATAGTATTTTTTTTCCTTCTGAAAGTAGAGTTCTTTCTAAACTTACCTATAACATACTTGATCACAAAAAAACTGTAGTTCTTTGCCAAAAATATGGAGACTATCTATTCATTTAAATCAATAACACTTTAGAGACAGTGTAGTTAACACTTTCCGCAACACTTTAGTTTTTCTTTTTGTTTTAAATCCGAGATGTGCTTTGAAATACTTTTGGCAACGGTTGACTTGACCAGTAGTTGTTATGATTATATTCTTGTGACTAACGTACACTTAGAAGAGTTTTTCTTCAAATTTACGATAATTAAATAAATTCTATGATTATACTCGTACCATTAATTTCGAACCAACAAAGAAATTGATTAAATCAACATAAACCACTTCGTCATTAAGACGTTGAGTCTGCGATCGAATTTTCTTATGCTTAAAAAATATTTGGCAACAAGCAATAATTTGGTCGTGGCTTGTATACAGGGTTTGCGCGGTTTGCAACGAAGGGACCAGAAAAAGCTATTGTCAAGCGATAGGACTCGCCCTACATTTAGGGCGAGAAGCCGGTAGTGTAAAAGAAAAATTTACTTGCTTTAAAATACATTCATACATGCAACAACATTCGCATGGCATGATCAAAATGGATCGCTCGGAAAATCCTTAACGGCATAATTAATTGGACGTGGCTGTATAAGGCTGGCCAGCCCTAAACTAGAAGGATGGCGTAACCAGGACGCCAAGATATTGCACCATTTTAAAGTCTTCGGAATCGTCCTTTCTTACATATGGGGCCAAAAATTCTTCGTCTCAAATGCGGCGAAGAGGTCAAAGTTATTTTTGCTAAGCACCCAAGTCTCGGATCCATATACAAGAACTGATTTTACCATGGTTTTATACGCCAGCAGCTTCGATGTTTATGTTGGATCTTCATATTATTTATTTCATAAATAAAAACTTATAAAACTTAATCGATTCTGCCACGAACAAAAGCACTTTTTATTTATATTTGATCACCTACATGATTTTTAGGTTTTGATTTTTTTTCGGAAGTAAGAAACAAAGGACGTGTGGTTAAGCAACTTGTGAAAACACTCTTAACAATACAACAAGGGGACAAATAATACAAAACCTCGATACTACGACCACATTCGTTATACCCAATTGGCAACGATTGCAACTCATCAAATGTATCGCAACGCCAGCACGGCGTACCCACCCGATCGACAGGCTCAGCGTAGCACGTCACGAGCTCGCGCAGCCGAATTGTCACTATAAAGTAACAACTTTATTGAATGTAATTTATTCTGGGGCTTTCAATAAAATGGGCAACTTTATAATGATCATCATAAATTAGGAGTGTCTCGCTTCCCTCTCGAGACTCGAATGCTTACTTTTTTCGTTCTTTGCACCGAAGTTGAAGGTGGAGCGGAAAAGGAAAAAAGTCTTAGGAATTTTTGTGGTCTCTGATTGAAGAGGTGAATATGTTGATGTTGGTGCAGACTGACGCAGAAGCGTTTCAGATCAGGAGGTCGAAAAGAATGCATCGTATTAGCAGATGTAGGTTTAATGGTCATTATTTATTAATTTTTATTCAATACATGACACATTATTTACATTTAGAAAGAAAACAAAGATAGCCATAGAGTGCGCAATGTTTACTTCTTAACAGTTACCGAGTCGATACATCGATATGGATGTCATGCTGACGTGACTTCTGACGTTGAGCAGTCAGATGAATCACATCAGTTCTTCATATGAAGCAAATATAAAAGAATATTGCGTATAGTATAGGCTCTTACAGAACAAATTTTGATTTATTGTTTTAAACCCAATCTCTCGACGATGCAAACTTGCAATTGATCATACTCTTCTTATTCAGTGCCAATAACATTCCACCATGAATCCATTTGATGCCTTTAGTAAAATTAGGCATCAGTTTAAAATTGAAGGGCTACGCGTAAGTTACAAAAGTCATGTATTATATATATATTAAGAGAAACCCTCAACTGAATAAGTTTCTAAAAATTATTTAAATATTATTTAAAAATACCTATGGTACAAAAAAATGGACAATTAATTATAAGAAAAGAAATATGAAAATGTGAACAATGAATATGTTATGCCTAGCAAAGAGTTATTGCTGAACCAGGAAGTAAAAAGTTTTTTATGGATTATTGAAAAACATAACACTTTCTGGCACTGACACTGACATTAAATAATTTGGATGACTTAACCGGAACCCATACCCATGAATTACTTTACCACAAAGCAAAATATGGCAATCAATCAATAAGTCAATCACCCGATACAGTTCAGCTTAAATCGAAATGACAACACCATCAAAAACTCTGCTCGATATACTTGTAAATTTAAAAATAAATTTGTGATGATAAACAAAAAAATCGGATTAAACCGAACCAGAACGACAAAAATAATCGGCGCACATGAGTCGAAAAGAAAACGATCATGGATCATCTCATCCTGTTTACGTCGTGTCCTAAAATTTTAAAAACAAAAGCATTTTTTTTGCGACATAAGTTCATTGAGTTCCAGTGCTTGCACAAATATAACAAGAAATAAACGAACGGATGAGGTGTCATGCAGATTCTCGAGCATATATTCCAATTATCTGGGAGATATGCGATTGTCGTCAGCTTGCAGTTGATCCACAATACTAAATGCGGTAAAATTAATAATTTTATTTTTGGAAGAGATTAAACATTTTTGATGAATTATTGCCAGTTAATCTTCGTAAAAAAACAACAAGAAAAGTCATAAATATTTGAATTAATGTGTTATATACTTGAAGAGGAAACAAATGGGCGATAGTTTTTGAAACAAAAAAGCTAATTTGTATGTTATGATTTTTCCAATCAACAAAAATGCATTTTAATTATAATTTAGGAGAACTACGCAGGTTTATTTAAAGAAAGAAAGTACTATGTTTATTCTAAGGGTCCGGCTAAGTGTTATTAAATTCATGCTGCTGTATCTGCCAAACGTCTGATGACAGCGCGCTTATATTTTAAAAAAACCTTACTCTGTTATGTTGTGTAAAAATCTACGAAAACAAATTGATTTAAGTCGTATTTACTATTTAATGTACAAAGCTTCGTTTTTCGGGTACAAACTTTTATGTATACATTGACACACACCACACAGTCCTTTATTATTTGGTAATAATCGACAAATTTTTATTTTAAAGTATTTTCTTTTTCCCCGGATCATACGCGCCACACGCGACACGCGAATGCGTCAAACGCGGAATAATAAAAATGCTCTCTAGGTCGTATGGAAGGTGGTTAAGAAGGACCTCAAAATAGTCGAAAACACAGACACAACGGGGTCAAGTCAAATCAAAAAGTTTTTCAAAATAGAATTCAAATGTAAGATGGGGATAGCACTGTTTTTTGGCTAGGAAGTCACAACCGGCTATTGTCAAGTAGCTTCAGCATTTGAATGTGAATATAATATTTGTGTATTGGACCATCACAAGTTACAAAGATACTGGTAGCATCACAAAACACCATGGAGGTGGCTTTCAAAAAATAGCAACATCACCAGAAATGGTTCGTAAAGTGAAAGCATGAATTAAGCGAAATCCTTGGCAAAGTGCTCAAAAATTGGCATAAAAATCTGCACGTGTCCGATAGAAGCATCCAAGGGATACTGAAAAATAACCTTCAATTGAAGTCCTACAAGAATCGAAAAGTGCAAGATTTAACAACGGCTCAAAAGGCAGTTTGACCTGAAAGATGCAAAGATAAAAACTTCCCAATTTGTCCTTCTAGGATTTCTTCTCATCGTGTCCTCCTCTACAAGCCCTCCCAATTCAAAAAGGATTATCCTATGATCTGATAGAGATGGCTCGGAGGAGAACCGCTCCACCTATTGAGTACCCGACTCTCTGTTGGAGTATCGAAGGTGATGTCCTCTTCCATAACCCTAGTTGCAAAACTCTAAAAGGGACTTACCACTCTTATTTGTATCAGTGCTGCCCCCAACCTTCGTTGTATGCATTGGCATCACTTCCAATCAGTAGTGGTTTGCTGTGCCTTTGTCAATGATCGACCAGTTCTCGTATCTCCGTGGGGGGTATTTTTTCTTTGTAAGTTGACCGACGCGATTACTGTCTCCCGGTTGGTGCTGTCTACACTAAACTGGAACTGGACTGCAACCATATTCCGAATTATAAATTTTGATAGAGATACATAGTTGTTTAATACAATTTCTAACGATTATGCAAGCCCGTGGGGCCTCACGCTACACATAATAGTTCACCTTTGCATCCCTGATATACAGTCTGCCCCTGTAGCACCAGGGTTCTTGGACCAGCACAAGCTATTCTAACCGCAACTGCGACTGCTCCTTTGGCCTTGTGGGTCTTCACCTCTGGGCTATTTTTGTGCTGGCCATACAGTCTACTTAACTGAAGTTGGATGTCTCTCCAAGCCGATCACTTTTCACAACTCTGTGTGAAGCCCATCACTTTGCGCTCCGATCAGGGAAATGGATCTTTCCATTTCCTGCCGATTGCTTTGTGAGAGAGGAACATCGATATTATAATCGGTTTGGGTATTTTATCCCCGTACCTTCCCAATTTGGCTCTGAGCCTTCCAGCCTTGACTTTCTAGCCCAGCGCCACTTCGTCCAGAATACCCTCCAGAGTTATGCAGCTGATCTTGCCTACTGGTGGTGGGGCTTGCAGGATGACTATCCCGGATTGATCCTGGATTAATTTGCCCCATTACCGAACCGCTACCTAGTTGGCCTTCCGCAGGGTTCGTTGTGAAGCATTTGCATCGCCTTTGACGCGGGCATGCCCTGCACCATCTTACAATTTTTCATTAAATTTCTCCATAAAAAAAATCCCTCGAGTAGTGAGGAAACAAAGACCTCCAGCCCAGACACTCTTGTGCTGGATGAGCTACTTACACGTGGAGGTCGGCAGGTATCCACGGGCTCCTTTTGAGATAGAACGGTTACCCCCGTCTGCCAACCAGTCCACTGGGCATGGATCGTTTGACACCACTGGATTAGGGGTAAGGTAGATCTTCGTTCTTTACTCATCAACCCTGTTCATACATAAATTCATTTTACCAACCTCACCCAAAAGAAAACTTCTTGGATATTTGGTATAATTTGTAGGTTATCCAGTTATTTTAAGTATAGCTGAGGAAGAGGATGAATTTTGCTACTGGACTTGTGCTGGTCGAGCAAAGATTGCTTAGTACACACAACAGACCTTATAATGATGAGATATCTATGCAAATGTGTATTGAATAACTGTAGATCATACTAATGCGGAAACAGAGTCGGGCAATTCATTACAAATAATTATTGTGCGGCTGAAGAATCTCCGAATTAGTTGGTACGTCCAAATTAATGTCTAATGTTAGACCCGTGAGCTTGAGTTGTTGCACAGGTATTGCTGTTGGTTTGGAGGATTGGCGGGATGCATCTGGAATTAACTAACTTCAGATTAAAATTTATCTAGAGTTAACTAAAGAAGCAGTTTTTCAGTGCGGATTAGATTTGACAGAATAAGTAGTGAATTAAATTGGTAGCACCTACCACGTTATTCGTTATATTTCACAATCAATTAATTTAATAAAACTTTCACACAAATTGAAATGAAATTATCCTCATTCAGATTTTTTTTTGTAATGGGAAATTGATGAAACCCTGCTCATTATGCTGTAAAACCACAGATACTATAATATACAGATGTTGCATGCCCGTGCATTGAATTGAGGACTATCGAGTTTCACCTGCCTGCTTGACCATCTTCAAATTATTTATACTTCATAAATTTCAAAGGATATGTGATCAATTGAGTTCAGTTGATATATGGGACTCAAATTTTATATGTCAAAGTAAAATATACTAGACATAAAAAAGAACAAGTGCACTTAAGTATAGAAATGTAAATTGAAGTTAAATTTTAGGTTTTTATGTTTGTGTATAGGATTATTTTTAGTTACATAATTTGGCAATAGATGACATATAAATAAAGCAAATAACTTTGTGAACATAGGATCTTTCCATAAGCGTTAGACATCTAGGTATTTATTATCTTTGCTATCAGTTAATATAGGATTACTCAGTTTATTGTTTCATTCATAAACATTTGAAGAATTTGCGAAAATAATAGTTCTCCTGATATTGTGCCGTCATATTCTTAAAAGCGATTTTAATAAGTAAAGTAATCTTTACAGTTTATAACCCACTCTTGAATTTAAGTTTAAATAAAAAACACTTTAAATTGATTGCCTTTTTAAAATTTTAAAAACAAATTCGCTAATTGATTATTGTCATAAATAATCCAGTTCTACATTCGATGTTGAAGCAATATAATATGGGTATATCTTATATATTATTTTTATTCAATTGATTTTACGGGAGGAGCTTAGTAAATTTTGGGTCTTCTGACAATAAACACCAATAACAAAAATTTCATACTATTGACGTAAGCTGATGAAATTGACAGCATTCGAAATAATACTTAATAATAATTAGGTGATAGGCTAGCAGTAATACAAATAATATTAATTGCAATGAATTGTCGACCACAGAACAGCAGACAAATAAAATAATGAAATATGGCATTTTGTCAGGCATCGCTCTTTCTAATGTACTGAAACGCAGTTATCAAACCTGGTTTACTTATCGGCCTGACATTGTTATTCCTAACCACTAGTTCCTGTTTGATTAGCTTGATCTTTAATATAACCTAAATTGTATAAATCAAACACAAAAACATTAAAAAGCGCATTTAATCAGCATTTAAAGAAAAACAAATTGCGTTTATGAAATTTTATTGTTATTACGATTTTTGGATATCATGTGTAAAATCGTTGTAATCTTTGCATTTGTTCAGTTCTGGGTCATTTATGCACCCCAGGACATCATCTCTTTATGTAACATTTCTTTTGACAGAAAAATTTCAATATGATCTGATGGTCATATTTTCTTCATTTCGATTTCCAAATTCATATGAGGAAAACAATCTTTTCGCACAATTTAAAATGTTTGAAAAGAATAAAAACTACACACGATATTATGACGGCACCCTTTTAACCAAAAGTATATTCAGATGAGTATATATGTGAGGCGATTAGGTTGTGCGTGAAGTACTATTCGAAATATCGATACCCATTCATGGTCAGTTTAAACTATCTTTTGTGCGTATGAGACCGACTTGTTGTTAGGATTTTTACATGAGCTGCTATTGCAGGAAGAAAAGAAATGGAATCCATTTTCTCTTTCGGCCGATTTTTCGTGCTTCGAAAGCTTTCTTTCTGAGGACACCATATTGCAACTTATATTGATGTTAATATGGAATAGAGGTATATGGGGTTAAAGGCGCAGTATAGACCGACACGCAAAGTGCTTGCACAAGAATAACATGGGTCTATCTATATACACGACTATATGTATATTGTTTTTGTGTTTTTTTACATAAAAACGGGTTCCTTTTCGCATAAGTAGTCATTGCCGTTGCCAATGTGCGGGTATATCTGTATAGAGATCAATTACCATTTATTCATTCATTGAACCATTTCATCAAATCGTCGAAAATCGAATGTCTCGATTGGATTCCTCGATATCGGTGTTCAATCCCATTATTCCTCTTCCACTCGCTCCTAAAGAAAAGACATAAATGGATTTGTTATGTGAATTAATACAGAAAAGGTGAAGAAATGAATGTGCTGTCGTAACATTAAATTTAATCGCTATACATTCTGTTTTCACTCCAAGCATTTTAATATTATTACATCTCTTCCTCATCTTCTTAAATCGGTGCTCGATGAAAAACTTTGCAAGCAAATTAAAGAAAAGCACAGCTATTTCTTTAATTTTCACTTCTCGTTGATAACTTATCAATAAATAGAATGTAGTTTGCAAAAGTGTTCATTTGGAAATTACTATATGAAAATGTTTATTTGTAATCATCATCACTTTTAGCTCTATAACCGGGATCCGATTTTGAGCAGATTCAGTTTGGCATCTTAAACTGTGATCGTCCTGGTCTACACCATCCCTTCAGCATTAGACTGGCTGGCCTCGCAGTCTTGTTCCATAAATCCTACCTGCTAGGTGTTCTGCCCACCAGAATCTACCGAGCTTAATACTCTTGACGATATTTACATCGCTTTAAGCTACCGTGTGTGTTCCATGCTATTATCTTTGACCAGAAGAATTGCACTTCTTCAAATTCGCGCTCCACTATCTAATTGAGTAACCAATGTTGGATCTTCATCCGGCAGATATGGCCACCATGTACTTTGTTTTGCTCTCTCATTGATGTGCAGCCACAGATTTCGTGCCGCGAGCATGAGCTGGATGAGAGCTTGCTGTACAGTAGTTGGGGTTCTATCAACGATGTCAATATCGTCTGGATTGGATTGTTTCTCTTGCCGTTACATAAGACTCTCGAATCACTTTCTCTAAAGTCAGGTTAAAGAGGATACAGGCCAGTCCATCCGCTTGTTGAAGACCTATAGATGTTGAATGGGCCTGATAGTGATGTTCAACTGGCATAGTCGTGTCAGTTTATTTGGGACGAGTGTGGCCGCAGCCCGTTATACGAATAAACGCACCATTAGTTTATTTTATTCAATTTATCATCAATAGTCTTACAACGAAAACAGTATTCAATGTTTATTTAAAAAATTTGAGAATTACTGAATAAAAAGTTTGAGAATTGCTGAAATAAAAGTGTTGGAGGAGTTGCTGCCACTATGGTTTATGTCTTTGTTAAATGTTTGTGAAACCCTAAATTAATATGT
Organism: Nephrocerus scutellatus; assembly: GCA_947095585.1. NCBI lineage: Eukaryota > Metazoa > Arthropoda > Insecta > Diptera > Pipunculidae > Nephrocerus > Nephrocerus scutellatus. Next base: position 66,537,996 of record OX352764.1, on the reverse strand, counting down.
GTACTGATGATTGATCATTATAAATGGATTTCCCTTGCATTTTATTTAAGTAAATTTTAAGCAAATGACGTATAGAAATTTTATTTGCATCAAAAAATAAACAAGTGGCATCACATTGTAAAAAAATGGGTTGAAAGTAAACATCTGGTTCAGATTGATTTTCAAAGGAGTGTACCGCGAATAGTACACTAATGAAAAGCCGATATCCACGTTAAATCGATACAATATTCTACTATTTTACTATTATTTTGTACCGAAAATAATTCGGTAATTAACATTCTAAAATTATCAAAAAAGTTCAGTTACTCATTTCTATATGCACAAATGAAAAAAGCTTAAAAAAATGCGAGTACAATTCGAATAAGGCTATAGCCGTTTTAAGTTGCGCACGCAAAACATTCATTTTAATAATATACTAGAACTGTTATAAAATAAATAAAACTTGCTGAAATGTTTTTAATGGAAATCTGGAATATTTAAAGCTTAAAAAATCACTTAATTTAACTCACTCACAAAATTAGGTCCTTCTTGGTAAGTCCGTTTAAAGCAGATTATGCACTGGAGTGAGATGGTAGGAGTGCATCCCTTCTAAGTGTAATTTTTTTGCACTGTTGTTGAAGGAACACTGAGACGTCATGCAACTCTTCTTATACGTAGTAGTAGTAACACAACACGCACTTTCTCGCTATTGTTGACTGAATGCACAAATATTATGCCATGGATTTGTAGGAAATTGAATTGGCTTTAATATTTTGTAAAATATTTGTAAAATGTATTTGTAAAAAAAACGTACCCAAGATCATTTCTCAAAATAAATAATAAAAATAAAAAAAAATTGTTTTTGTTGAAGTAGAAGCGTAGAAGCGTAGAAGCGTTCAAGTGTTACAGGGTGTGAAATGATGTAAGGTCAAAAGTAGGTCCATTTGCATTAAAATGCTACGCACTTCGTAGGGGATGATAATAGACCCTCCACTCCCATACGATTTTTTTCACGAAATTAACAAAGCAATCACCCCTTTAAGTATTTTCCACCTTAACGGATAAACCCTGTAGATAGGAGCTTCCCACTTCCCGAGTTAAAATGAAACGCAAAGTTCATGTTGGTGGAATCTTCTCTGATTTCATTTCACAAATCTTATTTACTAATTTTACAAAAATGCGTCTGAGTGCCAATTCACCCCCGGCTGTCAAAAAATCGTATCTAGTAATATATGCTAACTTGTTTTTCGTTCTTACGCTGCAGTATCAATTTAACACTTTTGAATAGTTTTTATTCTATAAATTATGCTTAGAATTACATTTGATGAAGACGAATATACGGCGTCGTACCAGAAAAAGAGTTTCATGCATACTACAACAACAGAGGTCACTACTCGCAACGTATTGCAATGTTCAGGTATGTCATTGTTGTGCTTACTACTAATTATTGACATTTTTTGGCTGAAAATGAATTTCCTGGCAGAGCAAACAGAACAGCTCAGTTTTACGGCTGAGTACATACTTCATTTACTTACTCGTAAATTCATGTTTATCTCTAGATATAGCTGATTTATACTAGGCATAATGATGATTCACGCATTACCGTTGAAAATTGTGAAGGAAGGCGCATTTATTCGCGTTGGTGCGACAAGAGAATCATTAATCCTTCGCATCTCTTAAACGAGTATATTCGGAAGTATATTGCATCGTTAAAACAATGTATAATTTGTTTGCATCTGGAAAATGTCTATTGACATTAGATTCTGCACGAAAACTCCATCAGCTAGGATCGTCTAGGCAAAACGAACTGAATAAACGGATGTATACTAGATAGAGTAACTGTACAATACGACTTGGCTGCCGTTTAAAATTATGCATATGGAATTTGCATTTGCATAGCCTCAGGTTCGCTTTATGTGCATATACAAGGGATGTGAAAGATGCAGAACTGAAGGACGTCATTGGCGAGTACCAACATCATCATAACACAAAGTACGCCGGCCGCATAACACATCCAAAGGCAATGCGCACAGTTTTCAATCACACCAGAGGATACAATTGTAGATACTTATGAACACCAAATTGTTGGCCAACACCCTTCTAAACGTTAAATGTCTGTACGACTACAACATTTTAACAATAAATGTTCGTCACTTTGAAGTCACTCAAATATCGTTTTGGAAAGATATGGTAAATACGAGAGCGGATTAAGAGTGCTGCGAATAGTTCATCGGATATGATATATCATCTGCCTGCCTGACACTCATTATAAATACGAATCCGTTAATGACAAGTACCTAACACATAGCCGATGTGGAGGAATAAGACATTATTCATTATTTTGTTGTCCAAGAATGGCTTGAAGTAATTTAAATGAATTTAAATTTCTCTTGACAGGCTACGGTAAAGAAGTCGCGGTTTTCGTTTTTAATTAAAACAAATAATAAAATTTTTTATTCAGCCGTTTAGCAGGGGTCATAGTTTTGACCTAAAATTGAATGCGCATTCATGAAATTTTTCACAAGTGTTTGGTACTCCAAGATATCGCAAAGCTTCATATTTTGAAACTGGTCAATTACTTGGCTCATACAAATTTTTCAAAAAACAAACGTTTCGAGAATTACTAGGCGCTAAGAAAACCAACCTAAACCCCAAAAACAGTACACAGTAACATTTACGTACAGTAACATTTTTATGTTAGAATTCAATGAACGCAATAAACTTGCTGAAAACTTGAACTTGAATGAGGAAAAAAAACAACCCATAAAAATTAATATTTTTCTTGTAAATTCTCTAATCGGGGATACACACACACACACACATTGCGTGCTCGTTTTGTGGCAAAATCATTCACAAATTACGCAGCGGCAGCGAACAGCGCTGCTCACAAAGCACAGAGCTCAGACTTTGCCGTGATCTGATGCGATATAGCGATATTTAAAATTTGTATATTGGGGTCCCCAAGGGGCCGATCGCTCCAAATTTTTACAAAAAGTGTTTTCCATCGAAGACACACATGTGTATCGGGTAAGTTTTGTAAAATATTTGTATGGGAGCCCCCCGACCCCGCGGCCCGAGGGGCCTCAAATTTTAACAGAAAGTGTTGTCTTGGGAGATATACATGTGTGCAAAATTTCAATAAAATCGGGCTGTAGGAAGTGGGTTAAAAATGTATCACAAGATTTGGCCAGCCAGCCAGCCAGCCACGGGCAAGTGAAGTTAATATAGAGAATTTAAAAAGACAACAAGTTGGGTTCTGTGCATTTGCACAAAATATGTTTCAATACTTATGTTGTTGTGTTCCATTATGTCTACTTTATTACGATTATCATCATCATCTTATTTGGCTATACATCCGGGGTCCAGTCCTGGCCTCCCGCAAAAAGTCTCTCCACCGGTCCCGATTTCGAGCCGATGTCATCCAGTTTGGCATCCCTAAAGACTGGGCGTCCTGGTCTACGCCATCCTTCCAACGTAGACTTGCCCGGCCTCGCTGCCGTGTTCCATAAATCCTACCGCTTAATCCAAGCTTAATTTTCTCCACAATGCCGACATCGCGGTAAGGCTCGTGGATCTCATCATTATAGAGTCTCCGGAATCGTCCTTCCTCACATACGGGGCCAGCAATTCTCCGTAAAACTTTTCTTTCGAACGAGGCTAAGAGGTCAGAATGTTTTTTGCTAAGCACCCAAGTCTCGGATCAATTTGTTAGTACTGGTATGACCATTGTTATATATATCAGCAGCTTGGATGTTATGATTAAGTTCGTGGATTTGAAGAGTCTTGACAGACTATAGTAGGCTTTGTTGGCTTTAAGCAACCGTGCGCGTATTTCTGGTTCCATGCTGTTATCGGTTGCTACAGTTGACCCGAGATAGTTAACGGATTGCACTACTTCAAATTCGCGCTCCACTGTTTGAATTGAGGGACCAATGTTGGATCTTCTACTCGCAGACGTATCTACCGTGTACTTTGTTTTGCTCTCATTTGTGTTCAGCCCTAGATTTCGTGCCGCCTGCTCTCTCTGGATGAAAGCTTCCTGTACAGCTCTTCGGTTTCTACCAATCGAAAGGATTGATCCTCTCGCCGTTACGTCAGAGTTTCGGATCACTTTCTCCAACGCCAGGCTGAAGAGGACGCAGGCTAGTCCATCCCCTTGTCGGAGCCCGTTATAGATTTTGAATGTGCTTGGTCATGGTCAACCTACAAAGTCGTGTCAGTTTATTCGGGATGCCGAATTCTCTCATGGCTTAATAAAATTCTACTCTGGCTATGCTATCATAGGCGGCTTTTAAGTCTATAAAAAGATGGTGAAGTTAGTTTTGAAACTGTAGACATTTTTCCATGACCTGCCTAAGGGTGTAAATCTGATCAGTTGCCACCACGCGAAGCCACACTGGTATGGACCAATGATGACCTGTCCTGTCTTGAAGGATAGAAGAGAAAATCTTATACGCAGTACGCAACAATGTTATACCACAATAATTAATAAAATAATAAAACCAACGAGTTAAACCGCCATTTTCTAAGTAAATTTTATATAGATTTAAAAATAACGTTTGGTTTCATAAGTAAACGTCAAAACAGATACTGATGAATAGGAAATAAGTATTATACATAGCTCATTGAAAATATATTTAGTATCGTCTGTCTGTCTCGATTACATTTAAAACACAAGTGGGTTTTGTGATATTTTATTTAGATGGTACTTTTGGTATTTTCAGTAGAGGAAAATAGTAGATGTGTTGGCTGCAAGTGTATTTTAAATGCTTGTGAATAATTATTGCAAAAATACAGAATTTGAAAGGTGGCTATTTAAAATAAATAAGTGCTTTAACTTAGTTTTGATTGTGCTAGTTAATTATGAAAATTCAACGTTGCCGTTGAAAAATAACAGGTTCACCGGCTTTTTTATCTTTTTTGCTTATAAAATACCTATTAATGCAATCTTTCAGAAGGTCGGCGATTATATTAAAATCCGGCCCTGTAAATATTGCTTGGATATCAACGGTTTACTGCAGAAACTGCGAACGTCGGTATCAATTAATACATACGTCCATAGAATAGATGTGTACATTCGTGTTCGTAATTTGCTTGTACTGGAATGCTAGAAGCATATCCTTTTGATGGATTTATGACACAAACTTACGCATATACTCGCATATTTCTACATAAAATATGAATGGCCGTGCGAAATTTCACAGTAATATTGTGCGAATATCCCCTATGTGTGAAGTTCCTTTGGCAACCAAAGCAAATGTATAGATTTTCCAGCTATTGGCGGCTGACAATAAAGAAATAAATTGTATTGGGTCGGATGGACTGCATGGCTCGTTGTTTATATGTATCTGCGATGTGAATGGTTTTGAAAATAATTTCAAAATTTTGATTTATTGGGTCAAGTGTGTCAGCGATAAGGATAACACTCATTTGCGGGCTCACATCAGAACAACGCCATGAAACTGTAAAATCACACAGCAGAAACACAGAATGCTTGAAATGTGCTTGTGCATGTACATTAGGACGTGCAAGTACTCGTATAATACGCATAATTGCTTTATTTCATTATCGACGGCGCAATTTAAAAAGGATATCTGCTGCTGGTGGCGGTGATGCTACAAACAACAAATTTTGATTCAAAATGGCGGAATCACTGCAGTAGCATTGCGGGAGCCCAGCACAAGCCCATTTAACGGTATTAACAGTCATTATTCAATGATATCTCTGCATAACCTGAAATGTAAGTTTCACATCAACATTCGGTGTTCCATCGACATCGACAATGACACCAGTAACTGCAACCGAGCCAATCCAATCATATAAAATGCCATTGCATAGACGCGCAGCGCCGAAAGGAGGAAGAGGTTCAATACATGCCATCCAGCCATCCTTAATTATTATTATTGTTATTATTGAGCGGACCTGGTTATTCCGCCATAAATTCTTTGCTTGGTGGAAAATGACATTATGCAGTACGATTCCGTATCTGTGTTTGCATGCGTTTCTGTTGCACGTAGATGTGCGCGAAGGAGGTTGCAAAATTGGACACGCGATGATCGGCCAGTGTCGGGCATAAATCGCACATCCAAGCCTGATGTTGATGACTGCGCAATGAATTTTCACGATTATAGGGAAAAGGGCGATTACGATTCGAATAAAATGCGGATATTTCAACTGTGTACCTACTGCACCATCATCTTTCTGAAGGACAGCGAAATCAGTGCGTTTACGCGGCATTGACACCGCGCCTACCCTATCGAAAGAATAAAGTGTAGATATACGCACGTATATACTCGTATGGAATGCTAGCGCGGTATAATTTTCTGGTTATTTTGATGGCTGGTTTGAGGCATTGGGGATGGATGGATAAGATATTTTTTGATAGCATTAATATTATACAACAGCTCGAAAAAATGCTGTATGACTCTGAGAGAATTTTAATTGCACACAAATCGCTTGAGTCATTAAAAATTACCACTTACTGTCGGGTGGTCGGTGTCACTACGCTTGGGTCAATTATCTAGTTCTCAATTGATATTTTATGATGTGCGTATGTGGTTGTATTTACAAAATATTAAACGTGGTACCGTGCCTAGTTAAGAGATTTCAAATAACAATACTTGATTCAAAGAAGTGTAGGTTGGCGACTTCTAAATACACTTTGTACAACTTATGAGCCTGTCTCCTAAGCATTAAGTGTAAAATGTTTTAAGGTTTAATTCATGTTAATAATGCAGGTGCCGGACAGTGGTGATGATGTGGAACATATACATGTCCTTAGCCTCTTTAATCACAACTTCTATCATATGCGTCTACTCCGCGGCACTGTAAACTCGACCGAATTAAGTGAAAGTTTATGGTAAGAAATCCAAATTTGTAATAGATTGGACCTAAGGCGTAGGGCGGCGTGTTGTCATCCTAGGTTTCGGTTGGCTAATATCCACACAAATGAAATAAATTATTCCTGAAACAAACAAACAAACAAGCCTCAGGATTCATCGGCACCGAACTTTGGACCACCGATAAGCACATGTTTTAGCACATTAAACATTCGAACACTCGTTAAGATAACCATGCTTGCCCAAATAATAAGGGAGTTTCGCAAATAGGACCTTGAGATTCTCGGTCTTAGTGAGGGGAAATGGTCTGGATTCGGGGAAAAAAGTGCACGAATGATAACAGGGAAAGGTTTGCCATTCTATTTTCAGATTGTAAGCTATTGATTGGAGGCACAATTTTTCCCCACCAAAACATCCACAAGACCACCTGGACTTACCCGATCACGGGTATAGCAACCAGATCGACCACATCACCATATATAGTCTATGTAGTGATCATCATCTTGTTGTTGACATTGTAATATCATAATTTAAAAAAAATTTCACACAAATAACAAACAACCCGTTTAAATTAAAATTGTTAAAGCAAATTCTCTAATCGGACATATACATGTGTGACAAGAGTGAAAAAAATTGGGGTAACTTTAAAAAATTTATATGGGAGCATCTCGGCCCTGGGGTCCGATTTTTACAAAAAGTGTTGTTACCGGAGATACCTATACATGTGTACAAAACTTGAAGAAAAACTAATTTTTTTTGAGCGGCTCAGTCTCATGTTGGTTTTTCTTCTTCTTTGAGGACCCTTTTAACCTTCTTTAACTTTCACACGTAAAAAAAAAGTTTACCAGAAAGACATTTAGTTTTCTAAATTAAGTTTAGAAGGATTATTTCTCAGAAACCGTAGTTTCAACAGACTGTATTAACTTTTTCACATGACCATAGACGAAAGTGACTGTTTCCTACGCTATAACATACCCTCGAAAGTAGGCATTATTAACACTTGTGTGTTAACATAGCAAATACTATTGTTATTTACTGCAGTCTCAGCGAATATACATGCCCACAACAGTTTTGCATTGCGCATGAGCAGTTTAGCAGAAAAATTATTTTGGTCGTGTGAGTAGAATAGAATACAATACACTCTGAAAAGTGCTTATCGTGCTCGTTAGATTGCCTTACTCGGCTACCGCCTTGTGCTTCAAGCATCTAACTCACACGATAACGTTCACTTTCCTAGCTCGTTATGTAATATACTATAATATGTAACTATCATCGGCGTGCGTAATGATTTATTGACTGGAAATGCGGAAAAACGTTTTACCATTCGCTCTATATGAAATTTTTTTCTGTGTTAGGTTCGTGAATTACTGATTATAGTTTAAAATCTCAACGGAAGTGTTAATTAAAGTGAGCAAGTAGACAAATAAAACACGTACATTTTAAAAATTTAAAAAAGAATTTATCCAACAGAGTTTTGCCGCTACAAAAGCTAATGTCCCATTGCTGTGGCTGATTATCTTACGGTCCAAGAATAAACAATGACTAATTCCATAGTGTTTTATAATTTAACCCCTAAGTAGTTACGAATAGTATAAAAGATGTTCTGTCGTTTATAACCTGGAAAATAGGCACTATCCCTTAAAACGATTTATTAGTTTTTTATTAATCATTATTCCACCAAAACATGACTAATGTGGTCTAATTATGTTAGATCGAAAGGTTTAATAGAAAGAGAATCTTAAACTGCGCCGCCGCTACTATTAAAGGCTACTACTCTTAAAGGCGATTCGAACTAATAGGAAACATGGACTTAAATTAGAAAAAACAAACAAAATAAACTTTGTATCACTTGAAAGCGAATAAAAATCTTAGTTCTGTGAACTGATGACATCGACTTAAATGAATGACAGCCTGCTAAAGGATTTACTAATCACCGCAGCCATCGTTGCAACGCTGGAAATTAAGATCAGGAAGATATTATACGAGTGCAGCGATTTCGCTTTCTCGGTGAATAACACTTTAATACTTGCTGATTTAAAGTAAAAAGTATTTAATTCCAATGCAAATAACTTTGTTGAACTGGAAATGGGCCAGACTGAACATTTCGGGCACATATATTTACTGATCGCCTTTCAATGTTTGTTTTTCCTGCCTACTTTATCGCAATACTATAGAAATTGTGACTCAATTCATGGAATTGAAATCTTCGTATCAGCGGATTTCAATCTGAATATTTGAATCGGCTGGTAGCTATAAATTACACATATTGACACCAAGCAACTGTGGACTCATCGCCAGATACAGACGAACTAAGATGCTTCGTCGAGAATTAAGCATTGCTCTTATAATTGGAATTTGTCAGTGTGTTTAGTTTGAAGGTGTTTAAAGTTTTTGAATTACTTACTCATTTCTCAGGTAAAGTTTTGTGAGCCACAGAGAGAATTTATTTAACGTTTTGATAATTAAGCCGCAATATATATTTTAGCATTCGAAATTAAGAAATCTCACGAAACGGAAAATGATAAGAGCTTTAAAGTAAAATATATAATGATTGAGAATTTTCCATTTGATAAAATTATAGTGGATAGCAGATCTCTTAGCAAAATGCAATTCAGCGTTTTTTTTTGTAAGATTTACAGATTATTTTATGATGTTAACAAAATAAACCTAATAAGGAAGTATCGTGGTAAATTATGTTAATACCTTATTGTAACTCTTAAATCTGTGCTGGGGCACAGTAATAGAGGAGGCAATCAAAGGCAACAAAACTGATGAATTAGCATAAAGAAAGTCATTAATTTGGATATATCAGCTTTATGGAAACAGTAAGCTTTCCAAACAGTAAAATCGTAAAAGTGTAGAGAAATTTCTAAATTGTACCATATAAAAAATCAGATGGCGCACCTACAAAAAAAGAGAAAAACAACCGAGTGGATCTCTTGAACACTGGCCAGTAAGTAACAGTGCAGCTAAACAAGTAACATATTTTAGAATCAAGTGCAATTTTCTGGCCTTAGAAGGCGTCTGATTCCTTACTCTAAACAAACAACTTCCACCAACCTTAAAGAGCTTTCTGAGCACAGTATCAATGAACTGAGCTCATATTTGAACAATACGGTCTGGATCTAAAACCGATATTAGTGGTATCAAAAATGCGTTTTCTGGCTACTAATTGATTGACCCTGTCTACACCGAGTCGTTACACACACACAATCAATGAAGTTCTCAATAAAAGGTTATAGCCTAAATTCACACTGAATCGCTTTCAAAAAACCTTTGTGTATAGTGGGCTGCTTACCATTCTCACCTTTTAAAACCTATGAAACGTTAATTAACCCATTTAAAAAAATACTTTCTTATATTGCTTTTAGATTTGTATATACCTGCCTGCTTACGCTTTACATTATGATTTTTTATGTTTATGTATCTATGTATTTGGCCAGACATTATAAACACAAAGCAGAAACAATATTTGCACCATTGTAAGAAATATATATTTTACACATCACCAATAGTTAACGAATACAAGAAGTAATTAAGACGATTCCATTTCTCATTATCCTTCTAAGAGTGCTGTGCACCATTTTTGCTTAATAACTTCTTTTGGACTTTCTTCCACTAGCTGATGTAGTGTATGTGTGACTGTGAGAAATGATTTATTCCGACAGCCAGCCCCAGTATTTCATCTTTGGTGCATATATATTTCCACTGGAAGAAACAGTACAGCAAGTTATTTTTTGGTTCAAACACTTCTGTGAAATATCTAGAACGTTGAATAACGTTTTTGGTGTAAAGCATTGGTTTTTTGTACCTACGTATACGTAAAAAGCGATACAATTTTTCCGTGTGTATTTTCTGTTATATTGCAGTACTAACCAAAATGTACGACTTACAATGGATCAATGGTTTAAATGGTCGGGTGGGATTTTCCTGGCATCCTCCCACCGCAACTTATAATAATAAAAAGCTGAATATGGTTGTTGGCAGTCGTTAATGTGTAAATCAATCGCACCAAAAAACTCGAAAAGTCATTACTTTATGAAAACATTTTACACATCACAAGCAAAAAATAACATATTCATATCACAAAAATCACATTTCCAACTTTATTTCCAAAAATGTTTGAAGACCGCTGTTCAACGTTATGATTTGCAATCTAACAAAGAAAAAGGTTGAGGAAAATAAAAGATTTCTAGCTAGAGTCATGGCAACATTTTTCATTAATATTTTTAAATGTTTCGGGTACATCCAGTTATTTTTTATTCGAGTTGTATGTAAGCATACGAGGGGTTTGCACAAACATTGTACGCGAATCTGTTTTTGGCTTTTTCTTTACAAAGTTTGTTTATATCAGCAGTTGTGTCAGCCCCGAAGGAACGGACAGCACAGACGTGCAGAAAGGCAGCCATTAGACTAGTATCGCAAGATTTGTAGATATTTCTATAAAATGATTTGCGTAAATTCAAAATTTTGTCTTGTAACCAGCGGCTATTTGTCTTTTTGGAAGTTGCTATGGATAGCTTTTTAAGCGATGCAATAAATCAGAATATTTACACCACTTGTATTCGTATTCTTAAGAAAAACTGAAGGACTAAAAGGACATTTGTTAATAGGTTGATGAATGCTTGCGCGTTGCAAAATGACTTTTAATTACCTAAGTAATTTAATTTTTTATCAAGTTTAACAAATCTAATAAGGAATTAAAATCAAACTGATGTAAAATAAATTGAGAAAGGTTTGGTTAAGAGTAACCGTTATAAAGTGATTAAAAGTAATATAAAAATATAAGCTTCCACGCTCATAGCTTTCTAATATTGAATTACCAAATGTATTAAGGTATTAATCATTATTCTTGTTTCATCTTATGCTTACCAACAAGCTAAAGAGATTAACGTTAAACAATTTTTATGATTGTAAGACAATTCCTCTCAGAAAATTTCACACCATTCCACTCGAACAGATTAACTGGAAGCATTTCAACTAAATGCGTTCGACTTTTTAAATTCTCTATATATATTAAATTCGCGTGCCCGCGGCTGGCCGGCACAACAAATCTTGTGATAAATTTTTAACCCACTTCCTAAAGCCCGATTTTTTTGAAACTTTGCACACATGTGTATCTCCGATCACAACACTTTCTCTTAAAATATAGGTCCCTTGGGTCTCGGGGTCGGGGGCTTCCAAACAAATTTTTTAAAACCCTTACCCGATTGACAAATTTTTACAAAATTTACCCGATTTTCTTCAAATTGTATACGTATGCGTAATTTGTATCTCCGATGGAAAACACTTTTCACTTTTGGAAAGTGATCGGGCCGCGGGGTCTGGGGGCTCCCATACAAATTTTATAAAAAAACACAGATTATCTTATGTGTGTCTCCGATTGAAAACACTTTTTGTGAAAATTTGGAAGTAATCGGTCCCCGGGGTCGGGTGGCTCCCATACAAATTTTTTTATAATTTAACCTGATTTTCTTCAAATTTTATGCGTGTATTTCCGATTGACAACACTTTTTGTAAATATTTGGAAGTAATCGGTCCCCAGGACCGAAGGATATTTTTTTTTAAAAATTAACCCAATTTTATTCAAACTCTCTGATTAGAAAATTTACAAGATACATTTTAAGTTTAATGGGCCGTTTTTTTAAAAGTAAAATTGATACACCCTCCGTCGGGCCTGACAGGTACAGCACAATTGTTTTCGTTCTCGTCTTTGATGCTAGAGCACTCAGGGCTCCGTCCCTCCAGATACTCGTGTCATTTTATGTGGTGTTTGTGATGCGTCATACCACTTGCTCACCCGTCCACGTGGTGTCAAATTTAAAGCTTAATGGCCTCTTAAGCTAATTGCGCCTTGGTCTTGGTCTGCCAAGATTGCACCTCAACGAGCCAATAGGTACATCTTCACTGCTTAAAATTTTGAAAGTGAATCCGACTAATATTTGAGTAGAATATGTGAATATGTGTAGTATATTAAAGGAAATAATTTTGAGTTTTGTGAATTCAAAGTTTTTAAATTTAAATTTTTAATTTTTTTCAGCTTATTAAAGAATTATACTTTGAATTCAATAATCGAAGTTTTTTATTCCAATTTCATAAATTATATCTTTGTACATCCTAATAAAGGACGCATATCACCTAAAGAGCGTTAGAATTGAGTTGTTTAATTGCTTATGACGAATCTTTAACACGCGCCTGTCAGGCACATTGCGCCCGAATTTGGAAATTTTGTGTTGCGCCCGACGGAGGGTTAATATGAAAATTCAAGTCTCTGGCATTTTATGCTTTGATTCCACATTTTCAGCGTTGGATGCATAATTATGATCGCTGAGGATTTTTGAAATGAATTCATTTTTCATAAGTAAACATTTCCTGCAGTTTTGTTTTGTAGTAAATACTACATCTCCAAAAAAACGACTCTTTTTCTCTCTGAGTTTTGATTATTTTGTCAACGTTGTCCATAACATAATTTCTTTGATTAAATGATAACGGTTAGTAGACAGTTTGAAATTCTGACAGCATTTTAAAAAGAGTTTACTAGTTTTTTAAAAGTATGTTTATTGCCGAGTGGAGTTTTTCGTGTTGTTTTGAAAGCTGCAGTACGTTATATGAATCAACAAGCCCCTAGTCCCCCCTAGGCACCACACATCACTAATGCTCTCCTGTCTCTATTTTTGCCGATTTTTCAAAAAATTGGATTAGAATAAATTTTTATTATTTAAAAAAAAATGTTAACCAACTTAGCGAACTTTTGTTAGACCCCTCGTATTTGATTATTATTTTTTGAACGACTGCGATCTACGCAAAACACAGAAGGAATTTTTATTTTGTTTTACCTTTTTTTATTTCGCTCTTGTACTGCCATCAGTTAAAGAATATTTTTAAAATCTTTTTTTTTACTTAGCTTCGTGTATATACTCCGAGTAAGGTAACTGGACTATACAGATTAATGAGTTGTGCTAACGGTGCTGACCCGAGCTTTATAATTTACTAGCTGATGTTCCAAGCTGCCCCCAACCCACACACAACTGACCACCCACCATCCACTGACCACAAAACCGTATTCTATAGTCTCCGATCCTTAAAACCCTGAACAATGGTGAAAACCTAAAAAAAATCGGTCCATATTTTAAGATAAGCTAAATTAACAGACGTTGCCCGTCTGACCACCCCACCCTAATGCACCAACAAAACTGACCTCAACTAAGGGTATTTTGGGGGTTATTTCTGGGTCTATTCAGGCCCTTTTTGGGAAGGCTTTTGAGGATCTTTTGAAGTTCTTTTGGGGGTCTTTCGAGGATCTCTTTTGGGATCTTTTTAATGGATTTTTTGGGGGGTCTTTTATGAATATTTTGGTGGTCTTTTTGGGGTCTTTTGTGATTATTTTGAGTGTCTTTTGGAGGTATTTTTATGATTCTTATTGGGGTTTTGGGAGTCTTTTGATTGTCTTTTGGGGTCTTAAGAGGTCGTTTTGCCCACAACAAAAAAGAAATTTCACCTCACCCTGCGTAAAGATACACGCACTATTTTTTATTTGTTTTATTGTCTGACACATAACCAACAACGCTGATGGTTTTCCGACACTGAGAAAAGCATGGATTTTCAAGGTTAATGCCTCAAACACTCAATGAGTGCCCTTGTAATTTGTAAATTGTAATTGCGAATGCAAACCGTACCTGAAACTGCAAGCGCTTAAAGTTTAATGGCATTTCGGTCGGAATCACTGGGATGCACTGGGAAAATGCAAAAGATATACCGTGCAAATGGATCAGCTATCAAATGACATTTGCGCACGTAGTGCTAACTATTGAAATCTATTGGAATAGAAATGAAATAACGACTTTTGTTGGCCAGATCGCGAATCAAAACAAAAGTGAAAACAAATGTAATTTTATTTTAATTTAGGATGGAATGCGTTTTTCAAGATTTTTCATTTTACCGAAAACATTTTATTAAATTATTTCTTCAAAAAATTTATCGTTTTTCAAATTATTCTATCTTTTTTTGTAATTTTCCCCAATTTTCTTTTGCTAAAAATTTCTCGGGGGCACAACGAACAAAACAGTTATGATCGAGAGTGCATAAAAAAATTATTATGTTTGCTTATTCTCCGAATTTTACGACATTACTTTGTAATTGTCTTTGCTTCCCAGGACCATAACGAACAAAACAAAAAAGAATTCGCATATCCATCGTTCCAATCATGAGTTATTATCGCGAGTTCAAACACAAATCATATGGAAAACAGCACTTTCAGTTTTTCCCAAATTTCCAATTTTCCGGACGTTTTCTAATTTTTTTATTTTTTTATTTAGTTTTCCGCAAAAACCTTCGGACTATGACGAACATTTTAAAATAAAAATGAGCTAAATCGGTCCAGCCGTTCTCAGTGATGCGGTTACCAACGAACAGCATTTAATTTTTATCTTTATATATATAGAGAGATTTTCAATTTTGTATTCATATCCTTCTTTATTTTATGTGATGTGATCAGCGAATCTGTCACGTGTTTCTATAAATTATTTAAAAGAGGTACTGGATTCTTTAAGAATAATAATAATATTCGGCGCGACAGACGATTGCGGTCCAAGGCCTGGCTTCTCGCAACCATTTGTGTTGAGCATGTATATTTTTGCACACAAATGGAGGGGACCTACAATTTAATGCCGAATCCGAACGGCGAATTGAGAAGCTTTCCGTGACAAGTTATTACTCTCGGACGTTTGTTAGACTTTTTATATTCGAATACTCTAAGTGGAATTGCACCCTTATAGTTGGACAAAACAATTATATTAACAAAATATTATAATTCTAATAATACTAAAAATAGTTAGTAGATCATTTTGTATTTTACTCTAGGTGATCCCAATACAACCTAATTAGTGTGGTGTCCTTTAATTTTAAAAAAGTCTTTCAGAATTATAAAAACGAAGGATTTCCTTCAAAAATTTCGAATAAATATATTGTATGCAAGTTTGTAATTTGTAGTTAAGTACACTTAATATTAAATTATTATTAATATAATATTAAATATCTAAACTTAATTAAACTTAATACTCGTATTAATCAAACTTGATATTAAATAAACACATGGTGGAAATGGATTGATCTACATAATTGTGTATTGCACCTAAACTGAATTCTACAAAAAAAAACCCATAAAAATAAAATTTAAACTTTGTGAGAGCCCCTCGGCCCGGGCCCGATCTCTTTTAAATTTTAATAAAGAGTGTTGTTACCGAAGATACACATGTGTACGAAGTTTGAATAAAATATGGTTTAAAAATGATCACAAGATTCCACGACAGTCAGAGAGGCAGACAAATAAATCCACGGCACGCGTAGTTAATATAGAGAATTTAATAAAAACCCATAATTCATAAACCCAAAATTTTTCATGTAAATTCTCCAATAACAAAAGTATACTGAATTCCACAATATATGCTGAAATATAAAAACACATGCGAAGCAATTCAATCCCAATCGTAAAGCAAGCAGCGCTGCTCACAGCGCACAGCGCACAACGCATACAGAACACAGTCATTATAGTATGAAGTGATCTGATTTTTTAATAGAAAGTATTGTCACCGGAAATATACATGTGTGCAAAGTTTCAATAAAATCGGGCCTTAGGAAGTGGGTTAAAAATTTATCACAAGATCTGACCAGCCAGCCACGGGCACGGATATAGAGAATTTAGTAACAAAAGCATGCTTACCATGTTTGCTTTTTAAATGCCTTACAGCGGTCTAAAGACAAACAACATGTTTGACATCAGAAACAGGCTACGTACACTTAGCTTATTACCAGAGTAAACAAATATTAGCAGCAAAAAGTTTGTCGTGTGTCCATTCAGCGGTCCCATCATACATAATATTATGCTATGACAGATTGAGACGATCACATCAGCTGAGGAGCACAAACATACTCTTTAGTCACCAAACTCTGTGTTGGATTTTCCAGCCATAAATATCTCCTAACTTCAGTCGTGTGTATAGTGTGGTGTAAGAGTGCTATTTGAATAGTCCAGTGAACTTGTCGTGGTTAAAAGAATACTCGAAACGTGTTAACTGGACACCTAAATGAACTGAACCACACTAGTCGAAGAAGAAAAAAAAATTTACAATTGTATTGACTCCTGCCATGTGTCAGTTACAAAGCCTGCGTTGGATACATTGTGTGGACACAAAGCCACTTAGAAGAATCGACATACGTACGAGTATGTATCTCCTCTTTTCATTGGTTTACTTCCTTTTTGATGCCAAGAGCACTGTTGTTAGATTTAGTCAGTGTGCAGCTGAGCTAAAAAGCGATCCCTGTGGCAGCTGCAATAGCTCATGCTCATGTCGCGCTGCGACCAACGACACAGTTTACAGCTCGAGGTTAAGCGGTCCAGTTGCTAGTTTACATTTTGGATTGAATTTGATTAGGGTGACCAGTGATTTGCTTTATTGAGCTGTGCTACCATGTGAATGACGTTGATGGTGGAGAGTAGTTGTAAAGAGTTGATTTTTATGACAAGCATGTTCGACAATTTATAACTTGTTTTTTCTTTTCGTGCCAAAGTTAAAAGCTTGCTGTTTTGTTTGTCATTCATATAGAATATTTTTACAATATATAAAGATAGTAAAGCGAGCTTCTCAGCTCACCTTATGGATAGTTGTAATTCAGTCTAAACACTGAATTATCTTAAAAGCCCTATAGTTATCCTTTTATTTCACAAAATTCGTAACAATTTTTTTTGGGGAATTTTTTTTCTGTGAAAAAAAAATGTTTTCTTATTTCTTTGGGAAATCTTTTATTTCTTATGTAACCTGTATATTTTAGGATTTAAATGGTATAATTGTTCAGTATTAAGATGGTATAATTGTAACGCTGCAGATATACAACTGCATTACCGATAATGAATTGTCAAAATGATGATTGTCAGTTGTTGCGAGAGTTACGAGACCGTGTGTACGTACTATGTCGAAGTGAATAAAATCAAATTATTGATTCGATATCCTCGGATTTATTTTTACTCGTTTCACTTAAAAAAACTTTTTTTAAAAAGAGTTATTGTCGCATCTTAGTCCTACATAACGAATTTCATACGAATTGGTTGAGAAATTGCTTGGTCCACCAAATTTCAGACCCCATTGGCACTATCCCAGAATTTCCATAGGAACAAGTCTTATAGTCCTCCTACTTGTGCGTTGAACTTGACGAGTTGTAGGGGCTAAGTAAGTAGCGGATCTCTGTACAGATGGACCTTCTTTCTCCGCAAATCATCAGAATCAAATGGCAGCCAATAATAAAAATTCTAGTACCGGTTCTTCTTTACCGGACGGTAGCACGGTGCAATCGCTGGCTACGGGAAGGGCCCCTGCAATGGTGGGTGGTGGTTTATCCACTGCCGACAAACGCAGAACGGCTTTTAAGGGGAATCCTTATACCAGCAGTGGCAGTGACATCCGTCACCTTCCCTACGATGGATGACATTGTTCTCAAGCTTCGGCTACCCTGTCACAGTCTTCTGTCTCCATAATAGCTGTCGATGTTCCCCAAGCTTCGGCCAATTCGTCGCCATGGCTGACACTCTGTCGGACTTGAAGTGGGAGGACCTTTTATTCAGGGAATCGACCAATGAAGACGAGCTTCTCAACTAGCCTTCGGAGGGGGATGAGCTGGACAACACTGTTGTTCAAATATGAACACGTTTATTTCCTGCTGCAATAGCACACAATTCACGTAAGGGAAACTATCTTATTTCTATATTACTTTTCCTGATAAACAGATACGTTATCATAAAAATACAATCATATTTCAATAGTATTTTTCCCGATAAACAAAACCTTATCATAAAATCATACAGTCATTACCAAAAATAGACAAGAGGTCCTAGACATCGCCCTTGTCTCCGACTCAATTCACCACAAAATTCTAAACTGGAAGGTTTCGGCTGAGCACTCTTTCTCAGATCACCGTTACATTCAGTTTAGTCTGGACGATTAACCCCCTTGCCAATCTTAACGATGGGACTAGTTATCCTCCCACTAACTTTTTTGAGCTTGACAATAAGGTCAAGGAACTCACCTTGGCCTTAAATAGAGCAATGTCCGCTTCCTGTCCTCTTATTCTACCTAGGGGTAAGAAGAGACCACACTGGTGGAACTCTGAGCTGGGCCAATTTAGAAAAAGCTGTAGAAAGCTTTTCAGCTTCGCCAAGTTCACAGGAACAGAGACCAACTGGGATGCCTACAAAGAATGCCTTAAAGTGTTTAAAAAAGAATTGAGGAAAGCCAAGCGCGCATCCTGGAGACTCTTCTGTGGCAGATTGGAAGAGGCTTCGGAAGCATCAAGGCTCAGGAAAATCCTCTCAACTAATCCAATAATGCCTAGCTGTCTGAAAAAAGCTGATGGCTCGTGGACTACTTCCAGCGAATAATCGGTAAATCTGCTACTAGATACCCATTTTCAAATAGCTCTAATACTACCTACAACACTGATCTAATTAGATCAATTAGGTATAATACCATCTCTCGAGATATAATTGATAAGCACAAATTGCTTTGGGCACTACATAGCTTCAAACCATATAAATATGCGGCATAATTCCTTTGCCGAACTGCAAAGGACTTTGGACATTATCGTTCCTTTGCTTGAGACAATTTTCAAAAGTTGTCTTGATCTGGTCTATATTCCAGTCATATGGAGAGAAGTGAAAATGGTCTTAATTCCAAAAGCAGGTTAATGTTCCCACGTCAGCCCAAAAGACCTTAGACTTATTGGCCTTTCGTCATTCCTTTTAAAAACATTAGAAAGACTAATCGAAATCCACCTTCGTACAAGTATTGACAAAAGACTTCTGTTCGTCGATTAACACGCGTACTGCAAGGGCAAATCTGTAGAAACAGCTCTGTATACGCTAGTACGTTCCATTGAGGAGTACTCAATGGTGGTTTTCCTGGACATTGAAGGCGATTTTAACAACGTCAAAACATCTGCGATCACGGATGCGCTGTCGAATTTGGGGGTGAACGACTCACTGGGTTAACTGATTGATCTTCTACTCACAAGTAGGATCATAAATTCAAGACTTGGTTTGTCGTCTGCCAAAAGATTTGTCAGCAGAGGCACCCCGCAAGGAGGTGTCCTGTCCCCACTTCTTTGGAACCTGGCGGTGAATGAGCTGCTGGTTCGCAGGGTCTTTTTGAAGGTTGAAGGGTCCTGGAGGTCAGTTGTAGGGAGGGTAGTGTGGTTGGAGCAGCCAGGCAACGCTGGGTACTTCAGCTAGTAATATATACATATTGAAAAACCTTTTATGATAGAAGACTTGGTTTAAGCATAATGCAGATCACGAAGGAAAAACGATTCTTAGGCAATTATAATGGTAGCATAGACAATACCTAGATGTCTTACGCATATGGGGCGATGCTATGTTCAGAAACGAATTTTCTGTATTTATAAGATCTTGATCAATTTGAAGTTACCAGCGGGTAACATCTATTGTCTTGTTATATTACAATATTATCTGTGTACATAGCTTGGATAAAAAGTTTGTTAGCTTACTTAGTACTAATTTGTCTTTTGATTGATTCAGTAAAGTTTAGAAACTTAGTAGCGAAGACCAGAAATATTTTTAACAATCTGGAACTCTTTTCACATAAGACAATTAAAAATTATTTTTTCTTGAAACTTATATAAACCACTTTTCAGTGTATCCAAAATGCTTGTAACATAATGGCATTACATTGTAATGACGTAGTAAATTGAGAAAGGGTTTGCATAGATTTTCTTATTTTTGCCTTCGATACGCACTAATTAATTATTATTTTCAGACGCCAGCATCCTTTACCCATTGCTAGCTAATTTAGCGGTGTTCTATAAGAAAATCTTCCAAGTACATTTATTATGTTCAGTGTTTATAAATATATATATATATGTCTACTTTGGGTCGGCCACAGTTTTGAATCCTAAATGTTCTCAAGTCTATTAACGGATGGTTTTTTAGATTTTTCATTGACTTTGGATTGAAGTTATGTAGTTACTTTTGATTTGAGACCAGAAACTTAGTTGACGGGTGGGTATGAAAAAACAGAAAAATAAAATAAACCCTTCAACATCCCTCATATATAAGTACAATACATTCAAAATATGTACGCTACCAGCAACACCAAGAGAGACCCCTAAGTAACATTGCTTACCATGATGGCAATAAATCACTCAATACTTGAAGAGGAGTATCTGCCAAATAAGATTGTAACTGTATACAAGAGCGAATGTTGGGAGGGCCGTCTATCGAAGATGACGCGTCTGATATACTACGAGTGCGTAATGATAGATCATCATCACCGTCGGCATTTTGTACACTATAATTGTATTATTTGAGTAGGAATATTCTTATCTTAAAAAGAAAAAAATGAAAGATTTCAATTTGAGTGATTTACAGATGCATTGGTTGTTGAAATCGAGTGATGAGGGTGAAAATTCGTATTTGGTTAAAGTCGTACTATACCAATCGGTACATATATACACCTACATTAAAGTTGAAGCTTACGTAAAATCCAATTCACATCGTGTTACCTTTCAGTCTTGCAATGTATCCTACAATTGACTCTTTCTTTGTTTTGTTATCGTTTGAATAAAACATACAAAAATATTTCATATTTAATTTAATAATATATCATATAGTTAACTCTCCTCATGCTCATGTGCATAGCAAACATAACGTTAAGTGCCTACCTACTATACGATAAATATAACAGTTTGTCTTCCTATCGGCGAACAAACACGAAAAAAAATTATAACCCGGTAATAGTTAATGTATTTTATATCTACACACACGCATGATCGTAGCATTGTGATTCTAAAATTGTGATGAAATATAATCTAAATACTAATTGCCCCTGTCACTCACTCACTCACGCACGCAAGATCCATTGCAATTCTAAGAATGTAATGAAATATCCTCAGTACTAATTCAGTGATGCACAAACTATTAACAGAGACATAAACCATAATAGTAGCAACTATTTCAGTGATTTTCAAACAATGAAATAAAAATTGAGAAACAATTGACATTAAATTAAATAATACAAAGTAATACAAAAGCTTATAGAATACTTCGCAGAATATTTCTTCTTTACAACTTTTACATAGTAAAAGGAAATATATGTTAGGTTAGGTTGGGGTAGCTGTCGGCAGGAAATCGACCCACTTAGACCAATGATGGTCCATTGTGATGCTACATGAATCGAGACTTGTCGCCCTGCTCGTTGAAACAGTTGGAGCGAGTTCATTAGCCTTGCAGTTCACCAGAATGTCACTGTCCCCCGTCACCCAGTAAAGGTGCATGTTGAACTGCTCCGCCATCTCCCTGAGAGATTATTGACATACTAGGGCTACAATAGAGTTCATAGAGAGTGATTCTAGGGATCTCAAACCAAAAAGAGATACTTATATTTAGGCTTTTTGAGAGAACACCTCCGCCTACCCCAGCATCAGTTTTTGACCTGTCAGTATAAAAACTGATAGATTCATCTTCCGTGATAGCTTGAGATGTAGTTGAGAAATGGTGTAGTCTATACCCCCTGGTGGAGCCCTGAATAAACTCAGAAAATAGTAGTGTCCGAATTTATTTCTTGTCCACTGAGAGGTCGCATTGATGTGAACAGCCGCGTGAACAGCCGCTTTAGCAGCAACTTATCTGCTGAATATATCGAGTCTCTTATCAGTACTATTGCGTAAATGGGCATGAATCAGTTTCCCGAGGGTTTTTAAAAGGAATGATGACAGACTGATAGGCCTGAGATCTTTTGAACTGACGTGAGAGCATTTGCCCGCTTTGGGTATAACAACCACTTTCATTTCTTTCCATAAATCCGAAATGTGGGCCAATTTTAGACAACTCCTTAGAACTACCTCTAACACAGGTAGGGTAATATCTGCAATATTTTTTGGATGTCGGCTGGTGTTATACCGTCTGGTCCTGCAGATTTGCCTGGTTTGAAGCTGTGCAGTGCCCAAAGCATTTTCTCCATTTTAATAAGATCATAAGATCTTATAAATCTTAATGTTTTTTATGACATGACATCTACCCGGGAAGTCTGGTAGCAGATATAGCGAAGCTATAGATAGTACGCGAGTCATCTGCTTTTTTTAAACAGCTAGGCATTATGGGATTGGTTGAGAGTATTTTCCTAAGCCTTGAAGCCCTGGAGGATACTTCCGATAGTTTCTGAAGGCAGGTTGAAATGGGGATTTATAATCTAAGCTAAACTGAATGTAACGGTGATCTGAGAATGAATGCTCGGCCGAAATCTTGCAGTTCAGGATACTTTGAATAAAAAATAATCGGAGACAAGAGTTATGTCAAAGACTTCCTGTCTACTTTTGATTATGAACGTTGGTGTATTGCTTATATTGGATACAATAAGGTATGTTCTTAAAAGATAATCAAAAAGTAACTCATCTCTATCTTTGATGTCAGAACTGCCCCATACTGAATGATGAGCATTAGAGTCACATCCAATAATGAAAGGAGCTCGTAGCTTCCTTGATTAACCTCTCTAGGTTGACGCCAGGTAGAGGTCCAAAGTGGTACTATGCCAGATATGCCAATGATATGGGATATGGGATGGGGTATTTTATTTTTTTATTATTATTATTATTTTTATTATCTCTATTTTATGTAAAAACTTAAAGCTAACATTCTTTATATTACTACTATATTAACAAAGAGCTTTAATTTTTAGTGAAACAGTAAGGGACATTCAATTGTCACCAGGCAAGAGACGAATGTACCATTAGGTTTTAAATCAAAACTAAGTAAGTATTGAAGGGGTCAATACAAATGTAATAAAAACTAAATTAAAATAAATTAAAAATGATAGAGGAAAAAAGAAAAAAAAAACAAATTTATACAATTATGACGTGAGTGCAAATAATTAATAAAAATTGTAAAATAAATAATAAATTTTGTAAACTAATCAAACTATAACACTTAATAATGAATCTATTTCATCGAGGTTAACGGAAAATAGCAAAGATTTTAGTTTTTTAAAGAAATATTAAGAGAGAATTACGTCTCTCGCATCTAAGATCTACGGGCAAGTTGTTGAATAAACGAGGCGCGGTGACCTCATAGAAGAGTGAAATGTGTGATTTTCTATTTCAGGTACATTTACTAAATACATATTATTTACACGTAAATTATGGGAACCATATAATCTTGAAGCAGTATACCCGGATTTTTCAAAAAATGTTTTCAATACTTTAAAAATATATAAATGCTTTAGAGGGAGAATTTCAAGTTTCCTGAATAACTCATAGCTATGAGTTCTGCGGCTAACTCTGCACGCAATACGAATCGCATGCTTTTGCTTAATGAGCAAAGGTTGAATTTTATTAGAGTTAGTACCACCCCAACAGGTCAAACCATATGGTAGCTTAGATTTAAACAAACCATTATAGACTAATTTTAAAATATCCTGACTACAATAAAGGCTGAGGTGATACGACTGTCTTAAAACGTTATTTAAGTATAGTGATAAATTGGAAACGTGATCTTTCCAGCTTAATCTTCTATCTAATGTTATACCTAGGTACTTAAAGGTGTCAACCCGTTCGATATAAAAGAAAAAATCGGACCACTTTGAGCTTGAATTATAAGTTGTAATGCCAATTTGATTTCTACAAACATTTAAATTATAATTAGGACAAAGAGGTGAGTGACAGACAGACCCAGAAATGTTGAATATTTGTTAATTAATGTTAATTTTGTTTTTTCACTTATAATAAGTTAATGAACAAAAAACCATTAGCGCAGAATTTCGAGGTCTCTATGAACGACAATATAGAAAGATACAGCAATGTCATCAGCAAAGGCGGTTATTTTCCCACTAAAACGTTGAATGAAAAGTGAATTTACATAAATTAAGAAGAGGATTGGGCGCAAAAGGGAACCTTGAGGAACGCCATTGTTAACACAATTTGTCGAGCTTAATTTATCCTGTACCTGGACAATTTGTTTACGGTCATTTAAATAGGATGCAAGCCAGTCATAAACAAACCCTCGAAAACCTGCCGTATACAGTTTCTGGAGTAATATAGCATGGTCCACCATGTCAAAAGCTTTGGTTATGTCAATAAACAGAATTGCAGTAATCTCACAAACATTCAAGCTCTTAAAAAGATCCCCACGCAGTCTCAAAAAAAGTTTAAGCTTGATCTTAAAAATTTTATTTTCATTCAAAAACGACAAACGGTAACCTTATAGGAGGAAGCGTTCTAGAGTTATAGGGTGTGAAGTCATGTAAGGTCAAAAGTACGTTTTCGTTAATTTTACAAACTTTTAATTTTAACCCTGATCCTGTGAACCAAATGAATAAACATTGTGAGTGGATTTGTAGAAAATTGAATGGGCTTTAATACTGCATTCATCTATCAAAAAAATTATCCAAGAGTATTTTTCAAAATAATCGCGTTTGAAAATAAAATTTAAAAAAATGTTAACGACGTTCATAAATTAAAATTTAAAATTTGATTAAAAAGCAGTAGAATTAAAAAATCTTCTCTTATTAATATCAATGAACTTCAAAGAAATGAATTGACATGTAGTTACAGAAATAAAATTATAATAAAGCACAGGTATGCTGCGACTTTTACCATATTTCTGCTTAGCACATATCCTTGAAGCCGATTTAATAAGCTGTCACCAGCACGACTGCTCTGTCCATTGTTATTCAAACATTTTCCAGTCACGATAATTGCATATCGAGGAAAATGTGGACAGAAAGCTAAATCATTTAGTTGTATCTCAGTAGCTCGTCCTCGACTACGTTTCATATTTTTTACTAGAAGGCGATGCACGTCGTTTATTTAAGTGCTCTAACTGTCCTCTAGTAAGTACAAGCATGAAGAACACACATATCCGCAGTAAAGAATATTATTTGAAGCCTTTTATGATGATTATTGAGAAGAAAATGTGAAAATGGGATGCGATGCGATGTGTATCGTGTATCATCAACATTTTCTATTAAAATGCTTGGCCAATGTTGCATTTGACATTTTGGTATTATTGCGATTCGTGTTAATGCGGCTTGCATGCTTGGCGACCATCTCTACATCAAGCACAAGAGTGAACACATTAAAGGATAAAAATTCAATGGCAGTGCATATTTAGCTGAGCCAGACACCCTTGCCTATATTTTGTACATATATCAGACAACCACTTTGAAATATGTATCATGTACAGACCGGGGTAGTCTATAAGGTTTAAGCGTTTTTACAAATGCTCTCAAATATACGTTTATCAAAGCTGAGGGAAACTTAATCAAACCAAAGTCAGAAAGGCAACAATTCTACTACAGTATTGCTGGACCAACGTCCACGGAACGTTGATGCAACGGACACCCCATCCATAAATAGTACTTGCTGTGATACCTTAACCTACATACATCGCCGGCGGGGATAATTTCAATTTTGAACTTTATTGTGCACGAAAAGAAAACCAACAGGGAAATGTCTACCTGTGCTGCCGGCTTCTATAGTGGACAACAGAAGTACGGTCTAGCAGAACATGAAAATAGGATCTTGCATTATACGGCTACTTCTACCACAATACGAGTATACAGATATCCTTGTGCATCACAGGACTCAATCGCAGTGGATGGTCTATTTCCATCTGATCTGCTTGTGATCTATACGTTATATCATGCCAAAAAAAGCTTCTTCCCATGTTGCCTCCGTCACTTATTATTTGAAGCACAAGTGTGTGGTATATTAGAAGTAATCTCTTTTTTTTGCTACAAGGACGTCGATACGATATACGGGTATGTTTCAAATACAGAAGAACAGGATATGAGAACGATTCGAAATTTTCTTTTTAATGCTATTTAAAGGACTTGTCAGGTAACCAATCAGTACGTAAATATATACGTTCATATATACCTATAAGCGTGTGTACTATTATGATATAATTTCGGTTCAATTCGAAAGCGATGGTTATGATTTGACGCTGCTCTATAGGAGAGGGAGAGGTAAGTCAGATAAGCAAAATCAAATTATCTGCTAAACTGAACTGTTTTTCTCATTCACTTCACTTATGCCTTTTTTATATATGTATATATTTCTAAATGTGTGTCCTGCTAATATGTGCATCAATTGCATCAATTGTATCAAATCCAATTCGGCAATTTAGAATCAGGTTTTTTCAATGGCAGATGACATTCCATTTTATGATTACATTATTTTATCCTTTCAAATCATTTAATTTCCATCTGATAACTGATTTGATGGGAATTTTGAGTAGTGAAAACGGAAGAAACAAATTGATACGGAAACTATTGTGGATTTGTGGAAGTGTGCACAAATTCGTACTTATCGTATTAGTGTTATCGACAGGTAGCGCTAATGCATTGAATGATCGATGCAATCGAACTCAACTTTACGAAATCAACTCCGCGCAATATTGACCTTTGTTGCTATAAAGTATGTCATGTTGTTGAAAAGTTTTTTGTAATGCTTCAGTTTCTTTATTTTTACTCCGATATTTTAAAATATTAAGATTTAAAGTTATGCGAAATGATTCTTAAAGTAGATTGGAATTGCAATAGAACTTAAAATTATAAGAAATAACATAAAAAATTTAATTGTAATCAAATTGTATAGGTAAAGAACAATATATGGTAAGTCATTTCAGTTCTATGGCCTCCGCGACTGTTCTTGAAGAAGCGCCATCTTGACGTCCAATTTATGCCACTTTTTCGAGCACTGATGGCCGTATGTCAAAAATAACACAAACAATGTTGTCTTGAAAGGCGTCAATAATTACTGGTTTATCAGCATAAGCCAGTGACTTATCGTGGCGCCACAAGAAATAATCGAGAGGTGTCAAATCGAACGACCTTCAAGGCTATTGGCAGGATCATTTATCGAAACTTGGTGGGCTTGGTCAGATAGACGATTATGTGCTCCATAAAAATCGCAAAGTCGTCTACAAGTTACGTGAATCGAATTTACTGATTCTATTCTATTCATGATGGTTACAAAAGTGTACTTATAAGAAATGTCAAATAGTGAGCACAGTATAGCAGCTCGTTTGAAAGTTAACCCTTCAGTAAGCAACCTTAAACAACAACACCTTCTACAATTCATGCATTTTTCTTTACATTAAACGAAAAACATTTGAACAGAAACAAATAATAAAAAAACAAAAAGTTTTATTGTTTCTTTTTATGGTGCAGTTTTTATTTTAAGCGATATTAATAAATAACTTTTAGAAGTCTCACCCGTTTGCTTTATTTGTTAGGTGATTCCTATTTGTTGAAAGTGCTAACATAATCATCAAATACGTCATAAATCGCGACTTGTAATACAGTATGGCTTAGAGAATTTAGATGGTATCTCTCACCAGACTAAGCGCACTGCATTACACTGTGTTGTGAATGTAGTATCAATTATCGATACTACACTGTATCCCACTATTAATTATTAATTATCGATACTACACTGTAACCTAATGTCAGTGTTTATACTAAGACTGAGTTTGAGTTAATCTTGTCTCCTTCTCCCGCTTAAGTATATGATTGATCCGAGTTTACTTGGGTTGGCAAACGACGACAAGAAGACACTTGACACTTATACTTGATACTTGTAAAGAACGCAACAAGACATCCATTTTGAAAGAACTTAAAGAATTAAAAATAGTTTTATTTCATATACTCTAGTGAGTAACCAAAAACGTATACAATTAAAATAAAGCAAAACGCTAATAAAGTTAAATGTGTGTAATATCATTAATAAGAAAATTATATTATGTAATATGAATATCCGAATTCAAATATAAGTATACAAATTAATAAACATACTTTATTTGTGATACCATATATTTTACTGATTTAAGCAGTGATGCCATAATGCTGTTGACTTATTTTAGAGCGGGCCGGGTGTATAAGAAAATGAATTATAACTTAGCCTTGGCATGCTAGTGGCCCAAGTATTTAGAAAGATGAATTGTCAAAAAAAAAAATTTCAGTAAAAAATCCCTTGGCCTAATATTTACTGAGTTCATTTAGAATTAGTTTCTAGCAGAAAACAATTTGACATCTTATTTTGTATGATTGAATCATTTAGAATTGTATTAATACTTTGCAATTGTATTGTATTTTTACGTTTTCAAAGTCAGCCATTGTATGCTGCAGGTGTTAGAAGAAGTTTTATTTTTGCCATCATAGTTTTATTATTTTCTTTGAGGTCCTTTTTAACCACCTTCCACATATCATAGAGAGCTGAAATTTTATGAGTGTCTAAGTCCAAAATAGCTTTTTTTATATTTGCCGTATGACTCGTGTTGCGTGTGATGGGTTGAATTTTTTCAACTTCATTGAGGTCCTTTTTAAAGACCTTCCGCACGACCTAGAGGCTGGCTGGTTGACTTTAGGAAGTGTGTTAAAAATTGATCACAAGATTCTGCCCACCAGCTAGCCAGCCAGCCACGGGCACGTGAAGTTAATATAGAGAATTTAAAAAGAAAGTCTTGAGAAAACTAGATGAATTAAAACGAAACCGAAAATTAAAATCTTTGTAACTAACTACTCATCGAAGAAAGGACCCTGGGTGATCGGAGAGCGTCAACCGGACAAGAAGTTTATTTGGGCATCAACATTTTTTTGCAGTTTTTTCGCAATTACGGTTGAAAACCATAATAACTAGAGTATGTTTTAATAAACGGACCTGATTAAGTTTACTGCCGGGTCGGATGCGAGGACCGCTGGCTTTATGTTGACCATCACTTGCTAAGTATTCTTAGGATTTCTAAGATGTCTAATTTTATTATCAAATTCCCTACCAGAACAAATTGGATCTATTGTGTGGCAACAAAGCAATTCAATGTCCAAGATGATAGTGTGCACATGCGTGACAATGCGTGCTAATTACTACCACTCTATACATAAAACAAGTGAAACTCCGATGTATATATGAAAGCTATAGACTAACAAATCCTTCAACAGATCGTGTCAAAACCTTGCGTAGCGGTTTTATACCATAATGATCAGGCTTCCTGGCCTGTTATTACAAATATCTTTTTTTTATGAATTTTTCAGAATTTTTAAACAGAAGCGTCCTGTTTGGTATTTAAAGAAAACAAGAATCGCCAATTTTTTTCCAAATATTTTTTTTTTAATGAATTGCCCAGAATTTCTAAATTTCCATAACAAACATAAACCTGCTCTATTTTGGAACTAGCTAGACACCTGGACATTTATATAAATAAAACATGAATTGGAAAACAGTCTTTATCAAATTTGTCCTAAAGAAGGCGAACCGTCATCTCTTTCCTCCTACCGACCAATTGCGCTAACAACCATATTTTCTAAGGTCATGGAAACGCTAATAAATCCTGATGAAATCCTTAGCAACCAGCAGTACGGTTTTCGTAGGCAACGTTCTACACCTGATGGTTCGCTGGAAAATGGAACCAGTCTATTCACAAATTTGTTGAAAGCAAAGTTGTTGCACTCGATATTTCCATGGCATTTGACAGAGTCTGGCATCAAACCCTTTTGTCGAAAATGAATGCCTATGGCATTGATAAGACCCTGCTTAATTGGACTAGTTCAATACAGCCGTTCAATATAGGTCGTATTGGACGGTTTAAAATCCAATGTTCACCGCATAAACGCCGGTGTTCCAAAAGGATCTGTTTTGTCTCCGACACTCTTTCTCATTTCCATTAATGATCTCCTATTCGGTACTTCTAATCCAATCCATTCTTTCGCCGATGGCAGCACTCTTAGCTTTTCATATGATTTCACGCCTTCTGCACGCCCCCAAATATCGCAAGTGGAGCTTGAACAACAACGTATGTTAAGCACGTTTATTTCTGACCTTGACAGCATAACAAGGTGGGTACTACATAATAGAATTGAATTTAACGATTCTAAAACCCAATGCTGTCTTCTGTTGTCGAAGCGTAATTTAAACCCCCAACCTTTATCCATGAATGGATCTTGCATAAAACATTTTCTTGTTAATTTAAATTAACAACAGCGTCAACATTAACAAAGCCTAGAAAAGTATTTTTTTATAAGAACTGTTAAAACATCGTAGACAATAAGTAAGTAAATTCACATTTACACGCTCCTTTAATTTAGAATAGATCACACCAAGAAGCAAAAGAAAAAGTCGAATTTAGAAATTTTTAAGCTCAAAGCGATATGTTATAAATTTGCGTGTCATCATCATCAACGACGATGTCAACTCTTGATTTACAGTTTTGATTTTTTCTTAAAAACTTGTCAATAATAAATCATTCAAGCGTTATTTGTCATCAAAGCTTGGCAACCGCAGTACGTATGGCCAACTGAGACGCAGGAAACGCCTTGGCATCATATACTCATCCATAGTAACATCGCCTTACATATATATATCATCACATATAAAAAGCAGCAGCAAATAAAAGAGGATAAAAAAAACTCATTGATTGTCTCAGGAATGGAGCATTAAGAGTTTCTCGCTTAACTTTGGCCGCTTCTTTTGCTTCATGGCTGCGGCATGATAGCGAGTGATGGGGAATTTAATTAAGCTGCTATAGCTATAGTGGCTCCATTTCCGCTTCTTGGCTGCGGCATGATAGAAAGTGCTGGCGAATTCAATTAAGCTTATACAGTGGTTCTCATGAAGATCACACATAAATCTGAAGCGTATTGATAATACGCACAGTCTAGTTGCCAAAAATTGTTTCGCAAATCTTACTTCGAATTAATCGAAATAAATTTTGGCTATTGCGAGAGTTATTTCGCCAATTTTCATTCGATCTGTGATTCATCTCGCAACGTTATCTTTTCACAATGCTTTTTCCACCATTTTCTATCTAATTTTAATTCTAATCACAACTAGAAATGAGAAATTGCTAAACAAAAATTGTGAAAAAATTAATTGCGAACAACAAATTGCGATATGATATCATAGCAAAATCACAAGTTGCTAAAAAAATCTGTAAGTAGACCCCTGCCATACGTTTTGATTTATTTTGTATTGCTTATAATTAAACAATATTTTGGACTACTTAATCTACTACATGTTATATTTAAAGCAATTCAATTTTAAACAATAAATTTTAAAATAAAATAAAAATGGAAAAAAATATAAAAGGGGGTATAAACAGGGCGATCTTCAGCCTCTGTAATGTTGATTGCTGGCCTTCTCGTAGAAGGAGACTTCTTGATTATTAAAGATGTCGTCGAATCTAGCATCTGTGAATCCTCTGATGTTTATATAGCGTTGGCGTGGCTCGATTTCCTCGATTCTCAGTCCTTGCATCTCCGGACTTGGATGTATTTCCAACCCATCAACGAATTTTTTTGCCATTTGGAACAAGTGGTCGGTTATTGGCAGTAGACCTGCCACGTCGTAAAGTCTTGCAGTCGACACAAACTTATAGCTGTTTAGCAGCCTCCAGAGTCCTGTACAGATCCTAAGTACCTTCCTTTCAAATAGGGAGATCTTCTTCATCGTTGTTGGTGAGACGGTGAACCATATGGGATAGCCATAGGTTATCAGTGTCCTGATGAGCTGCTTGTAGATGAGCAGCCTGGTGTTGTTGGACCGTCCGTTTCGTCTTCTTAGAAGCGGGTGCACCAAATGAAGAGCATAGTTCGATTTTTTCATTGTTTTATCGATATAAGAGGTAAACTTGAGCCTCTCAGTAAAGTTGATTCCCAGGTACTTAGTCTCTGACTTGGTGTTTATTGTCGTGTTATCCGGAAGGGTAATTTTTAAGGCTCTGCACCGGCTTGCGATTTTTCTTATCCTTGTTTCGGTTGCTGGTACTCGGAAGCAGATGAGTTCCGTTTTATTGGCGATGATCTTCAGTCCCCACTTGAGGTAGTACTCCCAAAGATTTCGGAGGTGTTCCTCCACTCTTCGGGCAGCTATCTCAGGAGAGCGGGAAACGGCATACGTGATGGAGTCATCCGCGAAAAGCATGGTCCTTGTTCCGGCTGTATTGGTGGGTTGATCCGCCGTGAAGATGCTAAATAGGACTGGTCCAAGTCTGGAGCCTTGGGGAACTCCGGCTTTAATCCTTTTCCTTGTCGATAGGCTGCCATACACCTGTACAAAAAAGACCCTGTTAAAAAGAAATTAATAATTAATTTAATTATTTTCACAATATAATTGGGAAAACCAAATCTAATAAGTTTGTACAGAAGCCCGTTTGTCCAGATGCTATCGAAAGCTTTTTCGATGTCTAACAAACAGGCTACTGTACTACTTTTGACATTCAGTCCTCGAGTGACGTCACTGTGAAGCTTCATCAGAGGGTGTAGCGTAGAGTGCTTTTCTCGAAAGCCGAACTGAAAGGAAGGAATTAGATTTCTTTCCGAGCAATACGCATTGATCTTTTTACACACAATAAAGCTATGGGGCGGTAACCAGTTACACTGGAGCGGTCTGTTTTCTTCGGTACAGGTACTACTTTGGCTACCTTCCAGTTGTCTGGGAAGTATCCATTGTTAAGGCAATTGTTGAAAACGATGGTTAACATCAAGATTGCCATACCCGGCAGCTTTTTAAGCAGGAAATTTGAAATCCCGTCAATGCCCGATGATTTTTTTGAGTTTCCCCTCATAATTAATTCACTGACAACAGCTGTCCCTGTAAACATATCCACGTCAACGGGTGCGTTTGAGGGATTGTCTTCGCTGAATTGCACTTCAAAATTTCTTGGGGAAGTGGTGTCTTCCACAACCGGTTCCAGTTTATTTTCGCAAAGTTGATGTGTAGTTCAGGTGTTGGGGTAACTTATACAATTCGCTGATTCAACCTCACTCAAAGCTCTATGGCCAAAAGATCCGAATCACTATCATGTGCAAAACAGGAATAATTCCTTATTCCGGCAGGATGTTGACGAAAGAAGAAATCCAGCGTGGATGGTGTCCGAGGATATGTTTTCCGGGGCTGGGAAACAACAGCCATGGTATGCTGCTGAGGATTTGAATCCAGCCAATCTGCAATGGCCTTTCCTTGGTTGTTGCATTAGTCATCTTGTCATCGGGTGTGCCTAGCGTTAAAATCCCCTCCAACCACACAGTATGTGTGCCCAGAGGAGAAGCCGCAGACAGTTTGCAGATCCCGTTGAATGTTTTCCCTCGTTGCATTACAGTGATTGTATACTGATATTACCAACAAGGTCTCAACCTCGTTGACTTTGATGCTGACAGCTGTTGCTTCCATGCTACACAAACCACTGATTTGCACCTTTTCGCCTGCCATAGTGTTCCTGATAAGGACCGCCGTCCCAGAAAATCACTGCTTTTGTCGACCCTGTGGATGTTGTATCCGTCTGGACTGAATGGGTTTCTCCCTGTGAGATTAGTTTCCTGTAAAAGAAGAATGTCAGGTTTATTAGTTTTAATAAATAATGTTAGTGTGATACGCCTAGCTAACGAATAAATATAGTTCACATTATATGAGAATATACTTACCCTGCTTATTGTGAACATAATTCACAAATAAGTCGACCCAAAACGGTTGTTTTGGACCTGTCATCAAGACTCCTATAATTAGCAGGCACGACTTCTCTTGCTTTCTGCAAAATTGTGAAAAGGTCTGCTCCAAATAGCCTTTCCGTATCGTCGAAGATGTTAGACTTTCCAGTAGATGGTGCCGGTTTTGGAGCTTGCTTACTTACTGGTTTTTTGCTTGCTTGGATGGTTGGTGGTGGTTTGTTAATTGTTGCTGGCTTGCTAGCAGTCCCCATAGCAGCTATACTAGCAAAGCTAATTCTTTTCACTATAGCTTTTGCAGCAGATTTCTGGGCGAACTTATGCTGCTCCTTCTTCTTTTGGGCGTTTTTTACTTTTTCCGCCATTTTTTCTTTATATTTAGGACATCCTCGATAGTTTGCAGGATGTCCAGATTTTTGGCAATTTGTGCAGAAGACGTTGTCGTCTTTCTTGTTTTCTAAATTTCTCGGGCATTGGCCAGGTAAGTGTTCGTCCTTGCACTTAACCCATCTGTATTTCATGCCGCAATTGCTGGCTACATGTCCAAACTTTTGGCAGTTTCTGCACTGCGTAATGCCTGCCGGTTTAAGTTTTTCCCAAAAGGAAAGAGTGTTT
Source organism: Nephrocerus scutellatus (assembly GCA_947095585.1). Classification (NCBI taxonomy): domain Eukaryota; kingdom Metazoa; phylum Arthropoda; class Insecta; order Diptera; family Pipunculidae; genus Nephrocerus; species Nephrocerus scutellatus. The sequence continues at coordinate 66,503,072 of OX352764.1, read as the reverse complement.
TTGACCAAACTGCTGCCTTATCGCAGTTCTTTTCAAGTTCGACAATGAAATTGTTAACTTTCCTGTCGGTCCTCTGAGATTTAAAAGGTTTGACCTCCAGTACAGGGATACCCTCTGCCGTTAATGCATCCTTGACATCATCAGTATCGAAGGAGTAGTGTATGCCTTTTAGGACCAACATCTCTTTACGGTCCTCCTTAGCAGTGCAAGTGTTAAATTCAGTCTTTTCCGATTGTAGGAAAGACCGAATTTTCTCGTGCCCATCTTTGTTTATGGCCGTAACGACCGACTTACTGCTGTTGATGTTGCGAATTCTGCAACTAATGTTGGCACTCTTCGCGAACTTAGATAGTTCAGCAACGTTGAGTCTAAAACAGACTATTGGCGGCATAGCAAATGGTTTCGATGTTTGTCCCGCAATTGGGGGTTCTTTGCTTGCTGAAGGTGGTGCCTTCTTAACAACATTTTGTGCCTGTTTTGGCTTGGCTGTTTTCTCTACAGCAATGACTTTCGGCGGTTTTCTCAATTCAACAGCATTCTCTGCAGGAGAAGATGATGTTGGTGGCGATGATGGTCTGGAATTTCCAGACAACCTCCTTCTTTTGGCCTTTATTGGCATGGGAGAAGACCACTGTTTGCGACTGTCTTCATCGCTGCTGCTGTATTCGGACGCATCACTGTCCGCTAACTCGCCAAGGCTCATGTTCTCCTTATCAGATGTAGTAGAGTCTTCGCAAAGCTGGTTGACTTCATCCAGCCTTTCGTACAGAGATGCGAGGAAGTCACCACCATGGTTGGAGACTTCTTGTCTAATTAAGGTTAATACCACATTAACCTTTTCCTTCCGTTTCTCTTTTTTACCCATTTTATAGGGCTGAAAAATGAAAAAACTTAATCGGAAATTAAATAACTATTAATTATAAATAAGTGCCTGAAATTAAAAAGTAGTTAGTGGAATATGTTAAAAAGTCGCAGGTAGCGAAATGCTCGCTTTTTGGTGTGACGTAGACGGTAGCAGGTAGCTGAGCGATCTGGTGCGGGATCTTAATAAGATGTACTCGTGTTGAGCGCTCGATGCTGACTGGGTTCTTTGGTACGGTGATATATAGATTGCCATATAAAAAAGTTTTCCCTCATTCCCTTGTTATTTTATAATAATATTTTAATATAATTAAATAATAATAATAATAATATTCGGCGCGACTGACCGTTGCGGTCCAAGGCCTATTATCTCGCGACCATTTGTGCTGTGCATGCATATTTTTGCACACAAATGGAAGGGATCTACAATTTAAAGCCGTATCCGAACGGCGAATCGAGAAGCTTTCCGTAACAAGTTATTAGGTACTCTCGGATGATTGTCAGACATTCGCGAGAGATGGGACCGTGAAAAATACTTTTGGTCTTTTTTTTTGTTCAGAATTCTATAGTTTTTTGGGTGGCTGTGGTGATCACCGGGTGAAGGGGGACAGTGGGCGGTGGGTTCGGTGTGTGGGTGGGCACTGGGAGGGAGGTCAGTGATCCGGAGTTCAGTGGGTGGGAGGTCAGCTGGCGGGTTGTCAGTGGGATGGAGCGATATGGAAACGCCGGGTATTTCCGCTATTTATATAATAATAATGATAAAGAGACTATCAAAACAACAAAAAAAACAACCCATAAAAATTAAAATTTTTCATGTAAATTCTCTAATAGAGATGGGTATGTGTTAAAATTTGAAGAAAATCGGGCTAATTTTTAAAAAATTTACATGGACACCACACGGGTCTCAGGGCCCTATCACTCCAACAAATTTACAAAAAGTTTTGTCCATCAGTGATGCACATATGTTTAAAATTTGAAAAAAATCGGGTTAATTTTTTTTTAAAAATTTATATGGGGCCCCGGCCACCAAAATTTTTGCAAAAAGTGTTGTCCATCGGAGACATACACAAATATAAAATTAAAAAAAAATCGGGTTAATTTAAAAAAAAAAAAAAATTTGGGGCCCGGGTCTCTACAAAAATTTTACAAAAAGTGTTGCCTATCGGAGATACACGCGTTTATAAAATTTGAAGAAAATCGGGTTAATTTTTTTAAAAAAAATTTATGGGGTCCCACGAACCCAGGGTCCGGGGTCTCCAAAATTTTTACAAAAAATGTTGCCTATCGGAGATACACGCGTATACAGTACAGATACAGTCGTTTTTCCAGTGCTCTTACAGAGGGTAATTGATCTCATCCTGCTGCGTCTGATTGTTTTATTTAGAGCCAGCTAAAACCGGGGGTACTTTTCGTATACCTGCAAAAAGGTAAACGTATTCTTTATCCCTAAACTGCAGATAGTCAAGCAGCACTGAAAGCGCTATCGTCCAATATAATGGACTCTAAATCAGTTTAATGCCGCTACGATGCACTTCAATCCCTGGCAGGGCAACGAACATGCGTATGAACTAGCCAAGGCTGGTTCAGAATCTACGTTCTTAGGACCGGAACCTTACTGTGGTTAACTGGGCTGTTACCAAAGGAATGATTAATAAGTGGAATGGTAGATTTCGTCGGGCCCATTGGGATAATATCCTAGGGCTAAGTCAATCCAAACGGTTAATCAGGCCCTTTTCCTACAAGGAAATCCTTGATCTAAACAAGGAAAGCATCAGAAAGCTGGTGAGCTTTCATCACCATAGCAAAATCAATGTTGTCTCAAATAGGGAATGTAGGTTCTGGTCGGAGGATGATGAAACATCCGGGCACATTCTCTGTGAGTGTCCAGCGAAATGTTCGTCGGCAGATCTGCGAAACTCTGCCACTAAGGACATACTATCCTATATAGGTAGGTAGTAAGGCTCTTAGCCTACGATACAATAGATCACTTTATGTCGCAGTGTCAGCCAATTGGGCTAGGATTTTGTCTAAAAAAATACACATGCGTACAAAATATTAAGAAAATCGGGTATTTTTACTTTCTTTTACATAGTAAACATTTAAGCTTTTTACATAAATTTTGACGGAAATCTGACGACGGGAAGTTGTCTTGGTCTGAAACGAGATCAAGAGGAAACCCTCCAATCATTAGACTCTCATTCACAGTACAACCAAACCTATTTAATATCGCAGTGTACTTAAATTAACTAAACGCTGATGGCAGCCAAAGCAAATAGAAAATAAAATTTCCTATACTTATTAGATGAACTAAAGGTTGTGTATAGTCATCGAGTTATGTTGGCAGGTCAAGAAAAGTGGCTGCGCCAACAGGGTTGGACCACAGATCTGTAACGTCCAAATCCGTGGGTTGAGGGGGTAGAGGAATAGGTGGTTAGTAGTATGGGTGTCTTGGTTACAGTTGGAGCAGAGATCATTAGTGCCAGGGATAGTGTGGCTGTATAACTCTGACGTATATGACACCAACCCGACCGAAGTTGTACCCTGGTGGTCCAGGTTTCCCTGGGCATTATTTATGGGAAGGAATTTATCAAAGTGTATACTATTAGCGGCTGAACGGATATTGGTGGGATTCCAGGTTGCCGGTATAACTGGGTATATGCAGTCTCTGTACGTCCTGATGTCTTGACGTATGCAGCGTGAAGGCATCTCACTGAGAGTGATGTCGTGAACTTGGTGTGCGGGGTTGTCCCATGCTAACAAGAACTGTTTTGACAACAGTTTATTGTGTTGCCTGACGGAGAGCATGGACGTTTCGTCATGAAGATGGTCGGGGTTAGCTATGGAGTGGAATCCAGTTGTGATGCGAATGGCTGTATTTTGTTTGGATTGGATATTATTGCATTGTGTGTCACTTAAAAATGACGTACATATGAGGGCGGCGTAGTTAATAAGTGAGCGGCTAATAGCTTTGTACGTCGTCACAAAGAGTTCTTTGTCCTTATATTTTTTGCATGCCTACGGAAGATAAGGAGGTTGTCGAATATGACTCCTAAGATTAATTTAACGCCAGTGGGAGGAGTTGGGAGCATCGAGACATATAGATTAAGTAAGATAGGAGAGATGCTTTGAGCAGGAATTTCTGAATTCCACATATGTGCTCCTGCCATTTATATAACCTGACGGGAACATTGTGATGGAGTCAGGGAGAGTAGAACTCAGTATGTCATGTAGGAGGAGTTAGTGGTCAACTGTGTCAAAAGCCTTGGACAAATTGAGTGCCATGACAGCAGTGCGCCAGTGCGGGCGACGGTGATTTACCGTCCGCAATGTCCTTTTTGGATCCTAGAGTGCAGTTCTCAAGATGACTCAGCCACTTGGATCGCCGCTGATCGGCAACCAGTTTTCGAATATCATTGGTTATTTGAGTAACTCGAGAGTTAGCAGGATCCGTAACTCTTAGTTGGTCGCGACGCTCGGCATGCTTCCGGCGGAAAGGATGGAATGACCTTTTCAATTCTTCCGGCTGGAATGAATCTTTTGACGGTACAAACTACAATGTCACGGAAACCCTTCTTACCAGATATAGCGTTCAGCGAATAAGGCAACTGGTGTCATTTTATATCGACGACTCCTACTTTGTTGTTGGGGATGGTGTCTAGAAACTGAATATCATTGGGTCGCATTTTGAAACGGTGGACCAAATACAGGTACAGTGAACAAAGAATTCCATGGATTCCGTAATCTGCACAAATACTCGGAAGCTCTTGTACGTTTATCAAATGACATGGAATCGGAACAACGCAAAAAAAAACCAACAAACAACTACTTAAAAATTGATCACAAGATCTGACCAGCCAGCCAGCCATAAGCACACGGGCACGCGAAGTTAATATAGATAATTTAAAAAAGTAACAACCCTTCTGATCAAAACAACTGTTGACATATTAAACTTATGCCAAATATCGGGACATTTCAGAAGTGGTTATTAGCAAATCAATTTTGAACGTGTTCGAAGAAAACGAGATCATACAGCGGAACTAACAAAACCATTCGACCTTGATTTTAGATGTCAACTGGCATCTGAATAATAAAAGGAATACGGATGTCTCTCTTGACACGGTTTAGATTGGATATGATCATCATTTACTTAAAATGAGTATATATCAATCAAATAATATTTCAAAGACCAACAAATACAGTCGTGATGTATTTTAGCTTATGGGCATTAAGTGTCGAATAAGTAACTTTTGGATGCTTTTGGAGTGTCAAGAATCGGAAATGTAAATCTAGGTCTTACTAGCCATTTCCTTCGGTCAACATTTTTTGCAAACTAATTAATTTTGCGACGCTTTTATCCAAGTCCTCAGTATTTCGGGAGAGCACTATAGCTTGGATCAAACCACCTGAGGCATTCTTGTATCTGGATGCACTAAGCCATTTATGGAACGTGCCCGTGATTTACCATATTGATAGAAGAGAAACGGTTTTGGTTAATACATAGTGACAAATGAAGATACTGCAGTAACATACATAAACGGACCGTAATAAAAGCAGAGCAAGCAGATACTATAGTGGCTCAACTGGGTTGCGGCCGACATTTAACCCTAAACCCTAGGTAGCGTTGTATAGACTATGTACAGTGGGTCTCGCATGGTGGCCGCAGTGACAATTCTGTGGGGCCAGTTGTTCCGGGGACCCAGTGCGCTGCAAACGCTTTTTAAGGGAATTATTGTTTTAATTTTTTAAATTCTCTATATTAAATTCGCTGGATGGCTGGCGGACAGGCACACCAAATTTTGTGATGAATTTTTAATCCACTTCCTAAAGCCCGATTTTTTTGAAACTTTGCACACATGTGTATCTCCCATGACAACACTTTCTATTAAAATTTGGGGCCCTTCGGGCTCCGGGGTCAGAGGGCTCCCATACAAAGTTTTTACAAAATTTACCCGATTTTCTTCAAATTTTAAACTTTGTATGTATTTGTTTGTATCATATTTTGAAAGTGGTCAGACTCCTGGATCAAGAAGTCACCATACGAATTGATTTTATAAATCACATGTTTTATGAATTTTTCGGAATTTTTGAAAATTGAATTCCTGAAATTGTACACAACTATTTATTTAAAGAAAACAAGACCGGGTCAATGGAGCCTATACATATTTTATCAATGTTTTTATGAATCCCCCAAGTTGAGCGCGATAGCGTTCACTGGCTCTGCGGGTAGCGAAGCGTCCCAAAATGCTGACTGTGTTGGTAGCGAAACGTCCTCGAATTGCTAAAAAACAATAAATTTTTCGACCTTTTTTTTCAACATTTTTTTTACATTTTTTTTTGTTTAAATTTCTTTTGCACTTAACAGATTTCTCCTAAGTGCTATACTTTTTGAGTTATTTGCAAAAACTCGAAAAACTGTCAAAAGTTCATTGTCACTTCCGGTTGTCAGATTTCCGTCAAAATCATCTGTCCCCTCACAATTTATGCAAAAAGCTTAAATATGAATTTTGATCCCGATAAGTTCAGCCGTCTGGGCTGTGTAGTGGACACAGACGGACATACAGACATACAGACATACAGTCATAAAGACATACAGAGATACAGACATGCAGACATACAGGCATACAGACAGACAGACAGACAGACAGAAATTTTTTTTCTTTCACTTTTTCTGACTCAGGAGATACGGTAATGGGTAAATCCGCAAAAATCCCGAGTTCGAAAATTTCCTTTTACTATGTAAAAGAAAGTAAAAATTATATCTTAATATATAAAAACGTTGGTGCGTATGTATGTCTGACTATCACGGCTGAACCACTGAAGCTATCGAAATTATACCCACACCATATGTTCGTGTGGTGCTCCGGATTGTTTTTGTTTGTGTTGTTTATTAAAAATTATTTTTGGGCCCGATAGGTGTCGCTGGGGTGGAAAATGTAGTTTTCCCTGTATATGATTTTCATATAATGAAGTTGAAAGTTGAGAGTGCTGTCGTCAGCGAAAGAGTGAATTGGATAAGAAGTCACAGTTAAAAGATCATTAATAATAAAAATGAGGAAGAGTGTCGGAGACTGAACAGAGCACTGTGGAACGCCAGCGTTTAAGTAATAAACTTTAGACTTGAAACCGTCCAATACAACTTGAATTGAGTAGTCCAAAAGATAGCTTCTAATCTAGTGAAGCAGTTTATCATCGACTCCATAAGCACGCATTTTTGACAAAAGAGCTAGATGCAAAACTCTGTCAAATGCCTTAGAAATATCGAGTGCAACAGGATTGCTATCTCGAAATTGATGTAAAGACCGGTTCCACTGTTCGGTGAGATATACCATCAAATCACCAGTAGAACGTTGCCCACGCAATCCATACTACCGGTCACTAAAGATTTCGTTGGTTTCAAGATATTTCTTAAGCTGAAAATTGATCAGCATTTCCATGACCTTGTAATGAATGGATGTAAGTGCAATGGGTCGGTACGAAGAAGGAGACGACGGCTCCCCTTTTTTGGGTATGGGCTGGACAAAGGCTGTTTATCAACTTCTCGGGAAGAGTCCAGAAGAATAGGATAGATGGAAAAGCTTACGCAATGGTAATACCAGCTTGGACGAACACCTCTTCAGAACTATTGCGGAAATACCATCTGGCCCAGCGGATTTGTGAGTGTTAAGATGATTTAAAACTCTAGAAACTGCATAAGTACGAATGAATATCTGTCCCATAGAGTGTTCAATACTCTGAGGTGCAGTAGACAGCAATGCACAATCTGGAAGTGTGGAGCTAGCTGCGAAATGCGCAGCAAAAAGATTGGCCTTGTCTATAGAGCTGACAACTGGAATGTCATTATAAATGGTTGGCATCTCCTGTAATCCGTCTACTCGGAGGTGTGTGTTCTTTGTAAAACTGAAAGCATACTGCTCTAATCCTAGAAGCCTCTTTACCGCTCCATTTTCTTCAAATTTTAACACATACCTATCTCCTATTAGAGAATTTACATGAAAAATTTTAATTTTTATGGGTTGTTTTTTTATGAGTGGTTTTTTATAATTTTAAATTTCGAAGAAGAAATTGCATCGTGGGCCTTCATAATACTCTAAATGTAGTGAAATCAATTAAAATCTCTTTGAGCTTGACTGGAACAGAAATGTTTTCTCTTCTCTAATGAGTTTCAGTGACGAAACCAGACAATTAGTGAAGATGGAAAATGTTGTTTGATTGTGCCCAGAATCACTGGAGCTGCATTTCAGTTATTTTAACTAGAATATCTCCAGTTGGAGTAGCCGAAAAGCGGATATGTAAACTTGGTTTTAAGGCAATGAATGTTATTTAAACAAAACTGCATCTAGTTGGGGTAGCCAAATAAGCTAGATTAGTTGGATTTCAAGCCGATAAACATGTAACGTCAGTTATTTAAAATAGAATATTTTGGTTCAGCCGAAAAAGCAGATTGTAGTTAGATTTTAAGCTGATGAATCTATAAATTTAGTTAATTTAACCAGAATATATCTTGTTGGAGTAGATGAATAAGCTGAAGTTTTAGCTAGATTTTAAGTGAGCAAATCCGCATGTTACGATATTTTAACCAGAATGTTAACTATTATTACGATGTTTTAGCTAGTTACTCGGTAGGTTAGATTATCGGATTAATTAAATTTCAGTATGAAAATATGAAACTAGATTGTAATTCGTAACTAGGTGATTAACTGGAAATTCTAGGAAATTCAGTGTACATAATTAAACACAGCGAAAGAATTCGTTCTCAGCCCACGCATGTTGCTTAGATCCAAAACCTTCTCTATAGAAAGCCCAACTGTTCCGATCGTACACAGATACATGCTTAGATTGAGACCAAACGTATTTGTATTAGTAATCAACTAAAGAGCAAAATCCATATAAAATTTTTCTGTTTCCCACTACCACATCTTACGTTTCTCGCTCTTTGCGACTACTTATTTTTTGTACACTGTAATCACATCCCACAAACACACATGCGTTTGGTCTTGATTTACAGCATTAGTATGCGTAGAGTTGGGCTTTCTATAGAGAAGGTTTTGCTTAGATCCACTCTGAAATCACACATTACTACAAAAAAACAAACACACAAAACACAACTTACCGCTTCTTTTAACTGAATTTGTGTAGTGGATGTCTCACAATGGATTATTAACACAAACTGTCGCTAGTGTTATACCTTCACGACAAAATGAGTTAAATCACCAGAGGAAACAAACACTCACAATCCATTATTCTTATAGCTAAAAAATTAGATCATCAAACTGCCGCATGCAAAACATACGACAGTTATGTTCCACTAAGTTCTTTAGCTGCGCTCTTGAGGATGGGGTACACGGACACCACACACTGCACTTTGCACTTGTTGTTCGAGCGGCCGCGCGAGCCGCTATTTTTAACTTCGCGTGCCCGTGGCTGGTTGCATGGTTGGTTGGTTGGCTGGTCAGATCTTGTGATCAATTTTTCACTCACTTCCCAAAGACCATTTTTTTTGAAATTTTGCACACATGTTTATTTTCGGTGACAATACTTTCTATTAAAATTTGAGAGTGATCGGGCTGCGTGGTCGGGGGGCTCCCATACAAATTTTTTTCCCGGCATTAGATCATTTCATACTATAATGACTGATTCTGTGTACGTTGTGTGCTGTGCGCTGTAGGCAGCGCTGCTAACTTTACGATTGGGTTTGTTTTATTGTTGGGTTGCAGTGCTTCGTATGTATTTTATATTTCACCATTTATAATGGAATTCAGTATACTTTTGGTTATTAGAGAATTTACATGAAACATTTTAATTTTTAAATTCTCTATATTAACTTCACTTTCCCGTGGCACGGATGTCGGTCGGCAGTCGGACGTCTGTCGTGGAATCTTGCGATCAATTTTTAACCCATTTCCCAACGCCCGAATTTATTGAAATTTTGCACACATTTGTGCTTTTCAATTCATGTTAGCTTAAGGTTTTAGCTTGTAATAAGCTGAATAAATGGGGGCAATTGCCCCCACCAAAAAAAATTTCCGGAGACAACACTTTCTATTGAAATTTAAGGCCCCTCGGGCCACGGGGTTGGGGGGCTCCCCTACAAATATTTTACAAAATTTTACTAGATTTTCTTCAAATTTTATACACATGTGTATCTCCGATAGACAACACTTTTTTAAAAAATTCGGTGACCCGGGCTCGGGTTCGTGGGGCCCCATAATTTTTTTTAAAAAAATTAACCCGATTTTCTTCAAATTTAATACACATGTGTATCTCCGATAGACAACACTTTTTGTTAAAAATTTGGTGACTCCGGGCCCGGGTTCGTGGGGCCCCATAACTTTTTTTAAAAAAATTAACCCGATTTTCATCAAATTTAATACACATGTGTATCTCCGATAGACAAAACTTTTTGTAAAAAATTTGGAGACCCCGGCCCGGGTTCGTGGGGCCCCATAACTTTTTTTAAAAAATTAACCCGATTTTTTATAAATTTTATATACGTGTGTATCTCCTATTAGAGAATTTACATGAAAAATTGTATTTTATGGGTTGTTTTTTTAACAATGCGCTTCTTTTTAATTTTTTGTGCGCAAACACAAATTTTCGACGAAACGCGTGCTGAAATGCAGCGTGCACAACTGAATTCGTTAGTTCGTTTATTTTGATCAAAATTAAATGGAATTGGAATTGAATTTCGGTAAAAAACAATGATTTTGTATATAGTTTTGTTTCGACCGGATCCGAAAAACTTCTAAACTAAAATTTTACGGGTTTATTTATTTATAAGAAGAGTTTTAATTCTCTAAGTTGAAAACAATGGTCTAAATTAATATAAGTACAAATTTATAAAAAAAATTAAAGCAAAACTCTCAACAAAATATTTAATTATGCCGTTCGTGGTGTAGTTGTGTTTTTATTTTTACAAGTCACGGAGTCTTCTATTCATGCATATACGAGTATGTCAATAATACATCAAAGCATTTATACACTGTTAGAACTACCTGTATAATATGCTACAGGTATTTCAATGAACATGATTTCTCATTCAGCCACTCCTAAAGAGCACTACTTAAAAACGAGTAATACGTAATACCATAATCGTATTGAAATTATATAAATGTATTTAACCTAAGACCTGTTGTATTATTTGCATTGATTTCTCTTATTTACTTTAGGTTGGTATTACAATGAAGCATATGATTTAATTTTTCATTATCGGCTCAAACACACACACAATGACTCAATAAGATTCGAGCGTTGAAAACAAACGTCCTCATTACACGTTTCTTATTGCATAGTCTAATTGCAAAGTGTTGTTTTATGCACTCTGTGAAATTCCATTAACGAATCATCACAGAATATAAAACTAAAATAAAACCAGTCAACAATCGATAACTGTCAACCAAATGACGCGAATTTATTGATGGATTATATTTTTATCCCAGTTGCAAAGCACATTTAGCAAACATCAATCATGACCATAAGATACATGGGTGCGCTCACTCGTTGATTGTCTGTCGTTGAAGAAACAACGCGAGCATTGATGTGGGAATGCAAAGATGCAAGTTAGCACGAAGGCTGCGTCTAAAGAGAAAAGTAGCTGCAATTTATAAATCTGTAAAAAGACACTAACCTCAAGAAAAACAAACAACTCGAGAAAGAATATCGTAATTAGCAGAGACTGTACAGTGCGAACACTGGCGATAGACATGCAAACCAAAACCGATATGGCAGTGGGGCAAACTGAATAAAAACATGTTTGCAGAGTATTAATTTCATTGGACGTAGATCCTTTTATTGCAATGAATTTGTATGGATAGATTAATCGTTGTCGATCCGCTATGCGCTATTTCTGCAGATATAAGCGGCTCAGGTGTACATGTTACTGTACCTTAAATGATTTGACTCATTTAGATATATATTAAAGCTGGCTAACTATTCAATATTTACGAATAATTAAAACATTTAAAAATTTTATTTAATCATTGCCAGGTCCATATTTTAGTAAAGAAATTGTTGTTCCTACAGCCACGCAGTGTATCGTATAACTATTGTGTCATGTGTTCAAAACTTTGAGGTGGCATCCGACACATTGCAGTGCGCCTGATTTTTTAGTAAGAGATGGCATTCCAAAAATTTACTAGAAGACACTTCGTGAACTTAGTATGAAAATGCATTTAACTTCGCCTCAATTGACTTTGTCAACTTTGACCCAATGTGCATGTCTCGACATTTGACTAAGGCGACAAATTGATTGTATGACGATTCCGATATTGGACAGCATGAATTAATGAATGCAAGGGGACAATCGCTCATATCCCAGTGAAGTAAGTCTCTGATGGTGCTAGTCGCTTCGCGAATATTCATTTATTCGCATTTATTTGACATTTCTGACGACATTGACACTTTGCACTCATTCGCATCCGATATTCACATTTGCAAGAAAATTCAATAAAAATCAACGCAGCGCTGATGATGAACAGGCGGCAGCGAATTTGCATATCTTTTTTTCGCATAATGGATTTTCGTTCGTTTCCCCGGAGCGACAGTCCAGTCAAGCCTTTACGGCTTTTTTGCCACTAGTAGTACCGAACGTTAAAGGCGAACTCCCGCCAATGACAAGTTGTTGGGAACAAGCGGGTGAATGATCACGATTCAAGAGTTTTCGCTGGTATGCACTGTGGCCTTTAGAGTGTCGACTTATAGTTATAATGTATTTTATGTGCCGTGCCACTTCACTGTTCCCGCATCGAGCCGTCATCGAGTTACTGTCAGTGTGAATTCTGCATGTTCTCCAATAAACATTGCAGTTCATTTTTTATTGTGTCCGAAAATAAACATTAACTGTGAACTGCACTGCGATCAAAAATCAGTTTTCTTCGATTTGGATTTCATTAGTCATGTTCACCTTGATGCCCATCCAGATGACAGATGATGGAAAAACCACATTTTTTGTGCTTTCGTGACAATTTGTAATTTTTTCTCTGTTCGTTCGGTCTTTCGACAAGGCAACTGATTGAGATTGCATCGTGCGATTGATTGTGACAGAGATCATCGTAGAAGGTTTTTGCCCGTTGTGCAACGGTGCGCGGAATCTACTGCACTTGTCACTTGGTCACTTGGTCACTTGTCCTCTAAGTAGTTGAAAATTCTTGACATCATGTTTTATCAACTGCTACAGCTGTCTATATCATGTACAGAAATCCAAGTCAATAAAAGGATACTTCATTCATATCACGCGCTGGACAAGCTTCTGCCATACGACACGATGCAGCTTGACCACGATCGATCAAATGTTTCAAGATTGTAATTTCGTTTGGCGGCATTATCGATGTGGTTGATGAATTTGAGTCGGTGCAATTTGTGATGGAGATTGATAGCATTGTTGTGTCTGCTTGTGTTTGTGTTTTTTTTATTTTCGAGTTAACTCACTAGTCACTATATGGTTATCGTATAACATTATTTTTTTCTCTATTGGATTGGATTTGAAGTAAAAAAACAAAATAAATACTAAGTAAGTACTCTTAACTTAAAAGATTTATTTATTTTGAATTTTAGCTTCCTTAAACACAGCAGAACATTGTTAGTCTTTAACAACTAGGGCCACCAAAATCACGAGAGCACTCGCGTGATGTTTATTTATACACCACTAGAAAAAGTCACTAAAAATAATCAAAATAACAAAAAATGTATATTTTGTTAAACATAATTATATAAAAAAACAAAGAAATGTCTCTTTAGTACAGTAGTTATGTAATAGTTTTAAAGTGTGATATAGGTATTTCTTCAAGTAGGTCTTCTGAGCTTTTCATTAGTTATCAATCAGCATTTCTTTTACCTTTCAATTTCTGAAAGTCTAGACAAGATTATACTAACGGTATACCGTTATCAATTAGCGACTGAAGGTGTCTGTAGCTAAGACTACAAAGATAGGTAAGCTGATTGCGGCAGACGGGTAGCAGCATGCGTTTTGGAATAGCGGTTCTTTTAGTTTAAGTTGTGTACAAAATACACCAGCGAGAGTAGTTAAAGGTTAAACCTATTCTTGAATCTATTTTTAAGATCGAACAGGCTTCAATTTACCATTGTACGGGTATTTTTTCAAAGCTAGTTTAATCATTTCTAGGCAGAGGTAGCTATATTTCTATTATTATTTTTTTCAATTCAAGTTACATTTATTTACTAAATATAATGTTTTTTTCTTCTAACGCATAAAGGTCGCTATAGTGTTCCTGTGTAGTGTCCTTTAGTACCTACTCCTATTACTATTGTGCGAAACAATCAAAACATGCCATTATCTTTAAATGATGATTTTTTTTGTAAGAAAATTGGCTTTAAATTTAATTTTCTCAGATTCCATGATTTCGATTAGTGGTACTACGTGTGAACTCTTCGTTTTCGTTGAATCCTGTTGAGTTCGTGGATTGAAATAAATTTACGTCGATTTTTCAGTCGCACGCATTTGCAAAACTTTCTTAAATTCAAATTAATTTAAATTATGCGCTTAAACCACAAACTTAGCAAATTAGCTCACACCAAAACCGCGCAGCCTTAATCCTTAAATATGATTTTCATTGCTTCGCTGCCTCGACTACGATTTTAAGAGTATATACGAGTATGTATAGCTTTCAAATTTTCGTTGACATCGGCTTAGGAATTTTCATCCTCACAGTAACTAGAACTCAACAATAGCGATTGTATTGTATATTAAGAAAATCAATTCCCAACAAGTTAAACGAGAAAGAATAAATCAATTAGATTTATTGCCGTCAATGTACCTGTGCAGCTAAATGACTAAATCGCACAATCCGCGATTGTGTCGAAGGCAGCCACGACAACACGGTGTTTTAATGACACACAACGAAACGACTGAAACGATTATGTCGTATTTGGATTTGGCGTTGTTGCTGACAGACCGTTGCTCGATGAACGATGAGCACAAACAACTGTGATGACAAATTCTGCGAATGGCATGCTAAAGGTCCATTATGTTATTTTGACATTTTTCGCCTTGCTTTGTTTGTACGTACTATTGTAAAATCATGGTAAACAAATAGTATTTTTTCCGTTTAAAGTAATACCACGAAAGCTTTGCTTATTACAATGCTCCAAAACCCAACAGGAGAGTTGGTTGCGCGAAAGTGTACATATCATTAGTTTTATCCGCAACGATGCGTAGTGACGTATACTTCTGATAATTTGTTATCTCAACCATATATAAAGGAATATCAAGTAGGACTCACTATGAAACTACTCCCAATCACCATTGCAATGTGAGCTGAAAAAAAATCACAGCCGCAGCAGTAGTCCATGATGCTGGTGGATACATACTGGTATATGAATTCCAATCGCAAATCGCAAAAGCAAATCCAAACAAACAATCTCAATCACCAGAAACCGAACAGGATAATAATTATTTTCCCGTAGAATCGAAATCTACACCGCACATCTGATGTCCACATAAATATACGGATGGTTCTATGAAGTCCTTTGGTTGGTTGGCGTCGACCGTTTGTACTGATGTTCAGTACTCAGAGCCTTCAAAAGCAACGCTTCTATGTATTTGCGTTGAGTGCTGGCGCTCGGTTGTCAGCCGGTAAAATCTGTGCGAGTCAATTAAAATGCAATCCAATTCCCAATGACACACGCACGCACAACAACAGTTTCAACTGCGCGGAACATCAGATGCACACATGATGCAATCGCATGTCGTCATAAACGGAGAGAAATAGGAAGGATATGTGCAACCAACACGTTGGACATTGGACGAAACCCGGATGAATACGTATCACTGCCGCTTGTCTACCACGACGAGTGAATGAATGAGCGGCCGAACAGTTAGCCAGCCTAGCGTTGGGTGATATTTCTCGGTTTTTCTGGTTTTCAATTGCGTCCAGGATAGTTATGCGTCCTTGCATACACGCGTCTCTGTACCTAAAAACGCAGTCCATTTCGTACTTCAATTTTGCCTAAATTGGACGAATCCAATCGAATGCAATCAATTTCTAAACAAGTTGTAGGCTACAATTTTGAGAATGTTTATTGTTCTATAGCACAACAGCAGAGTGTGGAGCCAATAAAATACTGAAGATCTTCCCTGATGTTGTGTCAACCCAGCGCCGACTAGTGGATCGGCGACGGGCAGTCGCTGCAATGAAGCTTAGCGATGAGGTTGCAAAGCTACTCTCTATTTTGTAAATGTATGAAGTTTTCAGGACAGCCAGAGGGCTAATAACTTGATTGGATGTCCACGATTCGCCAGAATACTTTGCTTTGCCCAATACCAATCCACTTCCGCTTTCCAGGGAACAGTTCTACGCTTATGATATGGATTTGGGTGCTAGAACGAATATACGAATATGTATTGGTAATCGCTGCAACAAGCGAAATAAGCTGGTTATAGAGTGCGTTTACTAATTGTCAGTCTGATATTATATAACAATTTTAGAACTTTACGCCTTTTTAAGCAATTTAAAGGTGAATATAATCATTTCCGTACCACATGTATCTTCGAAGTATTTGGGAACTATTGAATGGTTCAGTCTGCTATACATTTCATAAGAGATCATTTGTGCTTCCAGCAAGCTTTTTTGGATTTGGTTCTTTCTTAATATCTCCAACATTTTCTCGATATTGGCTTTCAAAGCGTCTTCGGTTAATTAAAAAATCCGTCCAACTTATTGCAATATGATCCCACATGTGTTCAAATTCTTTTAATTTTTTAAATTCGTGTATATAAAAGAAGATAAAATTTTATAATGAACAATCAGGTTATGTTAAAAATGTGTGAAAAGAGTAGAGGGTTTTTTTTTTCTCTCTAATTTCCCGGGTATTTTTGTTTACATTTCAACGTTATAATTTTTGCAATAGAGCATCGGTAATATTATTTATTAAGTGAGGTATGAATAGGAATTGTCCATTTATTTATTAATTTACAGATTTATGTATTCATTTACAATCGTCCAGCAGATATTGATATTTATGTATTTATTTATAATTAGGGCACGCTTCAAGCGACTGGCAGTCTTATAATGCCTCGGCGCAGCGTGGGCTTGGAAATATTGGAATAGAAGAAAGACAAGTAGTTGTAGTAGGTGGAGTTAAAAGTTCACATCCGAGCACTTACAAGCTAGAGTGTAGTACTCAGAAACCCACATTGTTGGCTCTGCATCGTGATTACATTCTCCTACATAAACTCAACCATATATATGAATACAGCAGTATACGGCAACTGTTCATGTGTATTTGGCATTTTTTATTCCGCATTATTTCGTAATGATGGGTACCATCGTTAATTTTGGTTGCTGGAAATTAACAAAATTAAAAGTGATTGGGAGAATTATAAGAGCTTTATTGTCGGTGACCATTCGTAAAGTAATTTTATCAAAGCTATTGAATATTAAAGTTAAATATCTTTTATTGATGGTACTCGTAAATATAGAAAATGATTACCAAAGAATTTATTTCTGACACCAATAATAATAATGGCTATTCTCACTATCGTAGTCGGAGAAAAAATAGAACTATTAAAAAATTTGCCCAAGATGCTAATGGTGAAGTTGATAACCTATATATACATAGTTCCATGTAACACATTTCATTTAAGATATTTTCAAGCGCACAAAGTTCCACATTTTGTGCAAGTGTACCTACATAGCGTAAATTATATTCATAATGCTCAAAGAGTAGTTAAAGGTTAAACCTATTCTTTAATCTATTTTTAAGATCGAACAGGCTTCAATTTACCATTGTACGGGTATATTTTCGAAGCTAGTTTAATCATATCTAGGCAAAGGTAGCTAGTTTACTAAATATAATGTTTTTAAATTCTCTATATTAACTTCACTTGCCCGTGGCTGGCTGGCTGGCTGGCTGGCCAAATCTTGTGATCAATTTTTAACCCACTTCCTACAGCCCGATTTTATTGAAATTTTGCACACTGCGCAGGCAATATTTATCTTATCTTTTGGAGTCGTCCCAAGGAATCGGAAAACAGCGTTTTTCCAGCCTGTTCATAAAAAGGCGAACCGTAATCTCTTTCCTCGTACCGACTTATTGCACTTCATCCATACTTTCTAAGGTCATGAAAACGCTGATCAATCATAAGCTTATGCAATACCTTGAATTACGTGAAGTCCTTAGCGACCAGCAGTACGGTTTTCGTTTCTACAGGGTTTCTACAGGTAACCTAATGGCTTATCTTACTGAAAAGTAGAACCAGTCTTTTTACAAATTTGGCAAAAGCAAAGTTGTTGCACTTGACAAGGCATTTGACAGCGCCTGGCATCAAGATCTTTTGTCGAAAATTAATGCCTACGGAATTGATAAGACCATGCTTGATTGGCCTAGTAACTACCTTTCTGACCGTTCAATACAGGTTGTTGCAAAAACGCCGGTGTTCCCAGGCTCTGTTTTGTCTCCGACACTCTTTCCCATTTTTATTAATTATCTCCTGTTCTCTACTTCTAATTCATTCCTTTTCATATGATTTCACGCTTTCTGCATTTCTGCCCCTCTTCATCGCAAGTGGAACTTGAAAAACAACGTATGTTAATCATGTTAAATTCTGACCTTGACAGCATAACAAGGTGGGGACTCGACAATAGAGTAGAATTTAATGCGTCCAAAACCCAATGCTGTCTTTTAGTCGTCCAAGTTTAATTTAAAGCTCCAACCTTTATCATGGATGGATCTTGCATCAAAAAAACTGAAAAACTCGAAACTCTCGGTATTACGTCAACTACAAGCTTCTTTGGAATGACTACATATTTGCCATCGCTAAGAATGCTGCAAAATGTTTAGGTTTCCTAAAACGGTGCAAGATGTACTTCACTCCCTCAGATATGGCTACTGTTTACAAGGCATATATTCGTCCTAAACTTGAATACAATAAAACTTATAGGTGACGTAAATATAGCGAAAACAAACGAATCGCTTGAACATCGTGGGAATGTTTCCTGTTTGTCACTGTTTCATCGATTTCCACAAGCGGTCTTCAAAAGAAATATCCAGATGCATTCCATTCTCGAACCCATCCGAAATACCCATGCCAACTCGAGCACACGGGTCTCTCATTAGGCCTATCTTCGGACACAATAACCAATTCAGGGGTTCCTTCTTTAGCCGCACAATAACTATTTGGAATTGATTGCCCGACTCTGTGCACTGTTTGTATGCACGTGCATAGACATCTCATGTTTTCGTCTCCCTAATTTCCTAAATCCCACGCTGTAATGAGCATTAAGGGGGGGGTGGGACAAATTATTTGAGCGTGTGTACATTAACATACTGGTAAATTCTTTCACATAACTCACCAACCAAAAAGCAATAAAAGTAGATATTTTGAATGGAATAAACAACACATAAAAGTACATACAAGTGCAAAACGGCATGCATTTAAATCGTTTCATAGGATTGGAGCCTAGTCTGACAAGTTTTCGTTTTTATGTTGCTGTAAGGTCTATGGAAAACCCTCATTTGTGAATTTTTCCGTACATTGTTGGATCCTATAAATAATTGCCAAAATCACGATCCCTCCGATTGATCTATTTTTGCCTTCTCTGACAATGTCAAACAATTTTTTTACCCATTATTTAAAAAAAAATAATGCAAAACCTTTGTTTTTTAATTCTCTATAGGCTGGCTGGCTGGCGGACTGGCATACCAAACTTTTAACCCACTTCCTAAAGCCCGATTTTATTCAAACTTTGCTCACTTGTGTATTTTTCATGACAACACTTTCTATTAAAATTTGGGCCCCTCGAGCCTCGGGGTTGGGGGCTTCCATTCAAATAATTTACAAAGTTTATTCGATTTTCTTCAAATTTTATACGCATGTGTATCTTCGATGTACAAAACTTTTTGTAAAATTTTTGAAGTGATATGGCCCTGAGGCTCGAGGGGTGCCCATATAAATGTTTTAAAAATTTACCCGATTTTCTTCAAATTTTAAACACATGTGTGTCTCCAATTTACAACAATTTTTGTAAAAATTTTGGACTGATCGAGCCCTGACGACCGAGGGGTGCCGATATAAGTTATTTAAAAATTAGCCTGATTTTCTTTAAATTTTAAACACCTGTGTATCTTCGATGTACAAAACTTTTTGGAAATTTTTTGCAGTAATCGGGCCTTAAGGCCGGGGATTTCTGAGTCATTCAGTTAAACTTTCATAAAACTACCGTTCGCTTGTTCTCTTAAGATGTTGGAAGTCACTGTTACATTCAACATGAACCACTGTTTCCTTCAATATTTTCTTTTTTTCGCTCACTGCCATATAAAGGCACAAATATAATTTATAATAATAATAATATTCGGCGCGACAGACCATTGCGGTCAAAGGGTAGCTTCTCGCGAACATTTGTGTTGCGCATGTATATTTTTGGACACAAATGGAAGGGAGCTACAATTTAAGGCCGTATCCGAACGGCGAATTGAGAAGCTTTCCGTGACAAGTTATTACTCTCGAAACGTTTGTCACCCATTCTCGAGAGGTGGGACACCGTGAAAAATACTTTTGGTGTAAGTGGGATCCGAACCACGAACCTCCTGCTCAGTAGCCACGCGCATTTCCACTTAGCCACGGCGCCCCCAAGAAAGATAATTTATACTTCATAAAATGGCCGGTTCTAATCTAGTGAACCGCAGTGTTAAACAGAACATATGTTCTTCTTTGTCATGAAACTAAACGTAAATAGATTAAACGAGTTAAGTATTCAAAAATGATCGGCAGAATGTATAATTTATCTCTGACAGAAACTAAACGATATCATTTAAGAGTGTTGCTACTGAATGTATTAGGCATTTTGACGACTTTTTTAATGTACACACGCTCAAGGGATTTGCACATTATAATGCTTAGTACAGCGTTTAATTCATTCCACATAATTATTGTGCGGCTAGAGAAGGAATCTCTGAATTGGTCGATACGACTGAGGATAGGTCTAATGGTAGACCCGTGAGCTTGAGTTAAGAAAATACAATAATATTTTTTATCCATCGTTCAAGGAGGCAGCAATGCAACGTGGATGATCAAGTTGATACTGAATAGCATTATTGTTTACATGACATTCTTTCAAATGTCACATCAATTAATATAATATAATATAACATAATTTGCATATATTGGCATATTCCATAAACCATTGTCTTCATCTATTTCAATTATTAGGAAATATTTTCAAGGATTTTTTTAAATGAAGATTATCTTCACATCATATTCAAGACATAGCTTGTCAACTGAGTCTCAGAGATATTAATGGAACAATGAAACTACCTGGTTGGTCTATTGAGGCATTCAATTTACCAATTGTGAATGGTAAATTTTTACAAAACTTGTACAAATCCTAATCTTGATAATCATTCGATGATAAAGTCAGCTAATGAATTGTTAATAATCAAAGAACTTATCAAAGTGATGCAACAAAACAAAAACAATAATGTATATTTTATAGATCGTACAGATGGTACTAATAAGACAAAATGGTCGCTCAAACCACTTGCATTTAAACATACATAAAATTTGAGTATCATCTTTAAAATTTAATAGCAAGGTTGCACTTGTGTATAAATCTGCAAGGCTATAATTATATGAGATGAAGCACCTATATGGCAATATAATATGTATTATTATGTATTGCAAGACTATTAAGAGATATGTACTATGGACAAAAATATTCAATTTGAAGTTTGAAACAAGTTATGCCAGTTGTTCCAGCATGTTTCAAGACAAACAAATTCAAAATTTCTCAAATTTGTGAGAATTCAACTAATTCATTCATTATATAATAATAGTATTTTATATAATGAGCAAGGAGTTAGAAGTTTGTCAGCACGAGTCGGCAGCCGAATGCGGCAATCTAACGAGCACGATGAGCACTTTTCTGCGAGTAATGTACGCTATTATTCAAACAACCAAAACTTGTTTTCCTGTCAACCGGTTATGAGCAATGCAAAATTACTCTGGGAATTTGTGTACGCTGCTGTGACTGCAGTTAATAACAAAAGTATTTTATATGTTAACTCACTAGTGTGTATACCGGCTACTTTCGAAGCTAGGTTATAGTCCTAGCTGCATGAAACAGTCACTTTCGTCTATGGGCATGCGAATACCACTTTTCAGTAAGTAATATACGCTATTTTTTACACGACAAAAACAAATTTTCAGCAGCCGCCACTGTCTTGGCTGTTATTTTGATAGTTGTTGTTCCCATTGCCGCCCGTGATACTGCCACCATTCCTATTTGAGTTGTTGTTACTGTTGTTGCCACTTCCGCTACCACTACTATTATTGCCCATTGGCTCGCTGTGTGCCGAACTGACGCTCAGTGGGCCACCAGGTGTGATGATGTCGTTCCTCAATTATTGGTTTAAGTCTTTTTTATAATAATTTTTCTAAAATTTTAACATAATGAAATTGGCCTGTATGATTTTTATCGTTAGGTGGTTTATCAGGTTTTGCTATCATGATTACTTCTGCTACTTTCCATTGCCACGGAACATATTTTAACCGAAAGCTTGCATTGATTATGTGTAATAGCTTACGAAATCCTTTATCTGGTAGGGCCTTAATTATTTGGCAAGTAATCAAGTCATACCCTGGGGCTTTTTTAACATTAATGTTGCTTTTTAAATTCTCTATATTAACTTCACTTGCCCGTGGCACGGATGTCGGTCGTCGGTCGTCGTGGAATCTTGCGATCAATTTTTAACCCACTTCCCAAGGTCCGATTATATTAAAATTTTGCACACATGCGTATTTCCGGAGACAACACATTCTATAAATTTTTTTTTTAAAAAATTAACCCGATTTTCTTCAAATTTTATATACGCGTGTATCTCCGATAGGCAACACTTTTTGTAAACATTTTGGTGACCCCGGGCCCCGGGTTCGTGGGGCCCCAAAATTTAAAAAAAAAATTAACCCGATTTTCTTCAAATTTTATATACGTATGTATCTCCGATGAAAAACACTTTTTGTAAAATTTTTGGAGAGCCCGGGCCCCAGGGTCATTGCGCCCCAAATTTTTCAAAAAAATTAACCCGATTTTCTTCAAATTTTTAACAAATGTGTATCACTGATGGACATAACTTTTTGTAAATTTGTTGGAGTGATAGGGCCATGAGACCCGTGTGGTGTCTAGTGATGAGCAAAATTCATTCAGTTGCAAGACCAAGACCAAGACCAATACCAAGACTAAGACCAAAAATATGTATGCAAGACTTCAAGACTCTTGCATTTAAAGTTATGTAATTTCTCTGTTGATTTTAAAACCTTCATATGTCGTATGTTTTTTTGTATACGAGTAGGTACATATATAATACTACCAAACTTAAAAACCCAGACAGAAGATCTTCAGCGA
Organism: Nephrocerus scutellatus; assembly: GCA_947095585.1. Classification (NCBI taxonomy): domain Eukaryota; kingdom Metazoa; phylum Arthropoda; class Insecta; order Diptera; family Pipunculidae; genus Nephrocerus; species Nephrocerus scutellatus. Next base: position 66,479,859 of record OX352764.1, on the reverse strand, counting down.
GTCTGTTGTGTCTGGCTGTAGTATTTACAGGCATATGTATGGATGTTTATATACACATAGATTTAGATTGCTATTTCCTCATAATTTTATATTTTTGGGTTTTTCTTGTTATAGGTTTTTTCATGCTAGACAAGTCATATAAAAACAACCCGTAAAAATTAAAATTTTTCATCTAAATTCTCTAATCGCAGAAATTGATATGGGAGCCCCTCGATCCTGGGCCATTTTTTTTTATTGTAGAAGAAAATCATCGAAACAAACATTTGACATCAGATGTTAAAATTGAAAATGCTCAGATCATTTTATTCTGAGCACTTAGAGCACGCTCATACTCTGAGCAAATAAGAAACACGAACATTTATCTTGAGAACTCTTTGACTGCTCTGAACTAATTTATGAAAACGCCAAATGACAGAATATTGTGAAAACTTGTTGTTCTATCTGTAAGTTGATATCGACAACAAAAAAAACGACATCAATAAAAATACAATTCAGTAAATAAAAATGTAAGTTGAAGTAAGCATAAAACATGTATGTCTCGTTTCATTTGCTGGGTTCATTTGTGCGTGCGCTAAGATTTCTCTCTCTCTCTCCACCACCAAAACCATGCAGCGCAGCCGACTGCGCAGCACACACCGCACACAGTCCATAAAGGGCGACGAATATCTGATGCCAGTACAGATATTTAAAAAATGTATAAGGGCCTTGCGGCCGAACCCGGGACCCGATCACTACCAAATTTTCGAAAAAGTATTGTTTATTGGGTATACACATGTGTGTAAAATTTGAAGAAAATCGGGTAAATTTTTTAAAATTTTTGTTTGGGAGCCCCCCGACCCCGCAGCCCGAGGGGCCTCAAAATTTAATAGAAAGTGTTGTCTCCGGAAATACACATGTGTGCGCAGCCGACTGCGCAGCACACACCGCACACAGTCCATAAAGGGCGACGAATATCTGATGCCAGTACAGATATTTAAAAAAGGTATAAGGGCCTTGCGGCCGAACCCGGGACCCGATCACTACCGAAAAAGTATTGTATATTGGGTATACACATGTGTGTAAAATTTGAAGAAAATCGGGTAAATTTTTTAAAATTTTTGTTTGGGAACCCCCCGGCCCCGCAGCCCGAGGGGCCTCAAAATTTAATAGAAAGTGTTGTCTCCGGAAATACACATGTGTGCAAAATTTCAATAAAATCGGGCCATGGGAAGTGGGTTAAAAATTGATCGCAAGAATCCACGACAGACGACCGACCGACGACCGACCGACGACCGACCGACGACCGACCGACGACCGACGACCCACGGGCAAGTGAAGTTAATATAGAGAATTTAAAAATACGTCAACAAAGACCTGTATGTGATGGCATCAGTTGCAAATAGAAATGTTGAAATTGACTGAGTTATTTTGACAGAATAAGTCTAGACTTTCTTGAACAAATTTTTTTCGAATTAACCGCTAAGCTTAAATGTTGATAGTTTTGTGTCTATATGTATATAGGGTGTCCCCTTATTCGTGCACATTAATTTGGGAAATAATTCTTGGGTATATTCTAAGAAAAAAATCGTTCTACAGTAAGGGTCTATCTCCAATGTTGACATCATTTATGGGGGATTTAAGAAAAAGCTTACTGTGGTGCACCCTGACCCATGTTAACGGAAATTGCTCTGTTAATACTTATGGTAGAAACTTCGTTTTGGTTTTGGTTTGTAGAATAAATACTAGGCATTGTAACTACGTTGAAGTATACGTTGATATCTTGTTTAAGTCTTCAGATATTCAAGTTCAATGCCTGTACCAGTTTTCTTCCCCATGCTTATTTTTGATTTTGACGTTATGTTAGAACAAAAATATGTACATACATACAACCATTTATACATACTTATATAGTTATTATTCAAAAAATACTTTATTTTGCAAGACCGCAAGACCAAGACCAAGACTAATGGCACGAATGCAAGACCAAGACCAAGACTCGACTTGCAAGACCAAGACCAAGACCAAGACCGAGATGAAATGGTCTTGGTCTTGCGTTTGCTCATCACTAGTGGTGTCCATGTAAATTTTTTAAAAATCAATCAATTTGAAATTCCGGATTTGATTTTCTTCAAATTTTAACACATAGGTACCCATCTCCTATTAGAGAATTTACATGACAAATTTTAATTTTTATGGGTTGTTTTTCTACTTCTTCTTTTAATTCTTTGAGAGTTACTGGGCGTATATCAAAATCATCAAGCTTGTGGATTGGCATTATATTTTCATCGGCCGTTTGTCTTGGTAGTGGTTGGAAGGTATCCTCGAGATACTCCGCAAACAGATCAGACTTCTCTTTAGGACCTCTTGTCCAGGTTCCATCTTCCTTTTTAAGTGGAGGCACTTGCATTTTGGGTCTTTTAAGTCCCTTCGTCGCCTTCCACAGCGAATAATCAGAATTTTTTTCATCGGTTAGGCTAGCTAGACATCATTCTGTTGATTGATGCATTTTTAACTTCTTAAGGAAGAGATTTGAGACTGTTACCTAACTTAAACGAACTAACTTAAATATTTAGCACTAAATACGCTTACTCTGGCTGATGAAATAGGAAGACGTTATGCTACTTTGGTTATATAGCTGAAGGGTTTCAAAATTTATTTTTTATTCGTTGTGCGAAAATAATGATAAATTTTCTAGAGATTTTAAGGAAAGTTGTATATTAATTAGCAAAATATCTTCAATTTTTTATTTTATTTTATTTTGCTGTTGCAATTGACTTGCCTATGTCACCTCCAATTTTTCGTTATGCTAATATTATTATTTCACAAAGAGGATGTTGAAATAAAAAAGGCAGAAGAACGAAGAGCGGGAAGATAATGGGAAAACATCAAATATACATATTATATACATTGTTTTTTTTTAATTATTTAACTTCACCCTTAACCTTTATATACATTTTATGTTTTTTTTCAACTTATTTGAGGTCGTTCACACGCCCTAGAGAGTTAAGATTATGTGTGTAGCTCAGTCTCATTAAAAACATTTTTAAGCGTGCGAGTGTTACGCATCATGCTTGTGAAAGTTTGGTTTTTCGCTTCTTTAGGGTGCTTGTAACCAACTTTTACACGTCCTAGAGACCAGTTTAGTGTCATGGGATATTCCTAAGCGCCCACGTGTGGCGCGTATGACTTGTGGCGCGTATGGCTTGTGGCGTGTGTGACACGTGTAACAAATTGTAGGTAATTTTGTACCAACATTCAAAAGAATAAATAAAATGTTGTACCAGAAAAACGACGTTTTTTTATGTTTACTTTTTTTATTGTAAAATTAGTATTTTTACACCCATTTTTCGATGGTTAAAAAAATCTTATAAAATATCGAGAAAAATACTAGAATATTTATTTTAAATTCCTAATTCACAAAAAACAACAGGGAAATAATACCCTCTAGATTAGAATTAATATTTTAATATTTCGACATAACTCGAGTAAAAAAAGGATTTGTGTGGAAAATTTCATGATTTCTTTTATTATCTAAAATGAAACTTTTTGTATTTACTACCCTATACATTAAATGTATATGTCGAATGTATATATACGTACATACTGCGCACATTGCCACAAAATATGTTGCTACACCTACTAGCATCCGCTGCCGCTTCAATTCTCACTGAAATACATCTAGAGTGGATTTAAAAATTATCCTGCGTACGTGAGAATTTATGAAAATGGTCAAATGTAAACGATGGATCCGGCCTTAGGCGAAATGCCAACATGTTGGATGTGCACAACCAATTGAGAACTATACCCCTTTTTGTTATATATAAAGTCCTACAATTTGATGCTGCACGAGCTGTTTCGGCAAAAATTTGATTAGAGTTTAAAGCGTTGAAAAAATACAAATCCCAAAGCATATTGGTTAAAAAATTGTATATTGTTAAAAGAAGTTAAATGATTACACCACATCTCTCGCAAACTAGAGTATTATGCTCATAAAAACCACATTGCTGGCTCTACATCGTGATTACTTCATACAACAACTCAACCGTACGTAAGTTAATAGAACTATACAATTCGTGCTTTTTTTGGGCGCCCTTGGAATCGATCCCGGTGCCTTCCTATTAATGGTTGCCATCAAATCTTGTGATTAATTTTTAATCTTTCTAAAATCCGATTTTATTCAAATCTGCACACATGTGTATCTACAATTACAAAACTTTCTATGAAAATTTGGAAGTGATTGGGCCAAATTGCTTCAAAATTAGTTAAACTTTGACAATGTGTATAACAAAACTTTTTATATAAATTTTGGTTAGTGAACTCAGAATTTGGGCACACATATGAATTTCCTCAAAATTACGCCAATTTTATTTAAACTTTGCATACAACGTCTATCCCCGAAGAAAACACTTTTTATCAAATTTGGAAGTGATTGGGCCCTATGCCATAAATCCTACCGCAAAGGCATAGGTTGTTTTCAGAGGGGTGCATTTACGTTTAAAATTACTTAGAAACCTTGGGCTTCTATAAAAATTTTACAATTACGTAAACCTTGATGGTAAGCGAGTCTTTCGACTAAATGACTAAATAAAACTGCACAGTTTTATGCGACAAGTAAGAAGAATTTTGTCGCGCTAGTTTCTTCAAAAAAGTGTGAAAAGAACAGAAGGGGGCTAAGTGTTCATGAATCTTTAAATACGGCATATCACAAGGAAGTTAAAGAACATCTTTGAATTGAATTGAGGATGAGATATTGAGAACAATTATTGAAACTTGATGTTCTGAAAGGCAAAACAAATGAAATGAAATGAAATTAGTGGTACATACTACAGAGCAATAATTGATTGCGGTTCTGTATCTGCGTTCAATATAATAAAAAGCCAATAATTTGTGGGAACGCGAAAGCCATTTCTGAAATCATTATTCACTCTTTAGAATTTGCAATTTGAAATTAAGCAAATTTGTTCACCAACGAATACGACGGGTATGCAGCAATGTCTGGCCACATAAATGGCTTTTAAAAAATTATTTATGACAAATACCCTACAGCCCTATTCTTTTTGCTGCAAGGAAGTCACAGGAAATCGTAAATTTATTTGGAGAGAATACCTTGCGGTGAATTAAATTCCAAATATACCTTTCTCTGAGAGCTTTAACACTATTGTACAAGTTTTAAAATAACTTTTGGAAGGCACCACACTCTTAGTATTTAAGTCCAAAATCAATTGAATTTTCGAACGATGTGCGAAGGAAAGTGTACGTTATCGTGGTAGTTAAAAGCTTAAAGCAAGAGGCAGTAGCCGAGTGCGTCAGTCTAACAAGCACGACTTTTAAGCGAGTAATGTACTTTTACACGACCAAAACAATTTGTCTACTAAACTGCTCATGCGCATTTCAAAACTATTGTGGGAATGTGTGTTCGCTAAGAATGCAGTAAATAACGAAAGTATTTTCTATGTTAACACACTAGTGTAGATAATGCATACTTTCGAGGGTAGGTTATAGCGTAGGAAACAGTCACTTTTGTCTATAGTCGTGTGAAAATAATATAAAGAGTGCGGACACCGGTCCCGATTTCAAGCCGATGTCATCCAGTTTGGCATCCCTAAACACTAGGCGTCCTGGTCTACGCCATCCTTCCAGCCTGGCCGACCTCGCTGTCGTTTTCCATAAATACTACCGCAAAGGACTTTCCCAGCAGGATCCTCTTCGTTCATGCGAGCTACGTGTCCTGCCCACCGGAGCCTACCGAGCTTAATTTTCTTCACGATGTCAACATCGCGGTAACGCTTGTAGATCCCATCATTATAGAGTCTCCGGAACCGTTCTTCCTCACATACGGGGCCAACAATTCTCCGTAAGGCTTTTATTTCGAGTACTGGTATGTCCATTGTCTTTTATACCAGCAGCTTGGATCTTATGGTTAAATTCCTCGATTTGAAGAGTCTTGACAGACTATAGTAGGCTTTGTTGGTTTTAATCAACCGTGCGTGTATTTCTGGTTCCATCCTATTATCGGCTGCTAAAGTTGACCCGAGATAGTTAAAGGATTGCACTACTTCAAATTCGCGCTCCACTATTTGAATTGAGGGACCAATGTTGGGTCTTCTACTCGCAGACGTGCCACCATGTACTTTGTTTTGTTCTCATTTATGTGCAGCACCAGATTTCGTGCCGCCTGCTCTATCTGGATGAAAGCTTCCTGTACAGCTCTTCGGTTTCTACCAACGATATCAATATCGTCTGTGTAAGCCAGTATCTGAATGGACTTATAGAGGATTGTTCCTCTCGCCGTTACGTCAGAGTCTCGGATAACTTTCTCCAACGCCAGATTGAAGAGGACGCAGGCCAGTCCATCCCCTTGTCGGAGCCTGTTATAGATCTTGAATGGGCTTGATAGTGATCCGGATATTTTTACTTGGCTTATAACATTGGTCATGGTCAACCTACATAGTCGTGTCAGTTTATTTGGGATGCCGAATTCTCTCATGGCTTTATAAAGTTCTACTCTGGCTATGCTATCATAGGTGGCCTTAAAGTCTTTAAAAAGATGGTGTAGTGAGTTTTGGAACTCTAGACATTTTGCCATGACCTACCTAAGGGTGTAAATCTGATCAGTTGTTGATTTGCCTGGAATGAAGCAACACTGGTATGGACCAATGATCACTTTAGCGAATTGGGCTATCCTGCCTTAAAGGATAGAGGAGAAAATCTTATACGAGGTACTCAACACCGTTATACCACGATAATTGTTGCATTTTGTGATATCTCCCTTTTTATGTATGGGGCACAGGATGCCTCTTCGGTCAGTCTTCTGGCATAGCTTCTTCATCCCATACTTGCACTATTATTTCATGAATTGCTTGGTGTAATGTGGAGCCTCATATTTTTATTAGTTACGCTGGTTTCCCATCAGATCCCTTATTATTTTTGAGCCGATTTATCGATCTGCTAACTTCGTCTATGCTTGGTGGCGGTGGCAACTCATGAAAGTGCTCTTCCCATCGCTCTAAGATGCCTTTAAGACCGGCGATGCCTTTGGTAGAACTTCCGTGCCTGGTGCGGTCCTTGCTCTCTGTACTTTTCTAATTTACGGACGAGATTCTTTTCCCAGGCTTATTTCTTTTGCCGGTGAACTGTTTTTTCATATCTTCTGAGCTCTTTATATTCATCTTCGCGTGCCCGCGTTCTATGAGATTGTTGCCTTGCTCGGTATGCAACATTCTTACGTTCAGTCGCTCGCTTACATTCGTCATCGAACCAGTCGTTCCGATCTCTACGACTACTGCGCCTAAGATGGATCAGCAGTACTAATAATAAATAATAATATTCGGCGCGACAGACCATTGCGGTCCAAGGCCTAGATTCTCGCGAGCATTTTTGTTGCGCATGTATATTTATGCACACAACACGTGGAAGGGACCTACAATTTAAGGCCGGATCCGAACGGCGAATTGAGAAGCTTTCCGTGACAAGTTAAAACTCTCGGAACGTTTGTCACCCATTTGCGAGTGGTGGGAAACCCTGAAAAATACTTTTGATGTTACTGGGATTCGAACCACGAACCCCCTTCTCAGTAGCCATGCTCATTTCCACTGAGCTACGACGCCCACCAGCATTACTAATGACAGTATTATTAAGGTGTGTCCATTTCTCTTCTACGCCTGACATCTCAGTGCCAGGTCTTACTCTCCCAGCATTTAGGGCGAGTCTTATCGCTTGACCGTAGTTGTTTCTGGTCTCTTCGTTGCGAAGGGCAGCTTTCCGCGATCGGAGCACCATACCAACAAGATAGTGGTCCGAGTCGACGTTGGCACCTCGTTCGTACCGTCATCAAATTCGGGTTGTGGCGGCGGTCTATCAACGCGTGGTCTATCTGGTTGCGACTGATCCATCAGGAGATACCCAGGTGGCTTTGTGGATATTTTTACGGGCAAAATTTGTACTCGCAACGACCAAATTATTGCTTGCTGCCATCTCTATGACTCGTTCTCCATTGTCATTAGTGTTCTCGTGTAAGCTATGGGTGCCAATGTACTGCCTGAATACTGGCTCCCTACATATTTTGGCATTCATATCCCCCAGAATGATTTTTACATCATACTGAGGGCAGGTATGGAGTTCCCCTTCGACTGATTCAAAGAATTCTTTTTTTTTCATCATCTGGGGAATCCTCTGTAGGTGCGTGAACGTTTATGAGGCTTATGTTTTTAAATTTTCCCCGCGCGCGAAGGGTGCATAGCCGTTCATTTATTGCTTTAAAGCCGATAACGGTTTCATTTTATTGCTGACTAGAAACCCCACCCCGGGCACATGATGTCTTGCATGACAGCTGTAATATATTTCATATTCTGATTTTTGTAAGACACCATTCCCCGTCCATCACATCTTCTGGATAGCTGTTATGTCAGCCTTATATTTCGACAAGGTATTGGCCAGCTGCTGTGCAGCTCGAGCTCTATACAGTGAGCTTACGTTCCCTGAGAAAATTCTTAAATCGTTTAGCCGTTTTCGCTGCCGTGGTCGTCGTCGTTCATCAGTGTATCCGAGGCTGATTTTGGGTTCCGTAATAACAATTTTTTACAGGCGAGATTATTGGCCTCGCGCCACCCTTACTTTAAAGGGACTAGCCCGATCATTTAGCTTTTCCTGCTTTGGAGGAAAAATACCGGCGGCCACCACGTGGAGTTTTGATCGCACTTCCACCAGTCAGAGATAGTTACGGCCACCTGCAATTCTAGAGCATTCTGTGATATTCCCCCTATTCTGCTGATGGCTGACCGCCTATATTTTAATTTAAATAAAACAATATTTTGTCTCTTATATATAGCTTCTGAAATTTAGTGGGCATAGGGCAAATACGCGACAAAGCCAAAAAAGAATTTGTTTTGGCGTTTCTAGAGCATCATCTATTCATCTAGAAACTGCTAAAAATCAGTAATTATTGTTATTTAGCTACAAAACAGTTATATTTATTTATTTGTTATTATGTTTATTTCACAGATTTAGTTCCATTCATGTAAAACAAAAATAACAAATAACAATAAAATATATTCTTATGTGCATTTACAATTTGTACGTTTTTTGAATGGGAGCTCTTTCATACAATATAGGTAATATGCGTGCTCCACCTCGTTGTTTGGTTTTCTCAAACAAATGTGCGTTCCATCTACTGTCCCAATCACTCCCGGAAATCAGTATTTAAAAAAAAACCTAAACAAATTAGCAATATTAAGAATAATTAAGGAATTGTTACGAATCCTACAACTATTGAGAGGAAACTTGATGAGTTGGTCCCCCAAACGGCTAATAATAATTGAGGTTATTTCAAAAATACACCTAGATATCGAGGTTTGTGATATTACAATTAAAAACTGTACTATCGGTTTTTGATAAGATCGTGTAACAAATTTATTTGATACATTTCTGGAAATTTTTTTTGTAAAGAAATACGAACCATTTGCAAAATAAATGATTGTAGCAGAAATTCTTGTGACAGGGGAAAGTGCTTGGTAAGTATATCCTTCGAGCATATTTTGGACAAGTTTACCAACAATTATCTGCATCATGCGTTTATGAAGCCGAGAAGCCTCACGAACCCGTGCCCGGGGTCTCCAAATTTTTTACAAAAAGTGTTGTCTATCGGAGATACACATGTGTATTAAATTTAAAGAAAATCGGGTTAATTTTTTAAAAAAAGTTATGGGGCCCCACGAACCCGGGCCCGGGATCTCCAAATTTTTTACAAAAAGTGTTGTCTATCGGAGATACACATGTGTATCTCTCATAGACAACACTCCAAATTTTTTACAAAAAGTGTTGTCTATCGGAGATACACATGTGTATTAAATTTGAAGAAAATCGGGTTAATTTTTAAAAAAAAAAAGTTATGGAGCCCCACGAACCCGGGCACGGGGTCTCCAAATTTTTTACAAAAAGTGTTGTCTATAGGAGATACACATGTGTATTAAATTTGAAGAAAATCGGGTTAATTTTTTTTTAAAAGTTATGGGGCCCAACGAAAGCGGGCCCGGGGTCTCCAAATTTTTTACAAAAAGTGTTGTCTATCGGAGATACACATGTGTATTAAATTTAAAGAAAATCGGGTTAATTTTTTAAAAAAAGTTATGGGGCCCCACGAACCCGGGCCCGGGATCTCCAAATTTTTTACAAAAAGTGTTGTCTATCGGAGATACACATGTGTGTTAAATTTGAAGAAAATCGGGTTAATATTTTTAAAAAAAGTTATGGGGCCCCACGAACCCGGGCCCGGGATCTCCAAATTTTTTTACAAAAAGTGTTGTCTATCGGAGATACACATGTGTATTAAATTTAAAGAAAATCGGGTTAATTTTTTAAAAAAAGTTATGGGGCCCCACGAACCCGGGCCCGGGATCTCCAAATTTTTTACAAAAAGTGTTGTCTATCGGAGATACACATGTGTATCTCTCATAGACAACACTCCAAATTTTTTACAAAAAGTGTTGTCTATCGGAGATACACATGTGTATTAAATTTGAAGAAAATCGGGTTAATTTTTAAAAAAAAAAAGTTATGGAGCCCCACGAAACCGGGCACGGGGTCTCCAAATTTTTTACAAAAAGTGTTGTCTATAGGAGATACACATGTGTATTAAATTTGAAGAAAATCGGGTTAATTTTTTTTAAAAAGTTATGGGGCCCAACGAAAGCGGGCCCGGGGTCTCCAAATTTTTTACAAAAAGTGTTGTCTATCGGAGATACACTTGTGTATTAAATTTAAAGAAAATCGGGTTAATTTTTTAAAAAAAGTTATGGGGCCCCACGAACCCGGGCCCGGGATCTCCAAATTTTTTACAAAAAGTGTTGTCTATCGGAGATACACATGTGTGTTAAATTTGAAGAAAATCGGGTTAATATTTTTAAAAAAAGTTATGGGGCCCCACGAACCCGGGCCCGGGATCTCCAAATTTTTTTTACAAAAAGTGTTGTCTATAGGAGATACACATGTGTATTAAATTTGAAGAAAATCGGGTTAATTTTTTTTAAAAAGTTATGGGGCCCAACGAAAGCGGGCCCGGGGTTTCCAAATTTTTTACAAAAAGTGTTGTCTATCGGAGATACACATGTGTATTAAATTTAAAGAGAATCGGGTTAATTTTTTAAAAAAAGTTATGGGGCCCCACGAACCCGGGCCCGGGATCTCCAAATTTTTTACAAAAAGTGTTGTCTATCGGAGATACACATGTGTATTAAATTTGAAGAAAATCGGGTTAATTTTTTTAAAAAAAGTTATGGGGCCCCACGAACCCGGGCAAATTTTTTACAAAAAGTGTTGTCTATCTGAGATACACATGTGTATTAAATTTGAAGAAAATCGGGTTAATTTTTTTAAAAAAAGTTATGGGGCCCCACTAACCCGGGCCCGGGGTCTCCAAATTTTTTACAAAAAGTGTTGTCTATCGGAGATACACATGTGTATTAAATTTGAAGAAAATCGGGTTAATTTTTTTAAAAAAAAGTTATGGGGCCCCACGAACCCGGGCCCGGGGTCTCCAAATTTTTTACAAAAAGTGTTGTCTATAGGAGATACACATGTGTATTAAATCTGAAGAAAATCGGGTTAATTTTTTTAAAAAGTTATGGGGCCCAACGAAAGCGGGCCCGGGGTCTCCAAATTTTTTACAAAAAGTGTTGTCTATCGGAGATACACATGTGTATTAAATTTGAAGAAAATCGGGTTAATTTTTTTAAAAAAAGTTATGGAGCCCCACGAACCCGGGCCCGGGGTCTCCAAATTTTTTACAAAAGGTGTTTTCCATCGGAGATACACATTTGTATAAAATTTTAAGAAAATCGGGTAAATTTTTTAAAATATTTGTATGGGAGCCCCCTGACCTCGAGGTCCGAGGGAAATTTTAATAGAAAGTATTGTCACCAGAAATATACATGTGTACAAAATTTCAATAAAATCGGGCTATGGGAAGTGGGTTAAAAATTGATCGCAAGATTCCATGACACACAAATCCACACACAAATCCACACACAAACCCACATACACAACACCATATGCCCGTGTTGTGCTCCAGATTGTCTTTGTTTGTGTTAGACCCCCTAGGTGGCGCTGTGGTCGCTTTCGCTTTTTTTCGAAAATTCTTATTAATGAACCGATTTGGCTCAAATTCACACCATATAATATTTACATAAAAAGAAAGTCTTTGGCATTTGGACCCGATAGGTGGCGCTGTGGTGGAAAATGTTGTTTTCCCTGTATATAATTTTCATATAAGCAATATTCCAACACGTATACATTTTTTGCCTATATAAGTGCCGAGTTTATAGTTTTCAGGGTCGGGAGGCGGTCAACGGGTGGGTGGGTGGTGGGTAAGTGGGTGTGTTGGTCAGTTGGCGGGAGGTCATAGGGCGGGTGCTCATTGGGCGGTTTGGCAGTGGGGGGGTCTGTGGGTGTTTGATCAGTTGGCGGGGGTCATTAGGGGGGGGGGGGGGGTCAGTGTTGGTGGCATCAGTGGGAGGGTGTTAACTTGGGTGGGGTTCAGTGGGATGGGGCAGCCGGGAAGCGTCGGGTATTTCCGCTTGTTTAATAGGAAAATTTTTGATGGACGCGCCAAAGTTCGGTGTTAACATAATAAAAGATTGTCCCCACACAAACTTCTACTTTCATTTAGACACGGTGGGGGTTCGTTGATGGTTTGGAGTTGCTTTATTGCAGCAGGTGTCGAAAAATTACATTTTATGGATGGTATTACGGAAGCCAAGATGTATGTTAACATCTTAAAAGAAAATTTAAAAAAAAATTCGAGAAATTTAGGCGGTAAAAATAATTTCATTTTTCAACAGGACAACGATCCTAAGCACACGACATTGAATACAAGGTAATGAATAATTTATAACTGCCCAAATTATTTAAAAATTCTACATCAGAGCCGCGACATAAACCCTATAGAAAATTTGTAAAATAAAAATACGAAGTTAGTAACATTGCGGGCTTGAAGGAAGCTTGTATTTACAAATAATCTTGTAGAATCGATGCCTAGACGCTTAAACGCTATAGTAAAACAAAAGCGATATATTTTTTATGAAAAAATAATTAATCTTATCCATTACCGTATCTCCTGAGTCAGAAAAAGCGAAAAAAAAAAACCCTCTGTCTGTCTGTATCCACTCTACAGACCAGACGACTGAGCTTATGGGGATGAAAATTTAAGATTGTTACATAAATTTGGAGGTCCCAGTTGATTTTGGCGGAAATCGGTCAACCGGCAGTGATCTATCAGCTCCTGGACCTCTAAGGGCGGAATGTTGTCGTAGTCGCTGAAGTACATACGGTGTTCTGTATTCCCCTCTCAGTCGGAACTTCTATCAGCAGGGTCACCAGGTTTTTCGTTATGAATTCTGGAATAGGAAGAAATTTAATGTTCGTGACGATCAAGCAGGCCGCCCTTGGCACTTGCCCTTCTTGACCCATTCCGTAGACCTTTTATCTGGTTTGGTTGGTTGGATGGTTTTCCGGAATCGCTGGGACTAGCATGCCCAGTGGCGCTGTTAGCCGAACATCCAGCTTCCTATTTATCAGAGATACCGCGACCAGACACTAAAACCTTGTCGGTGCTCTTAAGGATCAGCTTGACCTGGCCAAATTGGTAATTTACAATACCTTTGCAGGTATTGAGTCATTTAACTGGAGCGTCATCTACCGCCAGTACAAGGTGGAGGAGCGCACCTTCCTCCTTCCTCAGTACAATATTCCATGATTTGGCATGCAACTAGTCATTGCATTTTGTACAGAGATTGTTGCAATATTATTCTCTGGTTTAGGGAGGACCAACGTCACGTTCAGACCACACTTGTGGATGTGTCAGTCCTTAGTTCTGAACCGTCTGAACTCTGGGTAGGGTTCGGGTACTTAGCAGCAGACCGAACAGTTGAGGCCATCATGGGGTTGGCCGTTGAGAGTTCAACAGCTTCTCTAGATACAGCGGGTTGCTCAACAGCAAGACCCGAGGTGTATGCGCTTTGAGATGCATAGGTCTCATAATTACTATTTTTTGACTATATTTTAACCTACGAGTATCCCCGGTAAAAGAGGTCCCCATGACAGAGCCCAGTTTGCCATGTAAAGGTCGCCAGGTAATCGGAGTCCGCATACTAGGGACTAAGCACCATCTTAGCCATGCATCCATCGGCGTACGCTGTACCACCTTGGATTAGGAACACCTTCTACTGAGGATAGGACTAGTCTGTTGCCTCAAACCCTCCTCTTTTATCCGAGCTTAGGAACGGCATGCTTCCCTCGTAGCAAGGCAGAGTTAACACAAAACTCAGAAAAATGCTTTTAGTATTGTTATCCTAAATAAAATTCGTACGAATTTTTAAGCGACAAGTAAAGTTTGGATGCTATGATTGGGTCTTTGAAATAAGCCCCAAGTAAAATAAGTAGACTCAATAACGAAAAAAGTGCCAATGAAATAAGTCCCAAGAAAAATGAGATAATTCTAGAACTCTCGGACGTTTGTCAGACATTCGCGGGAGGTGGGAGGAACCTCCTGCTCAGAAGTCCATGCACTTATCCACTGAGGCACGGCACCCACTGTGTGTTTACTTCTCTATAAAACAAGTCTAACAATATTCTTCTTAAAATAATGAAACTCCCAAATATTTTTTTGGGAATTATTTCGTTACCATCTGTTTGGGGGACGCTTTGCCACCCATACACCCAGTGAGCGCGATAGAGTTGACTGGCTCAGAGAAGGATTCATAACAGCATAACTATATATCTATCTATATATATAAAAATGAAATGCTGTTCGTTGGTAACCGTATCACTTGAGAGCGGCTGAACCGATTTGGATAATTTTCATTTCAAATGTCCATCATATTTTGAGTTAGGTTTATGCGAAAAAAAAATTAAAAAAGTTGCACGGAAAATTTGAAATTTCAAGAAAAACTGAAATTTCGTCTTTCCATAGGAATTTTGTATGAACTCACTCACTCACTTAAGAACGGCTGGTCTGAATTGGCTAATTTTTATTTTAAAATATTCATCATAGTCCGTGTAAGATTTATTCGGAAACAAAATTTAGAAAAGTTGCCCGGAAAATTTGGGAAAACTGAAAGTGCTTTTTTCCATAGGATTTGTGTATGAACTCGCGACGATAGCTCACGATTCGAACGATGGATTGGCGATGGATGGATGGATAAATGGCGTATTTTTTTTGTCTTATTCATTATGGTCCTGGAAAGAAAGAACAATTAGGACAAACAGCAAAAATTATAATTTGTTTTATGCACTTACAACTTACACTTAAAAGACTCCCCAAAAGAACCTCAAAAAACCCCAAAAAGAGACTCAAAAGACCACCGGAAGACCTACAAAAGACCCTCAAAAGACTCCTAAAAAGACTCTCAAAAGGCGCTTAAAACCGTGAAAAAAACTCCAAAAAGGCCACAAAAAGACTCTCATAAGAATCATAAAAGACCTCCGCAAAAATCATTAAATACCCTCAAAAGATCCTCAAAAGACCTCAAAGGACCACAAAAAACCTTCAAAAGATCCTCAAAAGGCTTTACAAAGGACCCCCAAAAGACACTTAAGACCCCCCAAAACCCCCACAAACCCTTAAAAAAGAACTGAAAGATTTCTTGGAATTACCTGATGATGAAGTCGCACAAGATAATTGTTGTGTTCTGCAATAGTGAAATTGTGCAATGCAAAGTAAAAGAGAAGATGACTCGATCATACGATGTCTACAACAAGACTGACTTTATTCGATCTATAATAACAGTGAACATACGCAGTACATAATACGTTGATGCGCATGTTCTCCAATACATAACAATAATATAGATGAAGATTGATCAGACTTTGATGATGAAAACGCCGAAAAAGTGCCGAAGTGCAAAAGACCCTCAAAGGACTCCCAAAAAACCTTTATAAGACCCTTAAAAGACATCAAAATGCCCCCAAAAACGCTCCCCAAAAGACTTCCCAAAAGACCCCCAAAAGACCCTCAAAAGTCCCCAAACAACCACCGACAGAACACCAAAGGATCCTCGAAATACCTTCAAAGGACCAAAAGACCCTATGACGACATACCACCGAAAAGACCCTCAAAGGATCTCTAAAAGGCCCACAAAAGACCCTAATAAGACTCATACAAATCGGTTGACAAATTAAATAAAATTAAATTTAAAAATGTAACGTGACCAATAATGTGACTCAAAATCGCAACACAAAATTAATTTTGATGCCGTACCCATCCTCATCGCGGATCAAGTAGTTTCACTTACATCAAGTAAATGTAAAAAAAAACTTCGTTTGTCGGGTACAAATTTCTATGTTTACATCGAAACCTGCCAAACTGTCTTTTATTATCTATATTTGAGATCGGGGCTATTTTAAAATATTTTCTTTTTTACATAGATACATATGCGTCACAAGCGTCACACGAGTAAAAATATCTTTTACTAATATTTTTTTATAATTTCCCTTTTAAATAAAACTCACATTTATTTGGTTAAAATTATATTTGAAAAAGACTTTATTATTTTTGATATATGAAAAATATCATTAATACAACTATACTCAGATGGAACACCAAATCAAACAATATACCGACGTCGACCTTCTTACTCAACGATAAAAACAAACTCTCCTACTCTATAGTCACTCCGTTTTCTTTATGCCTTGGTCATGGCTGCATCTTATCTTTATGACTCCTACACAACATTCTGAACTTCTGCTTATTCGGCAGGTATTTGCTAAAGTACGAATGTGCCGTCAGAGAGCCGCTTTACTGTATGATTGTGCCTTTGTATTTGTGGCTCCGCAATTTGATATTGTTTATCAAATGCAGATGCAATCGCAAAAGTTCTTTCGTCAAACTGCTGAGTACCACAAATTGGTGTATCTGCGGATAGAATTTGATCGTGTTGGCATGCATATATCACTCACGCGACTCACGGCACGCATCAAACGCAGGATATCAAAATTGGCCCCTGACATTGAGCCGCTCACAAAATGTCAGTCCTATAGGTCGTACGAAAGGTGGTTAAACAAGACCTCAAAAAACGAGAAAATGACACGATTTCAACATATCACACGCGCCACAGGCGACACGCTTAATACGTGGAATATAAAAAAATGTTATTTTGCACTTACATACTCACAAAATTCAGTTATCTAGATCGTGCAGAAGGTGGTTAAAAAGGACTTCAAATTAGTCGAAAATACAGACAGCTTGGCCTCTCTGTCTGTCTGTGCTCACTCTACAGCCCAAACGGCTAAGCTTATGGGATTAAAATTTATATTTAATATTAAAAATAAAAAAAAATATAAACAAAAATGAATATACATTTACTGAAGATTTCGGCCTCGTCCGTCAAACATCACACAAAAAGATCACAAACAAATTTGAAAGTGGGACAGCACAACGTCTGTCGGGTCAGCTAGTATATATATTTTTCTTGAAACTAAACACTCTTTAATCGTAGCCGCCGTTTGTTATACATAGACATTAAGAAATATATTATAGATGAAAAAACTACCAAAAATGTATAGGCATTTATGGGAGATATTTCATTTTGTTTTTGAGACTTATTTCATTTGGGATTTATTTCATAGAGCCATGATTTACCAGTAACCAATAATCAATGAACTAAGATCATAGCTTGGCATATGGGATATTAATTGTCAACTAAAAAAAAGATTTAGCATTTTTACATATTACAAATATAGCATATACATAGCATGTTACAGTTATATTTCTTTCTTGGTCTTCGTCTAGGAATTTATTTATGTACTTACTTGTATTTACGAGTACTTGTATTGTCATATGCGGTTTTTATCAGAGGAAAGATCATTTGCATACTCGCCTGTTTCTAAAGGTACGATAACAACAAAAAACAATTTTCAGATTTTTAATATTATCTTATTCTTTTGTTATGCTATTTTAATGTTGGGATATGAATTTTATCCTCGGGGTGCGATACTCGGTGAATTGAAGAACCAAAGTAGTGCCACGAAAGAGCAATATGACAAGACAAAGAAACAATTGCGGAAATGACAACAAAATAATTCCTTTATCATGACCAAAGAGTAAAATTGAAAAAAAGCTAAAGAATACGTTTCCTGAAAGATTTTAGGGATGTTGCTGCATTGCATGTGACTAGTAATATCTAATAGATATGTATAATGGAGGTATGACTAGAAGTTGTTGTTTGCGTACAAAAGGATTTTTTATTAAAAATTGTTTCTAAATTATATTTGATATTCTAGTGATATTTAAATTAAATATAACGACATAAAGTAAACTGCTAAAAAGTTCTGCTTTAATAGGAATAGAGTTTATAAATTTTCGTACTTGAATTAGACGATAGTTCCAACAACTTGCGTTTCTCAAAATCAGAAATTTTTTGATGCTTGTAGAAAGCAGTGAAGTTGGTAGAAAGTAACGCAGACTCGCATCTATTATGAAAAAATTTTAAATTATTGAGTGATTCTTGGGGCCATTAATGAGTTTTCTAAAGACGTGGGCGAGGGGAAATATGATGCTTAAATGTTCAGTCTAATATTGTTCAGAGTCTTGAAGAAGATTGACATTAATATTCTTATCCGATTTAATTCCTTGCAAATCCCTTAAAGCGTGCGCTAATTATACAAAACAAAACACTCCAGACACGCATTGCACGCGGACTTTCAGAAATGACGACGTTACTAGCTGCTTACAAAATTTCCGATCCTATAGGTCGTGTAAAATTTGGATAGAAAGGACCTCAAAGAAGTCGAAACAAACAGACAAACAGGGTTAAGTCAAGTTAAATAAAAGTTTTTAAAAAGACGTTTCATTAGGTTGGTTTCTTGAAGGATAGTTGTAGGTTTATGTATTCGGTTGATCCAAATCTCTCTTTTAATGTTTCTTAACGATTAGGTTTTTGTATTCTTGTAGGCAAGAAGCCTAGACATAATGGAAGAATATATTTTTTGCAATTGCACATTAGACATGACCCCACTTCTATGTATATAATACAATATCAGATTAGAAAAGTGATATTTTTAAGTAATTATAGTTATAATTTTATTGTTATTATCACTTAGTATAAAGTTCCGGCTCCGTCATAACCTGTGTATTTTTTAACCTTATAATTATCAACAAACGGAATTAAAATGCATTAAAAATTCGGAAAATTCTGAGTGTATAGTTCGAAAGAGGTGTGAAAAACTGTACAAATAAATAAAGAGAATGTTGAAGTTTGTAAAAAAAAACGTACACATTCCTGTAGTTTAATGACACAACCGGATTATGAATAGCTGAACAAATAAACGAGGAGCTTAGAAACATGGGATTGTCATTTTCAGATTGTCGCGGGCAAATTACGAGAATGGCGAAAATATGGAAGGAACACTTTTAAGTTTTCTCGAATTTCTCAAATTCTAAAAGAAAACTGTAGAGCATTTTATTTTCTATGAAGCTTCCCTAAACCTAATTTATTCTTGGTGACATTTCAAGAAACATTTCCAGGGCAGTATATTTTTTGGCATATTGCAGCGGTTATATACGATTATTGCTTCACTTGGTAGATGGATTTTTTTTTAAAACATGTTAATAGCTCGCTTCAGTCATTATCGAAGACACGATGGAAGTGTTGGTTGTTAAGTGTAAAAACAGTTCATTACAGTTCATTGGAAATTCATGCTGCTTTAATAAAAATTTAAAAAATGTCAAAACATCCATCTATCCGTAGTGACGCTGCTTCTATTGCTGTAAATGAATTAAGTTAATTTAAATTTGTATTGTCCTTGGCAATTTGGTGCTATATTTTGAACGTAATCAATAGGCTCCAAGGAGCTAAAACGATTTGAAGTGAGGTTGTTAATCAAACAAGGATTAAATGCGGCAATTACATCCATGAAATCATTAGCAGCAAAAATTGTAATAAATGTGGAGTTTTTAGCAAAAAGGCAACGTTAAATAATAACTCTATTCTATTTCTAAGGTATTTGACGGAGTTTAGCATCAAGCTCTTTTAAAAACATTCTTACAGACATCTCTTATTTCCTCTTCCTGAACCTGAAAGCTCACGATGTGCTAAGCATTATAAGGGTGCAAACCACTTTACACAAGCGCAAATAATTAACAATAAAAAAAAATCTGGCTTTCGCCTTGCCGGTTATCGTGGCATCGCAGTTGCTTCTCAAAATTTAAATGATTTAAGACCTACTTAAATGCGTCAATATCACAGGAGTTATTTGTTGGTTTTTCGTTTTTGTCAATTGAAAATGAAGCAACAAAATTAATTGATTTAAAAGATATTGTAGATATTGCGTCCACTAAAGCACGTGAAGTGGTTGTGAGCGTAATTGGTCTTATTATTAGTCTTGAGATAAATGTAAGACCAAAACCAAGACCAAGACCAAGACCAAGACCAAGACCAAGACCAAGACCAAGACCAAGACCAAGACCAAAATTTTACAAAAATGGTTGTCCATCGGAGATTCACATTTGTATAAAATTTGAATTTTTTTTAAAAATTGTCCATAGGAGATACACATGTGTATAAAATTTGATAAAAATCTGGTAATTTTTTTTTTTAAATTTGTATGAGAACAGCCCGACCCCGGTGCCCGATCACTTCCAAATTTTTACGAAAAGTTTGTCCATCAGAGGTACACATGCGTATAAAATTTTAAGAAAATCGGTTACATTTTTACAGAAAATTTATTGCGATTTTGAGTCACATACCTACATTATTGTGTTACATTTTTAAATTTTGGGAACTAAGTAATTTCTCAATCGATTTGTATGAAATTATGTATTGTCTTTTGAGGCTCTTTGAGTCACTTTTGGGGTCATTTGAGGGTCTTTTGGGTGTTTTTAAGGCTTTTTGGGGAGTCTTTTTGGAAGTATTTTTGGAATTCTTTTGGGAAGTCTTTCGAGGGTCCTTTTGGTCGTTTTTAGGGTCTTTTAGGTGTCTTTTGAGGGTTTTTTGTGGTTATTTTTGAGGTCTTTTGGGGGTCTTTTGGGAAAGCCTTTTGAGGATCTTCTGAAGGTTTTTTTGGGGGTACTTTGAGACCAGGAGCCTCCAATTCCTCAGTAGACCACGCCTCCAATTCCTCAGTTAGCTGGCCATTTAGCAACTCATGAAAGTGCTGTTCCCATCGCTCTAAGATGCCTTTAAGATCGGCGATCAGATTACCCTCTTTGTCCTTGCAGTATGTGCAACGCGGTGTATATTGCGTCATACCGCGGACCCTTTGGTAGAACTTCCGCGCCTGGTGCGGTCCTTGCTCTCTATACTGTTTCAGTTCAATAATTACTTATTAGTGATTTTAATCTAAATCAATTTGAAAAAATCTAGATATTTATTTGATCCGTTTGAATCAACAGCAGCATAAATTTTTTTTTGTGTAGGTATTCTTTTTCTATCAAACCCAGACATCACATATGATTTTGTACTAGTCTTACTTTCTGCTTATGCATTAAAGTGCATATTTTTACATTGCGTTGGAGTATATAAATTATATGTATTTTTGACAAAAAGAAAAAATAACTATAACGAAGTCAATAACAAATGTTTTTCTACGACGATCGGTTCTATGCACCTAAAGGACTTCAGTGTTTCATACAATGGACCGACCAAGAATCGTCAACTCAGCAATAGGTTTAACATACCTGGAGCTGCTACAACAACAACAACAACAAATGTTTTTCCCTAGGGACTCAACGCTCCACCCACTGAACTATTAAAGCCCTCCACACATTGTTATCAAACATAAATCATTATCGATTGCCATAAAAATTTACAAAATGATGCACACCCATCACTCATAGCCGCTGTTAAACACATTCATCAAGCTAGAATACGTTATCCACTGGCATTTATCCACGTGCCAGCCATGCGTTGGACGTCAGACATGTCTTTGTAGTCCTGTGGCTACAAAGCAAAAGAGTAGCAAACTATAAAATAATGAACCCCAATGCATAAAAGGGAGCTAAACGGCATTGGTTGAGAAAAACAATAAAAAGGAAAAACAACAACACTATTCGACGATTATGTGTGTCCCTTTCAAACTCGTAAATTTCGAGGACCATCGGGCATCGGCGAAAATAATCAGCGCTTACTGTAAGCGAAAAACCAGCACCAAAACATACAAAAAAAAACGAAATTTAAAACGGACGTAATGGCCATTCGTCTGAACCGTCCAATACCGAACAAGTTCCAATAACGAGTGATGCAGAGCGATGTGCCCACCATTGCTACAACATGCAGTGGCCGCCGTGAACATAAAATTAAGAAATCACTGTCAAAAAATCTGTTTATTCTGTCTCCGTTGGCCGAGCGCACCGCGGCCAATGCAACGATAAAACAAAATAATCATTCGAGGGAGAATGAGGCTTAACTCTGAACAGTTCTTTGGCTCAGCGAGCAGTACCCGGACTTTGTGACCAAAGAACTTTAAATCCCCGTCATCAAGTCTGATTTTTTCTTTTTAGTTTTCTTTCAGGTCATGCATGGGCTAGCGATAGAGTCGCATGTACTCTTGGGTGCAATTTGCCACAAGAACGACCGAAAAGTGGAAAACTCGCGAAACACAATTGCTTAATGTATATGGTGGAAGGCACACTGTACTTTTCCCGGATCATATAAACTACACTTAAGCCAAAGTGATTTCTGCGTTTACCTAGTATCAATGATGCCACTCGGCTTTGCCAATATTCAACTCACTGGCCCATCAAGAGAGTGGCCACCGCGAACATTAACGACTCAACAGCGACGGTGTGCGTGGCTATTAAACTAAAGCTTGGAAGCCTACCGTGCGTCTCCCGTCATCGTTGTTGATGCAGTTTTTAAACCTTTAATTGCGAAAGAGAAGCGAGCCTGAACCGGAACTTTTTTTAAGAGCTCTGAAATTATCCGAAGCCGACCCGAATTCTTGTGTGTTATTTTGTTTGTTAAAGTAAAGGGTGCTTGTTAAAAAAAATCCAGCGCGTTCTATATCCGCAACACCTATATTTATATATTCGGTAAACGCTTGGTGAACACAAAGCACCAAGAACACAACACATGTCGACCGCAGTTCGTTTTCGCTTGTTGCCCTGTATAATCGATTTGTTGGATAAGGTCTTGATAAAATAAAAAAACCGACGAAAATTGTTTTTAACGGTTTTGCATATTTTTTGAAGCTGAAAAAACATAAAATAATTTACTTCTACGGGATGCAACAACTAGAGAGAAGTGGACACTGCCTTCCCAGACCGAACGCAAAATATTTGGGAAAAATCATAAATTAAATCTTTTATAGATTGATAAATATGGGATAAGGTGCGCGGTAGGTTGATAAATGCTTTTTTATTAAAGCTTTAATAAATGTTTTTGACTTAGATCACCACCGTACATCACTGATGTACTGTATACTTAATGTGTAGATACTGTTAATTCGAAAAACCATTTACTCATTAAGGAGAAATTGTAAGTACATGTGTATATATTTCTTTTTACTTCTTTAAATACAAAACAGGTGTGCAAAATTTCATGAGATTTTTAAAAACAAACAAAAATCCCTACTTCCAAAATACATATGACAAAAGTCTGATCATTGCGGTATAAAACCCCTATACGCAAAGTTTGCAAGCGATTGGTTAAACGGTGGGCGCCGTGGCTCAGTGGTAATGCACATGGCTGCTGCGCAGGAGGTTCAGGTTCGAATCCCAGCAACACCAAAAGTATTTTTCACGATATCCCACCTCTCGCGAATGGGTGACAAACGTTCCGAGAGTAATTAATACCTTGTCACGGAAAGCTTCTCCGTTCGCCGTTCGGATCCGGCCTTAAATTGTAGGTACCTTCTTCCATTTGTGTCCAAAAATTAACATGTGCAGCACAAATGGTCGCGAGAAGTTAGGCCTTGGACCGCAATGGTCTGTCGCGCCAAATATTATATTATGGCAGTATAAATAGGGTTTATACATATATACATACATGCATACATACACACATACATAAATATACTGGAAGCAACATTTTGTTTTGTCAACTTGTGGGCTGACGTCTGTGGTATTCTATTACCTGAGTAGGCAAGAGCGAAATTTTGCTGAAATGGCATTCAGGTTAATGTTACCGGCGCCCGCGTTCCATTAAAACCGTACGAGACCTTAATGTTTCGTCGCTATTAAGTTAGAGATGTAGGTACAGATTCAAAATTCCTATTTAGCACCGGTCTGGCTATGAGAACAAGACCCCATAAGGGCTCATATCAACCCTTTTGATGGCCTCACAGCTTGTTTAGATAACCATGGGATCCTTAGGTGACTATACACCCGAGCTTTGATAACGGCTTTGAGTGAGGACCCAACAGAAATTATTACAAATTTAGTAGGAGAATGAACGGAAGGAGAGAAATGAGTGATATGACACAAAAGGAGGCTAAACAAGATGATGTAAGTAGTTTAGCAAGCAGAAATACAAAAACCAAAAGGACACTTCCTAAGAACTCGATGAGTGGAAGTCTGAAACGACGGCCCCCGTCGATACCCCTAACAGAAGACAGGACCATAGAAAGCAAGGCAATTGTATTTCAAAGACTCGGAGAGATTCAGGAACTTTCCACTCCGGTCTCCAACATTTTTACATAAAGTGCTGTCCATCAGAGATACGCATGTGTATAAAATTTGAGGAAAATCGGAATCGGCTCCAAGTTTTAATAGAAAGTGTTGTCATCGGAAATACAAATGAGTGCAAAGTTTCAAAAAAATCGGGCTTTGGAAAGTGGTTTAAAATGTATCGCAAGACTCCACGACAAACAAAGGAACGAACAAACAAACACACGGGCACGCGAAGTTAACATAAATAATTTAAAAATTGGTCAACATAATACGGATGACGTATGAGTCGGTGGCAATCAGCAAGGAGACATTGGTTGATTACACGTGTCAAACTACGCCCGATAATGGGAGTCATAATGGAGAATTCTAAAGAACCGGTTCCCTTACCTAGGAAGAAATCATTTGATAATCAGGATACCCCGATAACGATTGAAACCTCCATAGGGAAACGTTCAACTCCTATAGGAAATGAAGATTGAGCAAAGGGGAAAAAACCCAGGAGCCACCAAATGTTAATCTGGGAGTAAAGGAACTAAAGTGGGTAAGAGAAAGGAAAGAAAATGCAAGAGACCTGTCTGGATGTGCTACACATAAAAAAGAAGGGTACGGTTGAATATGCCGACTTGCTACGCAAAATGAAGGTAGATCCCACCCTCTCAACTCACAGTGCCGAAGTAAAGCACATAAGAATGACTAAGCAAGGGGACCTTCTATTGGGGCTGCAGAACACTACAGAAAAATCAAAAACTTGGTAATACCCAGATAAACTTGGAGGAATAGTTGATCAGGACCCTGATGTTAAAATCCTACCACAAGAGGTGCTAGTAGATATCAGGGACATTAACGAAGTCAATACTGCAGAACAAGTGCGTGAAGCATAAATGTCAAAGCGACAAATACCGCTCCAATCTATGTTTAAAATGCGGTAAAGGAGGGCATATATCTAAGCCTGTTCTAATGAGGTTCAATGCATGCTCTGTCATCAGAAGGATAACACCGGTAATTCAAATTTCAAATAATCTTATAGTCTTAGAGCCTAAAAGTATGCAACACGAAAGTGCTTCATTTTAGTATGCAGTATTTACATTGGGATTTATCTTAGGATTCTAATTCTATTATAAACGCTACTTACTACTTTTCGTAACATTATCCCCACCTTAATTCTGTTCGTCCCGAAGAGATTCAGCACTCCTTCTGTCGTCGTACCTTGTCAATCTGTCAATGTGAACACCTTTTATTTTACATCTGGGGCTTTGTTGAATCCGATATACTACATCATTAATCCTCGTAATTATCTTATAAGGTCCTTCCCAATTCTGCTGTAGTTTTGGAGATTTACCTTTTCTTCTTTTGGGATTGTAAAGCCAGACCAATTCTCCTTCCTGAAATCCGCCACAGTTTGCTCGCAGATTATATCGCGTTTTCATCCGGTTGCTGGCATCCACTATGTTGCTCCTTACTGCAGCATGAACAGCGGTCATCCTCTGGCTTAGATCACTAACGTAGTTCTCCTTTGTTATCGGCTCTACTGGTGGTGATCCAAATTTGATGTCGCCATGTAGACGAAGTTCTCTGCCGAATACAATCATTGCTGGAGAGTTTTAAGTTGTGTTGTGCACAGCACTACGATAACCCATCATAAACAACGGTATACAACGATCCTATTCATGTTGGTTGGCATTAACTTCTTTTTGCAGATGCTCTTCCAGTAACGGAGAAGTCCTCGTTTTCTTGATGTTGAGTACTTGGCACAGCTCTTGAAAGACTAGCGATTCAAAATTCCGCCCTTGATCGGAATGTAATTCCAGTGGTACCCCAAATCTGCAGATCCAATTGTCCACGAATTCCCTAGCTAGCTTCCTGGTTTGCGATGGGATACGCTTCTGCCCATTTACTGAAGTAATCAATGCACACGAGTATATAGCGATTTCCATCTCTTGTTACTGGGAATGGACCAGCTATGTGCTCCAACATTGTACTGTTGCATTTTTCTTCTAGTTTTTGGTACCTGGATACTCCTGATGTACCGCTATGTAATTCTTCCAGGACTTCTCTGACTCGGTTTGTTGGTAGCACAATCTGTGATTTTGTGCTTTGACCATCAGCCGATTCCCATTGCCTTACCAGTAGTTCATCTTCCAATCTCAATGATGTCATTGAGCCTAGTAACTTTTTATTGTCGGACTTGCTGTTACAATCTCGTGCCACTCCGGTCTTTCACCTTGCTCCATCCATTGAAATAATGGAGCAATCGAATCATCGCGCACTTGTTCTTCCCTTAGCTGCTCTTTTGTCCAGCGATCTTCGACTTGTAGTCTTATTTGTGCACCTACTTCAGAGCACTTATTTTTTCCTTGCCTTGTACAGTGTTTGCATTGGGGTGCACAAGGTCTTCTGGATAATCCGTCGGCATTATTGTGCAGCATTCCTTTTCGATGCTCTGTTCTGAATGTGTATGCCTGAAGTCGAACAATCCATCTGGCCACTTGACCCTCTGATTTCCGAAACTGCATTAGTCACTTGAGTGCTGCATGGTCAGTTCGAAGAAGGAATTCCTGACCATATAGGTACTTGTGGAAGTGTTTGACGCTATCGACAACAGCTAGCAATTCCCTTCCCGTCACGCAGTAGTTCTTCTCGGGCTTAGAAAGCGAACGGCTATTACACGCTCTTTTCCCTCTTGATTCTGCGATAGAACCGCTCCTATTCCCGCATTGCTCGCGCCAGTGTCCAGGATGAAGAGTTCTCCTGCCTGTGGATACGCCAAAATTGGAGAACTATACAGTTTTCCCTTCAGCAATTCGAATGAGTTTTGGTTCTCACTAGACCATTGGAACTTTTGGTTCTTCTCAGTAAGGCGATGGAGACTTCGTGCAACATCTGCGAAGTTAGGCACAAACCGTCGATAGTAGGAGCATAGCAACAGAAAACTTCGCAGCTCATGTAAATTCTTTGGTACCGGCCATTAGTTAACAGCTTCCAACTTCTTGGGATCCGTGCGTACTCCTTGACTGGATACAATGTGGCCCAAATAATTCACTTCATTTTTGAAAAGGCTACATTTCGGCGGACTCAACTTCAATCCTTCAGCTTTAAAGGTTTCCAGAACTTGCCGTTGATTATTCACGTGCTCATTAAATGTACGACCAAAAACAATGATGTCATCCAAATAGACTAGACATGTCTTCCAGCTAAGGCCTCGCAAAACATCTTCCATCAACCGCTCGAACGTAGCAGGAGCGTTGCATAAACCAAACGGTTTCCGCTGTCTTCTCCTTGTCGTTTTCATGAATTGCTACCTGGCAGTATCCGCTTTTCAGATCCAATGTACTGAAGATTCTGGCTCCCGATAATGTGTCCAACGTGTCGTATATACGTGGTAATGGATAACTATCTTTTTTGGTGACATCGTTCAGTTTCCGAAAGCCCACACAAAATCTCGTTGAACCATCTTTCTTTTGGACAAGTACCACAGGTGAACTCCATGGGCTTTTGGACTTCTCTATTACTCCATCCCGTTCCATTTTCTTAATCAGCGTTTCTGCTTCTTGTTGCTTAGCAAGTGGTAATCGTCTTGGCCCCTGTCGAATTGGAGTCGCATTTCCTGTACCGATTCGGACACGTCGACAAATTGCTCTAGCGCTTTTTCTGCTGCTTGTTTCTGTGCTGCTGGAAGATGTTGACACAGCGAACGATTTATCTGCTTCCTTTCCAGATGTAGTGGCGTATTCTTTACTTTTACAGGCTGGCAGTTTGCGATGCAGCTTACTTTCTGAGTCTTGCCAATGACTGTTCCTTCTTTTATTACCTTCGGTGATGGGCTAACGTTCATTATTCTCACTGGTATCTTGGCCTGGAAATTCACTAGAGTTCTTCCGCATAATAGTCCGTTTTTGTTGAAATTGGTTGGCTCCACTATTCCCACTCTACTGTCCCCAAGATCACCGTTCACCTTGCCATATATAATTTTCTCGTACATCAGTGGTAGCTCTACTTTTTCTTCAGTGATTATTCTTAGACCGCCAATCTGGTTGTCGTTTATTTGCTGGGGCACTTCCACATTACGCCATTTTAACTCGTGGTTCTTTAAATCAAGGGACATCTCGTGCTCTGTCATGAAATCCAAGCCCAATATGCATTCATCTGTAATGCTGGGAACAATAAAACGACGAGAAAACAGTATTCCTCCAAACATGACACTACAGGAGCACTCTCCTTGAATTGCTGCAACTTCACCCGTCGCTGTCCTCAAATTATAACGAAATACTTATTCCACTTTTTTTTTCTTTATAATGTACACATGCTAAAGGGGTTTGCACCGTTATAATGCTTAGCACAGCGTGGGCGTTAGGAAATTAGGGAGAGGAAAGGATGAGATGTCTATGCACGCGTGTCTTAAACGACTGCGTATCATACAAAAGCGGAAACACAGAATCAGGCAATTCATTCCACATAACTATCGTGCGGCTAAAGAAGGAATCTCTGAATTGATTAGTACGTCCGAAATATGGCTTAATGGTGGACCAGTGAGCTCAGATTGAGGCACGGGTATTGCGGATGGGTTGGAGAATGGCCGGGATGCATCTGGATATTTCTTTTGAACACCGCTTGTAGAAAAAGCAATAAAACAGTGACAGGCAGGAAACATTCCTACGATGTTCGAGCGATTCGATTGTTTTCGCGATATGTACGTCACCAATAAGTTTTAACGCGCGGTTCTGAACTCTGTCTAGTAGATGTGGTCTTGGGGGCACCTGCCCAGACAATACAGTTGTATTCAAGTTTAGGGCGAATATACGCCTTGTAAATAGTAGCCAGATCTGAAGGAGTGAAGTACATCTTGCACCGTTTTAGGAAACCTAAGCATCTCGCAGCATTTTTGGCGATGGCAAATATGTGGTCATTCCAACGAAGCTTGTTGTTGACGCACATACCGAGGATTGAGAGTTTTTCAGTTTCTTTGATGCAAGATCCATTCATGGATAAAGGTTGGGGGTTTAAATTACGCTTAGACGACAGAAGACAGCATTGGGTTTTAGAAGCGTTAAATTCAACTCTATTATGTAGTCCCCACCTTGTTATGCTGTCAAGGTCAGAGTTTAACGTGCTTAACATACGTTCTTGTTCAAGTTCCACTTGTGACGAAGAGGGGCGTTAAGAAAGCGAGAAGTCATATGAAAAGCTAAGAGTACTGGAATGGATTGGATTAGAGGTGGTGGATAGGAGATCATTGATGAAAATCAGAAAGAGTGTTGGGGATAAAACAGAGCCTTGAGGAACACTGGCGTTTATGCGGTGAACATTGGATTTAAATCCATCCATTACGACCTGGATTGAACGGTCAGAAAGGTAGTTACCTTAATTGACCTTTGGACACCACTTTTGGATTTACAACTGATCTGGAAGCTCGTGTATCCAAGGTAAACGTGCATGGTTTTCCTTCTTACACACCACTAACAACCAAGCTGTTGCTGTCCTTTCCAAGTGTGGCAATGTTCACCGTAATCCTAGGGCTCTCTCCCCTCTTCACCAGTTTACGCCCGGTAAAGCTGGTGTGACTTAGTTTTCCTGGTCTGAAGCTATGATATAATCTGGCTGCTGCACCTTATTCATATGTGATGCGCCTATCTGCCGCAAATTTTCAGTCCTCTTGACACGATTCACTGGCTGTACTGTAGTTTGTACTGGTCTTGGTTCCTTGCAGTCGCGGATAAAATGTCCAGGTTTCTGACATCTAAAGCATTTTGGACGGGAATATGATGTGGAACACCTGTCGTTCTGGAAGCGTTCAGACTTTGATTTTCTAATCTCCTCATCAATGAGGGCTTCTATTTGTGTGATGTCCTCAGTTTCCAACTTGAGCAATCTAACTAAATCAGTGGACATACTGGCTCTAGCTGCTTCGTATTCCAAAGCCGATGCCAACACTTCATTCATCGACTTTCCTCTGGCTGTTCATCCTCAAATGAAATTTCAACTGTTCATCTCGAATAGCATTGATGAACGCATCCACTGCCAAGTCGTCCAAGATACTAGTCGGAACCCCACAATAGGCTTGTCGTGCTAGCTTAGTTATTTCCCGTTCTAATTCTTGAAATCGTTCTCCTCGCTGTTGTTTCTTCGCCTGGAGCTATATTTTTTTATTTTTTTTTTTATATAATTTTCGCAGTCAAAAAGGGGTTCGCGTTAAGGAAGAGGAGAAGAAGAGAGGAGATGTCTATGAGCTTGTGTCTTGAAAGTCTGTGGATCATAGTGATGTGGAAAGACAGAGCTTGGCAGAGCATTCCACATACGTGTTGTACGGCTGAAAAACGAACCCCTGATGGGCTTAAGGGTAAACTGCTGTGCATTTAGAGCGCCACGAGTATTCCGGTTGAATACAAGGAGAGGTGGGATGCAACTGGCTATTTCTCTTGAGCACCGCTGATGGAAACAGCGATAAAACAGTGACAAACAGGAGACGTTCCTGCGGTGTTCAAGCGAATCAATTGATTTCGCAATGTTTTCGTCATCGATAAGTTTTATCGCACGGTTTTGTATTCTATCTAGTTGATGCAAGGTGGTTTGAGGCGCACCAGACCAGATATGACAATTGTACTCAAGTTTAGGGCGAATAAAGGCCTTGTAGATAGTAGCCAGGTCAGAGGAAGTAAAAAATTTCTTGCATCGGGTTAGAAAAGCTAATTTAGTTTAGCTCCTGTGTGTGAGACTTTCAATAAAGCAAGTCCAACTCTTTCAATATTCTTCCGGAACTCATCTCGGCATTTGGAATCATTTGCAATACGTCTGCTGCCTTGCCCCTCAACGCTAGGATCAGAGAATTTAGCTGTTCTTCTGCACCCCATCAATTGTGTTGTACAGCAGCTGCGAACTGGACTTTGAAATTTTCAAAAACTGTGTCGCTATCGAACGCAGGTGGCTTCAAAATTCCTTTCTGGTTACTAGAAGATTCTGGAATAACTCTGGAACTACTTTGTTGAATGTTTTCTCTGACGAATTGGGGACGGCTGTCCAGCCGGGCTCATTTTTGCTCATTTTGCTGCTTCATTTGAAAATTCAAATCTTTTCTTAACTCTTCACTTTGTTCACTTTGCCGCTGCATTTGTTCTCTCTGCTGGTCTAATTTGCTATTCATTTGTTGCATTAAAACTTGCAACATAGCCTCCATGTTTGGCACACCACCCTTTTCTTCCGAAGTGGACGATTTTCGCTCCACTAACTCCGTCTCAATGGAAAACACTTCACCTGCTTGCTGCTTTATTTCCAGCGGTGCTTAGACTTCGCCTTCCAAGCTCTTCTTAAAGCTCCTGTGAACTATAGGATTTAATGTTCACTGCACTTTCCATTTTATTATTTAATGTTTATCGGTTTGCAAAGTTTCAATTAATTTGTTTACTGTCTCAAGGTTTAAAAATCGCCAGTTAATTTATTGTCTCACGATTTGCAAAATCCCACTTCTGACACCAATTGTTACAAAATTCAGGCTTTTGAGTTCGTAAAGGATTTTAACATAAAACACAACACAAGTTAATTAATTTACAAATAACAACTTTAATTCACAACAATAAAATTAACACAAGTTCACAATTTATGCTGGTGAAAACTTTAAATGTACACAAGAACACTTATAATACTTGTACTTCACAATAATTCTCTTAGGTTACAGGTTTATCACTTTACAAGAACGTTTACAACTGCACTGGTTAAATTCCAAACAACGAATCATCTTACTTCCCTTATTGACAACTAACGATACTTATATGTAATGAGTCATCTTCTAAAAATAGACTACATGTTCAATCATGTTCTTTTACAAAAATCGGGCAAACCGAAAAAACCGGGTTAAATACTTGTTTGACCTGTACACAATGATTCAAACTTGCAGGCGGTTACATTTCAAATTTCAAATAATCTTATAGACTTAGAGCCTAAAAGTATGCAACACGAAAGTGCTTCATTTTAGTATGCAGTATTTACATTGGGATTTATCTTAGGACTCTAATTCTGTTATATACGCTACTAACTACTTTTCGTAACAATATGTTGCAAAATTTCAAAGAAAACAGTTGGTTGGAAAGCGAAATCATTTGATGAAAAATGGTTCCTTTTCATGTTGGCGGATACCAGTATCTCAGTGTCGATGACGGAAAAGCTGTCTCAGAAGAGCCTGTGGTGCAGCAATGCCGTGGAAAGTATTAATCGGCCAATGCAAATCTACGTACTGGTGGAATGAAGAAATAGCGAAACTGCGTCGGAAGTGCCTACGGGCCAGACGGCGATATCAAAGAGAAAGGCGTAGAAACATTGATTTGCGCCAGGAGTATTGTAATGTCCGATCACAACTTAGGACGGCTATAAAGCCAAGCAAACGCAGATGCCTCGGGGAACTGTGTCAACAAGTTCATAAAGACAGTTGCGGTAGACCATACAGAACGGTAATGGCGTAAGTTAAGAGTAACTCCTTAACATCACATTCGTGCCCTATAATGCTGAATAGAATTGTAAACGAATTGTTTTCCCAGAAACTTGAACCCGTCTTTAATGTAGAGACTGGTGTTCCCGATAAATAAATTGCTACCGTGATGGCCGAGGAAGTTCTCCAGGCAGCTAGGAAGGTAGGCAATAACAAGACCCCCAAGACCAGATAATATATCTAACGTGGCATTAAAATCCGCAATTAGGAACTATCCAAATGTGTTTGCAAACCTGCTTGGTTCGTGCATGAAAGAAGGGGTTGTCCTCATACCGTCATATATATATGCTCGACACAACGGGCAAAATCTTACAAAGAATTATCGGGGTAATGCTACAGAAAACCCGTAGTACTATCAGGAGATCTTGCAAAACATCAACATCATCCGCAAAGCACACTTAACAAATGCAAATGGAGTTGCATATTCAATGAACTACGTCGGAGAGAGGTCCTG
Organism: Nephrocerus scutellatus; assembly: GCA_947095585.1. NCBI lineage: Eukaryota > Metazoa > Arthropoda > Insecta > Diptera > Pipunculidae > Nephrocerus > Nephrocerus scutellatus. The sequence goes on along the minus strand of OX352764.1, from coordinate 66,446,358 downwards.
TCGCACATTTTGAGGTTGTTGGCCGATTACTTTAGTAACAGAATTCTGCTATACAACACGGTATATTTAGGCTCCAAATATCTGAAGAGGCAGAGATTGTCGGTTTTGAAGATAACATTGCAGTCGTCGTTGTGGCAAAACACAAGGAGGAAGTCCGAAATAAGTGCCAGGAGTCACGTGTGGCGCGTGTGATGGGTTGACACTTTTTTTTCGACTTTTTTGAGGTCCTTTTTAACCACTTTCCACACGACCTAGAGAACTGAAATTTTGTGAGTGTCTAAGTCCAAAATAGCATCCTGGGGTACATTCCGCGTATGACGAATGTCGCGTGTCGCGTTTAGTGTGTGAAGCGTTGACATTTTTTTCGACTACTTTGAGGTTCTTTTTGACCACCTTCCACGACACGACCTAGAGAGTTGAAATTTTGTAAGTGCTTAGTGCAAAAGAGCATTTTTATTATTGGTATTGGTATATTGGTGAAATCTTAAAGGAGCCTCCAAAACAAGAATTATCCAAGCTTCTTTATATTATACAGGTAATGAAAAGTCGCCGAAGTCATAATGGTTCCAAAACCGGGAAAATGTCCGAACGGCAAAAAATCATATTTACCTTTCTCGCTACTGCCAATAATATCTAAGGTCTTTGAAAAACTATTTTTTACCGTTAAGAACCTAATATTGATGATCCCGCATCACCAATTTGATTTTAGGGTCAAAAATCTTGGAATCCTTTCTTGGAAATAGTCTCTTTTGTGTTAGATACGGGACTGAGCATTCGGAGTTCTAAGAAATTCACGCCGGTGTACCGCAAGGTAGTAGTCTCGGTCCAATCCTTTTCTTGCATTACACAGGAGATATACCTCAAGACGAAGAAACAGTCGTAGCCACGTTCGCAGATGATACGGGTATTCTCGCAACGTGTAAGACTATCGAATCATCAACGGGAAACTCCAACGAGATTGGGACAAAAAACGAAATATGTGAGTGGACAAAGACCTGGCGAATCGTTCTTAACAAGACCAAGTCAAAACATGTCAATTTTACGTACAGAAAGATGAATAAGTTAACCGTCTTTATCAACTCGGTGCAAATTCCATATGCAAACGAGCCAAAATACCTAGGAATAACTCTAGAAGCAGAACTTAAGTGAAGTACACACGTTAAAATGAAGCGTGACGAGCTCGAAATCAGGCTGAGAGAGATGTCTTGGCTTATCGGAAGATTTTCGAAACTAAGCGTATATATAATAATAATATTCGGCGCGACAGACCATTACGGTCCAAGGCCTAACTTCTCGCGACCATTTGTGCTGCGCATTTTAATTTTTGGACACAAATGGAAATGGACCTACAATTTAAGGACGGATCCGAACGGCGAATTGAGAAGCATTCCGTGACAAGGTATTACTCTCGGAACGTTTGTCACCCATTTGCGAGAGGTAGGACACCGTGAAAAATACTTTATGGTGTTGCTGGGATTCGAACCTGAACCTCCTGCTCAGCAGCCATGTGCACAAACTTGCTCGAAAACTTCATGCTCGTCTTCACGTGCATTGCAACCATTAAATAGTCCGAACTTTAGACGAGACAAGACCGTTTGATCAGTAAGTGAAAACATCATGTAATGAAGGATTCTAGTAGGTGTCTGCGCTGGAAGGCTGCCTACCTAACACGATGAACCACAGAAGCGTAAAATCGGACCTTTAAATTTTATACACATGTGTATCTCTGATGGACAACACTTTTTGTAAAAATTTGGTAGAGGTCGTGACCCGGGGGTCGTATAATATAGTACAAAACACAAGTTAAGAATGCAATCACACAACTGAGTGTAGAACCCATTCATTTTTGTATAAAAAATTTTGTTCTACTTCATTCCTCTTGATATCTCTATACTCTTCGGCGTAACTCAGGTATTTAATAATTCCGATACCTCGGGATTAAATCTGCCTGGTTATAACTCGGTGGCATTATATTTCCCTCCACGTGGACACGCAATTTATATCCGTAGTGACGTTGCGTTCCAACTTTTGCCTCAATTCAGCCAATGTTCCAATCCGGAATTTAATTTCATTTGGCTCAAATTTCAGGTACATGAGCGCTACATACACTACTGTTTTCTTTACACGAATACCTGACATCACAAATTATTCCGCACAAAACCTCCAGACCGTCGTTAGTATCAGCTAATTTCTCGTTAATAGACCACGTAGTTAGAGAAAAATCTCAACAAAAAAAACAGTATGGCAATACGAGAAAGCCAATTGGGACGGCCTTAACAACTTCTTTGGAAGAATTAACTGGTCGCTATTGTTTCGCGATAGCAACGTGGATGCTGCCGCTGATGCAATCACAAACATCATCCTTATTGGTATGAAAGACTTTATCCCCTTCAGGAATAAGTCTGCCAAACCAAAGGAGGATGGATGGTATGACTCGAGCTGGGGCTTCTAGCATTAGAGAGGTATGCTTTCGGTTTTACAAAGCAAACTCCACCGAGGAAAACCGAACAAACTTTAAACGAGCCAGAAATGATTGCAATGCCGATCTTCGACGATTCAAATTCGCCTACGACCAAAAATTGAGGCAAAAAATACTACAAATTCCCAAAAGTAGTAATTCGTAGTCATTCGTAAAAAAAAATAAAAATACAGCCTCGTCGTCGATTCAAACGTGACAACTTGAATGTCATTCAAGCTCTTTCGACAAGGCCAATCTGTTTTCTGCATTTTTACAGCTAGCTCCGAGCTTCCAGATTGTGCATTGCTACCGCTTCCACCTTAGAGTATTAAACACTCTATGGGACAGATCTTCATTCATACTCGTGCCGTCGCTAGAGTTTTAAACGTTCACAACACTCACAAATCCGCTGGACCAGATGGTATTTCTCCAATAGTTCTGAATAGGTGTTCTTCCAATCTGGCATTACCATTGCTTTTCCGTCTATCCTATTCTTCTGGACTCTTTCCGAGTATTTGTCTAGCCAATACCCAAAAAAGGGCCGTCGTCTCCTTTTTCGTAACGACCTATAGCACTTACATCCATTCTTTCCAAGGTGATGGAAACGCTGATAAATTTTCAGCTCATGAAATATCTCGAAACCATCGCAATTCTTAGTGACCAGCAGTTCGGATTTCGTGGGCAACGTTCTACTGGAGATTTGATTGAAGTGGAACCGGGCTTTGCATCAATTTGGTGAAAGCAAAGCTGTTGCACTCGATATTTCTAAAGGCATTTGACAAGGTTTGGCATCAAGCTCTTTTGTCCAAAATGCGTGTTTATGGAGTCAATGATAAACTGCTTAATTGGATTAGATGCTATCTTTTGGACCGCTAAATTTAAGTTGTATTGGATGGTATCAAGTCTAAAGTGCATGACTTAAATGCTGGCTTTACCCTGGGCTCTGTTTTATCCCCGACACTCATTCTCATAATCCACTCTTTCGCTGACGACAGCACTCTACGCTTCTTTAAGGTACGTTCCTCCACTTCCCATGTCAAACTCAAACAACAACGTATGTTAAGCACGTTAAATTCTGACCTAGACAGCATTATAAAATGGGGAGAAAATAATCGACTAGAATTTAACGCTTCCAAAATCCAGTGCTGTCTCCTGACGTCTTAGCGAATCCTAAATCCCATGCCATTATCTATGGATGGCGCCGCTTGCGTCGAGGAAACTGAAAATCTCACAATTCTCGGCGGTGTGTACCTTAACGATAAGCTTCGTTGGAATGACCACATATTTACCCTCACCAAAAATTCTGCGAAATGAAATGGGTTTTCTATCCCGGTGCAAGAAATATTTCACTCCCTCTGATTTGGCTGCTACCTATAAGGCTTTTATTCGCCCTTAACTTGAGTACAATTGCCATATCTGGCTTGGTGCACCTAAGACTACCTTGCATCAGCTAGATACAATACAAAACCGTGCGATAAAATGAATAAAAAAAAGTACTTGTTAAGGAAACTTAGTTGTAGTCATAACAAAGAAGAAAAAATGTGAGGATTGTATCTCCTACTACTAAAACCACGCGCGGCCAGTTCTCATTGTGCCTCTCTGGGGTGAGTGTTAGCACGTAGGCATATATCGGCTGACATTGTCAGGATTCCTACACCTGTAGGCGCAACCGAAAAAAAATTTGTAACAGATTTATATTATAACTAGCTCTTAACCCAGGCGTTACCCGTAACCCGCCGACTCCCACCACCATGTTACCGTATAGACGTTAGGCGTTGTGGGGTTGCCCCTCACACCCGACTGACCCAGCCAAATCGCTCAACCACTGAAACTGCCGCACAAAATTGAGCACCTGACCCAAAATTGTTGCCTTTAACCTCCGGGCCCTATATATATACATACATATATATATATCGTGAGTTCATACATAAATCCCATGGAAAACGGTTTTTTTTTTCAATTTTGCAAGTTTTTCGCGAATTTTCTGATTTTTCAGGTTGCTATAAACATTCCCGTACTATTACGAACATTTCTATAAAAAAAAATTAACCAAATCGGTCCAGCCGTTTAGCCGTGAAGAGGTAACAGGCAGACAGACAGACAGACAGAGTTACTTTCACATTTATGATATTAGTATGGAATACATGTAATAAAGAAATGATAAACAGAATGCAAAGTCCAGACGGATACAATATCCACAGGGTCGACAAATGCAGTGGACGCTCTGGGACGGCGGTCCTTATCAAGGACACTATGGCAGGCGAGAAGGTGCAAATCAGTGGGTTGCGTAGCATGGAAGCAACAGCTGTCAGCATCAAAGTCAACGAGGTTGAGACCTTGCTGGTGTGTACAATCACTATAACGCAACGAGGGAAGACATCCAACAGGATCTGCAAACTGTCTGCGGCATCTCCTCTAGGCACACATACTGTGTGGTTAGAGGGGATTTTAACGCTAGGCACAGCTAGGCACAGCAAGATGAAGTGTGCAATATTCAAGGAAAGGCTATTGCAGATTGGCTGGATTCAAATCCTCATCAGACGTACCCTCGGACACCGTCAACTCGGGATTTCTTTCTGGCAACTACAAATTTTATTAATATCCTTCCAGAATTAAGAAATTATTTCTGTTTGGCGCACGATAGCGACTCGGATCATATGGCCATAGAGTTTCGAGTGAGGTTGAATCAGCGAATTCTGAAAGACACACCAACATCTGAACTACACATCAACTTCAGGAAAGTAAACTGGAACCGGTTTAGATCTGAAGTTGAAGCTGATTTAACAATGCCACAGGACTGCAGAAATTTGGAGAATAACGAAATTGATTATGCTATCGGAAATTTCGAGATTGCGGTAAACACAGCCATCGATCGGCAGAAAACAATACGCACCATCAGGGATCGCTTCCAACACCTGCCTGGGCATATACAGGCAATATATGCTCACAAGCAAAGGCTCAGGAAGCGCCTGCAGAGGATTTTTAACAGGGCTCTTAATACAGTCAACGACGAATACCAGTCTGTACTTTCGCAACTGCGTTATACAGTGAACATGTTTCGTCAAGCACTGCGGAGGTACCAGGAAGATGACCTGAACAAACGACTCCAGAACATCAAACCAGGTCCTGATGCTTTTAAGAAGCTGAACTCTCTGGTCGGAAAGCGTATTTCCATTTCAGAGAGTATCACGTTTGAAGATCAATTAGCATCCAGTCCTGTTGAAAAAGCCGAAGCCTTTGCCTGCCATTTTGAAAGGAGCTTTACGGTCCGACCACCAACGCATCTTCCAGATTTTTTGGAAGAGGTGGAAAGTCTTGTGGAAGACGCCACTTCTGCAAGTAATCCTGTAGTGCGGTTTAGTGAAGAAAACCCCGCTAGAGCGCCCGTGGACGTTGAAATGTTTACCAAAACAGCTATTGTCAGTGATTTAATAATGAGTGGAAACTCAAAAAAATCATCGGGCATTGACGAGATTTCTAACTTTTTGCTTAAAAAGTTACTGGGTATGGCAATCTTGATGTTAACCATCATTTTCAACAATTGCCTTAACAATGGTTACTTTCCAGACAACTGGAAGGTGGCCAAAGTAGTACCAGTACCCAAGAAAACTGACCGCTCAAGCGTAACTTGTTACCGTCCAATATCTTTACTGTGTTGTATCAATAAAGTATTGGAGTCTTTGATCCGTAAAAAGATCAATGCGTATTGCTCGGAAAGAAATCTAATTCCTTCCTTTCAGTTTGGCTTTCGAGAAAAGCACTCTACGCTGCACCCTATGATGAAGCTTCACAGTGACGTCACTCGAGGACTGAATGTCAAAAGTAGTACAGTAGCCTGTTTGTTAGACATCGAAAAAGCTTTCGATAGCATCTGGACAAACGGGCTTCTGTACAAACTTGTTAGATTTGGTTTCCCCAATTATATTGTGAAAATAATTAAAAAATTTCTTTTTAACAGGGTCTTTTTTGTACAGGTGTATGGCAGCCTATCGACAAGGAAAAGGATTAAAGCCGGAGTTCCCCAAGGCTCCAGACTTGGACCAGTCCTATTTAGCATCTTCACGGTGGATCAACCCACCAATACAGCCGGAACAACGACCATGCTTTTCGCAGATGACTCCATCACGTATGCCGTTTCCCGCTCTCCTGAGATAGCTGCCCGAAGAATTGAGGAACACCTCCGAAATTTTTGGGAGTACTACCTCAAGTGGGGACTGAAGATCAACGCCAACAAAACGGAACTCATCTGCTTCCGAGTACCAGCAACCGAAACAAGGATAAGAAAAATCGCAAGCCGGTGCAGTGCCTTAAAAATTAACCTTCCGGATAACACGACAATAAACACCAAGTCAGAGACTAAGTACCTGGGAATCAACTTTACTGAGAGGCTCAAGTTTAACTCGTACATCGATAAAACATTGAAAAAAGCGAACTACGCTCTACATTTGGTGCACCCGCTACTAAGAAGACGAAACGGACTGTCCAACAACACCAGGCTGCTTATCTACAAGCAGCTCATCAGGCCAGTGATAACCTATGGCTATCCCATATGGTTCACCGTCTCACCAACAACGATGAAGAAGATCTCCCTATTTGAAAGGAAGGTACTTAGGATTCAGAGGATTCACAGATGCTAGATACAACGACATCCTTAATAATCAAGACGCCTCCTTCTACGAGAAGGCCAACAATCAACATTACCCCCTTTTATATTTTTTTCCATTTTTATTTTATTTTAAAATTTATCGTTTAAAATTAAATTACTTTAAATATAAACATGTAGTAGATTAAGTAGTAAATAATTTTGTTTAATACAAATACAAAAAAAGACAATGTAAATACGTTGGGCCCCTATTGTTGAGCCGACACCTATTAATAATAGTTATAAGTTTAGTTTTAAGTCAAAATTGTATATTACTTAAATGTTAAATATATCTTTATCTAAAACAGAATGCAAAAAGTTCAGAATAAGGCCATGAGAATCGTATTAAAATCAAATGGATATATACCTAGATTATATATGTTGGAATTATTACAGTGGTTAAGCGTCAAACAAAGAATTATAATGAATGTATTTATACTGATGATTAAAAAAAATTTGATGCATAATTATTACCTTTCTGAAAAGTTATTGTATATAAATCAGATCCACAATTATGCACTAAGAAGTAGTGCAAATAGAGCAAGTTTTGTAAGAAATTAATAAAACCAAAAATATGTTAATGCATAGTGGACTTTTATCGTATAATGAATTACCAAATCAATTAAAAATTTAAAAGCAAAAAGTTTAAAAAAGGTATTAAACAATTTATATTTTTTATTTTTTAATTTTCTCTTCTTAGTTTTATTTTCATAAAAAATAGAGGTGTGGCCACAATTCGACTTTATTTTACGGACGGGGCCGGAATATTCAGTAAATGTATAGAAAAAATTTTTTTTTAAATTTTTCTTTTTCTTTTTATTTTTTTTTTTAATTTCTTTTGCACATAACAGATTTCTCATAAGTCCTATACTTTTTGAGATATTTTCAAAAACTCGAAAACTGTCCAAGTAAACTGACACTTCCGGTAGGCCGAATTCATCCAAAATAAACAGGGACCTTCCAATTTATGTAAAAGCTTAAATATGAATTTTCATACCCATCGATTCAGCCGTCTTGGCTGTAGAGTGGACACAGGCAGACAGGCAAACAGAGAATTTTTTTGCTCTTTCTGACTCAGGAGATACGGAAATGGGTAAATCTGCAAACATCCCGAGTTCATGACTATAGTAAATTAAAGTAAAATAAGTATTATTTGTATAAAAGAAATTGTAAAAATAGTTATTTTAACTAACTACAATTTATTACTTACTTACTTGCTTTACTCACTTACTTAGTGCTTTTGAATAAATAAATAGAACTTGAAATATGATACTTAATAATTTGTTTTTATATTTATTTAAAAACGTAGGTAAACGTAAAATCGGGTTAATTTTGAAAAAAATTATGTGGGAGCTCCACGGCCTTGAGACCCGATCGCTCCCAAATTTTTACAGAAAGTGTTGTCATCGGAGGAAAACATGTGTGCAAAGTTTGAATAAAATGGAAAAATTCTGAGAAAAATTATATGGTAATATGGGGCGCCCGATCACAAATTTTAGTAGAAAGTGTTGTCATAGAAGACACACATAAAATCGGGCTATAGGAAGTGGATTAAAAATTTATAACAAGAACAAGAGCCACAGCAAATACACACACAAACACAACCGGACGTGAAGTTAATATAGGTAATTTAAAAAGTACTGTAATGCTACTTTATATAGTACCACCATTGTATTTTTTAAAAAACTGAAGTGGATTGGAGGAAATCTGAATGTATAGATAATGCAAATATATATGAACGTACTAATACAAGCCTCGGATACATATCGAATTTATAAACAATGATCTTTGGACCACGGAAAAGGACTCGTTTTGAAACTTGGAACAACAACGCTTGCACAATTAACAAAAGAATTTCGTAAATACCATCTACAGATTCTTGGTCTAAGTAAGGTGAGATGGCCTGGAGTAGGGGAAAAACGAACATCTACCGGAGATTTTCGAATTGCCTGCAGGACAATACCATACGAATGGAGTGGGATTTCTACTCTCTAAAGCCGTGAGAAGATCGTTGCAAGACTAGCAAGCAACAAAGCCACCTGGACCTCTCCTGATCATATGTACAACAAGCAGATTGATCACATTGCAATAACGTTATAACGTGCTGGGCGTTAGAACCCGAAGAGCAGCCAAAGTCTACAGCGACCACCACCTTGTGGTTGGCAGTGTGCGATTGAAGCTCGCGGTCCGCTTAACCACACGAAGTCAAACAACGAGAAAGCCAGCTGTAGCAGCACTGAAAGACCCAGATGTGAAACTGTAATATGTATCCCACATACAGCAGTCACACTCTGAGATACAGCCTCAAACCCTAGAGTCTAAATGGGAGAAAACCGTAAATGCGTATACGGAAGCAGCCTCACCCATTATCCCGAAAAAACTAGAAAAAAATCGCTATCAAATAGCATATAGAACACCACTCGTGAACGCCAAACGCCAAAGCTGAGTTAAACGCGTCCTCGGGTGCCAAGCGAAGCGCATTAGCGCAGAAGTATAGGGATCTGGACCGGCAAGTTAGCCATTTAGCTAGGAACGAGAGACGAGCATGGCTAAGCGACATCGCAACACAAGCATAGCAAGCCGCTTATAGTGGACAATAGAGTACAGTCTACAAACTCGCTCGTAAGCTCGCCAACAAGAAACACCACATCAACTGCCCTGTTAAGGCTATAGACGGCTCTTTGATCCTTATGGAGGAACAACAATTAACCCGCTGGACAGAACATTTTAAGAATGTTTTGAATTGTACTTAGCCAAGCACGTCCATCAACATACATATGCACCCTAATAGGCTACTTAACATCAGCGTCGCTACTCCTTCGTTCGTTCACTGCAATCAGGTAAAGCAGCAGGCAATGACAACATCTACGCAGAACTCCTTCAAATCGACGTCGAGTTAATTACGCGAACATTATATGCGATATATCAAAGTATCTGGGAATATGAAACCATTCCATCGTCGTTAAAAGAAGGCGTAATAGTCAAACTCTCCAAGAAAGGTGATTTGAGCAATTACGAAAACTGGAGAGGAATTACCTTGCTAAACACCATAAACAAAGTGATCTGCTCTATAAAAGTTAGGCGCTTACAGAATGCGTTAGAGCCAATTTTGAGAAATGAACAAGCAGGATTTCGCCAAAACCGTTCTTGTACTGATCAAATTAACACCCTGCGTATAATCATTGAACAGTCAGTTGAGTATCGCTCTCCTCTGTGTATGGTTTTTGTAGATTTTAAACGCGCTTTTGATAGCGTGATGTGGCAGATTTTGTCTAGCTATGGTGTTCCATAAAAACTCATCAACATCATCAAGGAACTGTACCGCGACTCAACATGCCGCGTCATTCATAACGGTCATCTTGGCTCACCTTTTAACATCTACTCGGGAGTCAAGCAAGGTTACACCCTCTCACCATTGCTTCTCACAATTGTCATCGACTGGGTGATGGAAATAGTAACCCGTACTCCATCGGGTTTGCCATGGAATGTTTTTCACCGCCTAGAAGACCTGGACTATCACAATCGCTAGGTGACATGGAGCCAAAATTAACAAAGTAGGTTTAAAAATTAACGTGTCAAAAACAAAACTACATCGCTTTAACGCTAGTGGAACATGTGAACTCTCGATTGACGGACACCAGACAGGAGGAAGTCGATAAGTTTTGTTACTTGGGCAGCTGGATGTCAAAATATGGTGGTGCTGACTCGGATGTGTGCTCTCGTGTAAACAAGGCGCGACACTCCTATAGTATGCTAAATATTATCTTTGAGAAAGCCAGCGGACGATATAACGACACTAGCGCTCGACTGGAATCCACAAGGAAGCCGCCGAGTTGGTCGTCCTAGCAAGACAATAGAAGAGGAAGCAAGATCCCAGGGGACAGAGTGGCTTCTCTTGAAACCTCAGGCGATAATTCGAGTTTGTTTGCGGGCGTTTGTGGAAGCCTTATGCTCCCCCGCGGAGTAAAGGAAAGAAAGAAAGAATTATGAATGCACTTTACACTTTCCTACACCGGTCAACCAGTTTGATTCAAAATTTTCGCAGGATTTTTACCCTAATAAGTAGATTTTTGTCATACAGTCATTGGCAAAATTATTTGCACAATGTAATACTTACACCATATCAATTCAATAAAGTTATATAACTTTTTAAAAATGCAATATATCACTGATGTTGTTGTTTATTATTAATCTTTTATATTATGTATATATTATTTATATTATATCTTAAAACGGTATATTAAAACCAAAATCAAGTTTCAAGCAGTAATTGTTAAAACGATGAAAAGTGAAGTGGCACAATTATTTGCACCAGTGCAATTAACCGTACTAAAGCCCTTCTAAATGCTGAAAATGGGAAATATTTTTACATTGAACGCAAGTTTTTCTTTGGCATAGAATTAGCAATAACTTCTGCGAGTGCCCTTGGCATTGAATCAATCAAACCTGGAATTTGCTGCAGGTCCTCCAATGTTTTGTGGAATTTAAGATTTAAGACAAACATTTCCTATGACATTTAAGTCAGGGTTTTGCAGAGGCAATTTAAAAAATTCTTGTCCTACTTCCGATAAAAACTTTTTGATCATTCAAGACGTGTGTATGGGTGCATTATCATGTTGAAGGATGAAATCGCTCCCGATAAATATTGATCCTGTCACCGGTGCAACATCATTTAGAGTGTCTAAATTATGTGACTGTGTGATATGATCGGAGAACCGGACAAGGGTTCCACAACACAATATGATATGCATCCCCATATCATAATTTTACCACCTTTGGAATGCTTTTGAGTTGCCTAACATGTTTTTGGGCTCTTCTTTTTAAATCGGAATAACTAAATTCTCGACCCTGCCATCCAAAAAAACAAGCAGTCTCGTCAGTCCAAAGCACACTACACCAAAAAGCCGCAGGTTTGGTAATCCCTAGGAAATTGTAGCCGAAGCTGCATATTTTTTAGTGTTATATGAGGACTTTATTTGTATGACGTAGGGTCGAATTTTTTTTCCTTTAACCTTCTTCGTAACGTTCTTTTACTAATATTCTCCTCAGGATCGTTGCTTATATCCTTGAACACATTTTGAACTTTTTCACATGAGTAAGATTTAAAAAAAATGAATAATTCGGCTGTCCCTTTTTTCTGCCTTTACCTGTTCGGTTTTTTACACTTCCATGGGTTTTGTTTTTGGATTTGATAATAAATTGTTCTTCGAGTGCAGTGATATTTTGCCGAAAGTGCTGCTGCCGAGCACCCGCTTCAAATTCTGCAACAATAGCCCTTTGTTCCCTAGTTCTAGCCTTTTGAAACAAGTTGCACAAAGGAAAGATGAGGCTAAACAACTAACAATGACTACAAGCATTACTCTGCATTGAGAAGTTGAAGAGTTATAAACAAGAACATCAGTATATATAGAATTTTTGAAAAGTTCTACAGCTTTATTGAAGTGATATGGTGTAAGTATTACATTGTGCAAATAACTTTGCCAATAACTGTATTTTAAAATGTGTTTGATTTTTATTCCAAACCTAATTTTTATTCAAAGATAACACAAACTGCCATTTATTGAAATGGTTCGTCGGACTTGGGGTCCATATTTTTTTTAATCCTGTATGTTTTTATGAATTGTCTAGAATAGGAGTGAGAAATGCTCTAACAGAACTTCTAAAACTGAGTGGATCAGCGCATTTTTCTTTTACTTGATGTCTTAATTAGTTCAACAAATCTTTTTGGCATTACGTGTATTACTTAACTGTGTTGTGGGGTACGAAGGAGATATAATTGAAAGTGACAAACTAATTAGTTTCTTAATTATTAAATTAGAGTACATACCTTAAATATCTCAGATTGGTCTGAAGCTGCCGAGTATTAAAAGAGACTTACCAGTAGGTGAAAAAAGGAAAATTGTCATCTAAAAAATAACTGTTGAACTTGATCCTATAGAATTGATGTTTTAAGCGTTGATTTAAAATATTGGGATTTGTCGTCATCGTTCGGGGAAGGTATATAACTTTTATATATCTTCTATTTTGTAAGAAAATTACCGTTGTTGTCTCTCCAAGTAAATACATACTTCAAATTACCAAAGTCCTACACAAGCGCATAGTTATGTTTTATTTACGTATTCATATAATACCTACGTAACATTTACACTCAACCGTATTAATCCTATATACCTATGTAAGCATAATAATAACTTAAAAGTTATTGCCATGACGAGAAGGAGGCCATCAATCAAAAAGTCTCGGTTGTGGCAAAGCAGGGTACACTCCTCCTACTGTGTTCATCTGGGAGTATATCCGCTGGCTACGTGTTGTTTGAATGGCTACGCAACCAGTTCAACATCAGCAGCAATATCAGATACGGACGATAGCCACTGGAGAAAACGTGTAACAAACAAAAAACCCAAAAGACAAGGGAAACATCGTACCGTACCGCGTGGAAGAGAGCTATAATTGAGAAAGAGATGGAATCTATCAGATAAGCTAATAATAGGTAAAGGCGTACATCAGAAGTAATATAGAATCACACCATCATAAATTAACAGCAATAAAGTTTTCCGATTGAAGATAAATAAGTAAATATATATATCTATGTATATTATATTTACCTATTTGTGTATATAAATTGTTTTATAGATAGAAGTAATATATTGGCAAAAGTTGGTAGCAATGTAGTGTTAAGGAAAAATTCTTCAGAAGTTAAGGATCTCAAAGCAAACATTTCGGATCGTCAAAAATATGCTTGAACGACAAAAATAAATTTAAGAAGCCTTACATTTTAGACCTAGAGCTCTTGACTGGACTATAGACGTCTCTTTACCTCGGTCTCGGATTCAAAATTCCTTGAGTCTTTTTTCATTCTCTTAATATCTCTAAACGTAGGTTTTGTGCAATTGCTCAGGAGCCGCCGACGGCTCTATATATATATATATATATATACAAAGCAAAAAAAACACGAGAATTAGAACAACAAATTCGTATGTAAATTCATTTTAATTCTTTAAATAAACGAATTCTCTCTATGAAGGAGAACTAGTGCCCGGCAAAAGGCATGCGAATTATCAATTTCCTCACAGACTTCATCAACACACATACCTACAACACACCACGGCATCACTGCACCTTTTATGACCGACCATCTCCCTGTACGTCATTCGTCATCACTACTCAGAAGGATGGAACTAAAATCAAGAAGATTCTTGAGATTCATGGCAACATATCCACTGCGTACGATGTGTCCATCAGTGCTACGCCAGTTTCCATACACTGCGGTGTTGCGGTGCGCGAACTGAGAACATGGATGTTAGCCTCTGTCGATGTTTGCGCTTGGCAGAGAGATTTTCACCCGCAGGGCTGATATTGCGAATTCATAATCGTTCGAACTGCGTTTGCATGTATCATCTGTTTGTTCGTTGCACCAAGATACCGGTTCGTCCATGTCCACATTCAATGGCCATCGGGTTAACTGCACGGACCAACTGACAGACAGCTTCTGATTTATTTGCTTCAAACCCACTTTTTCTGTTGTTGCATTCTTGACGTTTTTACTGTGCAACTGCTAACGTTAACGCGAATAGTCCAAAGCGAAAACCCGTAATTATGCGATTTGTTATTTGAGATTTGAGCAGATTGTGAATCATTACGCGATACCAACACCATCACACCAGGTCAAAACTGCAACGAGCAAGCGAGGAGGACGTAAGCATGAGTGTATGATTTAAAATCCGATTCCAATTCCAACTCTGATTCGCATTTCATTTCGATTTATGTCTGCCATTTGATCGGAGCGAACGACGCTTGCGCTTAAGCGTCGCATCATGCCGACATATTGGTTGCGCTTGAGGAACCTATGAGGATTCCTTCAAAGAAGTTTGATTCATTTACTATGCAACATTTTCAGGGAGGACCTGAGCTCGTGGAGATTATTATTAATAATATTACGAGTATATCATTTGATTGGAATTTTCATTAGGATATATTCTTCGTCCGAATTGCCTGCCATTGCTGTATGCCAATGAATAAAATGGTTTCCCACTTTAGAATGAATGCGCGATATCAGTATATTCCTATTTGATGCTGGTAATTCGAATCGATAAGTTTTATTTTGAGAGAAGTCTATCCACCGATAATACTACTTACACGGACCAATAAATCAATAGAACAGCTGATTAGTAATACATAACTTGATACTTCAAAAGTGATTACGTCATAGGGAGATAATTGTATAAGATAATAACATGTACTAAATTTAATTAACTGTAACATGGACTCTGTTAAATCTTAAATGCATACGATCTTATGTATGACTCTTTGTTATTATAACTCAATTTGTACTGCATACGAGTATACACCTGCGGAAGAAATTATTTTCCGATGATTTTCAACGAATAAAGTGTGTTCGGTTTATTTGACGTTTCCAGCAATCATAAGAGATAAAATAATTGTGATTTGCGGATATATCAATTATAATTGAACTTTGGATTTGAAAGGTTTTACTTACTTACATATTATTTTCAGATACTTTTCCAACAATTACATTTTTCTTCTTCAAGAAATAAAGAAATATATAGTCTAGCTTATCGCGACTATTCGTGTTATGCGGGTTATATTTTTGCAAATGGAAGGGACCTTAAGTTTAATGACGTGTCTAAAAGGCGAATTGAGAAGCTTTCGTGACAAATTGTTACTCCGTCATTCATCAGAAATTCACGAGCGGTGAGACCGTGAAAATGATTTTTGGTGTTTCTGGAATTCAAAACACGAACCTCCTGCTCAGAAGTCAAACGCAATATCGACTAGAGCCACAGCGCTTACTACGATTATGATGAATCAGTTAGGATAAATATTATAAAAGAAAAGTATCAGCACTTGCGAAAGTTCTCCAAAATAAATTTAAATTTTCAACAACACCGATAATGCAGCTGGAGCCTTGTTTTTGCAAAAACAGTCCCATGCTTATGATTTTTTCATAACAATAACAAATACTAAAGAAAATAAGCAATAACTTTTTTTATCCTTTCTTTGTTTCAAGACTTATACCCTATCACACTATTTTACTATTTTCTATATACTGTTTTCGTGTGAAAAAAAATCACTCGAAATTTTTTTTGAAATTACTTCTTCACATCAAGCTTTAACGCTACGAATGTCTATGTACGCGAATAAAAACCCTTTTTTAAATTCTCTATATTAACTTCACTTGCCCGTGGGTAGGTCGTCGGTCGTCTGTCGTGGAATCTTGCGATCAATTTTTAACCCACTTCCCAAAGCCCGATTTTATTGAAATTTTGCACACATATGTATTTCCGGAGTCAACACTTTCTAAAAAATTTGAAGACTCTCAGGGCCCGGGGGTCGGGGGACTCCCATACAAATATTTTACAAAATTTTACTCGATTTTCTTCAAATTTTATACACATTTGTATCTCTGATAGACAACACTTTTTGTAAAAATTTCGGAGACCGTGGGCCCCGGGTTCGTGGGACCCCATAAATTTTTTTAAAAAAATAACCCGATTTTCTTCAAATTTTATACACATGTGTGTCTCTGATAGACAATACTTTTGGTAAAAATTTTGGAGACCCCGGCCCCCGGTTCGTGGGACCCCATAAATTTAAAAAAAAAAAAAAATTATCCGATTTTCTTCAAATTTTATATACGCATGTAGCTCTGATAGACAAGACTTTTTGTAAAAATTTTGGAGACGCCGGGCCACGGGTTCGTGGGGCCCCATAAAATTTTTTTTAAAAGATAACTCGATTTTCTTCAAACTTTATATACGCATGTATCTCTGATAGACAACATTTTTTGTAAAAATTTTGGAGACCCCGGGCCCCGGGTTCGGGGTAACCCATAAATTTTTTTTAAAAAAATAACCCGATTTTCTTCAAATTTTATATACGTATGTATCTCCGATGAAAAACACTTTTTGTAAAATTTTTGGAGACCCCACGCCCCAGGGTCATTGAGCCCCAAATTTTTTTTAAAAAAATTAACCCGATTTTTTTTAAATTTTACATATGTTATCTCCGATGAACAACCCTTTTTGCAAAAATTTTGGTGGCCGGGGTCGTGGGGCCCCATAAAAATTTTTCACAAAAATTAACCCGATCTTCTTCAAATTTTATACACCTCTGTATCTCCCATGGACAAAATTTTTTGTAAAGTTTTTGGAGTGAACGGGCCCTGAGGCATAAGGGGTGCCCATATAAATTTTTTAAAAATTAGTTCGATTTTCTTCAATTTTTAAATTCTCTATATTAACTTCACTTGCCCGTGGGTCGTCGGTCGGTCGGTCGTCGGTCGGTCGGTCGTCGGTCGGTCGGTCGGTCGTCGGTCGGTCGGTCGTCTGTCGTGGATTCTTGCGATCAATTTTTAACCCACTTCCCATGGCCCGATTTTATTGAAATTTTGCACACATGCGTATTTCCGGAGACAACACTTTCTATTAAATTTTGAGGCCCCTCGGGCTGCGGGGTCGGGGGGCTCCCAAACAAAAATTTTAAAAAATTTACCCGATTTTCTTCAAATTTTACACACATGTGTATACCCAATAAACAATACTTTTTCGAAAATTTGGTAGTGATCGGGTCCCGGGTTCGGCCGCAAGGCCCTTATACATTTTTTAAATATCTGTACTGGCATCAGATATTCGTCGCCCTTTATGGACTGTGTGCGGTGTGTGCTGCGCAGTCGGCTGCGCTGCATGGTTTTGGTGGTGGAGAGAGAGAGAGAAATCTTAGCGCACGCACAAATGAACCCAGCAAATGAAACGAGACATACATGTTTTATGCTTACTTCAACTTACATTTTTATTTACTGAATTGTATTTTTATTGATGTCGTTTTTTTTGTTGTCGATATCAACTTACAGATAGAACAACAAGTTTTCACAATATTCTGTCATTTGGCGTTTTCATAAATTAGTTCAGAGCAGTCAAAGAGTTCTCAAGATAAATGTTCGTGTTTCTTATTTGCTCAGAGTATGAGCGTGCTCTAAGTGCTCAGAATAAAATGATCTGAGCTTTTTCAATTTTAACATCTGATGTCAAATGTTTGTTTCGATGATTTTCTTCTACAATAAAAAAAAAATGGCCCAGGATCGAGGGGCTCCCATATCAATTTCTGCGATTAGAGAATTTAGATGAAAAATTTTAATTTTTATGGGTTGTTTTTTTTAACACATGTGTATCACTGATGGACATAACTTTTTGTAAATTTGTTGGAGTGATAGGGTCCTGAGACCCGTGTGGTGTCCATGTAAATTTTTTAAAAATTGGCTCGATTTTCTTCAAATTTTAACACATACCCATCTCCTATTAGAGAATTTACATGAAAAATTTTAATTTTTATGGGTTGTTTTTTTGTATTGTCGCAAGCCGGATGCCGCGTGAAATATTAATGTGCATAGATGATTTTTACTTTGGTGTATGTCCGCACTATGCATGCAGCGAACAAAATGGATCTGCAATGCATTTTGCACCACTCTGTTTGTGTTTGTTTTGTTTTGCTATTTTACTATTACAAAATATTTGGCTTTTGTCAAAAAGTTTATAAATCAGAAAATTTTTCTGCCTCCTTCCGCTCATGGGAATCGTATGAATATAAATAATTTATGATAATGATAAATGAATGATTGCAGAAAGTCGAAACAAATCAGTTTCAAATTCAATGAAAAATCTAAGCATACCCTTCCGACCCGGGTTTATTCTGACCCCAACGCTAAGTGATCTTTGCAGAAAGCTAAAAGAAATAATTTGCGGCTTACATATATAAAACCACTCATTTATTCTGCATTTGTGAATTGTTATTCTTATTCTTCAGGCACAATAGCTTCACAACTACAACTCGACTCCGTAACAATAACGAATATATCATGAATCAGAAGCTCGCTTGGAGACGGGAGATGCATCTGCAGCTAGCGGCAATAATAAAGATGCGAACAGAAATGCAATATCCTCGATTTTCTCTTGTCGCAACACGACGATCAGCACAGCTTCTGATAAGTAAGAGTAAGGCTTTGAACACTGCGTTGTGCATCAAGGGTCGGATAAACGTTAGACTTTTAAAGCATTTGTATTGACAACAAAATAAACTTTAGCTTTGCTTAGTTGTCGGAATTTTATGCATACATAACAAGTACGAGTTGTTTCTCTTCCTTTTGCACTGCATGCTTTCTAAATCTGGACTGTTGTACAGAATAAGAGCAGCCGGGAACCCACAAACTTTTGGCAAAGCTCTCGTTCACATTTTCACCTTATCGCGGTTTTATTTCGATAACTACGCATTATCCGCAAAGACTTCCAGACTAAAAAATAAACGGTTAGTAACTTAGTTTCCACGCGTCCGTAGCATCATCGGCGAACCTATCGGATGATAGTGCGATATATGTCGCGGACAAAGAAGAGGAAGCAAGAAATGTGCCCAAAAAGAAAGAAGTTGCGGCCCTTTCCCACCCATCCATCGCACTAATTAAGCTAGCAGCAATCCAGCAGCTGAAGGAGAACGATATGTTTGAGAAAATCCTACAGTTTGAGGAATGAAAACCTGGAATAGTGGCAGGTGCCCCTTTCATGAATGTGGTCAACGTGGTCAGCACAGGTATAGCTCAGGTTAATATTAGATATTCACCCGTCTACATATTGTGCTTGTGCTGGTCCAAGAACTATGATGCTACAGGGGACTGATTTGGAGTCTGTCAAGCAGAGATGCAAATATAACATGCGTTGTTACGCATATTTCACCACGAGCCCGCATTATCTTAAGTAATAGAACGATCTTTTTCTTTCAGAATTTATAACCTCGAGCTTGATATCAATCAAATGCTAGCTCAATATAAGCGGCACTCATCGGGATACATTATCATGTCGGCTTACATCATCTCCGGAGATACAAAAATTTGACGAACACTGCAGGAGGTAGAGCAGACATAATACAATGGAGGCAAGTTATACCCACCATTTTGTTACTAGAGTAATGGATGAGATACTCGACATCAACTATGGAACTCCGGCAGTTATTCAAGTACTCAGCAAGTAGAGGGTCTCCTCAGAGCCATACCAATCGGGTCATAGAATAGTTATATTTCAACTGGAAATGATCGAAAAGGAGGAAAAAAAATCAAGAATCCCGGAACGACAAATTGGGAGGTGTTCAGAACAAATTTAAAGTGTTATATGGAGTATGCGACATTCAAAACAGTAGCCACCAGCACCCGTACGCTGGAATATGTTGCAAAAGTGGCCAGTGGCTGCCAGAATACCCAAAGCAATGGCAAAGCATATAAGAAGTGTCAAGATGTTACAGAGGGACTTGATTGGAGAGGAGCATAAAGTTTTTATTCTCTTCAGAACACTCTTCTTAGCACAGTGCCGACAAGCATGTAAGAGATGGACAGGTGCCATTATGGAAAAAGCTATTAGGATGGCTGGAGGAGGGCCTCTGAAAATCTAATATGCAGTAAAAAGTTCACTACCCTTCATATCGGCAGGTGCGGATGGGTTCATGCCGGTAGTTATGCAAGCCTAATTAGAATACCTCCTCAGACACCATACATAAAACAATTTAAAGACAGACTCTAACACTCGGATACATATCTAAAAGCTGGAGAAGGGCGATGCTTGTGCCAAAAGTGTGAGAAAGAGAGACCACACCCAGCCCAAGTTCTACAGGCCAATTAGCCTAAAATCGTTTGCGTGGGAATTTAACAGATCTCCTTGTTCCGCGCTAAGGATCGTGATGTGGCCTTTAATAACGCATTTCACGGTTCGATAAGGCGTGAGTATAGAGAGTATACAGCACTACCGATAAAAAAGGATTTGCGAAATGCTGCGAAGCTATTCTTCTTCGCAGACCATAGATTGAGACAAACCCATTATGGTCAACACGAGCATTGTGGTAGATGAACTCCTTCAGCTACTGACTGTAGCGGAGACTATGCCCGGGACATAAGGGCTGCATTCTACATTAAGTCAAGAGTAAAGGAGGAGTGTGGAAAAAACTGATATGAAGAGGGTGCTGTAGGGATCAGATACACGCTATATCCTAGCACAATAGCCGGGAAAGCGTATAGATTTACATTGTCTTCTGAACGATCACTGCCTAGAAATTGTGGTTAGTTTTCTTATCAAATTTTTTTTGATTCCCAAACTTTTAAATAAAAATTGAAAAATATTTTCCTTGAAATTAAATTAAATAGTAGAGACCAGGAGCCCGTTATGCGTTTAGTCACACTCGTCTCCCTATAATTCCTAGTCAGAATCTAGTTTAAAAAAATAAGCAAAGTAAGTTTAAATTGTTTTAATAAACTCATATGTTCTCATATATGTAAAATCTTGTACCATTCATCAACAAGACCGTTGCAGGGTATAGCTGACGCCCCTACACAAAGTTAAAATGCATTTGCCCCATATGGAAATGTATGTTGGAACCCAAAAAATAGTTCATACACTTAAAGCAATTATAACATAACCAAAGAAAGAGAATTTGAAAAAACAATTTATTGACTTTCGAACATACACCATTATACTTCAGAGAAACGTTTTGTCTGTTGATCTCGCAAATGTTTGATTGTTAGCTTAAGGCATCAACAGTTATATGGCTTTGGTAAATTCACAAAAACAATAGATGCATTGAGGACTTAGCTAAATCCAACAATTACTTAATTTAATTTCGAATGTTGGTACTAACTAGAAAATTCCATTTTATACAGATAATAGGTATAAAATATTTTATCAGTATATATATTGCCCATGTTAATAAGCTTATTAGGTGCTACACACGTTGGTAATCAATGATATACCTAGGTAGGATTAGGTTCTAGATACTTGCAAATTGCAATTCATTACTTAAATTTGTTCCATCTATACCCCATCAAAATTACCCCTGCACTTCGATATTTTTTAGTCCTTGTGCCCGGCTAAGGAAATCATTCGTTATAAAAAACCTTGTTCATAACACATCCTTATATACCTACTTAGTCCCACTAGACAAGATGAAGACTTATTTATGTCCGCTAAGAAAGATAATAAGATTTTAATTTTAATATGTTATAGTTTAAGTACGAACTGCTTTTACTTTAATTATCAGTGTTAAATAAAAAAATGGTAGGACGTAATCTGACAAGCAGAGCAAACAGAATTGTTATACTGGTATTGAGGGGAATCTAATATAAATTTCACTCAAAAAATTAAATTTTTCATTCGTTCTATTTTTCGTACTCAATTTATATCGACTTGTAACTCAAAATAATATTAAGAGATAATTATGTAAGAGAAAGATTACCTCACTCACTAATTAGTTCTCTTAAAATAAAATCTGACGTTTAGCTAATTCTGTATTCTGTCAAACATTGTGAATTTTGTCGAGTTAAAATACGGTCGCCAGCTAAAAGTGTTTTGTAAAATATTTTCGATTTATGATTATTGCTAGTGCAATATTGTTTAAGAATTGCAATAAACAAGTGAGTTTTAAAATATTTAATATTCTATCTAAAACATTGCCATACATTACGAGTAAAAAAAGAGTAGAAAGGAATTATAATTTGTGATATGCAAAGTGATAGAAACATTAGATATATGAATGTTATTTTATTTATTGTGTGTTTTTTATATAAATTCTTTGATTTTAAAACATAGTCTTGAAAATGTGTAAAATAAATAAATAAATAATTAAATTAAGCTAACATATTTTTGGCTGTGCGCTTGTCAAGTGAAATCGAAATCAGCTGGAGCAGCTGCCGTAAATTAAATGTCAAAATTTCTCTTTCATTTATTAAATTGTGTTTGGGTTATATTCTCTATTTTTATATCTATAAAGATTCTCTTAAATTGTCAGTTTCTCTTTTGTTTAGTTGAGTTTAATGTTTGAATTAGTTTCCGAGTATAAGTCTAAGAATTACTTTACTCTTTTAATTTGTGTTTCTGAGTTATTTTCGAACATTTTCCCCTGCGAATATTGAAATGGTTGCTTTCACTCATTCGAAAAGTGGTTTAACGATGAGTCTTGTTGGGACGAATATAGTTTCATTCATTCTCATTGCTTAAATAATGGCGCGAAAGATAACACACAAACAACCAACAACACTAGCTTGGTAAGCATTTAAGTGATATGTTACTCTTCACTCTTGTGCGGGGCTTTTGCAGAGTATTTGTTGGTGTAAGCACCATTCGCACGATTCTGGCAGTCTGGAATGAATATACTATATTTATCAATCAATCACTTGTCAACTCGACAGATTGGCTGGCCGCTGGTTTTCTTATTTCTCTCTCGCTCGCTCTGTATTGTTACAAATGGCAGTCGGTGCCAAAAGAAAATGGGTTTGTTATTCCTTTGTTTACTAGTGCACAAATGCAGTAAATACTATCTACCTATCATTCCATCTCACTTCAATTTGTATTTGGTTTCAATTTTGTGCTGCGCATAAAACCAACACTTTCCATGAATTCTTCATTCTGAGTGAACTCGTTAGTTTACTCACTAATTTTACTAAATAAGAAAGCTGGGCCATTATTAAAGAAATGGATAATGTTTTTACTTTATTTTCGTATTTTTTAAAATGATAAATCATTCATTTATTTCTTTGTGTTCCTCGCAAACTCTCACATGTACTTATGTCCAATTATAATAGAGGAAAATTATAAAAAACAAATACCTGTTTGCTCGATATGTAAAGAATAGTGTTTGCTGGTTTTGTGCCAACTCAACTCAAAAGTCACGCGAAATAAATGTTTTATTTTAATTTTTGGTTAATAGCATAATGTGTACGCTTTTTCGTGATGGTCATGACAACGGTTGTGTAGTTTGCTGCGCGCTCTGATTTCTATTCAATATCAAATGAGTGAGTATCCAAATGAGTGCGGTTAATAATCAGTCAATCACACAAAAAAAACAATGAATCCAGCCACACATTAGAAAAAAATCTTTATGAAACAACAAAATAGTAGCACCGCCCATGTGCTTAAGATTGGACGATATTATTGTCCAACCAGACTTTTTCAGGAAAAAAAATCGCTAGAAAGACAATTTTTATACTAGGATTTATCCTGATTTTATTTATTCATGTGGACCTAGAATACAACATAATAATATGACTTTAACATCATATAGGTATAATAATTATACCGGGTGACTGACACGAAGTGTTACCAAGTTCAGACTGTCATTGCTGTCAAACCAGTGATGACAGAGCGTTCAAATGACACTAATGACAGTTCATTCCATTGTTTACAAGCGTACAAAAGCATTTTAGTGGGAAATATTCAGAAAAAAGTTATCCGCAATGGAATTCAAGCGTAATAGTGTGATTGCTATATTTTTGGCTGGAAAACCACAGCCGCAGATTGTTAACCAGTTAAAACATCTGCATGTGAATAAAATGTTTGTTTATCGAACCATAAATCGTTATAACGATACTGGCAGCATTGCAAAACGCCATGGTGGTGGACCGAAACGCACTGCAACATCGCCGGAAATCATTCGGAAGGGTAAGGCCAAATTGGCTCGGAATCCGCGCCGTAGCGGCAGAAAAATACCTCGTGAGGCGAACATTTCGCTTGAACGGATGCAGCACATATTGAAAGATCATCTTGGACTAAAGGCCTTGAAATTCCAAAAAATGCATGGTCTCACCGATGCTCAAAAAAAAGTTAGAGTGGAAATAGCGAATTGCCGAATTTGGTTTTCTCCGATGAGTCACCGTTCGTTATTGAGCAAAATGTGAACAAGCAAAACGACCGGATTTACTTGTCTGGCCGTTCTACTGAAAATTTGGACCAACGGATTGCCACTCGAAACCAAGCGCCGCCGATGGTGATGGTTTGGGCCGCCGTAACGGCCGAAAGCCGTTCATCGCTCGTTTTTTGGACCGTGGCATCAAGATAAATGCTCAAATTTATCGGGATCATGTGTTGGAGGGAGCGTTGGAGCCTTGGGCACAAAAACTTTTCGGCCGCAGAGCCTGGACATTTCAACAGGAATCGGCGCCGAGTCATAAAGCGCGCGTCAATTGGGAAACAACGTTCCGCGGTTCATTTCCACTGACTAATGGTCACCAAATTCACCGGATGCAAATCCGCTAGATTTCTCGTTTGGGGTATTTTAAAGAGCAAGGTTGGGAAAGAAAAATACCAAAGTTTCGATCATCTCAAGCAAGCGCTTCGCCGGGAATGGGCCAAAATACCGTAGAGCCACTTTCGTGCTGCATGCAATAGCTTTGTCGGCCGTTTGAAGGCCATAATCGCGGCTAAGGGTGGCCAAATCGAAAACGGCTAATGCAATTCGAAAATTTAAATATTTGTGAACATTTTTTACTTTGTTCAATAAAATTCATCAAAAAATAAAAATTATGTGGCGTTTTGTTTTGGTAACACTTCGTGTCAGTCACCCTGTAGTTTGTAGAACTTTCTTCTTTATTTTCATAAAATATGCAAAATTCAAGCTAAATTTACCTACGTATATAGATCTCTCCACATAGTGGAGAATACTTTCTTCTAAAGTTTGATTACCTATCAAGCACATTATTCCGATTCTAAAAATCCTTCTATAATATCATTTTAATCTACGCAAAAGTGAACTTCTCTCGTTTTAACAGTGAAATAAAACCAACAAGTCTTTTTGCTCCAAGTCTGGTAATATGCGTATTGCTGTTATTTGTTGTATAACCAGCAAATAGGAACTTAACAGTGTCGGTGGTGCAGTGGTTAGCACTTTTGGCTCATAATCGGAGGACACCTGGTAGCGCGTCCAAAGCACGCACAAATTTTTCTCACCGCACTGATCATCTGGATTCCAAATACACTAATACATATGATGCTGTATTCACATGTATCTTATGTAATACAATGTTTCAAATCTTTATAGATATCTATCTACTATTCGATGAAGTACTGAATGCTTGGGTTAAGTATATATAAGTTTATGTATAAGTAGGTATTCTTATTAAATATATGTATGCAATATACGGTAAAGTATCAGAAGATGTTCGTGACTAAATTAGCATTCAATCATTCAGTGATTGTGTTTACACACTGTAATTCAACCAATTTATCCTAATATAACTAGTAAGCGTAGTCAAACCCAAAAAGTCAAACCCATTTGTACTATTCACAATTAGTTAGAAATACCTACCTAACTAGCCACAGTTGTCTTCCTAACTTTAGGTCTGATGAAAAACTCTACAGTTAACATCGGATTGAGCCAAATAGTGTCATTCTCTAAAAACTGGACCTTCACACACATATTTATCAACCCTCATACTCTCAACACCTTCGTGAAATGTCCAAGAAGCAACAATGGAAAACAAGAAAATTATTTCTCTCCATACGAAAATTAACGACCATTATTTTGTTGAAATATTACCCCTTATAGCATGGTTCATG
This sequence comes from Nephrocerus scutellatus, assembly GCA_947095585.1. Lineage (NCBI taxonomy): Eukaryota > Metazoa > Arthropoda > Insecta > Diptera > Pipunculidae > Nephrocerus > Nephrocerus scutellatus. The sequence continues at coordinate 66,419,885 of OX352764.1, read as the reverse complement.
ATCTGAATCCCCGGTGAAGGTAGATATCTACTTCGGCCTATGTACAGTGTACATCGATCTAGAAGAAGAATAAAACTTCGCATCTCTATAAAGAAAGCATCCCTTCCCCAAGTTTTTTGGTACAGTGAACTTTTTACACTTGAAGCCCGAAATAACTTACTTGGAGTTCGTCTTTTTGAACGTAATTAGAAATATTTGGCCTTTTACATTTCCAAATATTAAAAATAAAATGAGTTCTAATAACTGTATACACTAACACAGTATGCAAGAAAATAAAACAGAACGTTAAAATTCCCCCATTTCATATCCGCCCCATCTATACCCTAATGATGCCTAGTCTGATACGAAATTTAACCGCCGGCCGATCGTCTTTTGGCACAGTCAAGTGAATGTAAAACGCTTTTAATAGAAGTGTTCAAAGATCTAATCACCCCCAGTTTTTCCGCTCACAGCCACTCTGAAGTTCTACCAAAGCAGAAGAAATCAAAAATGAAATTTTTCGAAGTTAGTTGAATTGCAAAAGGCAAAAAGGCCAGTATAAAACACAATTAGTAGACATTAATGTACAATACATATAAAGAATCTGTAAGTATGTATGTATGTATGTATGTATGTATGTGGACAATTATAAAAAATATTAAGCGAGGCACAAGGCGATGACTTTGACTTTCTTGCCTATACAGCGGATGTATTTTAAGCGTTGTTGATGGTACACGCGAATCAAGAGTATACTGTAGCTAAACGGAGTGTGAATTCGAGACTGACTATGACTATGTGTGATTGAAATAGGCTAAAAAAAATACATTAGGTAGTTACTCATGCTCACATTAGAGCCACGGGTTACTTCGAAGTGTGCACAGAATTTGTCGCTAATCGCCACTTCAATACAAAGATCCAGGTACTGACAGGCCCATAATGGAATCCTTCCAACGTTAGTACCAAAAGCCATGACCTTAATGCGGATTTCAATATACATGAGTCCCTAACAGTACCTTAAAATGGCGCCTTGTCCTGGTGAGCATGGCTCTTTTCCCAAACTAGAAAATGTGCTTACTACTCCTACTTTTACTACTTTTAAGGAAAAAAGTGGGTGCTGCTTGTTCTACTTCTTCGAGTTCGTGTTTTTTCAAATATCAAGTACATGTAATAATTTTCGGGAGGCTGAACAGAGAACGAGTGTGTGTGTGTTTTATTTATTGGATATATCATCATCATATTTGGCTCTACAACCGGTGTCGGGTCCTGGCCTCCCGCAAAAAATCTCTCCACCGGTCCCGATTTCGTGCCGATGTCATCCAGTTTGGCATCCCTAAACTCTGGGCGTTCTGGTCTACGCCATCCTTCCAGCGTAGGCTCGGCCGGCCTTGATGTCGTGTTCAATAAATCCTACCGCTAAGGACTTTTCGAGCAGGATCATCTTCGCTCATGCGGCGGTCTATCAACACGTAGTCTATCTGGTTGCGAGTGGCTCGATCAGAAGATACCCAGGTGTCTTTGTGGATATTTTTAAGCGCAAACCTTGTACTGGAGGAAAATTACCAGCGGCCACCACGAGGAGGTTTGATCGCACTTCCACCAGCCAGTCATTTGGAAAAAATTAATATTAGAGCCCCCTTCACTTCAAAGTTCTCACCGGAGATATACATGTGTAAAAAAAATTTGTATGGGAAAAAAATTCAAATCAAAAACTCAAAAATTTTTACAAAAAGTTCGGTCTATCGGAGATACACATATGTTTAAAATTTAAAATAATTTTTAAAAAAAATTCGCGCCAAAAATTTTACAAAAACTTTTGTCCATCGGGATAAACATATGTTTAAAATTTGAAGAAAATCGGGCTAATTTTTAAAAAATCTATACGGGCACCCCTCAGGCCCCGGGCGCTCAAAAAATGTCCAAAAAGTTTTGTCCATACACATTTGTATAAAGTTTTACCAAAATCGAGTTAATTTTTATTTTAAATTTGTATAAGGCCCCACGACCCCAGGGCCCGGCGTCTGTAAAATTTTTACAAAAATTGTTGTCCACCCGTGTAAAATTTGAAGAAAGTCGGGTTAATTTTTTTAATAAATTTGTATGGGGCCCCATGACCCCGGGGCCCGGGGTCTCCAAGATTTTTACAAAAAGGGTTGTTCATCGGAGATAACAGCGTGTATAAAATTTGAAAAAATTTGGGTTAATTTTTTTAAAAAATTTGTTGGGGCCCCATGACCATGGGGTATCCAAAATTTTTACAAAAAGTGTTGTCCATCGTTTTTAAAAAATTTATATTGCCCGGGGGGGTCCCAAAATTTAATAGAAAGTTTTGTCTCCGGAAATACAAAATGCAAAATTTCAATAAAATCGGGCTTTGGAAAGTGGGTTAATGATTCCACGACAAACAGACCTACCGTCCGACAGACAGACGTGCCACGGCAAGCGAATTTAAAAATTGAAATTTTTCTTGTAAATTCTCTGATCGGAGATTCGATTTTGTGGTGAAATTCCACATTTGGTGGTGAAGCAGCTAAAGCGCACGGTTGGTTGGACGTAACACACCACGACGTACGAAGTACCACTAAAATTCTTTCTTTAGAGTTGAGTTTAGGTGTAAAGCAGTGTGAGTGCGTATAACCACTTCTTCATATACTCGTAATATTGTACAAAACACAAATTAAGAATGCACTCACACAACTGAGTGTACAACACGTTTCAATTGCTGAACCATTCAGTTTTGTATACAAATATTTGTAATACGTACTTCCTTTTGATATCTCTATACTCTCTGCTGCAACCCAACAACAAAACAACCCCAATTGTAAAGCAAGCAGCGCTACCCACAGCTCACAGCGCACAACGCACACAGAACACAGTCATATAGTATGAAATGATCTGATTCCGGGGAAAATTTTTTATATGGGAGCACCCCGACACCGCGGCCCGATTTCACACAAATTGAAATATATATGTGTCCAAAATTTCAATAAAATCGGGCTTTAGGAAGTGTGTTAAAAATTGATCACAAGATTCTGCCGACCAGCCAGCCAGCTAAACACTACAAAGTTTTGATGAATAATATAGATAAATATTAAAAATTTAACACTTCTTAAGTTTGTATTTCATCCTTAAATTTCGCTCTTTATTCGGGAACCGGTCCGGGGAAGAAACTGCTATTTGTTAAGCACCCAAGTCTCGGATTCATATGTAAGTACTTGTGTGACCATATTGTCTTACACATAGGTACCAGCAGCTTGGACGTTATGCTTGACTTCATAGATTTAAAGAGTCTTTACAGAGTAAAGTAGGCTTGTTGGCTTTAAGCAACCGTGCGCGTACCGCGTAGTAGGTACTTGTTTCCTGTTGTTATCGACTGCTACAACTGACGGGAGATTGCTCTACATCAAATTCGAATTCCACCAAGGAACCAATGTTGGATCTTCTTTTTTATTATAAAATTAAACAATTAATTATTAAGTTTATTAATTTTATAATTCTATTAAAGTCATCAGTATAGTGGAAGCAACTCTTTTCAATAATAATCAAACTTTTCATTAAGTAATTTTTTATTTTTGTTGTAAGACAATTGACATTCAATTAAAAAATAAAAAAAAACATGGCCCGTTTATTCATATAACGGACTGCGATCAAACTCGGAATACTTAATTGTATGCAAACGAAAAATGAAGCGATATAAGAAAAAAAAGGTATGGAGAAGAAAGTCCGTGAAAAGGCTAAGGTTGAAAAACGAGAGTTTCTTAATAATGGCCACTTTAAACAGTTGGCGTGAAAAGCTGATTGATCATAGTCCTATGTCGAGACCAAAAATACCCATTATCGACTACTAGGCAAAGATATTTCGACGATGGCGGCAATAAAACTGTAGTCCAATGAACATAGAGGACAAATGCGGGTCATAGCGGGCAATTAAGGCCAAACGAGGGAACGAACCAGCGCAACATTAGAGAATATCGCATAAAAAATTTCATCTGCTATAATTCACGTAGCTTGACAAACGTAAGGGACGATTACATGCACTGCGAATGGAAAAGCCATACGAGCTTGAAGAGCTGTACGCTTTTAATCTGAGCAAGTTGACGCGCTCAAGATAATCATATATTTTTGTCATCATCATCCCTCATTTGCAACTAACTTCCATTTCCAAGTCTATGTTGATGATGTTAAAAACATTTATATATGTTTGATGTATATACAGATGTATATAATGCAAATATATTAACATTACCATTACATAACTGTTTACTTAATCTCTACATCTTTTATGACGAGATTTATATGAAAAGGTTGGTAGGACGAAAAGGGACTACATATATATAGATATATATCACCTCACACAGTGTGTGTGTGCGTATTGTACCTAATCTAATGATTTATACAAAATTTAGGTCGCCATAAAGTCGGATTAATTACGCTTCATAATGAGTGATTTATGCGTGATCACAGCTCCTACTGATGAGGCGCTGCACACAAACAAAAATTACAAGTAATTATTATCATGCCGTAATATCACTTCTAATAGTATTTTTGGTATTTTTACTTTTGACTGGGAGTTTTGACATAGTATACATTATACTGCAGTACTTAAAAAAAGTATCTAGCGTCGGCGTTTAAAAAAGTCCATATAAAAAATTTTGCAGAGAAATTAAGTTTTTTTGTGACCTTTTTTAAACGCCGACGCTTGGTACTTTTTTTAGGTATGAATAAATAAATAGTTTTTCCAAATTATAATGGCTTCTTCACAAACATTTATTGACATTTATTGATTGCAATAAAATGTTTATACATGCCCAAGCTGCTCTGTATATGACTCTTGTTCACTATACTTTCCTCTATTTATTATCTGTCCATATATAATTGCTAATCTGAGCCAGTCCTACAATTTTTTTATCTCAGAATTTGACTTTATCTTAGTACATACTTTATCAAATGAACATTGGAATTAAAAAAATTACATATTATCTAATTGTCTAGTACATATATAGAACGTTTTAGATTATTTATTAGAAGTAGGCATTGTAAAGGTTTAAGTTCCTAGAGAAATTAAATAATTGAAAAAGAACAACTCAGTTAATTAATTTAAAAAACAGAAGATATGTAGGTAGTTATATGTGTTTTTCTCGCCTCAATGTGTTCCTTAGTTTTTACAAAATATTCACAATCAAAAGGATATTTTAAAACACCGGACCACAAAAATCAAATCTAACAAAAAAGAGTTCGATTTTTTTCTCAATGAAGAATATTATGAAGAATTTTTTACAGCCGCATAAGAAATTTCCACGTATCCACAATACAAGATAACATTCTGAGCTCTTTGGGTAAGTCTCTATCAATTCTATATTGTGATTCTGATATATCAACATGCTTCTTGCAGTTCATATAAAACCGACTATTATAATATGAGAACATTCATCACAGGAGTTTATAAAAACACCTATGAATTTGAACTATTCCATAACCAATTCAGTGAACTAGTCTATCATAACACTAAGCTGATAGAATTAAAAAATAAACTTAAATACGGATTTGAAAAACCATGGTTTACTTATAATCTCAAGATACTTCCCAGAAAACGTAATTTCTTCTATGAACTTAAAATAAAATATTTTTTTTAATGCACACTATATCCGCAATTAAATGTAACTATAATTTGAAGTTTATTCAAAATTATAATAATGGAAAAAAAACTTGGAGTCTTATTTATAAAATATTAACAACTATGAAACCTTTGAACCAACCAACGTTGAAGTTTAATAACAGTGTAGTGTAGTGACCAATCCCATGTGTCCGAAATCTTCATTGTTTTTTTTTTAATTTAGGTGCGGATGTAGGTAATTCGTACCATATTTATCCAACCTATGTTTCCCTACTTGATAATTGCGATAATATCTATCATTAATCGGTTTATTTATCAACCGAACTGGAGATTGAACTTATAATAAAGTCAATGGACAAGGCTTCGTCTAAGGGCTATGACAGCATATATCCTTCAGGAATATTCTAATGAATTTAAGCCAATTTTGAATTTAGCTGTTAATAAACGCTTAGAATGCTCTAAATTTTCAGACACTTTCAAGCCTGCCCAAGTAATACCTACTTTTAAGGGAGGTGATACAGTAGATGTCCCCAATTATATGACTATATACTAAAAACAAGTATAATTTATATATTACACACACCCTTCCTACAATACCCAACCATTCTAACCATCAATGCAATCATGTAATCGCCATCTCTACCATTTCAGTCATTATTATGTTATATGCTTTTTCGACTTGCGACCCATTCTATCTTTGTGACGTATAAATTACTCTTACCCCACCCAAATAGACAGGAGTACAAGGATCTTCATGGACAATATTCGCTCTCACCACTCTGTACATACTTATTAGTATTATACCGGTACAGTAGTATTTCGACATGTGCAACCGAGTAAATCGTTTTGATCTCTAAAGAAAGCGTATTTTTTAAAGAGTAAGAAAACAATTATCTACAGATGAAAGATTTTTTGTTGGAAAACGAATGCGTTAGTTAGTTCACAGCACTTTTCAATTTGTCCAAAACTTAAGGTTTACATAATTAATTTTATATACATATATTGTGCGTATTGTGCATTTGAAGCAAAAATAAATTAACACAAAAAATTACTTAAAAAACTCCAATAAGTCGTAGGGAAAATAAGTTTTATATTTATTGTATCTATTTATTGTATTTTGCTGAAATTTCTATAAATCTTTAATTAGGCAAACCATATATAAGTGTAATACAATGTATTTCAAATGTTTTTCTTACAGTAATTGTACTGTTCTATCGCACAACACAACCTAGCTAAATACATTTGCTAGTACGAAGTCTCTAATGCTTTGATAGGCGCTGATGAAAATGGTACACGTTTGTCAAAAACTGACAGAATGAAGCAGCAGGCGTCATCGCCGTTGATGTATATCCAAGTTAACTATATTCGGACGAAACGTAGATATTAGATACAATTACATGCACATACGCAAGCATTGGCACTAATACCAACAAGATTATGCAAGGCTTTCTAGTACAGTTCAAATGTCACCCCTGGTTTTTACGTAATCCCGCATTCTGAGCAATAAACTTGCTCGAAGGACTTCACAGTAGGCTAGAACAAAAATAATTGAGAAAAGTAATGCCAAGAAAGTGAGTGATTTATAGCCAGCTGAATGACAACCAGGACGATGCGACATCTAGAAAATGTCCCTTTTTATTTTTCTACCAGGCATTATACATTCTTTTACCGCCTTTCCCTGAATGTTACAGTACGGGCGATTTGTATGTGTGTGAACAGTACACAATCATAATAGCTAAGTTTTACACACAAGCTGTACGAGCTCATAAACATAGCCATTAGATTTTGACAACCTCCCTTGTCATACCGAAATACTACATTCACCTTGAATGCATCAAGTGGGAACACGCACGAAGACGGATCCGCTGCGCTCGTTTTACACTTTATTGTTTTTGTCAATTTATATTAACGCGCTTAAATGAGCACAAACAAAACAAATTAACTCATATAGGTACTGTGCACTGCACCGAGAAGATGACCACAAATACCTACTTTTCTTCTTGTAATTTTGCTTTCACTTTCACAACATCAACATTGTCCTTTATATTGTGTCGTCCGATACCTAACTCCGCATGCACATGCAGAGTTCATCTTCATTGCTAAAAAATGTTGCAAATTGTTTTTGAATGTTTGAGTCTCTAAAGAAGAATTGTTGAAATTATTTTTAGATTAGATTAGCAAGTTTTATTTAGTTTTTACATAAATAAATAAATTTATTATAAAAATCAAGGTGTAAAGATTAGATATCTAATCTGATATAAACTGATATAGCTACAATTTATGTTCTTATATGATATTTTGTGTGCTAAATTATTTTATTAAATAATTTTAAGGGAAAAACAGCAATGAAGAACCCCTTATATGATATTTAAATTAAACTTATAAACTACAATGCACTTGTTAACAGTGTAGCCATAGTAACTGAATGTTCTGATATGTAGATATGTTCTAAACTAACTCACTGAAAGATAACTCACATTTTTTATTAAATTTTTTTATTAATTTTGATATCGCTAAGGGAAGGATAATGACATCTGCCCTTTAATTAGGAATAGAGGTAGGAAAGTGCCTGGGTAAGTTTAGGATTAATTAGAAGATTTTTTTCCGACTTACTAAAATTTTAAGATGCGTGGCCGAGTGCCAAGCTGAAGTCGCTTAGCAAGAATTTGTTGAAAAATAATTTTAAAAATTATTATTTTGTTATCCATTATTTTTGAGTGTCTGTTTATAAAAGCATACAACATTCTCGTATTGACATTGATTTTGTTGAATTTAAGTTTTATTTTTTTAACATACTAAAATAATTTAAATTTACTTAACGTGTCAGAGTAGTATGCAGTTTCGATGCTATATACAATGAAACGAATTATAGTATATCTGTATATATAAAAAAACAACCCATAAAAATTAACATTTTTCATCTAAATTCTCTAATCGTAGAAATTGATATGGGAGCCCCTCGATCCCGGGCCATTTTTTTTTTATTGTAGGAGAAAATCATCGAAACAGACATTTGACATCAGATGTTAAAATTGAAAATGCTCAGATCAGATCAGACGCTCATACTCTGAGCAAATAAGAAGCACGAACATTTATCTTGAGAACTCTTTGACTGCTCTGAACTAATTTATGAAAACGCCAAATGACAGAATATTGTGAAAACTTGTTGTTCTATCTGTATGTTGATATCGACAACAAAAAACACGACATCAATAAAAATACAATTCAGTAAATAAAAATGTAAGTTGAAGTAAGCCTAAAACATGTATGTCTCGTTTCATTTGCTGGGTTCATTTGTGCGTGAGCTAAGATTTCTCTCTCTCTCTCCACCACCAAAACCATGCAGCGCAGCCGACTGCGCAGCACACACCGCAGACAGTCCATAAAGGGCGACGAATATCTGATGCCAGTATCGATATTTAAAAAATGTATAAGGGCCTTGCGGCCGAGCCCGGGACCCGATCACTACCAAATTTTCGAAAAAGTATTGTTTATTGGGTATACACATGTGTGTAAAATTTGAAGAAAATCGGGTAAATTTTTGAAAATTTTTGTTTGGGAGCCCCCCGAATATTCTAATGAATTTAAGCCAATTTGGACCCCGCAGCCCGAGGGGCCTCAAAATTTAATAGAAAGTGTTGTCTCCGGAAATACACATGTGTGCAAAATTTCAATAAAATCGGGCCATGGGAAGTGGGTTAAAAATTGATCGCAAGAATCCACGACAGACGACAGACGACCGACGACCGACCGACCGACGACCGACCCACGGGCAATTGAAGTTAATATAGAGAATTTAAAAATGAAATGCTGTTCGTTGGTAACCGAATCACTTGAGAACGGATGAACCGATTTGGCTCATTTTTATTTTGAAATGTTCATCATAGACCGAATAATGTCCATGCAAAAAAAATTGGAAAAATTGCCCGGAAAATCAGAAAATTCGGGAAAAACTAAAAGTCTTTCCATATGATTTGTGTATGAGCTCACGATTCGAACGATGGATTTGCATATTTTTTTTTGTTTTGTTTGTTATGGTCCTGGAAAAAAGACAATTACAAAGGAAAGTCCAAAAATTCGGACAAACAGCAAAAATCGTAATTTTTGTATGCACTCTCGACATATTTGGTTGATTCTTTTTTCATTTTTTTCGTTATGCTTCCTGAGAAATTTTAAGCACAAGAAAGATCAGGAAAATTAAAAAAGAGAGTAGGAAAACGATAAATTGGATATTTTTTGAGGAAATAACTAAATTGAATGTTTTCAGTAAAATAAAAAAATCCAGAAATTCCAACCTGAATTAAAATAAAATTAAATCTTTTTACTTTTGTGTTGATTCTCGATCTGTCCAACAAAAGTCGTTATTTCATTTCTATTCTAATAGATTCCAATAAATGGCGCTATGTGCGTAAATGTTGCTTGGCAGCTGATCCATTTCCACGGTCTTTCTTTTGCGATCTGTCAACGCAATGATTCCGACCGACATGCCATTAGACATTAATATTTTGCAGTTTCGGGTGCGGTTTGCATTCGCAATTGCAGTAAAACAAATCACAAGGGCGGAGCATTAACCTTGAAAATCTATGCTTCTCGCATGGTCAATTGAATGTCTCCCGCTCCATTGAAGGAAAACTTCAGCTTTGTTTGTTTACGCGCCAGAGAAAACAACAAATAAAAAACAGTGCGCGTACCATAAGACCCCCAAAAGACCCTCAAAAGACCCCCAAAAAATCCCCAAAATACCTCAAAAGGCCCCAAAGGACACTCAAAAGACCAATAAACCAATGATCAAGACCATACAGAATTTCATACAAATCGGTTAGGAAATGAATTGGTTCCTGGATGCAAAATAGAAAATACAACAAAAGACACAAACGAATCAGTCCTACGTATAACTAGGACAACAAATCCTAAAGAAAAAATAACCTCTGAGAGGGTAGAATGGGCACAAAAAAACATTCAAACGGAAAAGCTTAAGACAATACTACCCAAAAAAACACTCAAAAGACCCCCAAAAGATCCCCAGAGGACCCTCAAAACACCATACCGAATTTCATACAAATCGGTTGAGAAATTACTTAGTTTCCACAATTTAAAAATGTAACACAATAATAAGACCAATAATGTGACTCAAAATTGCAAAACAAAATTATTTTTGATTAATTAATTTTCTCCTCGCCGCGCGCTGATAAAGTATTTTCACTTATGAAAATAAATGTAATAAAACTTCGTTTTTCGGGTATAAGCATACATCGAAACATCGCCACGCAGTCCTTTATTATTTGGCAACAATAATCGCCAAAATATCTGTTTTTAGGTCGGGGCGCTATTTCAAAGTATTTTCCACGCTTCATGCACGCGATACGCGTCAAAATTTCAGCCCTCTAGGTCGAGCGAAAGGTGGTTAAAAAAGACCTCAAAACACGAGAAAATGGTGCGATTTCAAAGCATCACACGCGCAACACACGAAACGTGACACGCGTCTTAACACACGAGAAAATGGCGCGAGTTTTGGACTAAGACACTCACAAAATTTTAGTAAAGGTGGTTAAAAAGTACCTCAAAAGGGATATAAAAAGGGGTCAAGTTAAATTAAAGTTTTTAAAAATATGGTATATCATAAAGCATTGCAATGAATGAAATAGTGATGTTCAAGCAAACAACCAAAATTAACAAATCACAATTTTACTTTAATTTAACATTTCAAAAAACTCTTCACAAATTCACAAAACGTTGTTACAGTTGGTCAGAAATCACGTCAGTGATATTTTTTCTCTATAATGTTTATAGTTTTTAACAATCTCAATCTAGCCCATATCGCGTTTCCTCTGCGCAAGAAATTAAATATTTTGACTTCCTTATTTCATTATTTATGTTTTACACTAATATTTTGGTAAGAGTTAGAACCAATATTTTACATGTTTTATTATGAGTCTATTCGTATGAAAAAAAAGTTTTCCAGTGTCTATCTTATGGTTTCTCCATCCAGTGCTTTAGTTGTCTTCTTGGCTGTAAACCTTAAGACAACATGCATGTGACCAATTTTCCCAGGGTTCTCGCTCGGCTAGATCGAAAAATGTCCTCCAGCATCTGGATTTTCTTTGCAGGATTTAATTTCAAAATGTTTTATGGCATACCATAATAATCTGCAAAGATTGTTTTTGATATTTAAATTAAAAGAATTAAAAATTTTTTTTTGATAAAATTATTCATTAACAATTAAAAAATGTTGATTCCTTAATCACGACAAATATTATTTGTGTATATCAAGTTATAATAGTCTGACTTGTGGACTGGCATCAGCAGAATGGAGAGACTTTCAAGTAATATTTATTTGGACGCATGGCTCAGTGGTAAATGCGTTGGACTACTGAGCGAATACTGGCAATTTCCCCAAAAAAAGATAATTAAATGATTGGAGTCTAAGCTTTTAACAGTATAGGTACATACCATATTCGTGAATTTGTAATTTGTATGTAACTTATCAACTTTTCACTTTTTTATTGTTATTCATTGCTAACGATGCAAATTTATTTAATTTCAATTTAATTTAATACATAATTTCGCTTCTCACATTTGCTTCGGTTCGCCTTTCGCTCTGAGTTCACCAAGCAGTTGTGGCCAGGCCATCATCACCGTATGTCGTCAGTTTAATGAGGAATATGCAATGGTCAGCCGAGCTATAAAACGCGACAGGTTCAAGGAACTGCTGAATGTAAATCCAACAGCAAACTTTGAAGCGAATTTACAGCGTTGGACTTCGCTCAATCGACAGGTACTCGCAATACCTACCGATACTCCTACCTAAAAATGTTGAGTGTAGGTACATATGCATGCATGTAAGTATATATTGAATGACAACTCATCAGATCAGATCAGGGAGGACTGCATGAGTGGACTTGACTTGCGCATGGACAACTGCATATGAGTCTGTTACGAGTTTATTATTTGATGATGGAATTTCAGTTTTATTTTATGACTGGAGCGAATTAAGGAAATTTATATAAAAAAACAACTGTAAATATTCAGTACAAATTATACGAGTCCCGCCGTTGTGTGGAAAAAGACAGACGTTGGTCGAACTGCAACTATAAAACTTAAATTATTGACATTATTAAATTAATGCAATCGATTTGCATTTTTATTCATTTCGTAATTTTCTGTTAATAATTTATTATATTTTTGTGCTGATGGCCAATCCGTCGGCTGGCACTTATATTCTCTTGTAGCGAGTTGAGTTGCCGCGATATGCGGTTTCATGTCGATTTGATTCCTTGATAATGATGACAGGATGCAGTTGACGACTTTTCAAGAGTAGTCTGTGGGCTGAAGCTGTATTATCTGATGCCAATTTGAATTGAAGACATCATACGGAAATTACGGTCGTAAAACTTTTCAAATTCTCGAAGGCGTTAATGGTGTATTATGAGTAAAAACTTTTATTGATTTTATTTGTTTCAATTTTAGTCACAATTTGAAATGAAGGTATTTAGATACACCGTACCTAGTTTGAACAATGTATATATGTACTTCATGGCTACCATAAAGTATAAAGTGTGTATTCTTTTTAAAACTTTTATTTAACTTCAGTTTGTCTTTATTTTCGACTACTTTGAGTAATTTTTAACTACCTTTCATACGACTTAGAGAGCTGTAATTTGTGAGTGCCTAAGTCCCATATAGTACTTTTTATATTTTGCATGTGACGCGTGTCGCGTTCCGCGTGTTCCGCGTGTAATAGGTTGAACATTTTGTTTTTTGACTTGCTTGGTGTCCTTTTTAGCCACCTTTTACACGACCTAGAGAGCTGTGACGCGTGTAGCGTTTCGCACGTGGTGCGCCTGATGGGTGAAAATATTTTTTCGACTTCTTTGAGGTTCTCTTTAATCACCTTACACATGACCTAGAGAGCTAAAATTTTAAGAGTGTCTAAGTAGTAAGTGTCTTGCGTTTCGCATGTGGCGCGTGTGATGGGTGGAATTGTGGTAATTTTTAAATTCTCTATATTAACTTCGCGTGCCCGTGGCTGGCTGGCTGGTGGGCAAAATCTTGTGATCAATTTTTAGCACACTTCCTAAAGTCCGATTTGTTCAAACTTTGCACACATGTGTATTTCCCATGACAATACTTTCTATTAAAATTTGGAGCACCTCAGGCCTCGGGGTCGGGGGGCTCCCATACAAATTTTTTAAAAAATTTACCCGATTTTTTTTAAAATTTTATACGCATGTGTATCTCCAATGCACAACACTTTTTTTTAAAAATTTGGAAGTAATTGGGCCCAGGGGTCGGGGGGGGGGGGGGCACCCATACAAAGTTTATAAAAAAAATAGGTACCCGATTTTTTTTAAATTTCATTCGCATGAGTATCACCGTTGGGCAACACTTCTTATAAAAGAGTATAGAAGTGACCGCCCGGGGTCGGGTGGCACCCATATAAATTTTAATAAAAATAATACCTGATTTCCTTAAAATTGAATACGCGAGTGTATCTCTGACGGACAAGACTTTTTGTAAAAATTTTGGCGTGATCGGGCCTCGGTGACGGAAGGCCCCATTAATTTTTTTAAAAATTTACCCGATTTTCTTCAAATTTTATACACACATGTTTAATTCTATGGACAACGCTTTTTGTAAAAAACCTAAGGCCGAGGGGCTTTCATATAAATTTTTAAAAGTTTCTTTATATTTTATAGACATGTGTAACCGAGAAAAAAATTTTTTTGAGTGATCAGGATAAGGGGGCTCCTTTGTGTATCAATTAGAGAATTTACACGGTCGTCGGTCGTCTGTCGTGGAATCTTGCGATAAATTTTTAACCCACTTCCCAAAGCCCGATTTTATTGAAATTTTGCACTCATGTGTTTTTCCGGAGACAACACTTTCTATTAAAATTTGAGACCCCTCGGGCCCCGGGGTCGGGGGGCTCCCATACAAATATTTTACAAAATTTTACTCGATGTTCTTCAAATTTTATAAACATGTGTATCTCTAATAGACAACACTTTTTGTTAAAAATTTTTGTGACCCCGGGCCTCGGGTTCGTGGGACCCCATCAAATTTTTTTGAAAAATTTTTATGTGGCCAGCGACCCCGGCCACCAAAATTTTTGCAAAAAGTGTTGTCCATCAGAGATACACACGTATATAAAATTTAAAAAAAAAATCAACCCGATTTTCTTCAAATTTTATATACGTATGTATCTCCGATGAAATACACTCTTTGTAAAATTTTGAGGACCCCGGGCCCCAGGGTCATTGGGCCCCAAATTTTTTTTTAAAAAAATTAACCCGATTTTTTTTAAATTTTATATACGTGTGTATCTCTGATGGACAACACTTTTTGCAAAAATGTTGGTGGCCGGGGCCACATAAAAATTTTTCAAAAAAATTAACCCGATTTTCTTCAAATTTTATACACCTCTGTATCTCCGATAAACAAAATTTTTTGTAAAGTTTTTGGAGTGAACGGTCCCTGAGGCCCAAGGGGTGCTCATATAAATTTTTAAAAATTAGCTCGATTTTCTTCAAATTTTTAACATCACTGATGGACATAACTTTTTGTAAATTTGTTGGTTTGATAGTGCCATGAGACCCGTGTGGTGTCCATGTAAATTTTTTAAAAATTAGCCCAATTTTCTTCAAATTTTATACACCTCTGTATCTCCGATAAACAAAATTTTTTGTAAAGTTTTTGGAGTGAACGGTCCCTGAGGCCCAAGGGGTGCTCATATAAATTTTTAAAAATTAGCTCGATTTTCTTCAAATTTTTAACATCACTGATGGACATAACTTTTTGTAAATTTGTTGGTTTGATAGTGCCATGAGACCCGTGTGGTGTCCATGAAAATTTTTTAAAAATTAGCCCAATTTTCTTCAAATTTTAACACTGATAGAATATTTGATAAATTGTCGCATTAATTTACATGAAAAATTTTAATTTTTATGGGTTGTTTTTTTTTTTTTTCAAATTAGGATGCATAAATTGAATACAGTTATACTGTTACTTTTGATTTGTGTTGTGTCATCTCTTAATCTCTCCTAAGTCTGTTAAAAAATGAATTTGTTACAGTAATCAATTGTTTCCACAAAAGTGAAATTTTTATTTAATCACATTTCCGTTCACTACTTACACAACTTTGAATAAAAGTTATGCAACACGAAATTTTATTCAAATGAGTTGTTCTGAAACCCTTAGGTGAAAAGTCGTTAAATGTTCATTTAAAGAAGATTTTAAAGTTCATAATACCATACATATCACACTTCTAGTTGTTACTTCAAAGTTATTCAAAAAAAATTAATTACAAATTTTTTCATTAGATTTTCCATTTTTTAAGTGGTTACAGTATTCTTCTTCTAGGAGTGCTATATGTTTTCATTTATAAGCTTATTTAATTAAATTTGTCAAATTATTGACATTAAAATTATCAAAGTGATCATATAAGAACGTTGAATGATTTAGGCTGTAGATAATCTATTTATTAAATATTTTATTAAAATTTAAAGACATACACATATATAAAGTAAAGTGAAATATTCTTTTTTAAAATTTTTGTTAGAGCCCCCCGACCCCAGGGCCATTTCACTTCCAAATTTTTAAAAAAAGTGTTGTCCATCCGAGATACACACGCGTATAAAATTTGAAAAAAATCGGGTAAATTTTTTAAAAAATTTGTATGGTGCCCCCCGACCCCGAGACCTAAGGTACCCCAAAAAATAGAATAATTAATAGAAAGTATTGTCATGGGAAATACACATGGGTGCAAAGTTTGAATAAAATCGGACTTTAGGAAGTATGTTAAAAATTGATCACAAGATTCTGCCCACCAGGCAGCCAGCCAGCCACGGCACGCGAAGTTAATATAGAGAATTTAAAAATGGAGGTGTATGCACAACACGACTTTCTTTTACGGACGGGACCGGAATCTTCAGTATATGTATATTAAATGTTTTTTTAATTTTTTTTTATTTGTTTGCTTTTTGTTGAATTTCTTTTGCACTTAACAGATTTCTCCGTGCTATACTTTATGAGTTATTTGCAACAACTTGAAAAACTGTCTAAGTATACTGTCACTTCCGGCTGTGATATTTCCGTCAAAATCATCTGGCCCCTCACAATTTATGTAAAAAGCTTAAACATGAATTTTCATCATAATTTTCTGACTCAGGAGATACGGTAATGGGTTAATCTGCAAAAATCCCGAGTTCGAAAATGTTCATGATTACTATACTTCCTTTTACTATGTAAAAAAAAATAAAAGGAATAACTCTTGATTTAATGTTCGTCTAGAATATCCTACATGTTCCACATTAATATACTGAGTAATCTACAGACTCTCGAAAAGCGTCGGGATGTTACAGATTTGTGTTCGTTTTATTAACTTTTAATGGGTATAACATCCACTGCTCCGCTCGCCTTGGGGTGATCTGCCTTAATATAAACCCACGTAACCTTAGGTCTGCTCCCCTCTTCCACCTTAATTTTCACCACACTGACTATGGCTTAATAGCAAGCTTAACGTGTTCGACTTTCACACTACTAGAGCTAGTCTCAGATCATCCACTCTTTTTTCCTCTCCAACCCCTCTCTCTTTCTTAGTTTTAGTTGTTAGTTTTAATTTTTTATTTTTTTATTCTTTTTCATTTCTTTTTCTTTATTTTTATTTTTTTGTAGTTTTCATAGCTTTTATGAGGAATATTAAATAGAATTTATAGATATTTGCTACCGAACATTCCTAATATAAAGTTAAAGAAATCAATTATTGTTTTTGCCTTGCTTAACGGCTATGATACAATAATCATACTGATGCCCTTAGTTATTATATACATGGGTTGTAAATATGACTTATGTAAACAGTCGACCATGTAGCCTAAATTCTAAGGTGTATACTTTAACCGTGGGCGCCGTGGCTCAGTGGAAATGCGAGTGCCTACTGAGCATGAGGTTCGTGGTTCGAATCCCAGTAACACGGGTCCTCTCGCGAGTGGGTGACAAACGTTCCGAGAGTAATAACTTGTCACGGAAGCTTCTCAATTCGCCGTTCGGAGCCGGCCTTAAATGGTAGGTCCCTTCCATTTGTGTCCAAAAATATAAATGCGCAACACAATTGGTAGCGAGAAGCCTTGGACCGCAATGGTCTGTCGCTTTGAATATTATTATTATTATTATACTTTACTCCTATGAGTCCAAAAATAGTATCTAAGCGAAATATACATTTTTAAATTATTAGTTTTATAGCATAAGATTTCATTCGATAAATTTTGAAATTGTTGGTAAATGTGACAAATGTTATTGTAATTTACATTGCAGTGTGTATATTTGTCAAAACAAAGTGTTGTTTAAACAGGAAAAGTTTTTACAAACCTTTAAAGCTTTGGGTATTGGGTTTGAACGAAACATAAAAACAAAAAGTTTTTTAATTATTTTGCAAGAAAAATCTTTTTACCATTATGCCTATGCAAAGTAGATTCACATAATAAGATAAAACATTTGAGTTAATTCGGTGTGTACGAGTAAAATTTATTTAGTATATATATAAAATTATGCCCATTATACAATTAAAGCAATTAGAAACTGTTGACCATACGTTGTGGAATAATCTTTGAAATGTTTCGTTGTGCCATTGAAAGATGTTTTGCTTCATTTAGTATACATTAATGCGGAATTTATAAACTTGCTCTTAGAATGAGCGCTGTGAAATTTGCATGTATTCATGTAATGACGTGAAAAATATCGGCAGTCATTAATTAAAAGTCATTGGCGAAGAGCAAGAAATAAATGCTAGCACCTTTTTCAATTCAATCTTTGGACGAACGAACAAACGATCACATCGAAGAGAGCTTGATTAAGATGTCTGTCCTCAGACACCTGTCCCTCGCACTTGCTAGTGCTGCATCAAGATGCGGACCAAAGCCTATCAGCCGCGATGAGGTATGAATCTCCGTTGCATCCACACACTAAGACGCTTTTTCTTGTGCCAATAAATCGTCTTTCTGCGATGTACCTGAAGCCACAGCCGAAACCTTTTTGAATCACTCCATTAGTTGTATACGATGGTCACACACAAACAGAGATGCACACGCGCTGGACTAGAAGAGCTTGAGACCGCACTTAAAGAGCACTACTCATAATGTATTCCTCCACAAAAATTTATTAATAATACTTTGAAATTACTAAAAGAATTGTGTCTCGTATGGCACAGTATTTACAGGAAGCAAAGCAGAAGTGGGATATATTAATGTTCGTTTTTAATATTAATGATTTTTATCTTATTGCAAGAGACTCAACATTGGAGCTGGAGCGTCATTTTGCGTTGCGTCGCGTCACATTTACAGACACTCGTCCCTATCATGCAATTTTCCCCAGCCTTTCTGTTTCTGCTGATGATCTTTCGGTCTTTTAAGTTGCGGTGTGTGGATTCGGTTGGCGTTGGTTATTTTCATCTCTTTTCCTGTCGGATTTGGACGATTTTTCAAAACAATGTTTGGGAATAAACAAGTGAAATATATGATTTGCTGTTCATCTGTGTTGAGAGTGCCTTGCCGCTAAGATTATGGCTCGTTCGCGTTCTGCCATCCATTCGTTGTCGAAGGAAATCGCCACATGGTATCGTCCAATAAAATCAGATGATAAACATGAGCGTGATTGGAATGTTTCCGGAGCGGAGCCTCATAGTGCGCTTGAACGTGTATTACGAAGTGATCAACTAATTTTTCACTTATTTCAATATAATGGAATGATTTACATTTAAGTTTGCAGAAGAAATTCCCGTGGTAGGAACTTACTTCATTAGTGTTGCTGTATAGGTACGCATAATATGGTTTGCATGAACATGTATGTACTTAATACTGACAAATATGATTAAGGGGTAAAAGTAAATAAAGGGAACAGCAGAATTTTATATGGTACTTGTAATCAGCCCACATCTTATGATTTGAAAGTTCTCGTAACAAAAATGCAGTAAATAAATAAATTTTTTTAAATATTTGCTTGCTCTTGATTGATTGTTAATGTATGTTCAAATTGCAATAAATGTCTCAGTTTGACGAAAACATAAAATGTATTCCAAACATTTAAACGGCATTAATAAATTTTTATTTATGAATTTACAGTGTCTGAAAAACTTGATTAAAGTACCTCCAACTTTAACTTATTATTTGCGATATGAAATATGATTATGAGCCTCAGAGATCTAATTACGAGTATATATTAGATGAAAATAGGTAATATCATAAATTATTAAAATAAACGTTTGAAATTAGATTAAAAATATATGGCGTACACGCATGCATGAGTCCATGTATTGTACTTTTGCATAATGTTGAAGCGCCGTTATTAATCCGACATTTGTGCCAACCATTAACATTTATCACATCCATTCGCATTCATTCGGATCCGACTAATTACCCATATAAACATTATTTCACACTACTATAAGGTTGTTCAGTATACGTCGGTTGGTGTACCTTCATACAATAAATAACTGCAATGTGTTACACGATAATTGTTCAGCAAAGCGCGTCGTACTTAGTCGTGTATCAGTCATAAGCTAAAGCAGCTATCGCCGGGCAGCCGTCCAGACAATGAGTAGCAGGAGCAACAACACTTGTCATCCATACATATCCTTTAACCAAAACCAAGTGAATCCTTCCGCAGAAATATGCCATACCGTGCATATGGTGCATAACATCACGAGAAACAACACAGCGAATAACGTCTGACAACCAGCACATCCCGATATCTGGGCACAAAGAATTTCTCAATTCACATTAGTTTCCTCCCCAACCCGAAGTTCAAAGAGGTGCAATTTGAGCAATTTGCGCAATTCCTATTCTTCTGCCAATTTAATTCTATTCATTTCTTCATTTCAAATGCGCGTAAACACAGTCGTTAGCTTGGAATGGAGTCGTCACCAATAACATAGCTTGTGATGTATACGCAATGGCTCATGTTACGTGATGATGTTATTCCATACTAATTAAAACGCTATGTGCAACAACATCGCATATACAAAGTTGTATTCGCGAAAATCCATTTCGCACAGGAAGGAACAAGAAGTGGTAAAACCGTAAAAAAGGAGAAAAAATATGAACAGCCTAAAATAACAATTAGGGAGTGATGATGATCTTTTAGTGTTTTGCTGGGCTAAGCCAACCACACTACCAGTAAACAGGAGTCGGAAAATCTAAACCAATACTTTGCTGTAATAGTAGGAGATCCGGATCGTCGTTGTCGTGTCACATAGAAGAGGATAAAATGTTTTAGCCAGTTTAGAAAATTTCATATTGTGTTGTGTGTATTGCGCTTGTGGTACTATATTGGGTGATAACTCGTCCTTAATGGGAGCACTTTTGTTTTTGGTTCACAGCTCTGGCTGCTGCCAATTCGCCGTTTGGTGGGCGACAAATGCAAATAATGGCACAATTCTGTTTTGTTGTTGTTAATGTTCGCTGTTTTTTCCACTATATATAATTCTTAGTGGGAACAGCAGGCACAGTTATACATGAAACCAACCAACCAACGGGCTGGGAAAAATTTATGGCGTGCTATCCTGATGATGACTATGATTATGATACGACGTTATGACATTCAATATACTTATGTTTACACGTTACACGTTATATAGGAGTAATGTGAGCAATTATTATGCAATGCAAATTTTCTAAGGACTGACGATACTACGCATCGATCAATCAAACCATAAACATATACTTGTATAAAATAAAAAAGGATTGCCCGTAATTTCTGTCTTCTTAAATAACCAGTCTCCTGCTTTGACTTTCCGTCTGTATTAAGAGTTTAAATGTTTTCTTGGGGTTTGAAAAAGAGGGTTTTTCTTATGTATGAATTAAAAAGGTACAACAAAAACTTATTTTGTTGGCCAAATCAAACCCCTGCCTGCTGGTGGGGTTACTTTTTCATACAATTTACAGGAAAACAAAAAAAAATACCAATGAAACGAAATAAATGTTAAAAACGCCAATGAAAAGGGGATACCACACTTCTAAATCTGAACTGATGTGTAGATGTGTATTTACCTATTCTAGGAACCTACATTTGGCAAAAACCGCTCCCCTAAAACGAAAATGAGCAAACGTGCTCAAACTTTTCGAAAAATCAGAGAGAAGTTAGTTAAACATTTATGAAACAATCATAAGTACTCTTTTTTAGCAAAACAGAAGGAAATCAGAACATCATATAGGAGCTATAAGCCCATATGATCACAAAAAAAATAAAAATCTGAGAAAAGTTTACTTCAATTTTTCTTAAAATAAGGGAAAAGTATTTCTAAATTTTTCGTATCGCACTTTCTGCAAACCAACTGGCAATATTCAAGACTCTAGATTTAAAGGATTCATAACAATACGGAGAAAATGTGTATGGGGTCCCTTGACCCAGGGGTCCTGTTCTATAATATGACGGGTTCGTTTTCGTTTGCAAAACTAAAGAAGGCTAAAATTTAAAAATTCTGGACAATTAATGAAAATAAGATTTGAAAAAAATATGAATCAAAGCACCCTGACCAAAATGTCCGACCCCTTCCAAAGAAAAAATGGGTTATTACTTCCTTTCTTAGAAACTTACAACTCAAGTATGCAAAATTTCAGGACGCTATTTTGCTATACAAAAATTCTAAAATATTCATAAAAACATAAATCGTATGGTGACCCATTGACCCAGGAATCTGACTACTTTTAAATTTTCCCATTTAACTGCTCAATTAGCTGTTAAACTCCTGCACTAGTTTGAACGCAATCGGTTGAAGGGCTTGCGAGTTATTAGGGAACATACATACATACAGAGTTTAACTTTTTTATATATATTTCATACATAGCTTTGGTAGATTTTTTATTATTTTACTGTTTTCATTTCACGGAGAGTGTTTTAAAATTCTCTGTATTAACTTCGCGTGCCGTGTCTTTGTTTGTCTGTGGCTGGCTGGCTGGCTGTCGGAATGTTGTGATCAGTTCTTAAAATACTTTCTAAATTTTATTCAAATTAATTTACTAATTTATTCACAGATTCGATGACAAAATTTTCTATTAAAATTAAGAATTCTATGCCCCAGGGCAGAGAAGCTCCCATACAATTTTTTTCCAAACTAACCCGATTTTATTCAAATTTTGTACTCATGTTTATCTCCAACGACAAAACTTTTTGTAAAAATTTGAATTTACCCGATTTTATTTAAACTTTGCACACATATGTATCTCCGATATAACACTTTTTATAAAAAAATTCCTTTTTCATACCTTACACACTCATACAACCACAGTTAAAAACGGTGCAAACATGCGTTACAAGGTTTTAAGGTATTTGGACCGAGTTGGTTAAAACTTCGTTTCGTCGGTATTCTTGGTCAATGGTTTAAGTTTTAAAATAGGTAAACGGAGGTTTACCGTGAAAAGTAATAGTGCGAGTTAAAGTAACGACGGTATATCGTGAAAAACGCGAGTGAATAAACAGAAAACCAGCTTGTTTCTACTCCTTGTGACCAGAGGACCTAAAAATCAAACCGAAGGAACATCAGAACAAAATACACCGAATGAACATCGGAACAAAATACACCGAGGGAACGTCGAAAATAATGCAATATATATAAGACGGAACACACCAAAGGAACCTCGAAAGCAATGAAAATCATTCTTCTATTTCTATGGTAGGTATATTTGAGTCAAATAATAAACTTAAATTCTATACCTGAAAATATTCAAGACGAAGAAACTATACTTAACAAACCTACGCAAACACATAACACAAACATGGCTCCATCTACCCAGAACGCTCAAGCTGACCACAATTAGCAAATATCTGCCTAGCTTTAATGGTCATCCAAGACTTCTTTACGATTTCCTAAACAATGTAGAGGAAATCCTGATGTTCATTAGGGGAATAGATAGAACCCCATATGGACAAATTATTTTGCGAGCCATTAGGAACAAAGTCGAGGGACCAGCAAATGAAGTGCTAAATATGTACGGCACTGCCCTAATCTGGGACGACATTAAAAACAACCTAATATTACACTACTCAGACAAACGTAACGAGACCTCCTTAATTAAAGATATTCACACATTAAAACAAGGTTACAAAACAGTAGAAGAGTTCTATAGCAATATAGTAGAAATTGAAGCAATATTGAATAACAACGTATTGATTCAGGAACAAGACCAAAACGTTGTTAAAGCAAAAAAGGACTTCTTCGCTCAAATGTGCCTTAACGCATTCCTTTCTGGGCTTATGGAACCCCTGGGCTCAAGCATCCATGCGATGAAACCAGAGACATTACCACTAGCATTATCATACTGCATACAAGAACAGAATATATTCTTTATACAAACCGAAACCTTTAAACCAAATCAGAGAAGAAAATTTGACAAATCACCTAATCCTCACTGCAACTACCAAACACAGAATAGACCCTTCAACTAAGAAATAATATCCCGAACCCTATTCCATACCGAAATAATTTCCAACAATCTTCTCCACCGGAACCAATGGAAGTAAGTTCCGGATACACTTATTTAAGGCAACAAACCTTACACGAACCGAGACAACCAAATCAAAGTAATCAAACAAGGCGAAGTACTGGAAACCCAAGGTATTTCATTGAAGAGGTTCACAATATAAACGCACAGAGCCAACGAGAACACCCTTCCTACATTCCACAACTAGATGAGATTACTATAATAATTGCAAACAAGAAAATCTCGATCAAATTGCTAATGACCCAATGAATCAAGAATTAGACGATATAAATATTCACTTAGATGCCTCACAAAACCAACCGGATATGTATATGTTAAAAAACACGGATCTACCTTACCTTTTATCAACATATCATCCCCATTCGGACGAAACTTAAAATTCCTTATAGACACTGGAGCATCTGCTTCATTTATAAACCCTGAATTTACGCATTTTCTTAAACATGAAGAATGCGATCCCATTATAATATCGACTATACTCAGCAAATACAAACTTAATAAACAAGTTTCAATAACTTCCTTTTTGGTGTTCAAGAACCTGGCAAATTCAAATTCCTTATCTTTAAAATTCACAGCTACTTCGACGGGTTACTAGGACTCGATGTATTAGCCAAACTTAACGCAAAACTTGGCGCCGTGGCTCTGTGGAAATGCACATGGCTACTGAGCAGGAGGTTCGTGGTTCGAATCCCAGTAGCACCAAAAATATTTTTCACGGTGTCCCATCTCTCGCGAATGTGTGACAAACCTTCCGAGAGTAATAACTTGTCACGGAAAGCTTCTCGATTTGCCGTTCGGATCCGGCCTTAAATTGTATGTCCCTTCCATTTGTGTCCAAAAATATACATGCGCAACACAAATGGTCACGAGAAGCTAGGCCTTGGACCGCAATGGTCTGTCGCGCCGAATATTATTATTAACGCTAAAGTTGACTTAGGTAACAAAAATCTCATAACCAACAATGCAATAACCCCATTAAATTTCAAACCAAATTTTAATTCAGGCAAACTTTTAATTCCACCTAATACAAAAGTAGTAGTTAAAGCACCAGTCGATATTCGCAACGGCGAAATTTTTATTAGGCACACCGTTTTAAAACCTGAGGTAACCATTTCCGAAGGCATTTATAATGCAAAAGAATGGTACAGCCCAGTGGAAGTAAATAATGGATCCAACCATGAACAAATTATTATCATAGAACAGCTGTTAGAAGTTGAACCTTGCACGTCTTCAAGAATTCAAGTAAATAACTTTAACATAACATATGATAACACCCCTGCAGACGAAAATATCGTAAAATCAATTCGCACATCCCATTTAAACAGAGAAGAAAAGAGAAATCTACTAAAATTGTGTAAAGAATATGAAGATATATTCTTCAAAGAAAACCAATCTCTAAGCTTTACCAACAATGTGAAACATAAAATTCCAACCAACGACGAGATACCATTCTATACAAAAACGTATCGATATCCTTATTTCCATAAGAAAGAAGTACGGAAACAAATCAACAATATGTTAGATCAAGGTATAATTAGTCATAGTTACTCACCATGGAGTTCACCAGTCACCACCCAAAAAAAAAAGATGCCAGCGGGAAACAAAAATGGCGCCTGGGGATCGACTATAGAAAATTAAACGAGAAAACTGTATGCGATAGGTATCCCTTGCCTAACATAAATGAAATCATAAATAATTGGGAATATGTGTGTACTTTTCGACAATAGACTTAGCAAGCGGGTTCCATCAAATAGAGATGGATTCTAAATATGTAAGCGAGGCAGCGTTCACTGTAGAAGGCTAAAATTGCCCCGTCCACATTTCAACGCGTCATGGACAACGTTCTTAACGAACTCATAGGAAATGTTTGTCTAGTATACCTAGAAGACATAATTATATATGCAACTTCACTTCAGGAACACTCGGAAAATCTAAAAAAAAAGTCTTCAACAGGTTACGGGAATTTAATCTCAAAGTACAACTAGATAAATCTGACTTTATGCAAAAAGAAATCGCCTTTTTAGGTCACATTGTATCGACCAATGGCATTAAGCCGAATCCAGAAAAAATTCATGCGATTAAACAGTTTCCAATACCACGCATACAAAAGGAAATAAGAGGATGTTTAGGACTCCTACATAAATACATTCGAAACTTGCAAAAACATTTTAACCCATGACTCCATATTACAATACCCCGAGTTTACCAAAACATTTAACCTGACGACAGATGCTAGCAATTTTGCCATCGGCGCCGTCTTTCCGCAATGACCTATCGGAAGTGATAAGCCTGTTTGTTATACAAGCAGAACACTTACCACTACAGAGACAAACTACTCCATAATAGAAAAAAAGAGTTATTGGCCATAGTAAGGGCCACCAAATACTTCCGACCCTACCTTTACGGTCACAAGTTCAAGATCATTACTGAGCATAAGCCTTTCAAGTGGATCGTGAATTTTAAAGATCAAAACTCGAAACTAATTCGTTGGTGACTAAAACTTAAAGAATATGATTACGAGATCATATACAAAAAAGGTCAATCCAATATAAACGAGGATGGTCTCAGCTGAATTAAAATAGTTAACCCAAACACGCCAAAATATAGAAATCAACGTTAATGATACCCTTTCAGTTCAAGGCACAAGTGGCACGACCATTCACTCAACAACTGAGCATCTTGACTATAGTATACACATATCAGAGAGACCACTAAATCATCCTACAGAAAGCCAGAAGATCCTTCCCATGACCCTAGAAACCATATTCAAGAACAAACAACGCCGAACTCATAGACATTTTCAAAAAATTTCTAACGCTTAACCAACTTAACGCTATTTACACAGAAGACGAAACTTTCCGTATACTCAAAATATTTCTCCCAGAACAAAATCTTTCGCCTGTAGATGTACTGAGATACTAACAGACATTAAACCAAACGAAACAAAAAATTAATCAACGATTATCACCACAATAACAATCATCGAGGCATTGAGGAAACCCTTCCACACCTAAGAAGAGAATATTACTTCCCTTACATGAAAAATGAAATCACACAAACTATAAACAACAGTGAAAAATGTGAAATGAAATATGATAGAAATCCCCCAAAAATAAAGTACGAAAAACCCGAAACCTCTTCCTTCAAAACCTTTAGATATTATTTACATTTATATTTACACGATTAACAGCCAATACATATTAACCATTATAGATAAATCAATAAATAAATAAATAAAATCACTCATAAACGGCTAGGTACAATAAAGAAACTCATAACAGGCAACATCGACTCAAATGACGCAGACGAATTAAATAAGAAGATCGAAAACTTAAACTTGGATGGTAAACGACTAACAAAGGCCTCGTAGGAGCAGTAGCTCCCGATAGGTGATGGTCCGCTAAATAACGAGAAAGAGCCTCTGCAGCCGAATAACTTGCAGCTCTATTATTAAGTCCCACTTCCCCCTCCTATGTGGTGCCACCTGGGAGTTTCTCTGGAAATTGCGAACGGAAGAGGCAAATAATACTGTGATGCTCTACTCCGGTAGACCAGCTGGGAGCGGACGGAGGTCTGGAGTTGGACTGATGCTAACTCTGGTAGCATGAAACAGCCTTATATCCTGGAAACCTCACAGTGACCGGATACTGACGGCTAGATTACAGAGTAGAGTAAGAAAAATTACTATCACACAGTGTTATGCTTCAATCGAAGACGCGACTGAGGACGAAAAGGACAATTTTTATAGTCATTTAGCCTCCGTGCATAACCAAACGCCTAATAATGACATTGTAATGGTAATGGGGGACTTCAACGCCAAGGTAGGAAGCGACAATACTATGCTGAAGAAAGTGATGGGAGTTAACGGTCTTGGTGAACGGAACGATAACGGAGAGCTTTATGTGGACTTCTGTAATATCAATCGCCTAGTCATTGGAAGTATGCTGTTTAAGCATAACACCTGCCACAAAATCAGTTCGGTCTCAACTGGCAGACAGCGAACATCGAACCAGATTGATCACATTGCGATCGGCCGCCGCTTCAGAAATGGCCTTTTAGACGTCCGTAACAGACGGAGCCGATATCGGTCAAGAGCGAGATCACCATCTTATGTTAGCTTTTATACGCCTTCGCACTGCATCCGTCAACAGCAACCGCTCAAACTTGCTCAACATTACCAGGTTCAATACTGATATTTAGGGTTTAGGGAACCCGAATTGTGTCAAGAATACAGAGACCATCTTGCCTTAGAAGCAGAAATAATCAACAGCATACCGCAGGAGAACGTGGACGACCACTGAAATGCTGTGAAAAAGTTTTTGTAACTGGGGCACGCACCTACGTCGGTAAGAGGCAGAATAAACACCGCACATGGTTATCGGCAGACATCTGGAGACGAATCGATGAGCGTAAAGCAATCAAGGCTCGAATCCCAGCTAGTGATGAGCAAAATTGGTCTTGGTCTTGCAAAAAATGCAATCGATCATTCAGTTGCAAGACCAAGACCAAGACCAAGACTGAGAGTGCAAGACCAAGACCAAGAATATGTATGCAAGACTGCAAGACTGCAAGACTCTTGCATTTAAAATTGCCTAATATCTCTGTTGATATTTATTTTTAAAACCTACATATGTCGTATGTTTATTTGTATACGAGTAAGTACTTATATAAGATCTACACCAAGTCTGTTGTGTAGTATGGTATTTACAGGCATATGTATGTACATACATAGATTGCTATTTCCTGACCATTTTATATTATTGGGTTTTTTTTTGTTATAGGTTTTTTCTTTCCAGACAAGTCATATAAACGAGGTTTGACAAAAAAACCTTAGCGAAGACGTGTGTGACATGGCATGGTTACAAAAAGAAATGATGAAATTGACGGAGTTCTTTTGGAAGAATAAGTCTAGACTTTCTTGAACAAATTTTTTTCGAACTAACCGCTAAACATAAATGTTGGTAGTTTTGTGTGTATATACTAATTGATGAAAGTAAAGTAAAGGATAGACTGTAGGACAAGTCTTTGTTAACGTCATCACAGCTAAATACCATATAAGAAATGTAAACATTTATGCAGAAGTGACTGGGAAATCTATATACCATAATTCATGCACAATAATTTGGGATCTGATTTTTGGGTATATTCTGAGGAAAAAATCGTTAAACAGTAAGGGGGTATTTCTAATGTTGACATCATTTCTCGGGGATTTAAGAAAAAGCTTACTTTGGTGTACCCTGACCCATGTTAACGAAAATGGCTCTGTTAATAGTAATTGTAGAAACTTTATTTATTTATTAGGACTTTATTTTTAGAAGGAATACTAGCCTATGTAACTGCGTTTAAATGAAATCGATATCTTATTTGAGTCTTCAGATATCCAAATTCAATGCTTGTTCCAGTTTTCTTGCCCATGCTAATTTTTGACTTTGAGGTCAATTTTCTCCAGAAAATGCGTAATAAGCATAACGTCTTACTATTTTTTACTTATGAACATAACAATAATAAAACACACGCAGCAGGTAACATTTTTAAAAGAGTTTTTTTGCGCTTATGTTTTTTTGGAGGAGGTAGTTTGAAGGGGCCGATTATCTTGTTTCCAATTTTACCTGCCCACCTATTGAAGCTGAATTTGTGTTGAAATGATGATTGTCTCCTTCTGTGTGGATTCTCCACAGCCCATATTGAGATTCGTCCGTCTAGAGAATTTATGTGTATTTTTGTACCAAACTAACTTTGGAACGCCTTGACCAAATTTTAACCAAACAGTGACATGTATCACTTATTACCTGGAATCAATACAGCTGGTTGGTGGTTGATGGATTTGCGGAGGTGGGGAAGTTATCAACATTGGTTACTAATGTTGTGTTGATTCTACAATTTTCGTTGTCGCTGAGACGAATAGTGATAGTGATGGTAATACACACCACTAGGGTGTATGGAGCAAAGCGTTCCACAGTTCTTCTAGAACAAAAATACATACATACATATATCCATTTATGTATATACTCATATAGAAATTATTCAAAAATTACTTTGGTCTGCAAGAATTTTAGCAAGACCGCAAGACCAAGACCAAGACTCAGGCTGCAAGACCAAGACCAAGACCAAGACTAATGGCACGAATGCAAGACCAAGACCAAGACTCGACCTGCAAGACCAAGACCAAGACCAAGACCGAGATGAAATGGTCTTGGTCTTGCGTTTTCTCATCACTAATCCCAGCGCCCTCAATAGTAGAGAGAACTGAGCTAGAAGCCCAATATCGCGTCAAAAAGAAGGAAGTGCAGCGTAGTGTAAGACGGAACAAACGACAGTACATCGACTCACTTGCCTCAATGGCCGAAGAAGCAGCAAGAAAAGGTGTGACAGTAGGACTGTCTATAACATCACCAAGGATCTCAATGGTGGTCGGAACTCCAAACAATATCCAGTGAAGAGTTTAGATGGTGACCTTCTGATGTCCCCCCACGACCCGGGGGCCCGGGGTCTCCAAAACTTTTACAAAAAGTGTTGCTCAACGGAGATACAGATGTGTATAAAATTTGAAGAAAATCGGGTTAAGTTTCAAAGGGAGACTCTAAATTTTAATAGTATGCAGTCTGCAGTATGCAAAGCTTCAATAAAATCGGGTTTTTTAAAAAAATGAGCTAATGGTTTTTTATAAAATCAAGAGCGTAAGTTTTTTCTAGTTGTGATTAAATTCAACTTATCTCTGGCTAACCAAACCAAAAAAAGAAAATTGTATTTAAATGTCATGTTTTTAGGTTGAAAGTTTAATTAAATGTCATTTTGGTACACACAAAAAAAATAAAAACTGCGAAAACTATTCTTAGCATTCGAACTTTCCTAAAAATTCTAAACGTTGCTTTGCAGATTTAAATAACCACAAATGCTGGAAGAGGACATTGATGAAGATAGACACTTCTGCATTAAATGTAATGCATCGATTATTGGTTTGGAGAACTATGTTCAACATAGGAAAAATAATTGTTCCATAAGAATTTCTGGACCATCATCGGCACCAAGGAGCACAGAACTAACATCAGTAGCCTCATCGCCGATAGTTGCTGTTGCTGCATCAACCTCTTCAACACCAAGTGATAATATTGTCCAATCGTTCAGCAATTTCACGTTTTCAGAAGATAGGTCAGCATACATCAAATCTGAACACGGTGGAAAATCATCGAAAACCTTGACTGATCCTTATGACTTGGCTTATGAATTAGGAGCAGATGTGTTCTTTTCGTCGTTAGAATTACAGAGCGTACAGACAACAGGACCGTCTACTTGCGTGAAGACCAGCAACAATGCCCATCACGTGCTAACACGCAAAACTTCATCCACACAAGGGTGGATTGAGGAACCCACGTCAAGAAACAACTCAGAGAATTTAATGAAAGTTGTGCGTAATATAAGTGGGTCAAAAAAAATCGAAACAGTCTTTAAGCCTATTTCATTTGCACATGAATCACCTGAGCCGAGTGATGATGACGAAGACGAAGATGTAGAAGATTACAATGATGAAGATTATGAACCTGTTCATACGGTAGGTAAAATGCGGAGATCGCCTCCGGTTGTTCCATCTTCGCATACCGGAGGAAAATGGAAACCGGAACATCGTCCAAATCAATTAAGACTCTCACCATCATGGGATGAACGTCCAACGAGAAGCTACTCAAGGCACACTCCAGTTATAGACGCCCATCATCCACCGGATGACCACACAAAAGGAAAATGGGTTCCAGGAACAAAGCTAGTGAAGCTAGAATACAATAATGAGGCTGAAAAACCAGTTCATTCACAAAGTCAGGATTTTTGGTGCAAAATTTGCTGCCGCAGACTTAAGACAAAACTGTACTATGAGAACCACTTGAAGACTGCCTTCCACCTTAAACGCGCCGAAACCGAAAAGCAGTTAGAGAAAGCTTCTTTAAAAAAGATCGACCGGTATGATCTTTCAGAAGCTTGGCAGAAATCATTTACGTTGGCCGAAAATGAGATGAGCTCGCCAACGGCAGTTACCTCATTAAAACGAAAACGTCGATCGGTGTTTATTAAATGTGAAGTCTGTAAGCACAGAATAGCTAAAGTATTACTAGGAAAACATTTAATATCACATTACCACTATGGTCGTATGTCCCTAAATCCGAAAAAATCATTTAATATGATATTGAACAACATCCACTTAGTAGTGCTGCAATCGCCATTTCAATGCCGGCCATGCCGCTTCTATGCAAACACCGAGGAAACTTTTCTTCAGCATTGGAATTCGCCGCAGCACCAAGACACGACGGAAGGTCCTGGAAAATTCTGGTGCAGTTATTGTCACTTCGAGTGTGAAGACAACAATCAAATGAGGCGACATCTCCTGGGAGCAGACCACAAAGAAGTTATTTTAGCTATTAATCGATCCGTTCCGATTTGTATTAGCAAGAAAATTAACATAGAGTGTCCCGAATGCAATCAGTGCTTCAAGTACAATATGGAGCTACGTAAACATTTTCAACAGCATCATGGTTGCACTATATCTGTAGGCACAGCATCCGACACATACCAATGTTGTGTCAAGTGTAATCTTTGTACTGATGTCTTTAAATCGAAAACGGCTTTGCAGAGACATCAAAAGTTCAGACATAAAAGATCAACTTTTTTCTGCTCAATATGTGATTTAAACTTTACGACTGCAATCGAAGCGAAAAAGCATCGTAAAACGTTTACACATCGTTTGATGTCTGCAAGGAACCAGGATAATGACAAACGACACTCATTAAAGTGCAAAATATGCGATTTTTCGTAAGTACAGAAATAACTTAACTCAGTTTATTATTTTAAAAGTATAAATTAAATTAATACACAAAATTTGTCTTAGGCGTATGAAGGATAAATTAAATTCTATGATTTTTTTTATTTAATTTTAACAAGTTTTCGATAGAAATCGGATTGTAGGAGGTTCCTTGTATAGTAGCTAAAGCAATTTCTTAACAAATCCTAGCTGTGGCTGTGGTTTACTAATTCAAGATGCGAAGAGAACCAACTCGGATGAACTAAGAAAGAGATGAAGAAGAAATGAAGGAATCTTGAATTTAATTGCACATAATTTCATTTTTAACCTTCACAATTTTTCCACAATCACTTATTATTACTTTACATTGTACTGCTTTATCAATTTAGATCAACTTCCGAGGTCGAAGCTATGCTGCATGAAATTTCCCATTCGGCAGAAACTGAACATCCAGAGGAATATTCAGGGCTTTCAGTCAAATCGTCTTCGAAAACCCAATCACAATTTGAAGAACCGATGAAAAGTAAAAACGAAAAGCCAAACAAAATCTCGTCTATCAAAAAAATGTGTAAAAGCAAAAAATGCAACTTCTGCAGGAAGGATTTCGAGAACATTGCACTACTTAAGCAACATATCGACGAAATCCACCCTGACTCGGAATATAAATGCATGATATGTGGAGAAGGTTTCTCACTTTTGCAAATGTTAGGAAGGCATGTGAAGTATAAAGTTTGTGTTTCTTCTTCTTCGTCAAGTGCACTAACGAAGTCATCGGCTGTTGACCAAGCGCCTATTGATAGCTCGAACAACGGCAAAGGTAAACAATGTCAATTTGATATTGTAAATTATAGGAAAATGTGGAAATGTCGCGAGTGCGCCTATAGGTAGGTTGTAACCCTGAGTAATACATAATATTTTTCATTTAAGCTTTTATGTCTTTTTTAGCGCCGTAATTGAAGCGGATTTAATTTTTCATCAATTATTTCACACCATTGGAGAACTCAGCAAACACCAAAAATACAAATGTCCTCTATGTACCAAGACTTTTGCTAAGAAATCACTTCGATGGCATTTACGCCGCCACACTAATGAAAAACAATTTGAGTGTACATTTTGCAATAAAAATTTTTTAAGAAAGCAC
The DNA here is from genome assembly GCA_947095585.1 of Nephrocerus scutellatus. Classification (NCBI taxonomy): domain Eukaryota; kingdom Metazoa; phylum Arthropoda; class Insecta; order Diptera; family Pipunculidae; genus Nephrocerus; species Nephrocerus scutellatus. Next base: position 66,385,881 of record OX352764.1, on the reverse strand, counting down.
AATTTAAAGGATCACATTGCAAATCTGCATTTGTCCAAAAGCAAAGTCATGGAGCGTCAAAAATCCCCAAAGAGCTTTCAGTGCGATGTATGTGGGAAGGTTTATCAAAAAAAGTGAGTGAATTATTATATTTAGCTAAATTACAAGTTATTAAAACATTTATAGTGTTTTGAGGAAAAAATTTAATAATCTGGGAAGATTAGGTATTGCTTGCAGCACTATATTTCTAGATACATGCGCATAGACATCTCCTGTTCCTCTCGTCGATACCTTAGTGGCACGCATCATAAGAACATCATAAAAAACACAATTATAATATTGTTACGAAATGTAGGCTTATTAAAGAGCACTTAATTGTTACGAAAATTAGTTTTAGTACACTTAACAGCGTCATCCGTAGTGTCAGTTGTTTAAGAAAAAGCATTTTAAATTGTATTAGAATTAAGAAAATGTCAAAAACCATCGCATATATTTAGGCTCAGTAATTTAAACGTAATCCTTGTACCATATATGTGGTTGTACTTGTATGTACTTGTTTTAACATTGTTTGCTGTACTGACTACTGTAGCGTGAAGCTATCAGTAGACGGTCGGACAGGGTCGGAGTAGAGTAGTGTAGCTGGCTTGAACTTGCAGCTTCACTAAACTACTTAGAAAGGCAAGTGTAGCACTTGCTGACAACGGTAGCGTGCAGCTAGCAGTAAACAATAGGTCAAGGTTGGAGCGGAGTAGTGTCGCTAGCTTGCGCTTGCAGATCCACTAAACAACTTAGAAAGGCAAGTGTGGTATTTGCTATACTGAGTACTGTAGCGGGCAGCTAGCAGTAGACAACCGGACAGTGTCGGAGCGGAGTAGTGTCGCTATCTTGCGCTTGCAGAAAGGCGAGTGTGGTACTTTCTATACTGAGTACTGTAGCGGGCAGCTAGCAGTAGACAATCGGACAGGGTCGGAGCAGAGTAGTTTCTCTGGCTTGCGCTTGCTTCACTAAACCATTTATGACCTGATCAAAAGGTTTGCCAAAAAGGTATGCTCAAGAGATCAGAATTTCAATGCTGAAGTTTATTGGAAGCTAAGTTTCGAAGGGCGGGAGTCACTGCTGCGGTAACAGGTCCTGCAGCCAGTATCGCTCCTAACAATATGGAGTATTGCTCCACCTAATATGGAATTTCGCCTTGCATTATCTGTTTACACTTGTAAAAGTTGTTGGGAATTACATTTGTGGCTTTTTGGAAAAAGGATATTTCCTACTATCGCTGTTGTTGTTCAATACCAGGCGCTTAATGCAATTGTAATTCTCATTGATATTGGAAGGCAAATGGTGATTTTAGTTGTATTGAAAAAACAAATTTTCTAGTGGGTGGCTTAAACCATTTTCTTTTAAAAAAAAGTTTTCCCGCTGTTGGGGATTCGAACCTGTGATTCGATGGGGCTACTGTGCTCCGTCCCAGTGAGGGCCCAATTGGCTTATACATATATACATATTAGTTGCACGGTGTGTAATGAAGTGTTAGAGTGTATTAAATTACTTCGATACATTGTATATAAAAGTTATATGGTGAGTTTTATATAAGAATTGACTGGTATGTTCCTGTATTTGCTAGCAGATTCAAATGGAACAGAACAGAACAGAAAAGAGTAGAACATTCTCGAAACAGTTGATTGGGTGTAAATACCCCATATTTTATGGCAGCGAGCTAGTTTGGATTTGTACCAGAGTATTTGCAAGTAGATAGAGCAGTGAATAAGTGTTATATGTGAACAAGTGTTATATGTGAATAAGTGTTATTTGGGTGAATAATAATTAATCACCAGTATAAATTAAGGAACTCTTGCTATTTGTAATTTGTGAATTAACGAACTTGTATTGTGTTTTTATTTGCAAATTCTATTACGAACTCCTTAGTAAGCTCAAATTACATAGTAACAATATCTGAGTTAGCCATATCAAATGGCTCGTTCAATTCGTAACAATTCCTGTTTTTATAACCCCTAATATAAAAATTCATAGAAGTTATATATGATACTATTTTATATATTCTGTTGTACATGTATGTGGTGCTATTGTAGTTGTAATTGTATAATATAAAATAATGTACCTGTATGTTCTGGTACTTGCTAGGTACTTGCATAAAGAGCTCGCACCGTGTCGTAGTGATTTAGTTATTGACTGGATTTATACCAGAGTACATGCAAGTTGAAAGAGCAGTGTTACTCGTATTTATGTTATTGTGAATATAAGTGTGATTTGTGTAAATAAAAAACAACTAATAAAAATTAAAATATTTCATGTAAATCCTCCAAAAATTCCACAATAAATGCTAAAAAATAAAAACACATGCGAAGCACTGCAATCCAACAACAACAACAAACGTAAAGCAAGCAGCGCTGTTCACAGCGCTCACAGAACACAGTCATTATAGTATTACATGATCTGATACCGCTACATGGAAAAAAATTGTATGGGATTCCCCCGACCCCGCGGCCCGATCAAATTTTAATAGAAAGTGTTGCGAAATATACATGTGTGCAAAGTTTGAATAAAATCAGTCTTTAAGAAGTAGGGTAAAAAATGATCACAAGATCTGACCAGCCAGCCCGCCATGGGCACGCGAAGTTAATATAGAGAATTTAAAAAAGTTATCACAAGTATGAATTTGTGAACTCTTGCTTTTTCTGAATACATGTTGTAATTTGTGAATAAACAAAGTTTTGTTGTATTTTGTTTTGTTGTGTTTAATCTATAACGAAGTCTTTAGCAATCCTAAATTTCGTAACAATTGGTGTCAGAAGTGGGATTTTGAAAATCGTGAACCAATCAATAATTAAATGGAAGGTGCAGTGAACATTAAAACCTACAGTTCCCAGGAGCTCAAAGAAGAGCTTGGAAGGCAAAGTCTAAGCACTACAGGAAATAAGCAAGAATTATTTCTCTAAAAATAATAATAAGTCGTTAAAGCTGAAAAGCAGCAAGCTGATGAGACAATTAAGTCGAGGCTGATGGAGCGAAAATCGTCTACTTTGAAAGAAAAAGAAGTACCAAACATGTAAGCGATGTTTAAAGCTCTAATGCAACAAATGAAGCAACAAGGCCAGGAAGTGAAACAAGATTTGAATTCTTAAATAAACAGTAAGTTTGATCAGCAAAGCGAAAATTTCGACCAGGAAAATCAAGAATTGAGTTCCAAACTGACCGACAAATTGGATGACAAGTTGGATCAAAAAATTCAAGAGCTTACGAAAGAATTAGATCCACAACATCAGAAATCTCAGCCGTAAAGCCAAGAACTGAAGCAGGAATTAAATTCCAAATTTGACCAGCAAGATGTTTGATCAGTTTTTTGGTCAGTTAGATGTTATTCAAGAAAAGCTAAAAGGTGAAATGAGCGAAATTCTAGAAACGACACCCAAAGGGGAAATAAATGGAGTTCAATCAATGCTAAAAGGTGAAATATGAGTGGAATTCAAACAACGCCTAAAAGTGAAATAAACGATATTCAAGCAACATTTCAAGAAAAGGTAAATTCGCTCGTGACGAACATGAGAGGAAAGGTGAGTGGTCTGAAAGGCAAAATTAAGGAGATTGAGACCCGGTTTGATAATCGTACCCAGAGAAAATAATCAACAAAGCAGTGTCAGAGTCATTCCAGAATCTTCTAGTAACCAGAATGGAATTTTGAAGCTTCCTGCGTTCGATGACGAGACCGCGTTTGAAAATTTCAAAGTCCAGCTTAGAGCTGCGGCACAACACAATGGATGAGGTGCTTAAGAACAGTTAAATTCTCTGATCCTAACAAAGCAGCTGACGTATTACAGATAATTCCAGATTCTGGGATGAGTTCCGGAAGAATCTTGAAAGAGTTGGACTTGCTTTATAGATAGTATTACACCCAAGTTCTAAGCAAAAAAAAAACTGCAGACAAAGAAACAGTAACGAGGAGAACGACTTCAAGATTTGGAACGGGAAGTAACCAAATTAGCACGACAAGCCTGTTGTTGGGCTCCGGCTGGTGTCTTGGGCGGACTGGCAGTGGATGCCTTCATTAATGCTATGCTATGCTATGATGAACAGTTAAAACTTAATTTGAAGACAACAGCCAGATGAAAGTCGATGAATGAAGAATTGGCATCGGCATTGGAATATGAGCTTGAGCTAATTTGTCCACTGATTTAGTTAAATTGGGTAAGCTGGAAATCGAGGACATCGCCCAATTAGAAACCCTCACTGAAAAGAAGATGCGAAAATCAACAACTGGACGCTTTAAAAACGACGAAAATCGTAGATCAATTTCCCGACCAAAATGTTTTAAGTGTCAGAAACCTAGACATTATAGGCGCGATTACAAGGAATTACAAGGACAGATACGTGCACTACAGGTGAATAAGGTCAGGCAGCCCGCTTGCCTCGTAACTTGAGATCCGGATCACATTTGGTTTATCTTGATGGAATTCAGAATAGAGTTATCCGTTTGATAAACGATGTAACCATTACTTCGTCTCTTGATACTTTAGAGCACAGACGAAATGTAGGAGCTTTATCTGTTTTCTACAATTTTTATAACGGTAAATGTTCTTTAGAAACCCGTTCCAGGTCCTTTTCTCAGTAACGTAAACACTCGTTTAAGGTCCAATCAACATAGATTTGCCTTAAAACTTTTTTCATGTAGAACCCAACACTTTAAATCCTCCTTTTTTTCGAGAGTCTCTTCGATGTGGATTTGGTCGAGCCCGTGTTTCCCGATTTCCTTCGATTTTTATTTTATTTTGAATTTTAATAAAGGGCTTAGCCCAACTTATTGCCGTGACGCAAGTCATTCAGGGAGTCCTGCTCCCACCAGTTTTGCGTGGCGAAAGTTGGAACGGTGATCTTGGGGATAGAAGAATAGCATTAATAAGCCTACCAACATGAAAAAGAGCGGACTGTTATGCGGAGGACACCAGTACGAATAATGAATGTTTGTCCATCACTTGCTGTTATGAAAGAAGGAACAGTCATTGACAAGACTCTGGAAGTAAGCTGCATCTCAAACTGCTAACCTGTGAAAGCAAAGAACTATGTTTGGTAAGAAAGAGAACCATTCCATCGTTGTGGCAACATCTTCCAGCAGCAGAGCTATAAGCAGCAGTAAAGGTGCTAGAGTAATTCGCCGACGTGCTTGCTATCAGCGACAACGGCATGGGTAAAACAGATATAGTACAACATCGAATCGACACAAGAAATGTCACTCCGTTCGTTAAGTGCCAAGATGATTACCGTTAGCGAAATAACAAGAAGCTGAAACCCTGGTTAATAAGAATGGAATTATAGAGAAGGCCAGATAACCATGGAGCTCACCTGTGGTACTTGTTCAAAAGAAGGATAGTTCAACTAGATTTTGTGTGGACTATCAGTCACAATGTCACCAAAAAGGATAGTTATCAGTTTCCGCGTATTGATGACACGTTGGATACCTTATCGGGAGCCAGAATCTTTAGTACATTGGATATGAAAAGCGGATACCGGCAGGCAGCAATTCATGACTACGACAAGGAAAATACAGCATTTACTGCGGAAACGACGTGTATCAATTTTCTGTAATGCCGTTTGGTTTATGCAACGCTTCTGCTACGTTCAAGCGGTTAATGGAACATGTTTTGCGAGGCCTTAGTTGAAAAACATGTCTTGTCTACTTGTATGACATCATCGTATTTGGACGTACATTCAATGAACACGTGAATAATCTTCGGCAAGTTCTGGAAACCATTAAAGCTGCAGGATTAAAGTTTTGTCCGAGAGGAACTACTTTGCAACCCGACTAGCTAGCTGTTATGGATAGCGTCAAACACTTCCATAAGTACCTATATGGACAAGACTTTCTCCTTAATCCAGTTAATGCAGCTTAAGGAACCAGAAGGTCAAATCACTCACTATCACTCACTCACTCACTGAAGGATTAAATTACGTGGTAGACCCATAAAAATTAAAAATTTTAATGTTAATTCTATAACCGTTGATGAACATTTGTGCAAAGTTTGAATAAAATCGGATTAATTTTAAAGATATTTATATGAGTGGACCTCGGCAATGGGGCCAGATCATTTCTAAATTTTTACAGAAAGTGTTGTCATAGCAGATACACCTCTTTGAATAAAATCGGGTGTTAGGAAGTAGATTCAAAATTGATTACAATGGCCAGCCAGAAACAAACAAACAAACACAAAACATTTCCGGACGCAAAGTTAAGAGAATTTAGAAGTACTGCTCAATTCTAGCGCTTTAAAGTTTAAACTATGCTGTTGTCAATATCAAATTTAGTCATGAGCTGGGCCCTATTGCACCAACTACTTATCACTTATTACTTATCAACTTATCATAAGTTAGTTTTTTTGAAAATAATAAGTGATAAGTGTTTCACCGAAAGTAACAAAATCTCACTCACTTATCAAATTGAAAACTTATCAAATTTTGATAATGATTAGTGATAATCGTTGCACATCAGAATGTCTATAACTTATCAATTGACAAGTTATCAAATTTTTATGATAAGTTGTACTGATCTATACAAAATTGCTATAAATGTGATAGTGTTTGCGAAATAATGTTTTTCAATAATGTAATTCAACTGAAAAAGGTGAAAAAATTAAAGCGTGGACGGAAGTATCGAATAAGGCGAAGTCCCTCGGATTAGTAAAAGCTAGCCGTTGTGGGACTTACGCGCGCGATCACTTATTTGGTCAATGGAAGAGCAGAACATTAGTATGATTATATATTATTATATAAAAGTAATTTTTCAAAAAAAATATTTTTAAATGCTAAAAGGGATAATGCCAGAAAAACAAGCACTGGTGGTGGCAAAGAAGCCAAACTTGATGGTGTTGACGAGGAAATTTTAGACATCCTGGGTTCAGAGTCAGGTGTTTCTGAAGCTATTGCCACACCTAAGGAACGGTTAATAACAAAACAAATTAAACGCAAAGCACCAGAAGCGGCAGAGACACTTTTGGCCGAACATGACCCCAAGTTATTTGGCTTCAGGCACTGTTTAGAGAATTTTACCTTGTAATCATAGTGAAGAAAGAGCTATTCTTTTTATCTATCTATCTATTTTATCTAGTTTAACAGTTAGGTCGACCTCTCTGCACCATTTGTTTACTTGTTTGAGGGCAAAGTTCATGCCTTCTTCTATCGTACTCTTGAATTTCCATGAACCCTAAAGACTAGGAATATTCTTAAATATGTCGAGTAGCTGGTCTATTACTAGTAGCCACAAGAGTGGTAATAGGACGCTGCCTTGTGGACAGCCTCTGGTTGCCGCTTCTGCAATGATTTCGTTACCGAACAAACACAAGCTAGAACTAACAAGGCTAATTTGTTCTACTTTTTAGTTTTAGCTTGTGTTTGAATTACTTCGAAAATAGTGTTGTCGAAAGCTCCTTGGATGCCAATAAAGGCACATAGTAACATTTTTTTACTTCGAAGTGTGTCTTCGATTTCAACTCTCAGCTCATGAAGTGCTGGGGCTTAAAGGGTTTCATTGGAGTATGTTAGATCTTATGTAGTGACCTAATTTTTGTGAGGCTAATTGGCCTCTACGACCTGGTATCCTCGGGGGATGTCTTCCCTACTTTCGGTAAGAAAATCACTCGTCTCTTCAGCAACTTGGTACATATTCTATGCTGTAGCTGGCTTTGATGTCTTGCGAGTAGAGATGCTCTTAGTTTTATGCTACGTGACCTGAAGATATGTGTGGGCTAAAAGAATTTACTGCCAAGCGAACTCATTCAGTAGGAAAAATGCTATTTGAGCGCCTGTGGGCCACGGCGGGGATGAGAATGTTAGTTAATGTCCTCGTTTTCTTCTTGATTGCCTAGTATTAAGCCATTGGGGAAAATTACTTTTTACTAAGCAGTCAAGAGTTTCTTGTTTTGTGGTTGTTAGTTCACCGTTTGGTTTCTTGAATGATCCAAGTAGATTCTTGTGGTCGAGTGAGAGAGCTTTGTGTAGTCGACATGCTGTTGGCAGTTTTTCAATACTTTCACAGAATTGTCTCCAGCTGTTTTATTCAGATATTCATTACCGAATGTTTCTAATGTCTTCTTTAAAGATTGTAGGAGCCTAAAGGGAAAAAAATTTAATGGTATCACGCTTTTTACTATTTTCTGACAAGAAAACTTATGACATTTGAGCAGGATTAAAATGCCGACATGAGGATAAAACCAAGCCTAAGTTATCAACTTTTATTGCTTTTTAAGTCCTGAACTTTTTGTTTCGCTTGCCGCTCGTTGTTGTGTAAATATTTGTCATACAAGAATATTTATTTATATTTTTCTTTCATTTTCTTGTTTTGTAATCACTGCCATCACGTCTTCCTATATGTAGAACGGTATTTAAAAGGATATTTTTACCAAAATACAAAGGAAAATACTTTTTTCGCCAGTGGTATGTGACACCGTGTAGCGAATACACATACGAGTACGAAACATTTTCTATTTAATCTTGTGAAATAAGTATGTGCGAGGATTGCTTTCACTTGGAAATGTCCTAAAAATCCTTAATGACCAGACCCACCATTGCCGCAAGCGTGATTTGTGAATGCATGTGCCATGTACGTAATTACAAGAATGTCCCGGATTTAATGAGTTATTTGCAGTTGCATAGTCTTTTTTATCATTATATAAATTTAGCTGCAGGAAAGAATTTTTAATTTGTGCAGAGTGTGGTTATTGTAGGCTTCATTACTGTTCATGCCCAAGGAAATACAAATTACAAATTGAGTGACGATTTTAATAAATGCAAGAAAACATCCTTAAGTTTACCGTCGCGGTCAAGTGCAAATAAAATGTAAAATGTTTAACTAACCATTAGTTGACATATGTAAATTTTAAGGTTTCCAATTAACACAAATCAACTAGGCATTCGTATGCTTGTATGGAAAAAATTAATTGGGAAAACGACTGCTCGTAACATTCCATCGTTTTACAATAAGTATCTATTGCTATGGTATCAGATTTTGGTGTTATTAGATTAGAACGCCAATTGCAGCAGTTTATTGCCAATGTAGTCTTATTATTGCCAAGCAACATATGACCTTTTTAATTTAAATTAAACTCTCTTCGTATCTGTAAGCTACTACTAACTTACTCCTGTTTTAATAACTTTGTTAACAACAGAATCCCTTTTTTTGTACATAGATGTCTTACTGATGTAATGGATTATCTAAGGAACAAATAGGCCGACATTTAATTTATTTTGGTTGTGTTTCCTATAATAGTTTGTAATTTTTTACCATTTAAATATACCCATTAGTACTTCTGGAAATATTTAAGCCTTATGTGATTGGAGACGATGGCAACACTTTTTGAAAAAATTTCGAATGTATAGGTCCCCAGGGTCGAGGTGCTCCCATAAAAAAATTTTCAAATTCAACCCAATTCTATTCAAACTTTACAGACATATGTATCTCCGATTAGAGAATTTACATGAAAAATTTTAATATTTATGGGTTGGTTTTTTCTAATAGGATATTCTCGGCTATGCATCAAGTAAGCTACAAGTTTTTTGACGTTTTAACTCGTCTGTATAATCTATAATCATGAAAAATTGTTTCTTTCAACATAGATGCAAATTATCCAAATATTTCGAGTTCGGTTTTGACGACTTTAGGTGCGCTAATCATTCTCAGCGATGAGGACATTTTCTGGTTCAATGACTTCGTTAGTAAGCAAAATAGACGCATTTGGGCAAGTCAGCAACCCTTAGACGTAATGTCATTATACCCACAGTTAATTAATAGGCCCATTCCACATGCCACAGCTGCCCAAACAATCGAGTTCTTGAAGTCCAATGGCCGTTTGGTTCGTTTGATATGACTTTTCTTTGGGGCTATGTCAAGTTTGCGGTCTATGTCAATAAGCCCGGGACGACCTCAGAATCTACATCGAATGCGAAACTTTCGGCATAAAGGCATTAAAACTTATTGGTGACGAAAAACATTGAGAAGTCAATAGATTCTCTTGATCACGGTAAGGACGTTTCCTGGCTGTCACTGCTTTATCCCTTCTTCCACTAGCGGTGCTCAAGAGAAAAAACCACCTGTCCTTGAATTCAACCGCAATACTCGTGGCTCTAAATCCTCATTAGTTTATTTGTTCTTCAGCCGTTCAACACGTATGTGGAATACTTTACCAATCTTTGTTTTTCCACATCGCTACGATCCACATGCATTCAAAACACAGACTCATAGACATCTCCCATTTTCACCACATTTTTGATGTATCCATGGTACTTTTTTCCCAAATAAATTTTTTTTGATATTTCAAATATAAGGGGGTTTTATTTTAAAAACTTATTGCAAAAATAAAAAGGATCGATCTTCATAAAAAAACAGTTAGTAGGTTAGGTAGACTAATTTTGTAATATATATCACGTATTCTCTTTTTGCATATTATAGATTTTTTTTAATACGACGTATAAAATCGGCAGGTATAATACCGGTATGTGTTACGTAAAAGGAAATACATTTTATTATACTCGTATTTTCCATACAATACTGACACTTCGCCTTAGTCAGTGTATAGTTTGAACATCAAAGCCAATCGTTATCATTTTTCAAAACGTCCACTATATCCCAGGAAGAAGTTTTGTTAAATTGAGTCTCAAGTGACGACTGGCTGTAAGAATGAATTGCGTTCGCTGCTGGCATAGGAAAAGAAAAATCCCACGTCTATATCAATAAAACTGAATAGTTACGTTCGAAAGCTCAAACCAGTGCAGTTGCATGGGCACTAACGACTGGGAGACTATAGTCGTAAAAGAAAACTACATCAACCTACATATAATTTTAAATGAACATTAAAATAAATTTTTCAAATAATCACTCGAGCACTCTTTACTCTGACATAAGAAATAAAGAAGGAGCATCAAGCAAATGTAGAAAACCTATAGAAAAAATGAGATCAACTACGTTTGGTCCTGCCGGGCTGAGCTGGATTTGCGAGGATCGAATATGTGCCCGCTGATGGTAGTTGCACTCGCACTGGAAGAAAATGTGTATCAAAAGCAAAACGAATCCAAAACCACTCAACGTAATGACCGTCTGGCAGTTGTTCAGAATGGAGAATCTTGTATCCAGATTCACTATAGGACAATTACGAGTAGTATACACTTTCTATACTGCTGCTCAGTCAGTGGTGTGAACAGCAGTCAGCCTAGCATCCATCCATCCATCCATCTATCCACGTACACGAGTTGAAAACGAGAAAACTAATTTAATCCTGAATGACTGTTATTTCCATCCAAAGCAATAGCAATTTTTTTTATACTGATGACTACGTACAGTAGTGTATATTACAGAAATATAATGCTACCTACCACTGCCTCTATCTTCGTCATCGTAGTAGATGTCCTCGTCATTATCGTCATCCCATTTACAGTCACAATGTATATTTTGGAGAAACAGTATGCAAGCAGCAAAAAATATTAGTATTTATTGTTGGAAGAATACTTAAGTTAATCTCATTCAGTAGCAGGTTTTCCATTGTGCATCTTACACGTTTCTTCTTCTTGTTCATATCCAGTTCTACCGTTCTCAGCTTTTCCAACTTTAACTTCAATTGCAGAAAATAAAGACATTTTCTAATAAAATGCTTACGAATGGCAGAACTTATTCCAATAGTTTTTTATGTTTAGTTTTGTTATGTTATATTCTTGGCTCATGTACTAAATGGTGCTATGCATCCATATTATAATACACTGTCATTAAGAGATGCCGAAAAATACGACAATTCCTTGCTGCAATTAGTGGGGTTTTTGTTACTATGATAGTAATACCATAGGATGTAAGAATCAGAAGTCCTTAATTTTAGGGATCTTCAACCGAGGATTGTTTAGTTTATACGTCCTAAATAACGGGTGTTTTTTTAAGAGGTTGCCGATTTTTTTTTTGAATAAAACACATATAAAATTATGAAATGACCAAAATTTTTTTTTATTTGGTAGATAATTTTTTGGCATTTAACATTTAAACACAATTTCTGGCATATGGCTACCACGACTATTTTTCACAAATGTCATTCTGGAGGTCCAATTTTCCAGCACTTTTTCAAGCATTTGAGGGCGTATGTCAGCAATGACACGTTGAATATTGGTTTCCAAAGCGTCAATTGATTGAGGTTTATCCACATAAACCAATGACTTCACGTATCCCCACAAAAAGTAATCGAGTGGCGTCAAATCGCACGAACGCGGAGGCCAATTCACCGGACCATTTCTCGAAATAATGTTGTCGTTGAAAGTTTCTTTCAATAAGTCGATTGTTTCACGTGCTGTATGGCAAGTGGCACCATCTTGTTGAAACCACATTTCATCCATATCCATATCTTCAAGATTTGACAACAAAAACTCATTTAACATGGTTCTGTATCGATTTCCATTCACGGTAACGCGTCGTCCTTCCTCATTTTTAAAGAAATATGGACCGATGATCCCACCAGCCCATAGACCGCACCAAACAGTACATTTATCAGGATGCATTGGTAATTCTTGAACGGCGTGTGGATTATCTTTGCTCCAAATGCGACAATTTTGTTTGTTGACGTATCCATTTAACAAAAAATGCGCCTCATCACTGAAGAGAATTTTACGGTAAAAAAATGGATCTTCGTTCAATTGATTTAACGACCAATCACTGAATTCACGGCGCAAACGATGGTCGTGTGGCTTTAATTCTTGCACCAATTGAATTTTGTATGGCACCAAACCCAAATCTTTACGTAAAATTTTCCATAAAGTCGATGGACAAAGTCCAATTTGCTGAGCACGACGACGAATCGATAAATTGTCGTTTTCTTCGACACTGGCCTCAACGACAGCAATATTTTCTTCTGTACGAACTCTTCTCATTCTTGTCGGTGGCTTGGCATCCAAAAGAGTGAATGTAGACCGAAATTTGGTAATTACGTTCTTTATGGTGGTCTCTGACGGACGATTATGTGCACCATAAAATTCACGAAGTGCTCTATAAACATTTTTAATTGAACACTGATTTTGAAAATAAATTTCCACGATTTGAAAACGTTGTTCTGGAGTTAACCTATTCATAATGATTTGCCAAACAATACTGAGTAGAAATGCCACTTTGAGCTGTCAAAACAACTGTCATAAAATAAAACGACATCTATCGGAAAAACAAACCTCCTTAAAAAACACCCTTTATAACTAATTCAGTTGAAAGAATACTTATTGAAACTGCACATACATTTATAGAAAAAGATTCACTTTCTTTAACGGCGTCTGCCTATTGTTCGTGATCTTAAATTTAAACCGTATACATTGCTTGGGTGCTTATCTTTAATATATTCTCAATATATTTACTTATGAACTTTTTATTATATTACCAGAGTACCAGAGCTGCTGACACAGCAATTTTGTTGTTTAATGCTAGCAAAAGCATTGCTTAAGCTTTTTCATTTCAACTATATTATTTTGCTGAAGTTCCAATACTATTTTAAATTTTCATCTATGATTTTGTTTATATCTTTTTTTGTTGATACATACTTGCAATCCCGTAGAGTTTTATGCTGACGGAAGTTATCACAGCTTTTAATATGTATTCTATTGGCCCTCACCTCACCTTGAAAGCATGACAGATGTGGAGTAAAATTTAACGCTTTTAAATCTCAATGCTTTCTTCTGTCGCACAATATTAATCTAGGGTATTACTCACAAAAAGCTTTTGAATGGAAAAACGCAAAAAACCCGAAAAATCTTGTAAAGACAGGTTTTGTTGGAATGGACAAATAATATTCGATATCAGCAAAAATGCTACAAAATATTTTAACATCCTTAAACGGTATATAAAGTATTTTACGGCCTCTGATCTGACTACTATTATCAAGGCGATCGCCCGAAACTATACGAAATTAATTGAGGAATGCGTCTCTATAAAAATAAGGTATTTTATGGTTTTTTTTTTTTTTATATATAGAGACTTATTGCCAAGGGAGGACTCCCTGAATGACTTGCTGCACGGCAATAAAGATAAAGAATTGTCTTTTCCATTGTAATATTCATAATTATAGCAAAAGCACGAGAATATAACGTGGAAGTTTGACAGTAATCGCATATTATTCCTATATATATATGTACAAACATATATAGGTGTATTGGCAGATAAAATACTTTATAAATATAAAGTTTATAGCATGTCATTATCGTATCGTCATTGTTGCTTTAACATCGCGACATATTTCGCATAACACAAATGCACTTGCTGAAGTGTTTTGTGTACATACACAGCAAAAGCTTTGCAGGTGTGAATGTTGTGTAGAAGATGATCCCACAACAAGGATCCAGAATCTTGGAAGAAAGTTTGTCTACAGTTTAAAATGACTGACACGCATATGAGTACACTTTCGCTTTGTCTCTTATGCACCGCTACGTGTCAACTTTAGGACGACATGACGATGCTGGCACGTAGGTACCCCGCTCTCTCATGCACATAACTTTTTAACGCCTTATACTCGTATGTAGTATGTACCTTTATATGCTTTTGCTAATACTGATTTTTCAACTTGAATATCTGTTCCAAAGACTGTTTGCAGCACAAAATTACCGCAGTTTCTTCATTGCTCTCTAAACTCGCATAAATATTTATGGTACTGAATTTCTTGTGCTACACTCGCTTTTGTTATGTTTTCTGTTCAGTAAAGCAAATTCACAACATACAACATGCCAAATTAAATGCAATGGGTAATGTGAACGTCGGACCTTCAACGTCCTTTTTATCTCATTAAGGAATAAGGAATACCTGTGTGAAGTAATTTATTTACATACTATCTGGGAAATACGTATTCCAGACTATGAAAGCAGTAAAAGTAAGTATATAATTTTGAAGATTATTATTAAAGATACCGTTAGTTAGTTAGTTAGTTAGTTAGTTAGTTAGTTAGTTAGTAAAAGACAAAAGGAAAATAACAATTGTAAATAGAACAAATAAAGCCAACAAGCCTTGTCCGCTTACTGTATTATACCCATCGAACTTAACTTCACTCAAATGTCTCATTCTGGTTCAATAAACTTATTTTTATTAAAAAGGCCTAAACGTGCTGTTCATACTGTAACGAATCCAAGGATAAATCGCAATGTACATACTGCATACTAAAAATAAGCACTTTTATGTAGCATACTTTTAGGCTGTAAAACTAAATGCAATGGGTAATGTGAACTTCGTACCTTCAACGTCCTTTTTATCTCATTAAGGAATAAGGAATACCTGTGTGAAGTAATTTATTTACATACTATCTGGGAAATACGTATTCCAGACTATGAAAGCCCGAAATTTCGTAAAAATACGTTAATAGTCATAATGTTCTTCGAAGGTAATCAGTTTTTTTTTTTCAGAAAAGGGGAAATTACTTAACAGTGTAAGGTATCAGATAGAAAATTTAATCGTATTGGAAAATCGTCTTTATCTAATAATATTTTTTAAAAAAAAGCTACAAAATTCTACATCCTGTTGCTTACATTTTTGGTAATTTTACTAAAATTTAAATTTTAAAAATTTTTCATTATCGTTTTAAGACCCATCAATGTATTTTAAACATTGATGTAAGATTTTCTGATTAAAAATATGTACTTATAGGGGACAACCTCATTTTACAAATATTTATTTATTTATTTACAACGCAATATAGCCTTTCAGATGCATAAAAATAAAAAAAGATATAAGATCAATAAAGTTCGCAAACACATCTTAACAAAATTTATTAAGTCTTCTCTCTTCTTAATGAGAGTAGTTGTAAAGCAATTAACCGACATCCAGCTTTATATCAGGGACACATGAGACTCACTTTAGTTAGTCAATACTATATGAGTTAGAGAATATAAGCAAGCCTCTATAAAAAGACATTAATCGCTAAAAGAAATCAAATCTTGTTGCAATAAAACAGTGTAGGCTTTTATAAAAATATTTAACATCAGCAAATAATTAACTAATTAACTTTCCATTTAGCTAGAGACTTGAAACTTTAAACAAAGCTCAGAACTGGATGAACATTGACAAATCACAGAAAAAAAGACATAAAATCGAAAAAAAAATAAAAAAGTTAATTCAACGCGAGTTTGCAATTTATTTTAGATCAAATCAAACTACTTCGCACAATACTCGTTTTTTAAAAATGTTTTTTATTATCTGACATGTTTTTATTTTTTTCGGTTTGCTATAACTCAAGATGTATTTAACTAAATCAGTGAAACTTTATTTTCGTATTACTAATTATATATGTTTATTCAGTAAGTAGATCTATTACTATAACGAATGTATAATAAGTAGATCGATTTTAAAATACATGAATAATTATTTAATTAATTTATTAGCTCATTATATCAAACTTTATTAATGCATTGAAATTTCATCACTTCTCGTATGTATTGTATATATTTGTAATGCAGTCACGTCCATTCCTCTGCGGTAAGTATAGAAAATAACATGAGTAGCATACTAAGAAAACTTGTTCGATCACCAATTACGTATGCTAATTAATCAAGAGCACGGAAACTGCAAGGAACCAACTCATATGGCAGAAATCAATTTGCCTCTTTCTAACTTGAACTCTAGCTGTCTACTCGTATTGGTGTAGTCCTTTTCAGTTTTCATGCTTTGAAGCCCCAACCGTAGATGTCTACCGACACGTTTACCATGCAATTGCTTCGGACGGTGCTTAACTTTTTTCTTCTCAAAAGTGAAAACTACAAACAGAAAACTAAAGCGTCCATAGGTTTTTCATTACTTTTTGTTCTCGAACAGAGCCCTGCTTTGCATGTATAATTATTTGAAGGACGTGCTCAAGAAACTTTTTGCAAATGTTTTTAATCAGTTCTCAGCTTATCCCTATGAAACATATTCTATTTCATTATATTTTGTCCAGTTCCTAAGTTCACACCAACCCACACGTACACTAATGCTATGTACGACATGTCCGTGCTAGTCATGTAGATCTGTCCTGACATTTCAAAACTTCAGTTTCCATTAAATTAATTATAAATAAAAATTGTCACTAAATTTCGCAGCTAAATTTGCATTTTCAGATGAAGTGAAGAAATTAGATACACACATTTTACAAGATGCAAATTATTAATGAGCTTGATCTTTTGTTTCTATTTGCAGATATTCTCTAAAGATGCACTTAATTAATCACAGTGGAAATGGAAAGAGTTTTGTGTGTAAAGTCCAAGGGTGCAAGTACGTTGCTCGCGATCTGTATACATTGAATGTTCACATGACGTCACATTCGATCAAACATGATATTCAATGTAAACATAGGGGTTGCAAGTACCGCGGCAAAAGTGAACTTCATTTGAAAAGGTGATTAACAGATTTCAAACTTCTAATATTCACCATATATTGTGCCTTTATGTATATTGTTACGAAATTTAGGCTTTCTGGAGTTCGTAATGGATTTTGGAAATGAAAACTCAATACAAGTTCGTTAATTCACAAATTACAACATTAATTATTAAGTAGAAACTGTTCACAAATTTACACTGGTGAACTCCTATTATTCACTTATATCACTGGTATTCACACAAGCGGTAGCTCTCTGTCTACTTTTCAACTTTTCAAGTAGTCTGGTTCACTTCCAAATATTAACTAACTTAAACGCTTTAAAGTTTTTGTATTTATACCTAGAGAAGGTTGTAGTCTTTTCTACTGTATTTTATATAATCCACCTAGATTGTGGAACAAAGTACCAGAAAACACTGTAATCTGATACAAAACTCTCCACATCATTTTATATACAAATTCCCAACAATATTAGTGAGCCTAAAGATATGCAATTGTTTTCGGTAATTTCTTAATTCTAATACAATTCAATGTGGGCGCCGTGGCTCAGTGGAAATGAGCATGGCTACTGACCAGGGGGTTCGTGGTTCGAATCCCAGTAACCCAAAAAAAAAGTATTTTTAACGATGTCCCACCTCTCGCGAATGGGTGACAAAAGTTCCGAGAGTAATAACTTGTCTCGGAAAGCTTCTTAATTCGCCGTTCGGATCCGGCCTTAAATTATAGGTCCCTTACATTTGTGTGCAAAAATATACATGCTCAACAAGAATGGTTGCGAGAAGCTAGGCCTTGGACCGCAATGGTCTGTCGCGCCGATTTTTATTATTATTATTAATACAATTCAATACAATGCTTATTCTTATATATATATATATATATATATATATATATATATATAACAATATATATATATTATATATAAATGTATATATAACAATAGCTAGATGTCTTACGCATTTGGGGCGATGCTATGTTCACAAGTTTATATTCTATATTTGTAAGCTATTGATCAATTCGGATTAAGTATATACGACTGAATTAGTTGTGATAAAAGAAAAACTTATGTACTTTGAAATAATTCTATATACAAACCTTTACAAATTGCAAAATTAAACAACGAAGAAATGATACGTTGTATGATCTGCATTTGCATTAGTATCGTATTGTTGCTGCTTTTTACCCTGCGTCTTTTGTTTGGTTTTTTTTGTATGTGTCAATTATGTGCGTACATTGTTGTTGTAATTCAAATTCTGTTATTGAAACCGCTTGAAAGTGTGATGATAATTTTAATTATAGAATTAAGATAAGCAATAAGCACACAAGACAAGCTCGTTAATTCACACATTATAATTTAATTAGCAAAAATTCACAAATTTACACTGGTGGTTACTTATTGTTCACAACTTATAAAACAATTATTTACAGAGGCGGTAGATCGATCTACTGTTCAGTTTTTCAAGTAGTCTGGTTTACTTCCAAATATTAACAAACTTACTGCGATAAAGCTTCTCTATTTATACCAAATCTATAGTTTCCAGAAGCTTCTAATATTTTCTATTCCATTTTATTCTAACCATCTAGCAAATACCAGAACATACTGCTATAATCTTGTATAATAACTTCATATACAAGTATAATATTAATGAGCTTAATTGTATGCAATGGTTTTTGGTTATTTCTAATTAACAATGGTATTTATTATAGTCTACAGATGACGCTGTTAAGTGTAATAAATCTATTTTTCGTAACATTAGCTCCACTTTATTTCTGTTCGTGCACAGATTCAGCACTCCTCCTAACGTCGTACCTTGTCAATATGTCTTCTTATGTCATTTATCTTCTTGATGATCTTGTAAGGGCCTTCCCAACTTTGCTGTAACTTTAGAGAGTTAAGTTTTATTTTCTTGGGATTAAAAGCTAAGCTAAATCTCCTTCCTGAAATACTCCACAGTTCGCACACAGGTTAAATTGCGTTTTTATTCAGTTGTTGGCATCTACTATGTGGCTCCTTACTGCAGCATGAACAGCGATCATCGTCTTTTAATTCAAATTTAATGTCGCATGGCAGACGAAGTTCTCTGCCAAATACGACCACTGCTGGTGAGTTTTTAGTCGTATTGTGCACTGCGCTGCGATAACACATCATAAACCACGGTATACAGCGATCCCATTCATCATGGTTCGCATTAACTTTTTTTCGCAGATGTTCTTCCAGCGTTTTTTTTTAACCTTTCAACTATACCGTCTGACTGCGGATCTAAAAGAGTACTCCACGTTTTCTTGATATTGAGTAGGTACTTGGCACAGCTCTTGAAAGACTAGCGATTCAAAATTCCGCCCTTGATCGGAATGCAGTTCGAGTGATACTCCGAATCTCCATATCCAATTGTCCACGAATGCCCCAGCTACCGTGGTAGCTTCCTGGCTTGAGATAGGATATGTTTCTGTCCATTTACTGAAGTAATTAATCCACACGAGTATATAGCGATTTCCGTCTCTTGTTTCTGAAAATGAGCAATTGCTATCCGCTCAAATGGCACTACAACGTTTTATTGGGGCATTTTTCTTGGCTGTGGTCCTTTGCTTACCGCATATATTTCACACGTTCTTCTCCAGTCGTCCACATCAATAGCAATTGACCCAGTAGAAATGACTCCTAGCTTTATCTATGGTCTTTTTAATGCCCAATCGTGCTCCTGATGTACCACTATGTATTTCGTTCAGGACTTCTTTGACTTGGTTCGCTGGTGGTGTGTTTTTGTACTGCAACCATCAGCAGATTCCCATTGTCTCACCAGTAGTCCATCTTCCAATTTCATTGATTTTTTTTTTTTTTTTTTATAATTCGCGCACGCTTCAAGGGGTTCGCACCCTTATAATGCTCGGCTATATGCTTGGCACAGCGTGGGCGTTAAGGAAGAGGAGGAGAAAAGAGGAGATGTCTATGAGCTTGTGTTTTGAATGCCTGTGGATCATAGTGATGTGGGAAGACAGAGCTTGGCAGAGCATTCCACATACGAGTTGTACGGCTGAAGAACGAATCCCTGAATTTAACTGTACGTCCGAAGATGGGCTTAAGGGTAAACTGATGAGCATTTAGAGCGCCACGAGTATTGCGGTTGAATTCAAGGAGAGGTGGCATGCAGCTGGCTATTTCTCTTGAGCACCGCTGGTAGAAGAAGCGATAAAACAGTGACAAGCAAGAAACGTTCCTGCGGTGTTCAAGCGAATCAATCGATTTCGCTATATTTTCGTCACCGATAAGTTTTATCGCGCGGTTTTGTATTCTATCTAGCTGATGCAAAGTAGTCTTAGGCGCACCAGACCAGATATGGCAATTGTACTCAAGTTTTGGGCGAATAAAAGCCTTGTAAATGGTAGCCAGATCAGAGGGAGTGAAATATTTCTTGCACCGGGCTAGAAAACCTAAACATTTCGCAGCATTTTTAGCGACGGTAAATATGTGGTCATTCCAACGAAGCTTGTCGTTAACGCACATACCGAGAATTGCGAGATTTTCAGTTTCCTCGATGCAAGTGCCATTCATGGATAATGGCATGGGGTTTAGGATTCGCTTGGACGACAGGAGACAGCATTGGGTTTTGGAAGCGTTAAATTCTACTCGATTGTTTTCTCCCCATTGTATTATGCTGTCAAGGTCAGAATTTAACGTGCTTAACATACGAAGTTGTTTGAGTTCCACATCAGAGGTGGAGGGACGTTCCTCAAACTTATATGAGAAGCTGAGAGTGCTGTCGTCAGCGAAAGAGTGAATTGGATTAGAAGTCACAGATAAGAGATCATTAATAAAAATGAGAAAGAGTGTCGGGGACAGAACAGAGCCCTGGGGAACGCCAGCATTTATGTGGTGTAATTCAGATTTGAAACCGTCTAAAACAACTTGAATTGAGCGGTCCAAAAGATAGCTTCTAATCCATTGAAGCAGTTTATCATCGACACCATAAGCACGCATTTTAGACAAAAGAGCTTGATGCCAAACTCTGTCAAATGCCTTTGAAATATCGAGTGCAACAGCTTTGCTTTCTCCAAAATGATGCAAAGATCGGTTCCACTGTTCGGTGAGATAAACCATCAAATCACCAGTAGAACGTTGCCCACGAAACCCATACTGCCGGTCACTAAGGATTACGTTGGTTTCAAGATATTTCTTAAGCTGATAATTGATCAGCGTTTCCATGACCTTGGAAAGAATGGATGTAAGTGCTATGGGTCGGTACGAAGAAGGAGACGACGGTTCGCCTTTTTTGGGTATGGGCTGGACAAATGCTGTTTTCCAACTTCTCGGGAAGAGTCCAGAAGAATAGGATAGATGGAAAAGCTTACGCAATGGTAATGCCAGCTTGGAAGAACACCTCTTCAGAACTAATGGAGAAATACCATCTGGACCAGCGGATTTGTATGTGTTAAGATCATTTAAAACTCTAGCAACTGCACGAGTACGAAAAAATATCCGTCCCATAGAGTGTTCAATACTCTGAGGTGCAGGAGGCGGCAATGCACAATCTGGAAGCGTAGAGCTAGCTGCGAAATGCGCAGCAAACAGATTGGCCTTGTCCATAGAGCTGACAACTGGAATGTCATTATAAATGAGCGTTGGAATCGACGACGAGGCTGAATTTTTGATTCTTTTCACGAAAGACCAAAAATTTTTACTACCTATGGGACATTGTAGTATTTTTTGCCTTAATTTTCGGTCGTAGGCGAATTTGACTCGCCGAAGATGGGCATTGCAATCATTTCTTGCTCGTTTAAACTTTTTTCGGTTTTCCTCGGAAGGGTTTGCTTTGTAAAACCGAAAGCATACCTCTCTAATCCTTGAAGCCTCTTTACAGCTCAAGTCATACCATCCATCTTCCTTTGATTTGATAGATTTATTCCTAAAAGGGATAAACTTTCTCATACCAATAAGAATGATGTTTGTTATTGCATCAGCGGCGGCATCCACGTTGCTATCGCGAAACAATAGCGACCAGTTATAACTCCAAAGAAGTTTTTAAGGCCGTCCCAATTGGCTTTCTCGTATTGCCATACTATTTTTTTGGGAGTTTTTTCTCAACTACGTGGTTTATTAACGAGAAATTAGCTGATACTACACAATGGTCTGATGAGCCTAGGGGCGATGATACATTGACGGAGTATTTATCAGGACGAGAGGTAAGGAACAAGTCTAGGGTGTTTGCGGAATGATTTGCAATGTCAGGTATTCGTGTAGGCTCATTTACAAGCTGAGTAAGGTGATTAAACTCAGCGAATAACTCAACACACCTTCCTTCGAGTGTTGTCTGGCCAGAATGGCGAAGCCACCCAGAATTGTGTACATTGAAATCGCCCGCAATAACGATTTCATTTTTACGATTTCCAATTCTTAAGATGGAATCAGACAGTGCATCAAACTCGCTCTGAGTTGAAACACTGTCTAAGTGGGGGCTTCTGTAAAGGAAACAGTAGTAGATGTTGCGCTCATGTACCTTTACTTTGAGCCAAATGAAATTGAATTCCGGATTGGAACTTTGGCTAAATTGAGGCAAAAGCTGAAACGCAACATCTCTACGAACATAGATTGCGAGTCCGCGTCGAGGGAAAAATAATGGCACCAAGCTATACCCAGGTAGATTAAATTCCGATGCATCAGAATTATCAAATACCTGAGTTTCACTCAGTGCCAGAATTGCTGGCCTGTGGACATGTACATGGTTAAACACAGCGAACGAATTCGTTCTCAGCCCACGTATGTTGCTGAGATCCACTCTGAAAGCACACATAACTACAACAAACAAACACACAAAACACAACTTACCGCTTCTTTTTACCGAATTGAGAAGAGAATGTCTCAAAATGGATTATCAACACAATTTGTCGCCAGTGTTATGCCTTCACGACAAAATGAGTTAAATCACCAGAAGAAACAAACACTCACAATCCGTTATTCTAATAGCTAAAGAAATAGATCATCAACAGACTGCCGCATACAAAATACACGACAGTTATATTTCACCAATTTCTTTAGCTGCGATGATGGGGATGGGGAACACGGACACTCACACTGCACTTTGCACTTGTTGATCGGCGCCGATCACGCGAACCGTTGATTGTTTTGCGAGCACTTTAATTTTGGTTTTTTTTTTGTTTTTGCGCAAGCACAATACACGACGTTGTTTTTTTTTTTTTTTTTTTACTTCGCGTGTGCTGGAGTGCAGCACGACCGTGCGCAGCGGCGTTTGGGAGGCAACTCTGAGTCCATTGCCATTGAGTCCAATTACTTTTTACTGTAGGACTTGTTGTTGCACTTTTGCTAATGCGATCTTCCTTCTTGATCGATCCATTGAAAAAATGCGGATAGATGCACAACAGTTGATTAAGGCTCAGCAATCGGCTTATACCAACTTAGCAGGACAAAGGCTGAAGAAAGCAAGTGACTTTCCCAGGGTAACAGAGAATTTACATGAAACATTTTTAATTTTTATGTGTTGTTTTTTATCACTCAGCTTTAACCGAATAAAATACCCACTTCCTAAAGCCCGATTTTATTCAAACTTTGCACAAATGTGTATTTTCCAATATGTACTTTATTTACAATACTTTCTTTTATGCTTTGAGAGTAATCGGGCCGCGGGGTTGAGTGAGTAAGTAAAAAATAAGAAATAAAAAATTTCCCAAAAAAATAAAAAATAAACTTTTTTTTGTAAAAAAAAAAATTCCCCAAAAAAAATTGTTACGAATTTTGTGAATTAAATGGTTACTAGGGGGTTTTTAAGATAATTCAGTATTTAGAGTGAATTACAACTATCCATATGGCGAGCTAAGAAGCTCGTTTTACTGTCTTATACAAATAAATAAACAAAAATAAAAAGGCGTAAATTCCGGCCGAAACAGGGCAGCGCAGTTTTTTTTATATAAAAAATAAGCAACCCATAAAAATTAAAATTTTTCATGTAAATTCTCTAATAACTAAAAGTATACTGAATTCCACTATAAATGCTGAAATATAAAAACACATCCGAAGCACTGCAACCCAACAACAAAACAATCCCAATCGCAAAGCAAGCAGCGATGCTCACAGCGCACAACGAACACAGAACACAGTTATTATATTATTAAATGATCTGATGCCGCTATATGGGAAACCAATTTGTATTGTAGCCCCCCGACCCCGCGACCCGATCACTCGCAAATTTAAATAGTAAGTATTGTCACCGGAAATATACATGTGTGCAATTGAATTAAAAACGACTTCCGCGAATTAACTACTTCGTGGAGGTATCCTAATTCTGTCCACAAAATGCTCAGCGCTTGTTGTGTTTACTTTACGACGGCACAGCACTCTGTACATAAGTGTAATGCAGCTGCGTTGCACGTGGTGTTACGTAAAGAGAAAATATGATTTTGAGGATTAATACAATACAATATTCGATAATTGTACGAATAAATACCAAATCGATCCGATTGATCATTCATGCCAATCGTACTTAGTTTTAACCCAGAAGTTTGACTATAAAAGAAGCTGCTTAGTAGGAAAAAGCCAAAGAACTTGAACTATAAACCGAGAGTCTAGAGAAGTCGCAGCCAAGTTGAAGATAGCGGGCTTGTCATAGAGAATTAAATAAAGAAAAATATTTAAAAAATTAAAAGGTTTAGTTCATTTTTTCCCGGATAACCCCCAAAAAACCAACTAAAATATAATTTTAAAGGCGTACAACCCGGCCAGAACAAGGTAGTTAAGATTATTTTAAAATTTTTAAAAATAAAAGGCGTAAATCCCGGCCAAAACAAGGAAGTAAAAAAAAATAAACAATAATAATAATAATTAAAAAAATATATAATAATTATGAGCCCGAAGGGCGAAGCTTATATTCAGAGGACATGCAAATTTTTCAGCAAACGTGTGTACATTTGTACGTTTGAACGTTTGTTTGTCGTGTCGTATATATCGGCTTCTACCAGTCATTGATGGGACTTGTTTTAAAACAATCAGTTAGCGCCCGGCTTGCGATAGCGTAATTTTTTCATTCATAGGGGTTACTACCCCTGAAAAAACTGAAAAAAATTATCAATATACGCATCGCTATCGATTTTTTTTTTGTGGTGGTCATGGTGCCCGTTGCTGGCGGACTGGCTCTGGCTGGCTGGCTGGTCAGATCCTGTGATCAATTTTTAACCCACTTCCCAAAGCCCGATTTTATTGAAATTTTGTTCACATGTATAT
The DNA here is from genome assembly GCA_947095585.1 of Nephrocerus scutellatus. NCBI lineage: Eukaryota > Metazoa > Arthropoda > Insecta > Diptera > Pipunculidae > Nephrocerus > Nephrocerus scutellatus. The sequence goes on along the minus strand of OX352764.1, from coordinate 66,360,340 downwards.
TTCTGGTGTCAATACTTTCTATTAAAAGTTAAGAGTGGTCGGGCCTCGAGGTCGTGGGGCTTCCATACAATTTTTTCCCATATAGCGGCATTAGAACACTGTGTTCTGAGTGCGTTGTGCGCTGTGAGCAGCGCTGCTTGCTTTGCGATTGGGATTGTTTTGTTGTTGGGTTGCAGTGCTTCGTATGGATTTTTATATTTCAGCATTTATTGTGGAACAATTTTAATTTTTATGGTTTGTTTTTTGGATTACACATTTTTTCGGACCCTTTTTTTTAACTTGAACGAAATAATGCATAAAGCTCTTTACATAAATAATCGATAGAGTTAATATTTTTGACTCACTTGATGCTTTAATGTAAACAAAATTAAGCGTTCAAACTTCAGAGAGCAGTTTGACGCATTTGGTATAGCTACGAACTGGCAGATCATTGACTCGGGCTTTCGAATCTCATGAATTGTAGAATTTTTATTTTCTCTATATTAACTTCGCGTGTCCATGGATCTGTTTGTTTGTCTGTCTGTCGTGGAATCTTGTGATCAATTTATAACCCACTTACCAAAGCCCGATTTTATTGAAACTTAGCACACATATGTATTTCCGTTGACAACACTTTCCATTAAAATGTGGACACGTGAAGTTAATATGTATAGATAATTTTAAATTTTAATTTGAAATTTTTAATTTTTTGAAAATTTTTATTTAGTCTGCACATTTTGCTTAATTTCAGAACTGATTCAGAGCAAAATATTAGTTTTGCCAATATTATTGCTATTTGTATGCAGCATTTTTAAACAAACTATTTTGCACGTTTTTTCCACTATGTTAAAATAAATTATTTGCCCAGTTCCTTTCAATAATAATAAAAAAATTAATATTACTGTAAGTATATATTTTTAATATTTTAATACAACAGAAAACAGATTATCAAATATTTAGTAAAACTTTTCGCGTATTTTTCTATTATTTCTACACTTTTAAATATTCAGTTCCCCTCAATTTTGTATTCATTTTCCGATGAAATTAAAAACTAAACCAATGTCGAAATGGTGACTTCTCGTACGAGGTTAGATATCATAAGAGATATAGACACGTTCACACTATCTAATTAATGAATTTTACAAAACGCAGATGAGTTCTCAGATAGGCGAAGGTGATAATATAGTTTAAAAAACTATATTATCACCTTCGCCGCGTATAGAAGGTAATTTTGTAATTTGTAATTTTGGCTTTCAGAAACTGATAGTAAGAAAAAGTAACTCAACTCCTTCAGTTAGTTCACCTATTTAAACGTGAAAAAATGAAATAGAAACTGAAACTTCACTTTACTGTAAAAATATTTCAGAAATAATCAAAGGCTTCGATACAAAAGTTTTGTTAGATGGCTAAAAGTTAAAATAAAGTCAATTCTCTGCCCCCTGGTATACACTAGGTACCAAACGCAAGAAGTCCTTGACGTACGTAAGACCAAGAAAATAACATTTGGGATCCATAATCCCTCCTAGAGAGTACCTACAGAAATACTATCACAACCCTTATGGCTTCTAAAAATAATTATTTGTCTCTTTATACTTTATAAGCGATTTCATCAAGAGTTTTAAAAGAACTTGCATATAGGCAGTAGAACTGAAACTACCTATACTTTATTGCAGCTTGCAGTGTAAATACGGTTGTTTGTTTTTGCTTTGGCTGAATATCAGTGAGTTTATCTCGTAGCTTGGTAGAACATAAGAACGTTGCGCGTAATTGTTTAGTATAAATTGTACATTTGTACGTTCGTACATATCAAGTACGTACGGAGTCTGTGGAATGAGGTAGCAAATCAGGAGAAACATCACCACCGTCGCAATTGCAACCAAATGACGCCGATGATGATGATCTCTTTTTCGATCTGGTGATTTAATGGTGAATTCTTGTCGCAGGTACTTGTTGCCTTAGACACTGGCATTCAGTGTACCTCCCTCCTCTCCATTTCCGACAAGATTGAAATCCAATGGTGGAATTCCATGTTACTGCCGTGCCGATGCCTTGGAATACAAATAAGAATCCTTCGAGTCGTGACTTATCGATGGAAATGATATGGTGAATTTTTGTAATATTTCTCTGCTACCGATGTGGATCGCCTCATAGCTGAGTGTTGCATGTTGCCAATAATACCAGTTGCCACTGTATCGCGGTTCATGGCACTGACTGCTATTATTGACCATTCCGTCCATTTGTGAACCGTGCACCATCGATGTGATGGCTTCTCTCCAAAAGGCGGTGGTGCTGTAACCAATTTAACCTTCGTTTCTTTGTTGTGCACTTATTGTTGCTGCATACATGTTCGTATGTCAGCCATATGTCTGGTGGTTAAGCAGATTTCTGCAGCAAACAAGGAAAATTCTCTGCCTTATTGGCTTTACGAAACTGAACGATCTTCTTTTTCCATAGATTTTTTGTGATTGGTTGGTTCGATTATTGCACCGAAACTGCTTCCGTTGCCCCTTGAGCTTTTGCCTTCGGACAACGTCCTGTCTCAATTCGGCTATAAATCCGCTTCTGCTCCTGAAGTACATTAGTACGCGTCCATAGCCACTTGAAGGTGATGGTCTTGTGAAGTGTGTTGTGCACCCTAGTTAATTTATTTCTTTTGTTCTGGCATGTTCGCAACTTAGCTGACCCTTTTCTCATACCTAACAAGCAGCGCTGTTACTTTGGTCATTGTTACTTTTTTGTTTTGCATTCAAATTAACTCCCTTTTTCGTCTCCGTAATATTTCTCGTATAAGATGGCCTAAAATCCATATCTTTGCCATTGCTAGATCTGTATAGACTTTTAACTTTAATACAAAATTTGCAATTAGTGATCAAAAGAAACAGAACAGGACTGAAACAAGTCCCGCTAAGAAACGACAAACATCCAAAAATATAGAAAAATAAAGATCCAAAGAAATAAGGTTGCAAAGAAACAGTTAAGGTGGTAACAAACAAAGTAAATTTATGCTCGTGGTAACACTTGTACAGGTAGCTCTAAAGTAAAGGATTTATTTCTTTATAAGCACTTAGGTATATGCAAGAGTAAATTTTTAGACTTTGAAATTGTATTGAAAAACTCTACAGAGTGCCCCTTAATTCGTCAACAGTAATTTGGGAAATGGTTGTTTGGTATATTCGTAAAAAAAAAATCCTACAGTAAGAATCTATATCGAATGTTGACATCATTTCTTGGGGATTGAAGTATTTAGTATTAGATTTAAATTTAGTAGAAACTTCATTCAGGACTTTATTTTTAGAAGAAAGACTAGCCTTTGTAACTGCGTTTAAATTAAGTCTGAAGACTCAAATCAATTTCAATGCCTGTTCCATTTTTCTTGCCCATGATAACTTTTGATTTTGAGTTCAATTTTCTCCAGAAAATGCGTAGTAAACATAACGTTTTACTATTTTTCTTCTTATAAACGTAACAATAATAAATCTAACAATCAACAACAAGTTTGCGGAAAAATCAATAGTTTTATGATACTTGGGAAAACTTGCAGCAGGTAAATTAAAAAAAAAGGGTTTTTTGCTTTAAGTTCCAAGGGCTATGAATAAAAAATGATTTTGTGTGGTTTAAGATAATTTTTATTTTATGTGTGTACTAAAACAGTTATAACAGGTGCCCAAAGTGTCCTCCTTGGGCTTGTATGTATGCTAGAGCCCGTTTTTGGATTTCACTGCGAATGTTTATTGATACTATCTGCTGCTTCACTTTTGATGACGCTTCGAGAATACACTTAAAGTTGTTATTTCGGTTGAATAAACAAGTTCGTTCATTTTTTCCCATACAAAAAAAAATACAATACGGTCAGGAGATCTTGAAGGCCAGTGAACTGGTCCATTTCTTCCTATCCAACGAATACCTTACTCTTTATCTAGCCAATTCTTAAACTCTCGACCATAGTGGGCTGGAGCACCATCCTGTTGGAAATATGCTGAAGCTACTTGTATCAGACCTCCTACAAATATGGCAAAAACTCCAGATAGTTTGTAGAATTCAGCCTGGATGGTAGTTTGAAGGGGCCAAATAACTTGTTGCCAAGTACACCTGCCCACATATTGAAGCTGAATTTGCGTTGAAATGATGACTACCTCCTTCTGTGAGGATTCTCCGCAGCCCATGTATGAAAATTGTGAAAATTTGTGATCCCATCTCTTGTAAATTGGGATTCGTCCGTCCAAAGAATTCTGCTAATAAACTCGTCATCCAAGCTTCGCTACAGCAACCAGTTAGAAAACTCAAGTGTCTATTCCAAATCATCGCGAAGCAATTCTTCCACAGGTGTATGGTGGCATGGATAAAGTTTTCTCAATGCAGTACATTAAAAATTGTATGTCTGGAAACATTGAATTGCAAAGCTAAGCGTCTGATGCAGTGAAATCTAAAAACGGGCTCTAGCACGCAAACAAAAACCAAGGAGGGCACCAAAGTAAGCTTTTTCTTAAATCCCCGACTAATGATGTCAACATTCGAGATAAACCCTTTCTATGGAACAACTTTTTTCTTAAAATATACCCAAGAATCATTTTCCAAATTATTGTTGATGAATAAGGGGACACCCTGTATAATCCTCATTAAAGACAATTGTAAAATGAGACCTTTTCAAAGCACGAGTTTCTTTAATAGCAGCATTAGGTTAAGGTGGCTGTCGGTGTAAAAGCCGACACACTTAAACCAGTAATGGTCCATTGAGATACCCACATTGATCAAGAAAAATTTCCCGCCGTCTCGCTGAACCATTTGGAACTTCGTACTACTAATCTAAGTGTTAGTAAGATCGTAAAGGTCATTGTAAAAGAAAGGGCTGGGCATATTCAGATAAGGTGGAGAATGGTCTGCTCCTTCTCCTCGTCCATACAGCCTCTGCAAAAGTCGTTCGAGAAAACGCCAAGCCTTGCTGCATGCTTGCCTATGAGACAGTACCCAGTGATGACACCTATTATAGCAACAATGTGCAATCTTTTTTGAGATACTTGGAGCATTTGGATCCTGCTTAGTCGCTAAACAAGTTGTTTCATTTGACAACCTACGGTTAGTTTCCTCAGTAGCATCCTGCTTTACCATGAGTTCACATGTAACGATAGATATCCTAAGGAACCGTTTTCAGGTAAAAGAGGCAGTGTAGTTCCACGCTTGGCGACCTCATCAGCCTTACAATTCCCCGGAATGTCTCTATGCACCGCCACTCAACACCGGTGAATGTTGAACTGATTCAGGGGATTTCAACGCAGCTTGGCTATCCGAGAAGAAGATGCGAATATCTTTAGCGGATATGACAATCCTCTTCAGCCCAGATAAAGCTTCTACAATCGTCAAAAGCTCTGCCTGAATGACACTACAGCGATTAGGAAGACGGAAAAAGAGACTTAGATTTAGCCTTTTTGAGAAAACACCTCCGCCAACCTCATCATTCGTTTTTGACCCGTCGGTGTCAAAATGTATGTACTTATCTTTCAAATGAGTGCCTTCTTCCATTGATGATCTGGAGGGGATGGTGACCTGGCATTTTTTTATTGTGTTTTTGTGTTGCAAACTGGAATCCTGAACGAATTCAGAACAGAGGAGTGTCCGATTTCATTCCTGGTCCACTAGAAGGTTGAACTGAGGCGAATAGCTGCGTAAGGTTGAACAGAACAGAATGAGACCAGCGCTTTGAAAATGGAGCAACGTCTCTGTTTAATTTGATCAAAAAGAAAGCTCATTAGTAACTCATTTAATATTTCTTTTTTAAAAAAAAACACTAAACTCAAACAACACTCGTACATTTGTAGGTGTACGAGCAACAACAGCTCGTAATAGGTTTATAGACATTTTGCAATTCATTCGCTTTGGTATGCAACCAGATCTGTAAACAAGACAGAATATAAGGCCGCATTCATAATGGATGTTTTTAATCTGCGAACCCATTATCTCTATTAGTGCGTTACAGCAGTTTTAGTAGAGGGACGTAATATATGTCAATCAAACCTGCCAAATATGGTATAAAAATATGGTGGGTCTGTGACTCCTTGACGTACTGTCCACTACAACGTCAAATATATACTGGCAAAATAAACTACGTCAGGGACCAAGTCAATTAAGCCGAGAGGGTTTTGAGGGAGCTAGTTGCCTGCTACAGGGGCACACGGAGAAATGTCACGATGGACAACTTCTACACAACACTACCATTAGTCAAGGAGTTGTCAAGTTGGAACTTGACTTCTGTAAGCAGAGTAAAAAAAAACAAAAGATTTTTGCACACCGAGTTCCAACCCTCCAGAACTAGGGAAGTCACATCTAATTTGTTTGGATTTGCTGAAAATGACACGATGTGCTCCTACGTCCCACCAGCAAACAGATCCGTGGTTCTGTAGTCCACCATGCACAGGAATGCAGCTTTGTCAAGACGACTGAAGAACAAGCCAAAATGTATTATATAAAATAAAGGGGTGTCCACGCCGCAGCCGATAGACAAAATGTTGTCCTAGTACTCAACAAAACGGACAACTTCACGATGTCCTTTGTCGATGTTGTATAATATCTGGACACGGCCGCCCTTGCTGCGTTTATAATACGCCTACATAAGGGGAAACAACCCACTCAGTTCCACCAATAAGTCCGGAAGATGGCAGTTCATCGACAACTTGGGAGAGGAGCTCTTCCATCCTCTGATATTGGAAAGATCCAAAAATGTTAACATTACTGGAAGATTGCATATCAGGACAGCAATAGAAACCATTTAAGGAAACATAAATTTACCTTATGTTTACATAATTATGGTATTTAGCAGCAAATCCTAACAAGAATAGTAAAGGGAATCTTTAAAAATACACATTTTATTTTTGTGTTGTTGTTAAAAGTTATATTTTTTACATTTATTTAAACGCCAAAATACTTTAACGAAAAAAGTGGGTCGCGATGAAACAGTTTAAGAACCCTTGATAGAAGGCAGCCCACCATACAACCACACCGTATAGAAGTGTAGGTCTAAGTACCGCTGTATATAGCCAATGGATGAAATGGGTTGAAAAGCTAATTGGTTTCCAATGGCTTTTTTGCATGAGAAGAGTGCCAGAGTGGCTTTATGAACTCTTTCTTGTATGTTTGGCTTTCAGCTTAGTTTTATATTTAAAATAAGACCCTGATATTTGACTTCGTCAGAAAAAGGGATTTTGTATTTCCTTGTGAAGCTACCAAGCTTAGTTTTATGGGGGCTTACTCCTAAACCGTAACGATCTGCCCATCTCGTTAGCTTGTTAAGAGCATTTTGTAGGAGTTCCTATAAGGTATTAGGGTGGTTTCCTGAGACAGCAACGTCATCCGCATAAGCGATCACTCACTCACTCCATATTCGGGCATATCAGCAACTCATTTATTGTCACCAAGTGAGTCGTCTACCCTCACAGCCGACAGTGCATCCGCGATCGCAAATTTGTTGACGTTCTTAAAAGCGCCTTCAATGTCCAGGAATGCTAACATTGTGTACTCATTATAATGAAGGAAATATTCGATAGTACGTTGAGATCCTTCGGACTAACATGGGTACATTTGCTGGCTTTGGGTATGAAAACCACTTTCACTTTTCTCCATAAATCTGAAATGTAGACCAGATCAAGACAACTTTTTAGAATTGTCTATAGCAAAACAAAAAAGATAATGTCTGAAGTCCTGTGCAGTTAGGCTGGAATTATGCCGTCTGGTTCTGCAAATTATAAATGGTTTGCAGCTATGTAGCACCCAAAGCAATTTGTCCTTATTTATAGGAACATGGGATATAGTTTATTGACCTGTTTACTGATAACATGGGAGCTACCTGAGAAGCAGATTGAGCGATTGCTCGCTAGAGGCTGTCCACGAGCCATTTGCTTTGTAGGCATCCCAGTCGGTCTCCACTCTTGTGACCTTGACTAAATTGAACAGTTTTCTACATCTGTTTCTAATTTGACCCAAGTCTGAATTCCTTCTGTGACCTCTTTACCTTCTTGACGAATGGGAGGGCAGGAAGCAGACAGCGCTTAATTGTATGCCAGGGTAACTTAATTGACCTCGTTATCAAGCTCATTAGTGTTTATCGGAGGATTTATAAGTTCAACGTTTAAATGACGCTTCAACGTTTCTCTATATTTCAGTCTGTCAGTTTTTCAACTATTTCTAAAAGCTGATTAGCAAGGGGATTCATCATCGATACTAAATTGGATGAGAAAGATCAGCCGAAACCTTCCAGTTTAGAATTTTATGATTATTTGAGTCAGAGACAAGGGAGATGTCTAAGACATCTTGTCTACTTTTGGTTATGAACGTTGGGTCATTACCGGTATTTCCACAGTCAGGTTTGTACCTAAAATATAATCAAAAAGTAACTAACCTCTACCGTTGATATCAGAGCTGCCCGAGAGCTGTATGATGAGCGTTAGCGTCACATCCAATTATGAGACCAGTTTTTTTTACCTTTAGCCTCCTCGGCCAACGTCTCTAGATTGATACCCGATGGTCGTGTGCCAGATATGCCGATGCAAGTTAGAAGGTGTCTTTGGCAGTTTCCAGCTTCGCCGCGGTAATATATCGGCTGCTAAGTTGGGGAGTAACAATACGTTTAGACTAATTTTCACTTAAATGTTAACAATCATTAGTTCTTGGGTTAAGACTATATATTCTCCGTCTTTACAAAGAACCTGGTGCTCCGACTCCGAGGGATAGGGAAAATTTGCCTGCATCCATCTCATTCTTCTTATAGACTCGAAGGGTGATATGATGCCATCCAAATATTATCACGCCTTTAGTCTTCGCCAAAGGAGCAAGGGATTTCTGATTGATCACAATGATCGCGAATCTGTAGGAATCCTTTTACTCCTCTAACTTAGTGACTTCCAGTCGTGAGTCGGAAGTGAGAGATTACGAAGTTTTATGTCCTGAAGTATTTCATCCGCAGAGGGGGGTTCAATAGGGATAGCTTGGGATATTCTCCCTTGCAACAACCTCGAGCTTACCACCAGGCCAAACTTCCCCCAGGCTAAATATAGCATGTTTGTAGAGTTCGCGGGATCTCGATATTGACACGCTATGCGCTTAATGCGGTCTTGATACCAATATATTGTTACGCTTGAGTATCTGGTAGCAATCTTACCACTTCGTAAAAAAAAGAGCAGGGCAGGCTGTGTCGGAGACACGGCCGTGAGTTTTTATTGTGATAAAGTCTGACCGGGACGAATGAAAAAAAAAACAAAGAAATTCTTGTCTGTGAAACGGATACACGGACAACGGACATCTCAAAATGGTATAGTTTTCAAATACCAGATCCTAATGGCCATATCCCAGAATTTCCATAGGAACAAGTCTTAAAGTCGCATCTTAGTCATACATACCCGAATTTCATACGAATCTTTCTAGAAATACCAGACCATAATGATCATATTCCAAAATTTCCATAGGAAGAAGTCTTATATTCGCTTCTTAGTCATACATACCGAGTTTCATGCGAATCGCTTGAGAAATTGCTTTGTTCCAGAAATTCCAGACCATAATGATCATATACCAGAATTTTCATAGGAAGAAGTCTTACAGACGCATCTTAGTTGTATTACATACCGAATTTCATGCGAATGGCTTGAGAAATTGCTTTGTTCCAGAAATTGCAGACCATAATGATCATATTCCAGAATTTCTATAGGAAGAATTCTTATAGTCGCATCTTAGTCCTACATACCGAATTTCATGCGAATGGCTTGAGAAATTGCTTTGTTCCAGAAATTCCAGACCATACTGACCACATTCCAGAATTTCCATAGGAAGAAGTCTTATATTTGCATCTTAGTCCTTCATACCGAATTTCATGCGAATGGCTTGAGAAATTGCTTTGTTCCAGAAATTGCAGACCATAATGATCATATTCCAGAATTTCTATAGGAAGAATTCTTATAGTCGCATCTTAGTCCTTCCTACATTCCGAATTTTATGCGAAACGCTTGAGAAATTGCTTTGTTCCAGAAATTCCAGACCATAATGACCACATTCCAAAATTTCCATAGGAAGAAGTCTTATATTCGCTTCTTAGTCGTATTACATACCGAATTTCATGCGAATGGCTTGAGAAATTGCTTTGTTCCCACAATAGTTTCAAAATGGTTTAATTTAACAGTGTCTCATAACAGCGTCCCACTTAAGGATGTCTCACTTAACATTTTACTTTTTGAACATGTATCCCCTTGTAGTGAGACGTTGTCACATCAAAAGTATTCTTTAAGGACTTTAAATGTATATAAGTGCCACCCATATTGTAATGTCGTACTAAGTTCGGAATTTGCTAAGCCATGGTAATCATATTTAAAATTTTCTTGGGACAATATTGTGCATTGGTTCATTTTCCGCGTAACCAGCATTATATAAGATTTTAAGGATTGCATGTGAGCTCTCAAATTCAAGTTAAAGTCAATAATAATAGCGGGCCCAACACAGAGCCTGAATATCCCATTTATTTTAATTTTTTGTTCCCTATCATTTTAATAAGACACCAACCAGACATACATTTGGCTCCTGAAACCAGTATGGTATAACTTTTTCATGATCATCGATGTCAAATGCTTAAGTTATATCTATAAATAGCGCTGCTGTCGATTGACTGTTATTAAGTTCTTTAGACACATGACAACACACTTTTAAGATAGCATCTTCAGTTGATCCAAAAATCCGAACTGTTCTCCATCCGCGATTAAAGCATTTTTTCGAAAAGTATGAACTTTAAAGTATAGAGCGTTGACTAGAACCACGTGCGTGCTTCGAACGCGGATTGCATTATGACAAAAGACTGCATTCGCGAATCAAATTCGAGTCTACATGGCTGCCCTTCTCAACAAAGAGACCAGAAATAACTATGGTCAACCCATAGGACTCGCCCTAAAGCAGGGAGTAAGTTCTGTGGTGAGATGTCGGGCGTAGTAGAGAAATGGACACGCCTTAAGAATACTGTCATTAGTACTGCTTACTGCGTTGAGGAAAGCAATCTAAAACTACGGTGAGAGGAACAATCCTCTATAAGTCCATTCAGATACTGGGTTACGGAGACGATATTGACATAGTTGGTAGAAACCCAAGAGCTGTACAGGAAGCTTTCATCCAGATCGTAGGCAAAAAATCTGGTGCTGCATATAAATAAGAGCAAAACAAAGTACATGGTGGCCACTTCTGCGAGCTGAAGATCCAACATTGGTCCCACAATTAAATTAGTGGAGAACAAGTTGAAGTAATGCAATCCTTTAACTTTCTCGGGTCAACTGTAGCAGCCGACAATTGCATGAAACCAGAAATACGCGCACGGTTGCTTGAAGCCAACAAGGCCTAATTTAGTCTGCCAAGACTCTTCAAATCCAGAAATTAAACTAAAGGGACAGCGAGGCCGGACAAGCATACGCTGGAAGGATGATGTTGGATGCCCATAGCTTAGGGATGCAAAACTGGAAAACATCGGCCTGAAATCGGGACCGGTAAAGAGATTTTTTGAAGGAGGCCAGGACCGGACCCCGGTTGCAGAGCCAAATATGATGATGAGGATTTACATTTTCGTAACAAAATTTCAGTAGATCTGGTTACAAAGGAGAATTAGAATTAGAGATAATCGCTGTTCATGCTGTAGTAAAGAGCAACGTAGTGGATGCAATCAACCGGATGAAAGTGCGATATGACTTGATTTAGATAGAGCTACCGGCTATGTGAATACCACTTGCTACGAAGATGAAGTACCTTTGCAGTATTATCTATATTTCAGTATAAGTAATATTGTTTATAAAATTATGTGGAACTTATTCATAAAAATTATTTGTGGTACTATTATATATACGTAGTTTACTTGTATGTACTTATAGTTCGGATTTGTAGCAGAGTACATGCAAGTAGAAATACCTGTGCTATGTGTTATTTTGAATATTAGTGTTATTGGTGTAAATAAAAAAACAGCCCATAAAAATTCAAATTTCTCATGTAAATTCTCTAATCGCAGATTCATAGGTGTGCAAAGTATTCAAATCGGGTTAATTTTTTTAAAAAAATTGTATAGGGCCCCACGAACCCGGGGCCCGGGGTCTCCAAAATTTTTACAAAAAGTGTTGTCCATCGAAGATAGTAGAGTGTATAAAATTTTAAAAAATTCGGGTTAATTTTTTTTAAAAATTTGTTGGGGACCCATGTGGGGTCTCCATCGGAGATACACGCGTATATAAAATTTGAAGAAAATCGGTTTAGGTTTTTAAAAAAATTTGTTGGGGCCCGGGGTCTCCAAAATTTTTACTAAAAGTGTTGTCTATCGGAGATACACGCGTATATAAAATTTGAAGAAAATCGACTAAATTTTGTAAAATATTTGTATGGGAGCTCCACGACCCCGTGGCCCGAGGGGCCTCAAATTTTAATAGAAAGTGTTGTCTCCGGAAATACACATTCTGTGCAACACATTTCAGTAAAATCGGGCTTTGTGAAGTGGGTTAAAAATTCATCGCAAGATTCCACGACAGACTGCCGACCGACATCCGTGCCACGGGCACTTGAAGTTAATATAGAGAATTTGAAAAGTTATCACCGGGGTGAGCTTTTGAACTCTTGCGTGGCTGCCTTACTTGGTGGCCAAATCTTGTGATCAATTTTTAACACACTTAATAAATAACACTTTGCACACATGTATATCTCCGATGACAAAACTTTCTTTTAAAATTTGGGGCCTCGGCGTTTGGAGTCCCATACAAATATTTTACAAAATTTACCCGATTTTCTTCAAATTGTATACGCATTTTTTGTAAAAATTTGGAAGTGATCAGACCCCGTGATTTTAAAAAAAAATACCCGACTTTCTTCAAATTTTATACGCATGTGTATCTCAGATTGACAAAATTCCAAATTTTTACAGAAAGTCTTGTCATTAAAGTTTTATATGTGTGTACAAAATTTCAAGAAAATTAAAAAAAAATGTATATGGGTCACTTCCAAATTTTTACAAAAAGTATTGTCAATCGGAATAAACCGGGATAATTTTTTAAAAATTATATGGCCTCTTAATCCCCGGGCCCGATCACACCAAAACTTTACAAAAAGTAATTTTTTAAAGATTATATGGTAACCCTTCTAAAATTTGACCAGAAAGTGTTGTCATCGGAAATACACATGTGTGCAAAGTTTCAATAAAACCGGGCTTTGAGAAGTGGGCTATAAATGAATAGCAAAATTCCACGAGAGATAGACAAAAAAACAGATCCACGGGCGCACGAAGATAATATAGAGACTTCAATAAAAATAAACGAACTTGTGTTGTATTCTTATTGGCAAATTCCATATCGCACTTAGATATAGCAAAATTTCGTAACAATAGGCATTCAAAATCTGCTACACAGCTAAAGTTGTCTTAAAACGTGAAACGTCTGCAGATCTTCAACAATATAAGGTTCCTCATTTTTAATTTACTATATGCATTGCATTACAAATAGGGAAATACATGTTTAAATACACACTTCTTAATAAACAATAGAATTTCTTCCTTATTTATATTATTTTATGTAACACAAGACAAATCTTGTCAATGAAATGAAATAGAATCCTTGATCGGGAACGTTTTAACTTTGTCTTATTTTATCTTTTTAAAACTTAATTTGTTTAAATAAATTTTTATTGCAGACACTCAAAGATCCATGAAACACCAAAAAGAATTCTAAAATGCAGCGAATGTGATTTTAAAGCAAAAGTTCCTGGACATATTAAACGACACATGCGTACCCATACTGGGGAAAAGCCGTATAAATGTCCGCACTGTGACTATATTAGTGGATTTCAGGAAAACTTACGAAAGCATATTCTTACTACCAGCAAACACCCAGGAAAGTTTATATACGAATGTGAAGATTGTGATCCAGCAAAACATGACGACATTTTCAAAACTAATTACTTTTATCAATTTCAACTACATCAGGCATCTAAACATTTCAATCTACTTCTTTCAAACGACAATTGAGGTTAATAAAAAAAATCGAAGCTATATATGATGTGTTCGATTATTTATTGTTAAATACAAACAAAAACGTCTAGCTATAAGATAGCTCGGTTTTTCTTTGACTTTCTTTTACGAACGGAACCGGAATCTTCAGTAAATGTATACACTGGACGTCCAATATAACGAAAGAAATAATGTTCAGCCAATTCGTTACATCGAAACCAGTTTTTCGGACTTAAAATTAAAAAAATATAAATATTTTCTGATAATTTTTTAAAATTGCACAAATTGAATCACTTTTGAGAAGAAAAAGTCATTTATTTGAGTTTATCTGTTTTTGTTTGTTCATACCACCTGTGGACAGCTTCCTCTTGCAACTGCCGTAGATTCAATATTTTGGAGAAATCTTTTTGGTTTTCTCCGCCCATTTGATACATTATTTGAAGCTATCGAATACATGTTAGTGTTTATTCATTTGAACTTGCCCATTAGCACCTCTGTCTTTTTCTTCGTTGGTGTTGATGACTGTCGCATCCCCGTCTTCTTGAAAAATTAAAAATTAAAATTTTTGGTGTAAATTCTCTAATCGGGAATCACAATGTGCAGTTTGAATAAAATCGGGTAAATTTAAATTAATTAAAATAATTAATTTAAATTTTTCCCGCGGCCATTTCACTATCAAATTTTTACAAAAAGTGTTGTCCATCGGAAATACACATGCATATAAAATTTGAAGAAAATCGGGTTTTTTTTATAAAATTTTTATGGGTACCCCGCAACCCGGCGGCCGAATCACTTCCAAATTTTTACAAAAAGTGTTTTTCATGTGTATACAATTTGAAGAAAATCGGGTACTTTTTTTATAAAATTTGTATGGGTACCTCCCTACCACTGGGCCCGATTACTTCCAAATTTTTACAAAAAGTGTTGTCCTTCGGAGATACACATGTGTATACAATTTGAAAAAAATCTGGTACTTTAGGAAGTGTGTTAAAAATTGATCAAAAGATTCTGCCCACCAGCCAGCCAGCCACGGGCACGCGAAGTTAATATAGAGAATTTAAAAACTGGAATGAGTTAAATTTTCGTTAAAAAAGTCTACCTCTGGAAAAATGTTATTTATTAGTCTGACTGTTTGAGGTGTGGAAACCATATCTTCGTCTATCAGAAGAACAGCCAATGTGATGTTATCTTTTTCTCCAAATGCTGGTGTTGTTTCATAAAGTATTTTTTGTAAAGTACTTTTGAGAGACACTAGTGAAACCGTTTTCCATAAAAGTGCAATAAGTGATACAGCTTCGAATAAGTTGAGGTCCTACAGTGATTGTATAACATCTGTAATCCTCGAGCTAACAATATTAGAGAGCAAACGGTGTCTGTAAAATGATTTTGCCAAGCGGATCGCATAATGTGGCATGTAAACAACCCAAACCAAAGAAACCACAACAGCGAAAAAAATTCCAAAGACGTGTAAGCAAATAAAAACCCCCCAACGTATTTTATGTACCGTTTTGTTGTGCAGACAACATCAAACGCAGAAAAAAAAACAGCCCATAAAAAATAAAATTTTTCTTGTAAATTCTCTAATCAGAGATACACATGTGCATAAAATTTAAAGAAAATCGGGTACTTATTTTTATAAAGTTTGTATTGGTGCCCCCGACCCCGGGGTTGTGTTGTGTTGTCCATCGGAGATACACATGGGTATAAAATTTGAAGAAAATTGGGTAAATTTTGAAAATATTTGTATGGGAGCCCCCCGGCCGCGAGGCCCCAAGTTTTAACAGAAGGTGTTGTCATCAGAGATACACATGTGTGAAAAATTCGAATAAAATCGGGCTTAAGCAAGTGGGTTAAAAATTGATCACAAGATTTGGTCCGCCAGCCAGCCAGTACACACACGGGCACGCCAAGTTAATAAAGAGAATTTAAAAACTGCATTCGTTATATAGAGTAGTAAAATTTTTCATTACTCGTTATTTAGAGATATCAATTGACTGAATGGTGATGCTTAATACAGGACATTCGTTATATCGACATTCGTTATACTGGCCGCGTCCAGTGTATTACATTTTTTTTTATTTTTTTTTTAAATTTTCCTTTTATTTTTTTTGTTTAAATTTCTTTTGCCTTGAATAGATTTCTCCTAAAGTCTACACTTTTTGAGTTATTTGCAAAACTCAAAAACTGTCTAAGTAAACTGTCACTTCCGGCCGTCAGGTTTCCGTCAAAATCATATGGCCCCTCACAATTTATGTAAAAAGCTTAAATATGAATTTTCATCCCAATAAGTGCAGCCTGCTGAGCTGTAGAGTGGACACAGACAGACAGACATACAGACAGAAAAAAAATTTCATGATTACTATACTTCCTTCTACTATGTAAAAGAAAGTAAAATGGGTTTTATTTGCCATTTGTACTTAGTAGTACTTGACAATGCAATATTGAACAGTCTTAATTGCCATTTTCCATTATGCCTGTTGAATTTTGCATGTTGCATATTGAGTTATGCATATAGCATTTTTCATAAATCATAGGGGTGTCTTACCATCATGATTCCCCTCACTTATGGGGCCCGATCACTGCAAAATTGTTTCAGAAAGTGTTATCCATCGGAACTACACAAGTGTATAACATTTAAAGAAAATCGCGTAATCGCTCCGAGGACTAATCACTCCAAAAATTATACAAAAAGTATTGTCCATCGGAGACACACATGCGTATAAAATTTGAAGAAAATCGGATTTTTAAAAAATGTTATGGGCACGCTTCGGGCCTCACAAAAAAACAGACAGATCCACGGGCACGTGAAGTTGATATAGAGAATTTAAGAAAAAAACCTTCACTTCAAAATTTTAAAAAAAAACTATTGTCGCCGGAGATACACATATGTAAGAAATTTGTATTAGCCCGATCACTTTCAAATTTCAATAGTAAGTGTTGTCATCGGAGATACGCATGTGTTTAAAATTTGCAGAAAATCGGGTTAATTTTAAAAAAAATTATATGGGAGATTCCACACTCGCGCCTTAGCGCCCGATCACTCCGAAACTGTTAAAAAAAAGTGTGTCCATCGGAGATACTCATGGCTTAAAATTTAAAGAAACTCGAGCTAATTTTTAAAAAATTTATGTGGACGCTCCTCGGCATCAGGGCCCGATCACTCCAAAAATGTTTTGTCCATCTGTGATACACATGTGTTTAAAATTTGAAGAAAATCGTGCTAATTTTTAAAAAAGTGTGTCCATCGGAGATACACATGTCTATAAAATTTAAAGAACATCGCGCTAATTTTTAAAAAAATATAATTGGCACCCGTGACTCAGGGCCCGATAACTCCAAAAATTTTATAAAAAAAATTTGTCCATCGCAGATAACCATGTGTATAATATTTAAACAAAATCGGGTGAATTTTTAAAAAATCTATATGGGCACCCATCGGTCCGCAAATTCCAATAGAAAATGTTTTCACCGGTAATACATATTGTTATGAAATTCAGGCTTTCGAGTTCGTAATGGATTTTGCAATTAAAACACAACACAAGTTAATTAATTTAAAAATAACAACTTTAATTCAAACAATAAAATTAACACAAGTTCACAATCTATATTGGTGATTACTTTAATTGTACACAAGAACACTAGTACTTCACAATAATTCTCTTAGGTTATATCTTTATTACTTTACAAGAAAGTAAAACAACTGCACTGGTTAAATTCCAAACAACTAATAATCTTACTTTGTCCTAACGCCTCTATTTATACTCAATTAAAAGCTAGACAGAAATATCGAGAATAGACCAGAAAATTGTACCCTTATTCCCTTATTTACAACTAACGATACTTATATGTAATGAGTCATCTTCTAAAAATAGACAACATGTTCAATCATGTTCTTTAACAAAAATCGGGCAAACCGCAAAAACTGGTTTGACTACTTGTTTTACCAGTACACAATGATTTAAACTTGCAGGTGGTTACATTTCAAATTTCAAATAACCTAATAGTCTTAGAACATGAGAGTTCTTATTTTTTTTAGTACCCAGTATTTTCTTAGTTCTAATTTAGCACTTATTTTTGGTACGCTAATAGTCTTAGCCTAAAAGTATGCAACTAATTTAGCACTTATGATTCTAATTCCATTATATAGCTACTGACTACTTTTCGTAACAATATGTTTGCAAAATTTCAATAAAATCGGGCTTTGGGAAGTGGATTAAAAATTGATCACAAGATCTAACCAGACATCACCACTTAGTTACCGACCCCATCCCCATAGAGCTGTCTTACCATCACCATTTAACTCAGCGGCCCCGAAAACTATAGAATCGACACTAATATCGGTCACCTCAGTTATCTACCCATCCCCAATAGAGAAGCCTTACCATCATCCTTAAACTCAGCGACCCCGAAAACTATAGGGTCGATAACTGAGAGGGTGACCGATTTTAGTGACGAAACTATAGAATATAGAATATAGACATTAATATCGGTCACCCCCCCCCCAGGTATCGACCTCATCCCAATAGAGCGGGCTTACCATCACCACTAATATTGGATACCCCCCCTCCACACACACACACAGTTATAGACCTGATCCCCATAGAGCTGTCTTACCAACACCATTCAACTCAGCGACCCCTAATGTTAGTGCAGATTGTCTGCACCGTGTGTGGCGAAGGGGTGATTGCACAGACTTAAGGTTTGCAACGACGTGTCTATGTCGTGTATGGACCCTATAAATTACAGAGGAGAAGAGAAGCTACCAACATCGAGAGAATTATTCTTTCAAATAATTTTAGCAAAATTTCTACGGGGTCCATTGACCAAGTGGTCCCATTCTAAAATACGACAGGTTCATATTCGTTTGCAAAATTTAAGGAGATTACTATGTATGGAAAAATTCTGAACAATTTATGAAAACATACAAAAAAATATTTATATGATTTTTAAATGGCTAAATTATAGACTTTATCTTTTTTGATTTTTAAAAATCCAGATAATAATACTTTAAAAAAATATATTTTCGAAAAAATATGTATGTGCAGGGCACTGCACAAAGTGTCGAATCCTTCATAAATAGGTGGTTCTTTACAAACAAACAAGTGTGGAAAATTTCAGAATGCCACTATTCAAAAATTCTGAAAAATTCTGGCTGACTGGCTGGTAAGATCTTGTGATCAATTATCGCGTTTAAGCTTTGTGTAGGGGTTTTATACCATAATGAGCACTTGGGCATATATAAAAAGTTGTCAGACTCCTGGGTCAAGGGGTCACCATACGAATTGTTTTTACAAATTATGAATTTTTCAGAATTTATTCTTGATATTTACAAAAAGTGCTTTCTATTGGAGATACACATGTGAATAAAATTTGAAGAAAATCGGGTACTTTTTGTAAAATATTTGTATGGGAGCTCCCCGACCCTGCGACCCGAGGAAAGTGTTGTCATGCGAGATACACATGTGTGCAAAATTTCAATAAAATCGGGCTTTAGGAAGTGGGTTAAAAATTGATCACAAGATTTGGTATGCCAGCCACCCACGGGCACGCGAAGTTAATATAGAGATATCAAGAGGAAGTAGAACAAATATTTGTATACGAAAATGAATGGTTCCGCAATTGTAATCAGTTCTGTAAGTGCATTCTTAATTTGTGTTTTGTACAATATTACGAGTATATGAAGAACTGGTAACGCACGCACGATGCTTTACAGCTTAACTCAATTCAAAAGAAAGAATTTTAGTGGTACTTCGTACGTCGTTATGTACACGTCGTACCAATCGTGCGCTATGACTGCTATGTTTTCACCACTAAATGGGGAATTTCACCACAAAATCGAATCTCCGATTGGAGAATTTATAAGAAATATTGACAATAATAAAGACCGAAAAAACGTTAGTTGTTGACCCATGTACATTTTATAAATTTTACGACGGCGACGTCTCAGTAAAAATATTTTGGCTATTTCCAAAATTATAATTAAGTTATCTGTATCGCTCATCTTCAAAACACTGTTAAAACCAACTAACGTGTACGCCTGAATATTTTTGTGTAGATGAGCGCCGCTGTCAAAGTTTCAAATTTGTCAAAATAGAAAATTACACCTAACTTCAAGTGAATTAATTATAATTGATGTTTAGTTCCGACCAAAGGATGGAACCCAACAAGGAATAATAGTATAATACTATTAAAATATCACGATGGAAACCCAGTCTACTCTAAGGGTGCTCTCACAATGAAAAACTTAATACTTTTAAGGCTTACAGGATTGTATGAATTTTGGATTAGACAAAAAAATTCTGCTCGTTATGTTGGAAGTTAGCAACATTTCGAAACAGATGTGAGATGTTAACACTTCAATATAATAACAATAAAGTTTGTAACAATTTAAAACATTTATGTCAGTATTTATAACTTATGTTTTTATTGTGCGAGCTCTTCTAAGGTTTAAGTTTTAAGTCTTAAGTGTTAAGTCTTAAGGTTTTCATTGTGAGAGCAGGGTAAAGCAACAAGCTGTCTAGAAATGGAAAAATGTACTTTGATAATGAAACAAAGCAATGATAATTATTATTTCTGCTTTTCAGATTTCTAAAATTTATCGTAACTGACGTGAAATTTGTGCATCCTATATAATTTATATACAGTATATATTGTAATTTGGTTTTCCTGTAAGTAAGTATTGACATATATCTCTGCATAGAATTCATAATTCGCAAGAATACTGAACACATTTTGTTTGATCGTTTGTTTACATTTTACGTAGCTTACACAGCTTTACTTTACAGCTATAATAAACAAATTATGAGAACTGTCATTGCATTTTTTTTTATTTACTGGTTTGTGACAAGGATTTTCGAATTTGCTGTAAGCTCTCCATGGTATTAATCTCACATTAAAAAAACACCAGGGGGCCAATAATGTATCTGTCGTATTTCGACTTTCGACTTACAACAAGTCGAAATCCTCAAAGTCGTAATTTCGACATATCGCAATTATGTAAGCTTGTACGACAACATTTTTTTCGAAGTAAAACTACTGCCCGATAGCGCCATTTCGAATGTATGTTTTGTTGTTGTTTATACTTGTTTACTTGTCGGCGCTGCTCGCGTCATTCAAATGAATGTAGCAGCATAATATATTAAGAATTTTAAATATTTTGGTTTATTTTAGTGATAACTTTATAAATAACATTAAAAAAAATTAAAAATTATTACTTAAAAGTTATTTACGTGGTTGATTTCATACAGAAATAATCATATAATCAAATAAACATTTATTTCCCAGTCGAAATCCAAACAGTGTTCGACTGAAACAGTCAATTCAGTCGAAACTACGACTAGTCGTATGACTCAATAATCGAAATGCTTACATAATCGACCTACAGGGAGTCTATTATGTATCTGTCGACTTACGACAAGTCGAAATCCTCGAAATCGAATTTCGACATATCGCAATTATGTAAGCATGTACGACAAACATTTTTTCGAAATAAAACTATTGCCCAATAGCGCAGTTTCGAATGTATATTTTGTTGTTAATATATATAATATATATTTTTTTTTTTTTATATTAAACTAATATTTTTATTAATTAAATTTAATATTCTATGTAAGCAAAAAAATTCGTATTGCCAAATTACAAATACGTTATTAATAAAAAAAACCCCAAAAGGTCGGCGCTGCTCGCGTCATTCAAATGAATGTAGCAGCATAATAGATTAAAAATTTAAAATATTTTTTTTATTATTATGTTATTTGAATTATATAATGGAGTACAGCAACTACTTCTAGCATCTAGTTGCAGTACTGCAGTAAAATAGCGGCGAATTAATATAACTAGTTGCAACTACTTGTCCAAGCTTAATATAAAACGGCGACTTCCAGAACTGGTATTATTTTCAAGAACCTTAAATTATTTGTCTTTACTTTTACTCCATCTTTGTGTTAAACATAAAACATCTTTAAATAGGAATTTAGGAAATTCGGACAAAAATATTTATATTAACCGTTTTAAAATATATATTCAGAAGTACAACATATTTGGTTTATAAAGGAATGCTACTTTTAGTTATAAACAATTTCTCTAAAGCACAAACCTCGTCTATAATTTATGGCGATAATTTTTTATTTCCCACGGCTTATGCCATTGACTTTGACAAAAAAGTTCCAACGCATAAGAAAAGGTTAATACGTATTTTGGTCGATTGTCGACATATCACATTTTTAAAAAACCAAACTACAGCTGTCAAATAACAATCTGTAAATTTTTTCAGAGTAAAAAAATATCCGAGAATTATCGGTGTGTAAAAAAAAAGCATCTCAGAGGAAACTTTTCCCGGAGAATGAAAAAAACGCATACCTAACTTTTGACAGTAAAATTATCTTTCCGATTTCTCCGATAAAAAAATTTGGAACAAATTAAGAGTTTTATCAGATGTTGCTTGCCCTCAAATGCATCAGGCGCAGACCCGGATATAATCAAAACAAGAAGTATTACAGTTTTTACATATCTTCGATCTATGGCTAGGTGTATGCTTTTGCTCTTAGCACAATAAAGATCTGTTATATTTATTATTACTTAATTTGGATTAAATAAATATAAAAGTGGCGACGAGTAATAATTAAAAGAACTACATATCGTGCATAGGAAATTCCGAATATCAGCATTTACTAGTTTTTTTTTTTAACGGGATTGTATACGGAGCATGACGCTACAATGGACGCCAATCAGTTTATGTTGTTTATGGAGCAGCAGCATAAAAATCTCAACGAAATGCTCGCGATTCAACGGGAACAACTTCAACATTTTTCTAAAAATTATGTTAAACCAACTGTGTCGATTTTTGTGCCCACATTTCGAGAATTCGATAGGAGTAAAGAAAATTTTAAAGAGTAGGTATATTGCGTAGATGGAACAAAATTTTTGTGGAAACAATGCGCTTGATGATGGAAAAAAGCGATCCCTATTTTTATCTTGGGTCGGTACCGCTACAATCAGTGACTTGCGGAAACTTTTCAATGATGGCGACCAATAAAAAACTGAAAAATTTACCGTGATCGTTGAAAGGTTGAAAAAATATTTTCGATCAAAAATGCACGTGTTAGCAGCACGATGCAAGTTTTTACACTTGAAGATGAATCCAGGAGAATTATATTCCGAATGGATTGATAGATTGCGAGAAGCGTCGCGGGAGTGCGAATTTGAGTGTAAACAAGATGGCTGTCAATTTGCTAAATCGAGGATACGTTCTACCGAGCTGATCGCAAAATATTTATAAGAGTTATTGTCAACGATATTCCAATGGAGTTTCAATTCGACACCGGGGCAACAGCTTCGATGGTCGGGATAAACGGTTTCCGGCAGCTTAAAGAACCGAACCGGCTCAAATTCACACCATATAACATTTAAATAAAAAGAAAGTCATTGACAAAATTTGGACCCGATAGGTGGCCCTGGTGTCTTTTTTTTCCGAGGTGGGTCAGTGTGTATGAGGTCAATGGGTGGGTGGTCAGTGGGCGGGAGGTCAGTGGGCGGGGGTCAGTGGGATGGGGCAGCCGGGAAACGTGGGTGTAAGTGGGCGTGGCGTCAGTGGGCGGGTAGCAAAGCGCCCGGGAACAGCTAGTTTGTAATAAATATATACTAAATAAAAAATAAATAGATACTGTGAATTAGTTATTCGAGAAACGCGAGGATTACAACAACTCCTATAAGTCCTTATAGCAAGGCCGTAACTGCATTCATTAGTTGGATCTGTTGTAGCCTTGAATCGCTTAATTAGATATTAATCATCTCGTTTGGATTTAAAAGCCTATTTTGGTTTACTATTTGCCGGAATCGTTGTTTGAGTTTTTTTTCTCTTAACCATTTATAAATGCACCTCCTTGATTAGTTAAATATAGAACTTCTTGAAGAAGTTTAATTTTTACGGCCTCACAAAAACCATTGCGATCACTCACCATTCACTTGCATGTCGATCTTATTTAATTTTTGAGCCTTCGACACTACTTTGTTACATAATCTTCGACACTTGAAGTAATAACTCGATTCTTCTTGTAAATCCAAAACTTTTTAACTTTCTTGTAGGTTACTGCATCTACGATATGAACATAATCAATTATATTTTCCCATGTCTGGCAAAATTCCGTGAACAAATTGTTCTGCTTTTAAAGTTTATTCTGATATTATATTCAAATGTTTTGTAATATTTGCATTTCAGTTGCTTTTATTCTACTAATTTATTTTTGTAATTGTGTTTATTACTTTAATATTATGACAACAAAAACTATTTTTATTTCGAAACACAGAATGGACTTCATTTAAAAGTCAGAGTTTTCGACATCGAAATTGACACTTTAGATTTTAGAATTCCAAAATGGTTGTCTAGGGCTTGGGTAGTGTTTTGTATACAGAAGCTTTTTTTTTTGTTAATCGTGGTTATTTAAATGTTTTATTAAACTCTAGACTAATAATGATTAGTACGATGGATAATCGTTCATATGGTGCCATATCAAAATCTTCAAATGGCAGAGGTGAATTTGCAACGCCAGGTCAGTGGAAAACTATAAGTTAAGTGACTGTGGTCGTGATTGAATAATAATTGACAACGAAAACATTTTTATGTTTTTGGTTATTTTATAAATGAAGGGATAAGAAAAAAATCTTTTATTGCAAATAAAATCATTACTAATTTAAAAAACATGTACAATAAAAGAAAATCATAAACAGATTCAGTATTCTTGCTGTAGTGAAAGTACACACCTTTTTGTTTGGTGTTGTTAGTGTGAAAAAAGCGAATAGAAATTGCAGTATAAGTTTATTTTACATTTTTATGGTATCATATTTCCATATTGTTTTCCAGTGGTAGTTGCATGTTTTGGTTTTTGTAATTGTATAATTGTTCGTGCAATTCTTTTTTAAATTCGTTCAACTATTTTTAGAGTTAACTCCAGAGCAACAGAAACTACTGATAGAACTTAAAAGAAGAAAACAGGAACTCTTACTTGAAATTCAGGTATGTAATTCAATGTTTATTTTGACACGCATTTTTGTTCCAACTGGTTCACATAGTACTCTTGAAGTTCTAAAATTGTACAAAGCATGAATATTGTAACGTTTTGTTTTTGCAATTACCGTAAAAAAGCAATTTACATTTTAATATAATATGTACTTCAATTATATAGTTCTTGTTTCTTGTTTGAAAAATACTGAAACTGATTGGATTCCTTATGGTATCATCATCATTTGGCTATCCAAACGGAGTCCGATCCTGGCCTTCCGCAAAAATTCTCTCCCGATTTCGAGATGATGCCATTCAGTTTGTCATTTCTTAACTCTTGCTAATGTCTGACCAACGTGTAGGAACATAAAACGTATAATTCTTGTTACACGAACACACGACATAGTTAATGATAGCAGATCCTTGGATTCAATGTAATTTATTATATCTTAAATAAAAACAACACATTGAGCCTATCTGCGGCGTTGGAGAGATTTTATTTTAACTAAGGCACATCTTGAAGAGTAGCCAGACATCTCCTTAGACCATCTAAGATTTATTAATGCAAAAAGCGTGAACCCCCTTTTGATCCATTCAATTCTTTTTTTAGTATTGTCATAGAATGGCGACCAAACGACGCAACAGCAATAATCTAGGATTGGTAACACTAATGTCATAAAGGAGGTTTAACTATATACATGCCCATATAAATGCAGACGCATTCCTTTTTTAAGAAACTTAGCTGCAGTTGTTAATGTGAGCCAAAAGTTATAGTTATAGGGGTAAATCAAAAATAATACCTATGTCTTTAATTATAATAATAACTAGCTTTTCCCGGGAACTCTGCCACCCGCACACATGAAAGCACGCCTTGCCATCACTACCCCATTAGGGGTGTGTGTTCTATTAGCTAAACCTAAACAAAGCGCCACCTTGATCGTATTCGCACTATGTGGTTTACCGATTTCTTGTTAAGATTCTGTGAAAGTTTCAGTTTGAGTTTTAATGTCGTATTACAAACAAACAGACATTCATTTTTATATACATACAAAAGATGATCAACAATCATCAACAACAAAAGAGAAACGCTGTGTCCCGCAATTTTTAAATCATCACTATCACTATCACTATCACTACATAGTATTAAACAAAGTCGCTTTCTCTGTCCCTATATCCCTATGTATGCTTAGATCTTTAAAACTATGCAACGGATTTTGATGCGTAAAAAGTAAATGACCAAAAAATGGTATTGTGGGATATCCATAAGAGATAGACATATACCATCGCGTAGTTTTCTGTAGACCTTTTCAATGTACATTATTACCTTAGTACATTATTTTGATAAATCTCGTAGGGTTCAGCCAGCGTTTGCAATGTAAGCGGAAAAAATGTAATTATTTACGACATAACATTAGAAACCTCAAAAATAACAGTATTTCTCCACTATTTAATGGATGTTATTATACATATAAACCTTCCTCTTCAATCACTCTATCTATTAAAAAAAAACCGCATCAAAATCCGTTGCGTAGTTTTAAAGATCTAAGCATACATAGGGATATAGGGACAGAGAAAGCGACTTTGTTTTATACTATGTAGTGATATTCGACGCGACAGACCATTGCGGTCCAGGGACTAGCTTCTCGCGACCATTTGTGTTGCGCATGTATATTTTTGGACACAAATGTAGGGGGCCTACAATTTAATGCAGGATCCGAACGGCAGATTGAGAAGCTTTCCATGACAAGTTTTTACTCTCGGAACGTTGTCACCCATTCGCGAGAGGTGGGACACCGTGAAAAATTCTTTTAGTGTTACTGGGATTCGAACCACGAACCTCCTACTTAGTAGCCATGTGCATTTCCACTGAGCCTTGGTGTCCATGGTGTCTTTAATTATAGAAACACTTGAAAGAGGTTCATTCCCAAGCTTACAAATAAAAACAACCGGGATAGCGAACGATGTGCACTGAAAAGTTTACATTTCGGAAGATTCAGCACAAAAAGGTTGTACTTGCAGTCGTATATTGTCAACACTGGATGAAACATCTTAAAATCATCTGCAAACAGTGAATATTTTATAACAGACGGCACAACCCATATGGCTACCTTTAGGAAGACTCAATTCCACCCATATTGGTGCGTGATAATTATATTCTTTTACTGAAAATTATAACCGCATAAGAGTTTTTCAAAGAGCTTCAATAATAGAGATAGGTCTCCAATTTTGAAGCAAGTGTTTAATACCACTTTTATGAATATGGGCAGAAACAGTAAGGAAATAGAATCCAAAATAAGTCAGGGCTCAAAATCAGTTGGTGAGGAAATGTAAGAATACATATCGCTTGTCATACCAATAACATCGGTATTATAAGATTTTTTGAAAAACATTCAAATAGGTAACACGATGATTGAGTATCGCTTAATTTGACACCATCGAATTTCATTGCTTTTAGTGTAAACAACAAATAGCGCTTAGAATAAAAAATATACTTACTGTTTTTTAATTTTCTATATTAACTTCGCTTGCCCGTTGCACGTCAGTTGGTCGGTCGGTTTTTAACCCACTTCCCAAAGCCCGATTTTATTGAAATTTTGCACACATGTGTATTTCCGGAGACAACACTTTCTATTAAAATTTTTGGCCGGGGGGTGCCCATATTAAATTTTTCAAAAATTAACCCGATTTTCTTTAAATTTTAAACACATTTTTATCTCCAATAGACAACACTTTTTGTTAAAAATTTAAAAAAAAATTAACCCGATTTTCTTACAATTTTATACACATATGTATCTCCGAAGGACAAAATTTTTTGTAAAGTTTTTGGAGTGAACGGGCTCTGAGGCCCGATGGCGGCCCATATAAATTTTTTAAAAATTAGCCTGATTTTCTTCAAATTTTTAAACACATGTGTACCAGTGATGGAAATTTTTTTTGGAGTGAACGGGCCCAGATGCCCGAGGGGCGCGTATGTAATTTTTTAAAAAGTAGCTCGATTTTCTTCAAATTTTAAACACAACTGTAGCAGTGATGTACAAATTTGTTTGTACATTTTTTGGGGCGATCGGGCCCGAGGGGTGCCTGTTTACATTTTTTAAAAACTAGCCCAATTTTATTCAAAATTGAAAGACATTTTTTTTTAAATTTTTTTACAATGCGACAACTAGGTTGCTTCATGTTATTACATTGGAATTACACTGCATAAGCAACAGTTTACATTTTAGTTAGCTACATTGGTTGAATATTAATCTTAATCACTATATAACTATTCCATAACAATATTTTTTTTTTTTGACATGTGTACCTCCGATGGACAAAAATTTTTGGAGTGGTCGGGCCCTGTAAATTCTCTAATAGGAGATACATATGTATGTGTTTAATATGTATCTCCTATGTATGAGGGGTACCCATGTAAATAAAAATCCCTGAGCCCTGGGGTGCCCATGTAAATTTTTTAAAAATTAGCTCGATTTTCTACAAATTTTAAACACATGTGTATCACTTATTTTTTTTGAGTGATCGGGCCCTGAGGCCCGAGATGTGCACATGTAATTTTTTTTAAAATTAGCCCGATTTTATTCAAATTATAACCATGTCATATGTCACATATCACTGATGGACAAAGTTGTTGTAAAATTTTTGGAGTGATCGGGCCCTGAGACCTAAGTGATGCATATGTAAATTTTTTAAAAATTAGCTCAATTTTCTTCATATTTGGAACACATGTGTATCACTTATGCACAAAACTTATGTACAATTTTTGGAGTGAAGTGGAGTTGGGCCCGAGTTGTGCCCATGTAAATTTTTTAAAAATGATTACGATTTTCTTCAAATAAAACACAAATTACATGAAAATTACCCTTGCCCAAATGGCCGACACAGCGACCTGAAATGATCTATTCATCAAATCAAATTTTCGTCTTAATTGAAGAAACCGAGTATGATCTTCGGTTTTCCTGATTTTATTGACTTTTTTTAATGTCCTGTTTTTTTTTTCATTTTTTAAATTTTGAGTGTTTTATTTTACCATGCTAGCTAAAAATGGTTTTTTTCATTTAACGCAGGTACGTTCATATCAATACCTTCCTCTTGAAAAATACAGTACATATGTCACTCGTAAGTCTTTTCCACTGAGGATATATTCCCAATCAACTGCGTTGTAAAAATTTATTTAGTGCAATGAAATCATCTTTCAAGTAGTTTAAACTATTGAATTTTAAATTGTATAGTCTAAGTATTAATAGAAATCAAACGTTATAGATGATGCCTTGTGATGAACTAATAATATTTTAATATAATATAATTGCTGATAAAAAAACAATCCAAAAATCCACTTTAAATGCTAAAAAAAAAAGACATGCGAAATACTGCAACCCAACAACAAAACAACCCCCATCGTAAAACAAAGCAGCGATGCTCACAGCGCATCAGCGCACACAGAACACAATCAATATATTATGACATGATCTGATGCCGCTATATGGAAAAAATTGTATGGGAGCCCCCCACCCCAAGGGCCGAACACTCCGATTTTAATAGAAAGTGTTGTCATGGAAAATACGCATGGGTGCAAAGTTTGAATAAATTTGGGAAGTGTGTTAAAAATTGATCACAAGATCTGACCAGCCAGCCACAGGCACGCGAGGTTTATATAAAGAATTTATAAAAAAGCCCATAAAAATGAATATTTTACTTGTAAATTCTCTAATCGGAGATACACATGTGTATTATATTTGAAGAAAATCGGGTACATTTAAAAAAAAAATGTGTGTGGGAGCCACCCGACACGGGGCCCGATCACTTCCAATTTTTTACAAAAAGTTTTGTCCATCAGAGTTATACATGCGGTATAAAATTTGAAGCAAATCGGAAAAATTTTGTAAAATATTTGTATGGAAGCCCCCCGATCTTGAAGCCCGAGGGGCTCAAATTAATAGAAAGTGTTATCACACACATACACAGGTTTAAAAAGTTTGAATAAAATCGGGCTTTATGAAGTGGGTTTAAAATTAATCACAAGATTTGGTGTACCAGCCAGCCAGCCACGGGCACGCGAAGTTAATACAGAGAATTTTAAAATGAATCGACACACAACCAAGTACGCCGCGTTATTTTTAAATTCTCTAATTGTACAAAGTTTGAATAAATTCGGGTTAATTTTTTAAATTTTTACAAATACTGTTTCCATAGGAGATAATTTTAAGAAAATCGGGTAAATTTTTTAAAATTTTGTATGGGTCCTTTCGAAACAGAGCCGCAGAAACGGAAGGAGTCGCGGCACAACAGAGCGTCTACATCGAGAGCCACTGAAATAAAATGAAGTGAAATGGAAACGAGAATCGGGCCTTCGACAAAAGCAAATTTTTTACAAAAATGTTGTTCATCGGAGATATACATGCGTATAAAATTTGAAGAAAATCGGGTACTTTTTTGTATAAAATGTGTGTGGGTGCCCCGATTCCGGTGACTGATCACTTCCAAAGTGTTGCCGATTGGAGGTACACTACACTTGCGTATAAAATTTGAAAAAAATCGTGTATTTTTTTTACCTCACCAATCATTTCCAAATTTTTACAAAGAGTGTTGTCCATCGACGTTACACATGTATATAAAATTTAAGTTAATATAGAGAATTTAAAAAAGGAAGGAACAGCTGTCAGCACTGAAGGGCGAAGATACTGTTACGAAATATATTTAGTACAATAGATTTACAGCGCTATCTCCATCTCAGTATAAGTAATATTGTTTTTAAAATTATTTGCAACTTATATGTGGCACTATTCCATTATGTATTTTACTCGTATGTACTTTTATGTAGTGCTGTTCCAGTAGAACAAGTATTTACTCATATACGAGTATAAAGTTGCACTTGTATTTGCTTATATGGGTTGTTTATTCCATTTTAACTATCTACTCTTTTGTGCTTGTTAGTTGGTGAGTGTGAATTTGTGAACTCTTGCTTTTTGGAATAAAAGCTGTAATTTGTGAATAAAAGAACTTCCTTTAAATAGTCGTGCTTCGATACTAATAAACCTTACAAATAGCCAGACAGAGTAATTAATATAACTTTATTAAAAGGACAAGAGCACTTAATAATTTTTATTTCATATTTTAATTTGTTATATCACTCTACGACCATCGGAACATTCTCAAACGACTTTACTTGTTTAAACGTTATTAAACTTCTAAATAGTTCGAAAAGGACTCTCTCAAGTTTTCAAATGAAGCTTGACAATAAAAGCGATTGGGAGACATAGGAGAATACAAAAAAAAATATACGGCAACCGCTAGAAAAGTAAATCTGAAGTCTAAAAGTTTCTGTTCCAAAATAAATGAGAAAAATACAGAGAAAGAATTGTTTGTAAAATCTTTTAGAAAGATAACAAACCACAGAACTACAAGTCAACAGGCACTTGTTGAATACTGTTGGTTTAACAACTATAAAGATTTATGTCGATTTGTTGAGTTTTATGAAAACGCATTTCTGCATTAAATACAGTTCTTCGCAACACATCTCACGCGGTCACCCGTTGACGGTAGCTAAAAGTTTACCCCTTTTTATTAAATTCTCTATATTAACTTCGCATGCCTGGCTGGCTAGCTGACTGGTCAGATCACGTGATAAATGTTTAACCCACTTCCTTAAGCCCCATTTTATTCAAACTTTGCACATAGGTGTATTCCCCATGACAACACTTTCTATTAAAATTTGTGAGGGATCGGGCCGTGGGGTCGGGGGTGCGCTGTGAGCAGCATTGCTTGCTTTACGATTGGGGTAGTTTTGTTATTGGGTTGCAGTGGTAGCATATGTTTTTATTTATAGTGGAATTTAGTATACTTTTGGTTATTGGAGAATTTACATGAAAAATTTAAATTTTTATGGGTTTTTGTTTACTAAAGATGTTAACACATTAAAAATAATAAAACTGATAATTAAATACCGTCCATGAGGAAAAGAGTGGACGATGTTTTGGCCAATTTGTATTGACTCCAAAAAAAAGTTGAAAACATCCCAAAAAACTTTCGACTTTCTTGAAATCCTTTTTAACCAACTTTCACACGTAGATAGAAGTGTATTGTTGTGCATGTGGCATCTGTCGATGTATACATAAAAGTTTGTACCCGAAAAACGAAGTTTTTTTTACATTAGCTTGTTTAAGACTTAACTATTTGAAGTTCATTAACGCATTCACTGCAAGCAGTAAGACAGAAAATGATCAATGTTCGTGCTGCAGTTAGGCGCATATGGACGCACATAATGGATGCCAGCAACCGGATGAAAACGCGATATGACTTGTGTGAGAACTGTGGATTATTTCAGGAAGGCGATTTGGTCTAGCTTTACAATTCCAAGAGAAGAAAAAATAAATCTTCGAAATTACAGCACGTTGCCATGAATTTTTTGTAGACAGTTTAAAGAATTTAGTTCGGGCTTTTAAAAGAACTTTCTAATATTCGTGTCCCATAAAGACTATCCGTTGGTACCAAAAAAGGTGCACAGTACATCTTTGCAATCATGCTGCAGGAAAGCGTACATTTAAAAAAAATAACTTTAGCAGTAATTATACACGTTAATATATTAAAAATAATTAAATAATATAAAGTGAAATTCCCCATTACGGACAGTACCCGTAGCCGGACAGCTCTAATAAATAATAGGAATTATATTCGGCGCGGCAGACGACCATTGCGCACACAAATGGAGGGGACCTGCAATTTAATGCCGGATCCGAACAGCATATTGAGAAGTTTTCCGTGACAAATTGTTACTCTCGAACGCTTGTCAGACTTTCACGAGAGGTGGGACACCGTGAAAAATACTTTTGGTGTTACTGAGATCACGAACCTCCTGCTCAGAAGACATGCTCTTATCCACTAAGCCACGGCGCCACAGACATCTTCAATAGCTAGATAAATTTCGTCGAAACAACCTTTTCATTCATTTTTCTATACAAAAATAATTCCTATAGCTGGACGCGGACACTCTATTTCATTAAATTTTGATCAAAATATCTTTTATAAACGGACAGAATTAATAAAAATCACAATCAAGAATTATAAAAAATTTGTAAAAAAAATATCACATATTAAAACGACTTGTGTTGATGACAACGAAATTGGTGATTCCCCTATTAACACGAATGCCATATGTGTTGAGTAGAGGTGGGTTGTTTCTTTCGTTTTGCTTGGCTCGAGTTGTGTTTTTTAAAATTCGTTTAACTATCTCAGACCCATAAAATGGCACAAAAAAATATGCTGTCTATTAAAGAACATGTGAGATAATAAAAATTAATTTTTTTATTAAAACGTTTTAAACGAGTATTGTGCGTAGTAGTTTGCTTTGATCTGAAACAAACTGCAAACTCGCGTTGAATTAATTTTTTTTTTGTGGTTTATCAATGCTCATCCAGTTCTGAGCTATGTTTAAAGTTTTAAGTCTCTAGAACAATGGGAACTTAGTTTTAAATCAATTACAAAACTCCACCCGCACGGACAGACATACACGAAAGCGAACTAATAAAAACGTTTTAAAAAATGAAAATTATTACCGTGTGTTCACGTCCTCTAAAAATGCAGTTGTTTACTGAATTTTTGAAAGAAATAAATAAAAAAAAGAATCCATTCGT
This sequence comes from Nephrocerus scutellatus, assembly GCA_947095585.1. NCBI lineage: Eukaryota > Metazoa > Arthropoda > Insecta > Diptera > Pipunculidae > Nephrocerus > Nephrocerus scutellatus. The sequence continues at coordinate 66,326,751 of OX352764.1, read as the reverse complement.
TCTAAATGAGAGCCTAGAGTTAATATTTATCAATTGGCTCGCTAATGCTGGAAGTCAAGGCATTCCTATTTCTGGCTCGATTATAAAGGCAAAGGCAAGCTTAGCAGTCAAATTGGGTGTAACTTATTTTATTGCGTCTGTGGATGGTCGCATAAGGAATAATGTTGCTTTTAAGTGCATATCTGGTGAAGCTTCAGATGTAAATAAGGTGGATGTCGAGAAGTTCAAGGTAAAGCTGCAATCTCTGTTGCGGGCTTTATTTCGCGAATTACCTGAGAAACTCTCGCATTTAAATCCTAAAAATGCATTGGCGGTAAATTCTCTAAGGAAGGACTCACAGTTTTGTTTTGTGTAAACATGGCTGGAGAGAAAAAGCTGATTTTGATCATAGGTAAAGCAGCCCGTCCTCGAGCATTCAAATATCTTCCTATCCAAATAATCTAACAAAAAATCATGCATGATTCGAGAAATTATGACTGAATAGCTGCAGAAGTTGAACAGACAAATGCGATATCAGAAACGAAAAATCTCTTATTCTTGGATAATGCAGAATCTCATCCAAGGGAATTAAACTTAACAAATTTAAATATTGTTTTTTTGCCTTCAAATTCAACTGCAGTTTCCCAACCCCTTGACCAAGGCATAATCCAAAATCTTAAGGTTCATTATAGAGGCTCAATATTAAAACACTTAATACCAAAAGTCGACACAGCGAGTTCAGCATCAGAGCTGGCAAAATCTATTAATGTTCTTGAAGCTTTGTACTTCATCAAAGCCTCTTAGGATAAAGTTGAAGCAACAGCCATCAAAAACTGTTTTCGTAAATCTGGATTCTCTGAAATTAACTATAGTCTTCCCGATTTTAATGCCGAGGATGATATACCACTGACAACCAATGCAAATGTTTTTGACGAATTTCTAAAAGTTGATGAAAGTGTCTTCACTGAAGATATTGGAATACAATTTGAAAAACAAAATGCTACTCCGGAGATGAGTGAGTCTGAAGACGAAGCTCATGAAGAAGTTAATGACCCCATATCTTCGTATTATGAGGCATTGAAACAATTTGCCCGTTTGTAGCATTTTGCCAGAGATGACTTGATAGCATTTCACCGCATGAAGAACGAAGAGACTCATTTTAAAACTCCACATTTTAAATTAAACCAATCCATGTTTAAGCAATCTACTATTACTTAATTTTTTCAACCAAAGTAGATTGGTTTTCTATTAATTTTAATGATTCTTAAATATTCATAAATTTGTACATCTTATTAAATAAACGACAATTTCTGTCCAATTGGGTGACTCCAACCAATTTCAAACAAAAACTTTTGTTCCTCCACCAATATGATATATAATTTAATAAGGTTCATGTCAAGTTAAATAAACGTTTTTAGAAACTGTTAAAACATTTGTTTTTATTGAAGAAAAATGTTGTTAAATGAAAATCTTCGTTTATAATTTTAAATATACACTAATTTCAAAGCAGAGCACTCTTCGTATTGCGTAGTTTAGCAGTTAAGCAAGAAAATTTAAAATAAAGGTGAATTTTTTTTCTATGTTCTGTTAATTCTAAAATCTGTTAAATTGTTTTTGTAAAAAAACCACTATATTCAATATTTGTTTTTTCTAATAATTTCTGACTCAAATAACTATAAACCGTGAACAATTGCATCATCATCAAGTTATTGCTAACTGTTACGAGTTTTTACTCAAAAGCGTTCCCACAATCGAAAAAATAGCAAAAGAGAGCGGAAAATAGAGATTAAGTTAGGTTAGGTTATGTTAAGGTGGCTGTCAGTAAAAGCGACAAACTTAGACCAGCAATGGTCAATTGTGATACCACACGGATCAAGAAATAATTTTCCACCAAGTCGTTGAACCAAGTAAAGCTTCGTATGTAGCGCGGGGGACAGCTCATGTCAATGTTGGTAAGATCATTAGTGTCGTTGTAGAAGAATGCTCCCAAATTGAGTTTACGTTTTTGGGAGAGGGCTGGACAAGTACAGAGAAGATGGATAATGGTCTCTTATCTTCATCCATGCAGCTTCTGCAGAAGTCATTCGAGAAGTCTTGCTGCAGTCTTGCCAATGAGACAGTGTCCAGTGATGACACCTACAATAGCACTGATGTGCGATATTTTTTGAGAGGTCAAACACTTGGAGCGTTTCGGATCCAGCTTGGGCCAGATCTGTTTTGTCGCTATGCAAGTTGTACCGTTTTTTCATTAGTAGTGCCCCGGCACCCTACAGATGGATGGATGGATGGATGGATGGATGGATGGATGAACTGCTCTGCCATCTTCATGAGAGATGATCAGCAGTTAAGGCCTAGAATTAAATTTGCAGAGACTGATTCCAGGGATTTCAGTGCAGTTTGGATATCCGAGAATATACGGATATCCTTAGCGGATATGACGTTTCTTTTCAGCAAAGATAAGGCTTCCATGATCGCCATAAAGAGGAGTGCCCGATTTCACTTCTAGTCCACTGGGAGTTAGCATTAAGGCGAATAGCCGAGCTGGCAGCTACTTGCATGCTGAAAATGTCGAGTGGTGTAAGCTCGATCAGAATGTCCAGTGCGGCGGACTTCGTAAAGTGCTCCGCACATGCATAGATTAGCTGATCGTTGGACTTTGCTTAATTTGTCTAGATTTACTTTCTTATTTAAGGCAGCCTACCATACAGTCACACCGTATAGAAGAGAAGGTCTTACTACCGCTGTATATAGCCAATGAGTTATATGGGGTTGAAGACATTACCAATATTGACTATGCACGTATGTCTTAAATGACTGCAGATCATACAAATGCGGAAACACAGAATTCATTCACATAACTATAGTGCGGCTAAAAAAGGAATCTCTGAATTGGTTAGTACGTCCGAAGATAGGGCTAATGGCCTACCCGTGGGGTCGAGTTGAGGCACGGGTATTACGGATGAGTTCAAGAATGGGCGGAATGCATTTGGATATTTCTTTTGAACAGCGCCTGTGGAAAAAGCGATAAAATAGTGACAAGCAGGAAACATTTTTACGTCATTACGTATATTTACGTCACCAATAAGTTTTATCGCGCGGTTCTAAATTTTGTCTAGTAGATGCAATGTGGTCTTAGGCGCACCTGCCCAGACAATACGGTTGTTCAAGTTTAGGGCTAATATATGCCTTGTAAATAGTAGCCAGATCGGAAAGAGTGAAGTACATATTGCACCGTTTTAGGAAACCTTTCCGCAGCATTCTTGGCGATGGCAAATATGTGGTAAGCAGACGGAGTGAAAGGTAGGCCGAGACCTTTTTAGAGTGTTCGAGATTAATCTGAATTAACTGTAGCATTTGTGTTGCAATCAGGCAGAGAAACCTCCGACACGGTATTCTCCAGATCTTTTCTTTCTGAAGACGAACTGAGAAGTCCTCGTTGGGGAAGACTCCGCAGGGTGAGTCCTTCGTCTCCATATCCGATAGAGGATCGGTCAGGGAGATAGACGACAATGACGGGGTCACCAAAGTTTTTGCAATGTCTTCCATCAAGGGAACCGTGAAAGATGCTCCAGTGTCGTGAGTTAGGAGTGGGGAGGGGGCAGTTTATCTACGTCCAGCTCATCCTTCTTGTAGACTCGAGGGTGATGTGATCCCATCCAAGTCTTATATCGCCTTTGGTCTCAGCCAGAGGAGCGAGGGTTTTCTGATTGATCACAACAGTTGATGAATTCGACAGAAATGTAGAAAACGAGAAAAAGTTGATTGTTTTGGGTGTAATTAATATCACGATTTAGGTAATCTTCAAATGCAAACTTATATGGAAGTTGCTGCATCTAAGTGATTAACTAATGTAATCTTACAACCTACTAGAATTGATGTATCCGAAGGATCTGCTACACTTATAGATCATATTTTAGTAACAATATCCAAGCAAGACATTAAATCTGCTTTAATAGACACGGATATAACAGATCATTTTGCTACCATGTACGTTGTAACAGAGCACACGAAAATTAATCAAAAGAAAGTTAATCAACTAATTCAGGAAACATATTGGCAAGAAATACTTGAAGAGAGCAATATTGAGAATACCTTTAACTCATTCGTTAAAAAATGAATGATTTATACGCTCAGTTAAGAGCAACATCAAATATAGGCATAATCGTCAACAGAAATCATGGGTAGCACCGGAAATGTAGAATGTGTAAAAGGAGAGACCAATTGCATAGTAGATGGAAGAATAACCGTAGAAACACCACCTACAAACAAGAATACAATCAATTTCGAAATATAGTGAACAAAAATATCCAAACGACAAAATCCAAGTTCTATAAAACACAATTTCGAAATGGTCGCACAAATGCCACGATGACGATAAGAATGATAACAAATATTTTTATTTTAAAATTATAACATAAGCAAAAAATTCGAGTGCACTTTTGTGAAATTCAGTGCAGAATTTTTGCACTTTTTCTATAAAAAGAAAGCCACATAACTAACATAACTTGGTAATGTTGAATTTTGGCGTAAGGGACATCGACAGCTTCTACCAAGCCAACAATTTTGTGGTATTATGCGTTCCCGTCGTTCCCGTACTCTTTTGTGTGCTTGCTCTTTGTGAGAGATTTTATGTCAATTTTCTCTTTTGCTAATTTCTACTACAAAAAGTACGTGAATAGACCTATAATGGCGCTGTTTTTTTTTGTGTCGGAGAAATCTGAGAACTCCTAGTTCCGAGATATCCGATAAATCCGATAATTTTTTCTCTTATCAGATCTGTCAGATAAAAAAGAGAAAAAATATTTCTCGGAGAATGAAAAAAAAACATAAGAATTCTAACATTTAAATTATCTCTCCTAATACTTCGACTTCAATAAAAGAAATTCATTATGAATTTTAATTTAAAAAAACAACCCATAAAATTTTTCATGTAAATTCTCTAATAGGAGATACATATGTGTTTAAAATTTAAAGAAAAGATACATATTAAACACATATGTATCTCCTATTAGAGAATTTACATGAACATTTTTAATTTACATGGGCACCCCTCTGTCCTTAGGGCCCGATCATTTCAAAAATTTTACAAAAAGTTTTGCCCATCGGATGTACATATGTGTTTAAAATTTTAAGAAAATCGAGCTAATTTTTAAAAAAATTACATGGACACCACTCGGGTCTCAGGCCCGATCACTCCAAAAAATTTACAAAAAACTTTGTCCATCAGTGATACACATTTCTTTAAAATTTGTAAAAAATACAAAATATTGCAAAATCCATCCCGTGGTTAATACACTGACTATAAAAACTTTCACTGCTGATGGGAATCAATAAGAAAAATAAACTACATATTACAATAATTATTTTTACAATAAATTGAACGTTTCAACTTCAAGAGTACTCATATAAAGAGAATTGTGTTTTATCGTTTTAGTCTCTTTGGTTATTGCCTTAAATTCTTACTCGATCTCACATGTCACATGCTCGAATGTACAATGCACCAGTCATTAAACATGCTCTTTAGATAGCATGGATTTAATGAGATTTTCTCGTTCACGAAACGTCGTACTTGTTGCTAGTGTCCGAATAACAGAATTTTAATCGTTTGAACAGAGATCAGGATCTAGCACGCTTCAAGCAGCTAAAGGGAATTGGTTTATGGTTCAGCTTCAGCAGCTACTGGCAAACATTTTACACGCGGTTTCCAGTGACATGAAAATACTTATGAGTGATAAGAAAAAGTAAGAGAGCGAGGCTGTTTGGTAAATTGGTTGATGCGTTGGTTCGTCACAGTCACTCCGTCAGTCGAGTAAGTGGATCTGAGCGGAACGTTGTCGTGACGGGCGGTGGCGGTGCGTTGTTCGTTGCTTGTCGATAATCAAATTAATAAAAATATATCGATTGTAATAATTCAATTCGAATTAAGCGTGCGTCAGGGTGGGGTGAACTGTTTGAACCGTGTTTCTTGTTAGGCTTCGCAATAAGATAATTGGAAAACATACAAAAAACCGCGTGAAGTGGATTATTATGTCGTTTTTTTTTGCATTTTCGTTCGCCTTGCTCGTCGATTAGCTTTTGTTTCTATCAAAAAGTTTTTTACGTAATGACCAGTACTATTCTACATTTCAAATGCATATGTTCTTTTATTGTTACAGTGCATAGCCGCTGTCTGCAGCCAGTTGTTGGATGTACTGTTTTGCTAATTTTTCCCATCTACTTGTCTATTCTGGCGGTGCAGTGAAATGTGAACGTTTTTTTTACTTAATATTGCATTCGATTCTACGTAAATACTCGTATGTATGTGAGCTGATGTGTTAGTGTTGCAATGCTGCGTTGCATGGCTACTTGTGGCTGGGTGGCTGGCTACCTTTGTCCAATTGATTCATATGAGTAAATTGATTGTAGGATGTGTAGTGTACATCAATGACGATGGCTTAAGCGCCACAAAATTTATATTGTGTTATAATGGAAGTGGAGTTATAAAACTAAATGCAAAACTGTGTTTTTCCGTATAATAGAGGTCCACTCGTTTTTTGTGTGAATTTTGCTTCAATCAATAAAAATGCACACAATTAGTATTTGTTTTAAGTCGTGTTGTGCGTGTGTGCAATTATGGTTTAATTATTTTTAAGTTTCAATAGTGAAGAGTCTGTTTCATATAGACAACTATAACTGTGGTAGTGTGCCTGCAAATTGTTTTTGCGGTCTCTAAAAAATGGGAAAAACTTTATTTAAGAAATAACTTACCTGTTGATGAAAAATGAAAGTGTTCTGGATAGTGATTTATTTTTGGAACTAAAAAAATCACGTGATGCAAATCCCTTCTGTTAAGCTTGTCTTGCTTTGATTGTACAGAAAAAATAATTCGAGTAGTAGTATGTCACACTTATAAAATAATAACCCTGTTAGAAATCTATACGAATACGCAAAAAGTACTTCAGTTTAATAAAATAAAAATATATAGAGAAAATATGCGTTTACAATCGTACCGTACCTACTTATATAATAAATGAAAACGAAACCAAGCCGAGGTACCCATTAATGGATTTAAAATTTAAACGAATTAGGAATGAGAAATATTTAACCGTAAAAAACTAGCACTATAAACAGTAGGTACTAGATACGTTTACAATTAAATAAAAAAATTTGGTGTGGACACAACACAAATTTCTTTTACGGACGGGGCCGGGATCTTCAGTAAATGTATATTAATTTTTTTTAATTTTTTTTTAATTTTTTATTTTTTTTGTTTTTTGTTTTTTGTTTAAATTTCTTTTGCACTGATTCTTATTTTTAACAGATTTCTTCTAAGTGCTATACTTTTGAGGTTTCTGCAAAATCTCGAAAAACTAAAAAGCTTAAATATGAATTTTCATCCCCATAAGTTCAGCCGTCTGGGCTGTAGAGTGGACACAGACAGACAGAAAGAGATTTTTTTACTTTCCATTTTTCTGACGGTAATGGGTGAATCTACAAAATCCCGAGTTTCATAATGATTTTCATGATTACTATACTTCCTTTTAAGAAAGTAAAAGAAAGTGAAATGAATTACATATTATTTTTTTTAGGAATAAAATGGTGTTAATGAACAATTTCTCCTTCTGAAAAGAAGTGTTTTATGAGAGACATGCGTGAACAAAAAAGGTTATTTCTGATGAACTTAATAACATAAATTTTCCCGGATTTTGATGTGATTTTAAGAATTCTATTTATGGATCACCGACATCGCCAACCAATTTAATATTTTGAATGCAACATTGGTGCATGCATCTTTGTGTCGTTTAATCCTTACATATGCCAGGAAATTGTTTTGATCCAAAAATTTCTCAGATTGCGTATAGTGGGTGGGTTGGTATATGCTAAAGAATTTCAGAGCCTTTTACCGTCGAAAAAGAATGTCTTAATGGCTTGAAAGTTTTGATAACTATGTGATATGTATAACGACCGTTTTAAGTTTTCCCTTGTGTAAGGCGTTTAAGTACTTAAGTTTAAAAAAAATAATAAAAAACATTTATTTCTTTATTTAATAAATATTGGTACCTGTATTTTCGATTTATTGGGTCACTGTGAAATGGCGCTTACATGATTTGGCCAGCCACAAACACAAACCATCACGTTCGGGCGCGAAGTTAATACAGATAATTAAAAAAAACAACCCATAAAATTAAAATGTTATCAGAGATACACCTGTGTGCAAAGTTTGAATAAAATCTGGTTAGTTTTTAAAAAATTTATATAGAGCACTTAGGCCATAGGGACTGATCAATTCCAAATTTTGATAGAAAGTGTTGTCATCAGAAAGAGATACATCTGTGTGCAAAGTTTAAATAAAATCGGGTTAATTTTGAAAGAAATTATATGGGGCCCGACAGAAAGTTTTGTCATCGGAGACACACATGTGTGCAATTTTTAAAAAAATCGGGCTTTATGACTCACAACAGAGAGACAGACAGACACATGACGATGCAAAGTTAATATAGCGAAATTAAAAAGGTGTCTTTTTGTACTACTTTGTAACAAGGTCTATAGTCCGGGAGGTAGCGTTGCAAATATATTGATATCGATAACTGATCTCGTTCAACTAATCAGTAGTAGTGGGTCTGGGTGTAGGACGCTCCGAAAGTGGTAAACAAATTAAATTTAAGTGATAGTACGCCGGCTGAAACTTTTTTTTTATAAATAGTTAACATAATAGTGAGTTGAAAAAATTCGTCAGCTGCATCGTGAAGTGGGGTTATACGTCAGTTGCTCGCATGAACTTGTAAAAAAACTCGTAAAATAAAGTAATAGTACGCGGGATGATATTTAGCTAGGATGATTGTTAACATAGTTTAAAGTACAAAAACAACCGTCAGCTGCATCTGTGGAGAGGCTGTCAGCCGTCAAAGTAAAGGTGAAGATTATTCAAGCAATGCACGGTATCTTTCAGTGTCCAGGTGACATAATAATAATATATAATATGATCAAATATATATTTACAATATAGCTGAGTGCCCGACGTTGTAAAATTTGAAACTAATATCGGCCCTCTCCAACCACCAACCAAACCCACCCCATAGCGTTGACTTAGCATCACTGTACATATGAGCGACCTCGAAAACTATGGAATCGACACTAATATCACCCACCATCCCCACGTACCAATAGACCCCCTCACCTAAAGGTATTTTACCTTCACTATTTACCTCAGCGACCCCGAGAGCTTTGCAATCTACACTAATATCGAAATATATATATAAAAGTGAAACTTTGTATGTGCGGTATAGACTGCCAAACCCTTCAACCGATCGCGTTCTAATTTTGCATATGGGTTTTCTACCATAAAAGGCACTTAATAGGTCAGTGGGCGGGTGAACTTGGTGGGGGTCAGTGGGATGGGGCAGCTGGGAAACGCCGGAGACGATGGGTGGGTAATGAAGCCACGAGCAAAGCCGGGCACTTCAGCTAGTTTATAAATATAAAAATAAAACAACCCATAAAAAGTAAAATTTTTCGTGTAAATTCTCTTATCGGGAATACACAATGTGCATTTTAAATAAAATCGGGTTAATTTTTTAAAATTTTTGTTAGAGAGCCCCCCGACCCCGGGGCCATTTCACTACCAAATTTTTACAAAAAGTGTTATCCATCGAAGATACACATGCGTATAAAATTTGAAAAAAACCGAGTAAATTTTTTAAAAAATTTGTATGGGAACCCCCCGAGGCCCGACGGGCCCCAAATTTTAATAGAAAGTATTGTCATGTGAAATACACATGTGTGCAAAATTGATCACAAGATTCTGCCCACCAGCCAGCCAGCCAGCCACGGGCACGCGAAGTTAATATAGAGAATTTAATAATTCTGCGTTTGTATGTAATGACGCCACGCCTAAACAACTGGACATATCGAAGCCATATACACACTATATATTCATTTGTTGATTCGATTCGAAGTGCCCAGAAACAGCTAGTATAAATATATAATATACTAGCTGACCCGACAGACGTTGTCCTGTCCCACTTGCAATTAATGTTTTTTGTGATCGTTTTGTGAACTTGTGAAAAGGTATTTGCTTTGCGATATCGCGTCACAGTATTAGTCACATCAGTATTAGCAGAAATACCCGTTTCCCGGCTGACCCATCCCACTGCCACCCCCCCTGACCACCCGCCCACTGGCGCCACGCCCACTTACACCCCACTAACAAACCAACTCACCAATCCAGAAAAATATAGAATCGACACTTATACAGGCAAAAGATGTACACTTGTTCGAATATTCATTATATGAAGATCATTTACAGGGAAAACTACATTTTCCACCCAGCGCCACCTATCGGGTCCAAATTTTGTCAACGACTTTCTTTTTATTTAAATATTATATGGTGTGAATTTGAGCCAAATCGTTCCATAAATAAGAATTTTCGGAAAAAAACGATACCAGCGCCATCTGCCGGACTGATTTGTGAATCTAAACCATCCGTCACCCAAACGCGAACAAAAAAAATCATTCAAATCGGTCCAGCCGTTTAGGAGGAGTTCAGTGACAACACACGTACAGTAGAATTATATATATAAAGATTAATTCTCTATTTTACATATTTAGATTATATTGACCATATACAATATATATAGTTGCTGAAGTGTCCGGCGTTGCCCGTTACCCCGTAACCCACCCATCACCACCATTGGTTCACACCACCCCCTCTCCACGCCTTCTTCAAAATCACGATCCATCAGTACACATAGCCCCCAAAAAATGACGAGTTTCTTTTCGTTTGTAAAATTGAAGGAGGGTACTATTTAAAAATTCTGGACAATTTATGAAAATACTTGTAAGATTTGAAAAAAAAATCGGGGAGCTCTCTGACAAAAGTGTCCGACCCATTACAAAATGTGGCGGTTCTTGTTTTCTTGGGGCGCCGTGGCTCAGTGGATGGGAGCATGGCTTTTGAGCAGGAGGTTCGTGGTTCGAATCCCAGTAACACCAAAAGTAATTTTCACGGTGTCCCTCCTCTCGCGAATGGGTGACAAACGTTCCATGAGTAATAAACTTGTCACGGAAAGCTCCTCAATTCGCCGTTCGAAACCGGCATTAAATTGTTGGTCCCCTCCATTTGTGTGCAAAAATATACATGCTCAACACAAATGGTTGCGAGAAGCTAGGCGTTGGACGGCAATGGTCTGTCGCCCTGAATATTATTATTATTATAATATTCAAGAACTCTGAAATATCCATAAAAAATGCGATTTGTAAAAAGAATTCGTGTGGTAACCCACTGACATAGGAGTCTGACCATTTTCAAAATATGCCAGATTAGTTCTCATTATGGTATAAAATGACAAAGCTTGAACGCGATCAGTTGAATGGTTTGGTAGTCCATAGGGAACATACATACATATTTATAGACTATCCCGGTGTTACCCGGGACCCACTTACCCACCCCACTCCACAAAAACCTACCAAGACCCACCAAATGCCGATATTTTAACTCGTTACAGCGATATTAGTTTAAAATTTTACAACTGTGCAACGTCAGGCACTCAGCTATATATTATATATATAAATTTTTATATTATAATTATATTATTATATTAACTATTATTGTTATGTCACCTGGACTCTGAAAGATACAGTGCATTGCTCGAATAATCTTCACATTTACTTCGTCGGCGTATAAGCAAGCATCCAACTTAAATTTAATCCGGCGTACCATTACTTTATTTTGTTTAGGCGGGTAACTGACGTAAAACCCCCCTCCCCCCCACCCCCCTAACGATGCAGCTGACGATTTTTGTTCCACTCACTATGCTGTTAGCTATTTATAAAAAAAAGTATGCCGGCAACTCCTACTTTAAATTTTTTTACTACTTTAGCAGCCTCCCACGGGTGCGTCAGCTGACGATTGGTTTGATTATTAGTCATACCAAATCTATCTAAAAAGATAACAACCGATCGGCGTAAAACACTACCTAAAATGCAACTAATTGATCAAGGGTTTTGGACAAATTGTGGGGCCTTTAGTTCTCTTGTGTACCAACTAGTAGCTTATAATTGCTTTTGTAAAACAGAACAAAATAATTTAGCTTAATTTAAGGTATTTTACTTTTTATGTTTTACACGCTTTGTGGTAAAAACTAACAAATTTACTTGTCTGTTGTTATTAACGTTAAGCGTGGCCAATCTGTGAATGTATCTAAAATACGAAATTTATTATTTGATTTATACTAATTTTTTTGTTGATTTTCTATAAAATGCATGTATCAGTATTTTGGTATATATTGTTACGAAATTCAGGCTTTCGCGTTCGGTTTCGTAAAACCCAACACAAGTTAATTTACAAATAACCACTTCAATAATCAAACAGTAAAATTAACTAAAGTTCTCTAATTACACTGGTGATAACTTTAAATGTACACAAAACTCTTATTACAACAATGCTTGTACTACACTACTATTTCTGCAAGAGCTGGTTGAATTCCAAATAAGAACTAACTTCGGCCTAACGCCTCTATTTATACTGAATCAAAAGCTTCTAGAAACTTCCAATCTTATAGACAGAAATATCCAGAAAAGACCAGACAATTGTAGCCTTATTCACTTTTTTACAACTAACGATACTTATATGTAATGAGTCATCTTTTAAAAATAAACTACATGTTCAATCATGTTCCTACACACAAAAACGGCACAAACCGGTTTGACTACTTTTTTTTATTTTATTATTTTAACTTCGTTCATAATCTCTTACTCGCTACCACCTTATGATTGCAACATTCTTCAATACAGTTATAAGTAATGCAAATAACTTGTCTGTTATAACAACTTTTTATTGTTTAATAGAAATATTTGCGTGCGGAGAAAAGTTGCATAACTTTCTTTTTTAAGTACATTCGTACAGTTCTTTATAGTCCCCTGTTTGTGAAATAAAATAAATAAATACTCTGTGCAAAAATCTGGCATCGAACTCATAACGATAAACAAAACTGTCGCCGACAAGTTAAAATAAGCCATAAGAACATAATATTTATAATATTTATTTTAAGTCACTGCAACTTTTAATAACAACAATTTCTCACAATAGCTGAACAGTATCCTGTAGTCGACAGATCGTCTCCCACGTAATCATAATTACCGTTTTTTAAAGCCGGAGAAGTACACTTGCAGGGAAATAACTGAACTAGAAATAGAAAAAATGTCGCTAATCTAGAGTCAAAGCTTCTTCATTGCAGGAAAATCTGTTATACGAGGGCAGTTCAATAAGTCAGTGACTTTTTGAAAAGAAGATATTTTTTTCAACAAAAAAGCGTTTTATTTCTCAACAGCTAGATACGTAGTCCGGCGTTTTTTAAATTTTTTATTCCTTCCAAATAATAGGTTTTCTCAAGGCCTCAATATAGGCGTTTGTTTCAGTGATAACCTCTTCGTTACACCCAAATCTCTTACCGCCCAGCCATTTCTTTAGGTTTGGAAACAGGGAGCTAAATCCGGAGAAAATACTGGATGGAGTAGCAGTTCGTAGCCAAATATATGGATTTTTGCCATGGTGACGAAACACGTGTGCACCCGTGCATTGTCTTGATGGAGCAACAGTTTTTTCTTCGCCAAATGCGGTCGTTTTTGCTTCAAATCAGTATAGAATCTGTCCAAAATCTCTGAATAATATTCGCCCGTGATTGTTTTACCCTTTTCAAGGTAATCGATGAGAATGACGCCGCAGTTGACGGGAGCAGTGTTGCATTTTAAGTTACTGCGCGGGAAATTCAAAAAGTCACTTACTTACTAAACTGCCCTCGTACATATGTATATGTATATTCATATTAAATAAAGTCACTCGATTCTTTTTACTTTGTTAGTACCTACATATACATATATAACTAAATTTAATATCAAGCAAAGATATAAAATCTCTTTATATGTGTATGCTTACAAGTAGAACTAACACTATTCTCAGGATGGGCAGTGAGTGGTAATTGGTTTTTTTAAAAGGGTCAATTGGTGTCACGCTCAACAACAACGTCGATCAGTTGTGAACTGATAAGAATTTCGTATTTTCATACGTGTTCATCAAATGCTTTCTGGAAAATTTAACTTTATGTTTCTTGTGGTTGTTTTAAATCGATTTTTACTACTTTTGAATTGTACAACTTATTGAGCACCCAACATTTTATCGGTGTTAGTCCATTTATATCACATTATTACCACATTGATTAAGTACATAATACATTGTACATGCATCTCAATGTCAATTAAACAAATTTTTTTTTATTTAAAACCGTAGAAATAGCTCAGTCCAATATAAAATTTCATTTGATAGTGTCTGGTGCTAATGGAGACACGAAAACAAAAACTATTGCATCATCATTCTAAATAAAGATGCAAAATATGTGAGAATATATGTATGAGTCAACGATCTTTCAGATAAAACAAACAATCACACAGTTATAATAATGACATACAATGTCAGAATAAAATTTTGTATAATTTTTCCAGTATGTAATTGCTATACTTGTCTAGCAACATGTACAACTTATCAAATACATACTTATATACTGGTATGAAAATATTGACGCGTAAATTCCCAGAGGCTTGGGTGTTGTTAGGTTTCATAAAATGTAAAAATTTCCAGTAAGTTATCTAGCATATGCTCGGTACGAAATGCCAATTTAATAGATAAGCCAACTACAAATTTCTTGGAACTGTTTTAAGATTTCATTGCGGTTGTTTTTAAGTGCAGGAAGTATTTAATCGCAAAAATATATAGAACTTTTAAATGCATACATATTCGTACGAATATAAGAACTGCATAGCATAGCGCAATATCCGCTGGCGCGGCACTGGCGATATAAGACAACTAAAATATTCAAAATTACAAATTAATATTTTAGGAGATTGTTCCCGCCAGAAATTTCATTCGTGTTGTAAATCAAGGTTTTTTGTTTGTACCAATGAACAACATAGCTTTACTAACTATGAATTTACATTTTTTTTATAATTTTTTCGAACATATCCATAATGCCAACGATGTGCCTAACATATTCCTATTGGATGCCAATTAATAAAAAAAGGGAAATATTCTCAAGTTATGCGAACATCAGAAAAAATATGTATTTGTAATTGTATGATACCACACAACTCGTGTTAAGGGATTTTGTACAACAAAACTCAGTTGCTAACATCTGTTATTTCAAGCATATTTAAGACTCGCACAACCCCAAAATAGTGACTTAAAATTCTACCTCTAACATTTTGTAAATACTTGAAAAAGGAATAATGCATTTGAATGTTGTTATTTAAACAATTCATCTGTATATATTGTAGAAAAAACTTCCCATATACTTCAATACTTCGCACGTTGCGGACGTAAGTAGGTACACAAACGTGGTACTAAAATTCAAACAGAAATTTATCATTTAGTTTTGAACAAAGTTGAAACACATTTATAGTTTTTTCGATATGCTGGGTTAAGTTGAGACTTGTCTCTCGTTGTTTTGGTTTCGTGTTCATTTACAAACCGTACCCTAGGTTTGTTGTTATTTTTAATTCATTTGTGAAACTTTTTAACCGAAACTGTAACTTTGCTACTCGTCAGCATAATAGGAGTAAGGTTTCGGTTACTCAGTTCTGGTTTCGAGTTCGCAAATGAAAACAGCTTTTAGACAATAATGTTGAGAATATAAAGAACCATTTAAAATTAATAGGGCTTTCTATTGGATTTTCAGCATTAACGCTAATTTTGATGTGCATTGGTATTGTAATATTTTTATCATATGTCAATGACCAACTAGATATCTCATTGTTTCTCATTGTTATCTTGAAAATTTGAAAAAAAAATTCTCTAATCAGCTTAACGCTAATTACGTGCTTTTATATTAACTTGCCTATGTCTTTCTGTCGGTTTATATGTCATTCTGTCACGCTTGTTTCATTCTAATGCTGTGAGTTGACGGTCTTGTACGGGTTTTTGTGGGACTTTCCGGAGGCGAGTCTTGACGAGTGTTCTTATGGGGTCCGGAGGGGAGTGTTGTGGTGGTCAGGGGGTCTTGAGGGGATCTTAATGTAGTTTTAAAACGGTCTTGAAGGGGATTTAAGGCGGTCTTGAGGGCGTCTTCAGATAATCTTAAGGGGGTATTGATCCTGAGGTGGCTTTGATGGGGTGTTGAGGTTGTTTTAAGGGGGTTTTGGGGTGGGGTTTTAAGGGATTCTTAGGAGGGTTTTGAGTGGGTTAAGGAGTCTTCTGGGAGTCCTTTGGTAGGTATAAAGGAGTTTTGAGGTGGTCTCGAAGGGTTCTTTTCCAAGACCACGCAAAGAACCCTTCTGAGCAATTTTAAAAAGATTCTTTAGTGGGGTTTTGAGGTGGTCTTAAGAGGGTCTTGGGGGGGGGGGGTCTTTAGTTGGTCTTAAGGTTGTTTCAAGAACGTCTTGAAGAGGGGTTGTGAAGGGGTTTTGGGTGGTCTTGAGTGGTATTCTTGATGGGGGTCTTGAGAGGGTTTTGATAGGGTGTTTAATGGGTTATTGTGAACGTCTTAACGTCTCGAGGAGATCTAAGGAGGGTTTTAAGGGATTCTTGATAAGTCTTTGGAAGGTTTTGAGAGGGAGGGGTCTTTTAGTAGTCTTGAGGGGGTCCCGAGGGGGTTTTGTGATGATTTTTAGTGGGGCCTTGAGGGTGTTTTTAGGTGGGATTTTGGGAGTTTTTTGAGTAGAGGCTGAAGAGTTTTTTTGGGGGTCTTACGGGGGTTTAAAAGGGGACTTGAAGTTTGAAAAAGGTCTTGAGTGGGATCTTAGGATGGTTTTGTGGGGTTCTTAAGTGAATCCTGAGCAGGGTCTTGAGGGGATTTTGGAGGGTTCTAAGGTAGTCTTGAGTAGGCTCTTAAGAGGCTTTTGTAGGGGTCTTAAGGGAATCTTGAGTGTGGTCTTGAGGGGTTCTTGGAAGCGGTCGTGGGTTAGTCTTGAGGGGGTCTCGAGGTTTTGTGATGATCCTTAGTGGGGTCTTTAGGTTGTCTTGAGGGGTTCTTGAGGGATTTTTAAAGGATCATGAGTGGAGTCTTGAGGGGATCTTAAGAAGGTTTTGAGGGGGTCTTGAGGGGATTTTGAGAGGGTCCTGAGAGCGGGTTTAGGTGGTCTTGAGAGTATTTTGAGGGGTCTTAAGGGAATCTAAAGAGCGGTTTGAGTGGTTTCGATGGAGTATTAATGGGGGTAGTAACGTGGTCTTGAGGTGATCTTGAGAGAGTCTAGGTTGTCTTCAGGGGGGTCCCGAGGGGGTTTTGTAAGGATATTTAGTTGGGTCTTGAGGAGGTCCTTAGGTGGTCTTGATTGGGTTTTGAGAGGGTCGTGAGTGGAGTCTTGAGAAGGGGTTTAGGTGGTCATGAGAGTGTTTTGATGGTGTCTTGAGGGAGTATTAATGGGGTTAGTACCGTGGTCTTAACGGGGTCTTGAGGTGATCTTGAGAGAGACTTTAGGTAGCCTTGAGGTGGTCCCGACGGTGTTTTATGAGGATCTTTTTAATGGGGTCTTGGGGAGGTCCTTAAGTGGTCTTGAGGGGGTTTTGAGAGGATCGTGGTGGAGTCTTGAGGAGGGTTTAGGTGGTATTGAGAGTGTTTTGAGGGGGTGTTAAGGGAATCTTAAAGGCGGTCTTACAGGAGTATTAATAGGGGTAGCAACGTGGTCTTAACGCATGAGAGGGTCCTGAGAGCGGGTTTAGGTGGTCTTGAGAGTATTTTGAGGGGTCTTAAGGGAATCTAAAGAGCGGTTTGAGTGGTTTCGATGGAGTATTAATGGGGGTAGTAACGTGTTCTTGAGGTGATCTTGAGAGAGTCTAGGTTGTCTTCAGGGGGGTCCCGAGGGGGTTTTGTAAGGATATTTAGTTGGTTCTTGAGGAGGTCCTTAGGTGGTCTTGATTGGGTTTTGAGAGGGTCGTGAGTGGAGTCTTGAGAAGGGGTTTAGGTGGTCTTGAGAGTGTTTTGATGGTGTCTTGAGGGAGTATTAATGGGGTTAGTACCGTGGTCTTAACGGGGTCTTGAGGTGATCTTGAGAGAGACTTTAGGTAGCCTTGAGGTGGTCCCGACGGTGTTTTATGAGGATCTTTTTAATGGGGTCTTGGGGAGGTCCTTAAGTGGTCTTGAGGGGGTTTTGAGAGGATCGTGGTGGAGTCTTGAGGAGGGTTTAGGTGGTATTGAGAGTGTTTTGAGGGGGTGTTAAGGGAATCTTAAAGGCGGTCTTACAGGAGTATTAATAGGGGTAGCAACGTGGTCTTAACGGGGTCTTGAGGTGATCTTGAGAGGGTCTTTAAAAGAACCTTGCTAACCATTTGATGTTCTTTTAATATTGTTATAAACCTCAAATGCTTAGCAAGGTTCTTTTAAATTATGTAATTTTTAAGCCACAAATCTTCTAGATTTCCTTTAAAAATACTCAGCAATTTTCATTTATTTTATAACAGTTCTAGTTGCTCCAGATCTACCACCTTTTTTATTTTTTACCTTTTAGGGAGCTAGTTATGCTTCAATAAAAGCATTTTGTTTTTAAAAAAAGTTTTTTTTATATCATTTTATTTTAATGTACATTGAAATATTTTTGTCATGTGTCCAATGAACAACTAGATATCTCGTTGTTTCTCATTGTTAAGTAGCAGCCATCTTGAAAATTTAGAAAAAATTCTCTAATCTGCAACTTTTGATACCACCAAAAAAGCAAGATTTTTATACCAATAGAACATTGATGCGAATTAAAAAATGTACTGTATGTTTAACATTTTTCTGCCAAAAGAAA
This sequence comes from Nephrocerus scutellatus, assembly GCA_947095585.1. NCBI lineage: Eukaryota > Metazoa > Arthropoda > Insecta > Diptera > Pipunculidae > Nephrocerus > Nephrocerus scutellatus. Next base: position 66,308,022 of record OX352764.1, on the reverse strand, counting down.
GCCCTGTAATTTAAGCCAGAATGGTTAATATGGACCCCCTTCCTCATGTTGTATGGATCCCCAGACACTCAACACGCAAGTGCATAGACATATCCTCCTCTCCTTAGTTCCTTAATTCTCTAACGCCCACGTTGTTCTTAGAATTTTTATAATGGTGCAAATCTCTTAAGAATGTGTTCATTAAAAAATTCATGTTTTTTTTAACTTTTATTTTTTATCAATATACATATTATATTGAAAAATATATTTAGTATATTTTTTTGTAAACTTTGTCCGAACCTTCTAGAAGTTTCCCTTGATTTAGGTCTTCCATTATCTTGATTTTTACATTAGATGAATGGCGAGCTCTCGAGATACCGATATACAGTTGGCCATGAAGAAAGACAGGTATTGTGAATTGTTAATCGTTATTGCAAAAGCAAATTTTACAGCAATTTATCTTTTTCGTAAGGTAAATGAAAACCTAGGATCACCGGCTGTAAGATCTATTCTGGGTATAAAAACTATTTCATCTTCTGCAGATCCCCTTAACACTTTCGCTACGATCAGGCATATGGTCTTTAATAATTAGCCTAGTCCCATTGCAAAGACATCCCTTGGTTTTGAGGTTTCTAAGCAAAATTGAGCGAATCAACCATTTCCTGTCCTCCAAATTTATGTTCATAGAATTTAACAAGCAGAAATCTGCAGACTTTTTTCAGTGAAGGACTAAAGTGTTGTTTATTTATTTCACATCTAAATGCAATCATTGAATACGGTCATCTGTATGACTAGCATGTCCATTCTTTCCAAAGATCAGTTTTGTATTTTTCAAATAGCTTACTAACATTAGTCGGAGCTGCGAACACATATGTATGCAAATAGTTCTCTCAATTGCTTTGGCATGCTCACAACAACTTCATCTGTTTTTTCAAAACCCCTTCATCACTAATTAAATTCAGGGCCTTTACCGCCTCCTGAAATATGTTATATGTTCTACAATCGTTTTGAGATCATCAAAAGAAACTGACCCTTTAACATTTACTAATTACGATTGTCACACAGCATGGATGTATGGATATATATAAATATAGCATGTCATGTTACGAGTTTTATTAGAATAATGAACCGCGACACGTACACATGTTTTTTGCATCTGAAATAAATATATTCTTAATAAATAATTAATATATATTGTGTCAGTTATCTGAGAAATCACGAGGATGACAACACTAATAACAATCTTAAACAATATCTATCGGGGTCAGTGCCCAGATGCACGGAACACATACGGCCAATTACATTGTTATCTTTAATTTGGCGAGGCTTCCATTTATTTTGAGGTTTGTGAAAAACAAAATGTTCGGGAATTTCCTCATATTGGCACTGGTGCGCTTCATCATTTCCATTGTTTAATTTAAATTTTTGATCAGAGAAAGACGTTCTGCTCGTCTAGAAAGTGAATAGCTAGCCTTACAATTGAATGTAGAAACCCATTTAACCAATAAGCTTACTCAAGTGGAACTTATATATTTTGAGTTCAAATATGTTTTGATTTCGTCATGGTTAAGAACGTTTTGTTCATTAATGGTAACGTTTGCGCAGTCATGGCATTTGTAGATGTATATTTGAAAAGATACTTCACACTTTCGATTGAGGTGAAAATTAAATTTGCGACAGAGCTAAGGATTTTATGGAACTACCCAGCCATTGTCAATTGGTTTGCCTTAGCTGTAACAGTTTTTCCAGAATTCCGCCTCATGTATTTATGATAGCTACGACCATCAAATCTTGTTATTGTCTCAAATTGTTTGGGGAAACTTTTTCAGCATTTTTCATCAAATCTACATGGTAATCTATAGTCGTTAGTGTCGCAGGCTTCTTTTGCACTCACTTAACAGATTTCTCCTAGGTGCTATACTTTTGAGTTAGCATTTTCATCGCGATAAGTTCAGCCGTCTAGGCTGTAGAGTGGACACAGACAGACAGACAGACCGAGATTTTTTTTATTTTCGCTTTTTCTGACTCAGGAGGTACGGTTATGTGTAAATCTAAAAAAAATTCAGAGTTCGAAAATTTTCATGCTATGTAAAAGAAAGTGAAAAAAAAAATTTTAAAAAAATTAAATAATATTTATAATACATTTACTGAAGATTCCGAACCCATTCGTTAAAGAATGTCCACACTTCTCTTTTTTTAGAAAACCCAAAAAAGTGATTACTCTCTTAACAATAATAATAATATGCGGCGCGCAGACCATTGCGGTCCAAGGCCTAGCTTCTCGCGACTATTTGTGTGGCGCATTTATATTTTTTGGACACAAATGGAAGTTACCTACAATTTAAGACCGGCTCCGAAAGGCGAATTGACAAGCTTTCCGTGAAAAGTTATTACTCTCGGAACGTTTGTCACCCATTCGCGAGAGGTGGGACACCGTGAAAAATACCTTTGGTGTTACTGGGATTCGAACCACGAACCTCCTGCTCAGTAGCCACGCGCATTTTCTCTGAGCCACGGCCCCCACACTCTCTTAACAAACCATTATTAATTATAATATACTATGCGTAAATGTATGCATATCAATTTCTTGAGTTAATCAATAACTCATTACACATGTCTCGTTATTGTAGGTTTAAACATAAAAGCAATTTGGATTTAGATTACAGTTCAAGGTAATTCTATATGTGCCGTTTGGAAAGTGCAATGCATCTACTTTTTTTATGTACGTACTCGTATATCCAATAATTATTATTGATATTACCCATCAGAGAACAATCTCTGCGACTATCGACTACTACATATATATAGATACATACATACTTAACATTTAAATCTGCATTCCTACCTTCCTTTCAGTAAGGTATAAAAAATGCCAATAATAGGGGTCTTTCTTCAATTTATTTGTTTTTATTCATGGACATACAAAGACTAATGTAATTTTATAACAAAAATATAAAATAAAAAAAATGTATAAGAAAACTTTGTGGTTTCTTCGCCAGTCAAGAATCAAGCGCGTACAATTTAAAGTGTGATGTGTTTGTTGTGAGTACCTGATACGCTTCAGCAGATTTACACGTTTTAAATTCTATAAATTTTTTTATCCAATATCACCGTCCAGAACCAATTTATTTTATATTACTTCTTATATTATGTACTTGTGCTTTAGTTTGCCTGGCCTAAGACATTCTGATCACGAACACTAAGTGAGGCGTAATTGAGTAACACTTCAATGTGTGAACTGAACAAAGAACAGCAATCAATTTGTGATTTGTGCTCTAAACAGCATATACATCTCCTTCATAAAGTTTCGTATATATAAATTTGCAACTATCTACCTGAATTGGTTGTTTTTAAATTCTCTATATTAACTTCGCGTGCACGTGGCTGGCTGGCTGGCTGGCTGGCTGGTCAGATTTTCTGATCAATTTTTAGCCCACTTCAAATGGCAATTTGCACACAGGTATATTTCCGGTGACAATACTTTCTATTAAAATTTAAGGCCCCTCGGACCTCGGGTTCGGGGGCTCCCATACAAATATTTTACAAAATTTACCCGATTTTCTTTAAATTTTGTACAAATGTGTGTCTTCGATGGAAAACCCTTTTTGTAAAAATTTGGAGCGATCGGCGCCTTGGGGACCCCAATATACAATTTTTAAATATCGCATCAGATCACGGCAAAGTCTGAGCTCTGTGCTTTGTGAGCAGCGCTGTTCGCTGCCGCTGCGTCATTTGGTGTGTGTGTGTGTGTGTGTGTGTGTGTGTGTGTGTGTGTGTGTGTGTGTGTGTGTGTGTGTGTGTGTGTGTGTGTGTGTGTCCGATAAGAGAATTTACAAGAAAAATTTTAATTTTATGGGTTGTTTTTTTTATGAAAGATCTCACATTGAGGAAAATAAACATTTGCTGTTTACTATGTCTTCAACCAAACATATTAGGTGCAATTAAATTTGGGGTAATAACTTGTAAATTTCGCTTTAACTAAGAAAACAGATTTTTAGTTTAAACCTAGTTACATTACAAATGACCGTAATATATAAGGAGAAGAAAATTTAATGAAGTAAAAAAAAACCTTTAAAATTTGAAGTGAAAAACTAGAAATGTCTTCGTTACAACAAAAGAGGCCCAGTGTGTCAAACTGGTTTTCTTCATTACGTCGGCAACCAAAAAACAAGAAGTCTGTGATGCAAGGTGAAACACAATTTCAAAGAAGTTGCATTGACCTCACGTCAAATAGTACATTCTACATTGCACAAGCAACACCGGCACCGGCTGTGACACCAAACGACAGCCTAGATGATGACGACAGGAGAGGCTTGGTTACTGGCAAACGAGTTAGTCAATTGTGTTCGCAATGTTGTTGTAAACTTCAGTCCCCTTCGCCGCCGACAACGCGCTCGTTTCCGTCGTTTACATCGCCATCCTCTGAAATTGAGCAGAACAGCAAATTCGAGATTGAGACGGATGTCACGAAAGAAGTCAAGATAATGCGTTTTCCCAGCATAGATAGCAATACAGTTGTTTACAATAAACGCTCAGAGATCAAACGGACAACAACAACGACGACCACACGGACGGTCTTAGTAACGCGTCCGGTCGAAGTGAAAGTAAATAGTCGTGGAGAGATTTTGTCAAAATTTGAAAAAGCTCGATCCAACAGTTTAGGATGTGTTCTTGACGACAGTGACGACCTTCACTCCCCTTATAGTCCAAGGATTGCTTCGTCTTCAACGCTGGATGCCGATGGCGGCGATTTCAAATATATTGACGACAATTCGACATCTCAGAGTGATTCCAATGAGAGATACGTTAATATATGTAACAATAACAGCAGTGACTTGTGCCGAGTGTGCAAAAATGTAGTTCAACTCAACAGAAATAATGCCGCAAACACGTTGCTGCTTGATAAAAAGGTATGATTTAATTTTTAAAATAACAATATGCTGTAAGTTCTTGGTTATCTGTCCGCTGCAACGTTATCCAGACTGTACTAGTGCTGAATTTCTAAACATTATTTTCATAATCTTAATCTGGATAGTTCGTTTCAACCATAATTTATAAAAAATTGCATACAAATGTTTTTAACAAATTTACATAAAAAGAGCGCGTTTCTTAACCAAACATGTCAAACTCACTCACTTATTAGCAGGTGACCAGGTGTCATAAACTTTTCGGCGCCAACATACAGTTTCAACAACTGACATCTGCAAAACTTAAAGTGGGCCGTTAGAAACCGACCATTTACGAGTAAACAGATACATAATTATAAATGAAAACTGCCGAGACAGTTTTACATAATTATAAATTGATTGTTTGGGACCGACCTTTAAGTATTTTACTGTTGTGCTTAAAGATAAATCTTAACAAATCCTATGGTTACGTATTTTAGTTGTAAAGGATTAAAGGTGCTTTGCATTTTGATTACAGAGTTAAGATTTTATACTACAGTAATAATATTCAGCGCGACAGACCATTGCGGTCCACGGCCCAGCTTCTCGCGTCCATTTGTGTTGCGCATTTATATTTTTGGACACAAATGGAAGGGACCTACAATTTCAGGCCGGCTCCGAACGGCGAATTGAGAAGCTTTCCGTGACAAGTTATTACTCTCGGAACGTTTGTCACCCATTCACGAGAGGTGGGACACCGTAAAAAATACTTTTGGTGTTACTGGGATTCGAAACACGAACCTCCTGCTCAGTAGCCATGCGCATTTCCACTGAGCCACGGCGCCCAGAGTAATCCCCGGTTAATTGCGTCGACCAAATGCACAATGTTTGACGTAATTAACCGGGGAACACAATTACAGAAATCCCGCTTAATTGCGTCAATAAATCAGTTAATAAAATGCCACTTTATTGTTTTTGATGATGCGGTTATGGGGTTTTTTTTATTCATAAAACACAAAATCATTTATTGAGAATTTATTTTTTGCTAGAAGGTATCGGCGAAGAACATTCAGAGAACTGAAAATTCAATTCTATCATTTGCGGCGATATTTCGTTGATAATGTCCTCATCTGTAGCCTGACCAAAGCAAACTAAATTCTCGTCACAACAGGTATACCCTTCCAATTCGTTTTCGTTTCTGACAAGATTCTCAACATCTTTATATTGAATTTCTTCAAGTTCATATTCTTGATTTATAATAAATTTCGCCTGAAAACAAAGTCGAAAAACTTTCGAGTTTTCATTTAATATTGGTACACTCACCTTTTTAAAACAGTTTTCTACTGATACTGACATGTTTGATCATGTCAGTGCAATACACATTGAAAAGAGTTATTGATTTAGAAAATTCATCAACGGTTGCTCCTCCTTCAACCGAAGTAATTTGCTTACGTATAATTATCTGTCTGTAATATGATTTAAAACAGTGAATTATACCCTGAACCAGTGGCTGAGCAAGAGCACTAGTGTTTGGTGGTAGAAACTGCACGTTTATATTTTTGAATATTGTCGTTGTCCTTTGAAAATTTAAATCTTCTTATGTGCTGGCCTTTTTTGTTTAGATTTGAAGTCGGCAGAGCTTTATAGGCAAGTCCACTTTCATCGGCATCGAAAAATCAACAGATCGATAATTATTTGTAGCCAAATTTGGGAAAACTGTGTTAAAAAAATCATCGGCACTCTCTGCGTTGGTGGATGATGCTTCTCCATGTATTTTCCCTACGCTTTTTTCTTCATGCGCACCGTGGCTCAATGGATAAGAGCATGGGCTTCTAAGCTACAAAGCTCAACACAAATGGTTGCGAGAAGCCAGGCCTTGCACCGAGGTCTGTCGCGCCGAATATTTTTCACGCTTTTGCTAGAGCTACAACCAGCCTGCAGTTGGATTGAAGTCTTCGTTGCCCATTTGAATGGCAAATTGTTTTGCCTTTTCAAGCCGCATATTTAAAGATACAGTAGCACCCGAACTCTCATGTCAAGAAACCATATAGAAAGTGTACGCTTCACTTTACTGCATGCACCTTTTCTGTTTCGCTTGGATTTTAGGCTACATGTTTTGGATTTGTCTAAAAGGATTTGCTATTGCTGTATAATTCTGCTAACTGTTGTCTTTGAACATCCAAATTTCTTACACAGTTCTGATTTAGAAACTGAACTGGCTTCATTTATTATTTTTAGTTTTTCTTTTAACGACATATTGGTATTTTTGTGGCTGCTCATTGTCTGAAGAAGTAAATGAATTAAAACCTTTAGTTGAAATTCAAAATAAACAGAAAATTGCCGCGAAGTTTTAGAATATAAACTCGCCAGTCACCAGACAGATTTTTAAATAATAATATATTTTCATTTGACAGTTTGCGCTTAATAAAAAAAAGTGCTGCCAAATTTGGTTTAAATACATACATTTTAATTAGCTCACGTTTCCTCAATTTTTGTGTTCAGGCGCATTTAAACGGGAAAAACTGCATGCTTTATAGATAAAGTCAGAGAAAAAGTCAACGCAATTAACCGGGAAACGCAATTAAGCGGGCACTATTTAATGGGAAAATTTCAATATATTTTGTGTGATTTCAAACAAAATTAAGCGGGAAACGCACTTAAGCGGGACTCAATTAAACGGGGACTACTGTATTGGTTTCGGTCCATTTGCAAACTATTTTAACCAAATTCGCCGGATACCGTTTGCTCTAGTTTTACGTTATATTTGCATAGCGCGCACCACGAAAATCCTGCCACTTTGAAGGCTTGATTGATTTCGGGTTCTTATAAGAATCATTTGATTTCTATGAACTATGAATAAAGAGAACATACATTTATATATATTTGCTACGCTCATAAAACACTTCGTTTATTTTCCTATGCGTCTTATTTTCGCATAAAAATTTGAATGGAGAAACTAAGCTTTCTTAAAATTCCGTTGATGTGTGTGTTAGGTAACCTGTTATCTTTTAAATTTTACATAAAATTTAAATACATATTGGTATTTCAGTATGGCATATACTTATTTCTTAAAGAACCAGAAGTCTATTATGTAAGTCTGCCGCAATGTTGTCTTGAAGGAATACGAGTACCCTAAATGCCTGCGATTCATATTTAATAAATAAATTCAAATACACAGTTCATTTGCATTTTTTACAAATAGCTCACTTGTTTCTCTTCTGCAGTGAGCATCTTATAAACTGAATAGCTCCTAAGAGTTTACAAGTTAATTTTTCGTTCTCTCTCTTAAAAGTGGTAATTAATACTTTTTACATAGCAACAAACACAAAAATTTTTTGTGAATTTTAAATCGTGCCATATCCTATGTTATGTCTTTTAATAACGTATGCTGTATGTTTTCTTTGCACATTTTCTTTCTTTCTTTTCTGCTTAATTTGCATTTTGCATTAATTATTAAAAACTAATGGCATAAGATGTTCTGCATTCCACAAATAAAATCTAAAATTAAAAAATTAATTTATAGTTTCGTATATGCATTTTTCAATTGTAGGGTGATTTGAGATGATTGATACGATGACCACTTTAAAATTGAAGCGGCATACCTAGTCTAATTCTTTACTAAGGACAATTTTTTACCCAGTATTCAGTTAAATAATTAACAAAAACATTCATATTGTAAAATATTTTAGCAAATCAAGGATGAGCTTTGCGAAGTTGTATCTGAAATGGAAGCGCTAGATGTGCCTGACGACTGCAAACATTCCAATAAAGACAAACAAATGTCCATAGGCCGCAAAAAGTTCAATATGGATCCAAAGAAAGGTAAGCTAAATACATATACACAAATTGAAATATCAAAACACATACATATACGAGTATGTGTGAAACCTCAACGACCTTTTGAAATCAAAAAATGCGGTAAGACACGACTTGCATATTCAATTAACTAAGTCTACGTTTGATACGCATACAAATTAATGTGCTGCTGTGCATTTGTACGGCATTAAAAGATCAGCCCGAATGTAATTGCTATGTATTGCTATGATAAAAATGATAATAAAACGGAACGCATCGTTCCGTACCCACCCATTCAAGGAAGGGCATTTTGTGCATGACTGAGTGCACAATCATACTTAAGTGTTTAGTTCTCTGCAATGGCAATTGATTATCAAAAGATAGTCGCTATACCATTGGGTGCCCAAAACAGCTGTTGGATTTTGCTCTTGGTTTTTTATATGTACCGATTTTACATTTGGTTGTATATTTGTCGTTTATTGTTCGCCACTCAATTTCCGGTTTCGCGATTTTCGAATTGATCGAATACACGCCCTCTATTTTTATTTTACTACAAATCTACTAAGTGTGCGTGAACTATTTTGTAATTTTTTATTTGCTTTAGGCATAGAGTATCTGGTTGAAAATCGCCTGCTACGAATGGATCCTCAAGATATTGCACATTTTCTTTATAAAGGCGAAGGACTCAATAAAACTGCTATAGGTTTGTTTGTCGCATTCATTTGGTTTGACTTTATGAATTATTCCTATATTTATACGATTTCAGGTGATTATTTAGGAGAGAAAAATGACCTTAATGAAGATGTTTTGAAGTCATTTGTGGCTTTGCATGATTTTACAAATCTCATTTTGGTACAAGCTCTGAGGTCTGAAAAAATATCATATCATTATTGAACGTGCAAAAATTCATGTTTTTTCTCTTGAAGACAATTTCTGTGGTCGTTCCGTTTACCTGGCGAAGCACAAAAAATTGACAGAATGATGGAATGTTTTGCCCAACGGTATTGTCAATTGAATCCGGATATTTTTACAAACACAGATACCTGCTATGTACTTAGCTTTGCTATTATAATGCTCAATACGTCCCTGCATAATCCATCGGTAAGTTCCAATTGTTTAAAAAAAAACATAAAATAACAAAACCGAATAAATTTAGGAAATGCATACTGAATAATACATTTAATGTTAACGGATGTTAACGTGAATGACCAATTGATTTTAAGTAAATTTGCTTCAATCTAATCCTGGCCTAAGAGCCTTCCTTACCTTTATGATCGGATTCTAGTTTATTGGATCTATAAAGCACTAATAAAACCAAAAATGAAAAATAATCTACTAAACAGGTTTTCAACTGGGACGCTCTATTTTTCAATTGGGCTAGTCGACTATACGTAAAATGAATAAGTTGCGCGTAACTTTAGTGATTGGGACATAAATATGTAAGAAAACGATGCCGATTTTCATTGCAAAATCGGTCTCAGCAATAAAGCACATTTTTAGCTGAACGGCTTCGTTATTAATAAAAACCAACCCATAAAAATGTTCATGTAAATTCTCTAATAGGGGATACATATGTGTGCAAAGTTTGAACCGGGTTAATTTGGAAAAAATTAATATTAGAGCCCCCTTCACTTCAAAATTTTTTCAAAAACATGTGTAAAAAAAAATTTGAATGGGAAAAAAATTCAAATCAAAAACTCAAACATTTTTACAAAAAGTTCGGTCTATCGGAGATACACATATGTTTAAAATTTTAAGAGTATCGGGCTAATTTAAAAAAAAATGTATGGCCCCGCCCCCGGGCTCAGGGCCCATTCGCTCCAAAATGTCCAAAAACTTTTGTCCATCGGAGATACACATGTCTATAAAAGTTTATTTCCAATTTGTATAACACCCCAGGGCCCGGCGTCTGTAAAATTTTTACAATAGGTGTTGTCCATCGGATATACACACGTAAAATTTTAAGAAAATCGGGTTAAGTTTTTAAAAAATTTGTTGGGGCCCCACAACCCTGGGGCCCGGGGTCTTCAAAATTTTTACAAAAAGTGTTGTCTATCGAAGATACACGCGTATATAAAATTTTAAGAAAATCGGGTTAATTCTTTTAAAAAAATTTATGGGGCCCCACAACCCTGGGGCCCGGGGTCTTCAAAATTTTTACAAAAAGTGTTGTCCATCGGAGATACACATTTGTATAACATTTTAAGAAAATCGGGTAAATTTTGTAAAATATTTGTATAGAATAAATAAATATAAATTTTAATAGAAAGTATTGTCACCAGAAATATACATGTGTGCAAATTTCATTTAAAGCGGTCTTTGGGAAGTGGGTTAAAAATTGATCAGAAAATCTGACCAGCCAGCCAGCCACGGGCACGCGAAGTTAATATAGAAAATTTAAAAACTGCATTTGGGAAGGCAGTAACCCGAAGCCATTTATGTCATTACATCTTCAAAAATTGGATGGTTGGTGCAGGTTTCATGATGAAGAGGGTCCATTGGCCTAACTTCTCCTTCAATGATGCTGACAACGGAGTCACAATCAATGAAGATCTCTACCGGACCACGTTGACTGCCTATTTTTCAAATTTAATCGCATCGATGGTACTTTAAGCCGAAATAATTTTTTTATATCTCAAACAAAAACTGTATTATTTACAGTGCAGTATTTTTATTTTTTATTTTAGAGGTTGCAGTACGTTAAAATTAGATTTTTAAATTTTCTATATTAACTTCACTTGCCCGTGGGTCGTCGGTCGTCTGTCGTGGATTCTTGCGATCAATTTTTTACCCACTTCCCATGGCCCGATTTTATTGAAATTTTGCACACATGTGTATTTCCGGAGACAACACTTTCTATTAAATTTTGAGGCCCCTCGGGCTGCGGGGTCGGGGGGCTCCCAAACAAAAATTTTAAAAAATTTACCCGATTTTCTTCAAATTTTACACACATGTGTATACCCAATAAACAATACTTTTTCGAAAATTTGGTAGTGATCGGGTCCCGGGTTCGGCCGCAAGGCTCTTATACATTTTTTAAATATCTATACTGGCATCAGATATTCGTCGCCCTTTATGGACTTTGTGCGGTGTGTGCTGCGCAGTCGGCTGCGCTGCATGGTTTTGGTGGTGGAGAGAGAGAGAGCAATCTTAGCTCACGCACAAATGAACCCAGCAAATGAAACGAGACATACATGTTTTATGCTTACTTCAACTTACATTTTTATTTACTGAATTGTATTTTTATTGATGTCGTTTTTTTTGTTGTCGATATCAACTTACAGATAGAACAACAAGTTTTCACAATATTCTGTCATTTGGCGTTTTCATAAATTAGTTCAGAGCAGTCAAAGAGTTCTCAAGATAAATGTTCGTGTTTCTTATTTGCTCAGAGTATGAGCGTGCTCTTAAGTGCTCAGAATAAAATGATCTGAGCTTTTTCAATTTTAACATCTGATGTCAAATGTGTGTTTCGATGATTTTCTCCTACAATAAAAAAAAATGGCCCAGGATCGAGGGGCTCCCATATCAATTTCTGCGATTAGAGAATTTAGATGAAAATTTTTAATTTTTATGGGTTGTTTTTTACTTGTAATTTTTTCGATTTACTGAGATAACTGAGATTTACCTCGCTCGATTATATCAGTTTTAAATAGCTAGTACAAACAAACATCTAATGCATATCCATATGCTATTTGGGCTAAATTGTTCAAGCGCTTGTGTTATCCTAATTAAAAAACATTATTTGTAACTTTTAAAAATTCTGTCTCTTGGTAGGACAAATGTTAAGAATGTTGAAAATGTAGAATTATTCAAAATCAATATTTGACTGTTTTTTTTTGTTAACAAAACTTCATCCTATTTTTTTTTTATAAAACACTGATTGAGAAAACTGTTGATCAAAAAATTGTATGTTGGCCTCTAATGGGATTGGTATTTCAATTGTGTTGAGCATGTAAAATTTTTGCACACAAATTACAATTTAATGTTGTATCCGAATGGCAAATTGAGAAGCTTTCCGTGACAAGTTATTACTCTCGGACGTTTGTCAGTCATTCACGAGAGGTGGGACAACGTTAAAAATTCGACCCACGAACCTCCTGCCCAGAAGTCATGAACTTATCCAGTGAGCCACGGCGCCCTCATCTTCTATAAGTAACGAAAACTTTGCAAAAAGGATTTGAACATTCTGTAGTATTGCTGATTTTTATATTACGCTTCGCTTCGCTTCGCTTCGCTTCGCTACCCGTACACATGAACCCCCGTGATGGGGATGTAGCCTATAACCTTCACCTATCTGTCAATAATTTACATTGAAAATTTTATAAAAATTGGTTTGTAAATGTGTCTAATGTTAAAATTTAAGTATTTTCTCAAATGTGCTTATGCTCACGGTGTAGAGCTCGAGCGGCACAGCAGCTAGCCAAACAGAATATGTCATACAAGATATCGTGTGCTTTGGGTGGTCTTTCTCTTAAGCAAAAGAATGAAACCCACCGCTAACAGCTTTAAAGCAGTAAATAAACTGCTATGTACCTACAGAGGACGATGAATAATTAGAACTCTTTAAATCAGTCAGGATCAGAAACATGCTGGGGAGCACAAGAAAAAATCGGGTGCCAGTATTCAGGCGGTACATTACCACCCATAGTTTACACGAGAATACTAAGAATACTAATAAGAATGACCAAAGAGTCGTAGAGATAGCAGCCACCAATAATTTTGTCCGTGCAAGTACAAAGGTTGCGCGTGATATTATCCGAGAGCTGATCAAGACTGCATCCGCGAATCAGATTTGAGTCAACGACTGGCCTTCGCACTGAAAAGACCAGAAACAACTATTGTCAAGCGATAGGGCTCGCCCTAAATGAAGGAAGAATAAGTCCTGGGGCTGGGATGCCAGGAATGGGGAAGTGAATTGGACACGCCTTAAAATATTGTAATAAGTACTGTCTTAGACAGTAGTCGTAAGATCGACACAACTGGCTCATTAAAAAATGAAAGATATCGACAGAACGCAATGCCGACCAAGCAATGTAACAACGTAATGGAACGCGAACACGGGACGAAGAATAGAAACAGCTCAGAAGATATGAAAAATAGTTTACCGTCAAAAGAAAGCATCCTCAAAGAAGAATCTTTACCGTGAACTCTAACATTACAGAAAGTCAGCGGTCAGTCGCAATATACACCGTGTCATACGATAAAGTCATTATTGGTCCATACCCGTGTGGCTTCTTCCCAGGCAAATCAAAAACTGATCAGATTTACTTCCTAAGGCAGGCAGGTGGCAGGATAAATGTATGTATATAAGTGTGACCCTGCAATTCAATGCCGTCTCCGAACGGCGAATTGAGAAGTTTTCCGTGACAAGTTAGTACTTTCGGATATTTGTCAGACGTTCACGAGAGATGGGACCGTGAAAAATACTTTTGGTGTTTTTGGTAATCATACCACGAACCTCCTGTAAGAAGCTCACTAAAATAAAAATAATCAGGGAATTTGAGAACATTAGTCATAAAATTTAATAAAAGCTACAAATATGTTCAGAAAAAACCAATGACATTTTATGTTCTTTTTTTTAATAGGTTAAAGACAAACCCACCGTTGAGCAATTTATATCAATGAATCGAGGCATTAATAATGGCGGAGATCTTCCAAGAGGTCTCCTAGAATCCTTATATGAATCTATTCGAACGGAGCCATTTAAAATACCACAAGACGATGGAAATGACCTAATGCACACGTTCTTCAACCCTGACAAAGAAGGATGGCTGTGGAAACAGGGCGGAAGGTTAATTTCTATTGTTGATTTGTAATTATATATCTTTTTATTTCTAAGTTTGCTTACTTTCAGATATAAGTCATGGAAACGGCGGTGGTTCATATTGAACGATAATTGTTTGTACTATTTTGAGTACACTACGGATAAGGAGCCTCGAGGAATTATTCCTTTAGAAAATATTTCGGTAAGTTGGGCCTGATAAATGGACTGGATATTTGTACGTTTTGTTCAAATTACTTTGGTAAACCCTTTCCATTTTTTGCAGGTTAGGGAGATTCATGATAGAAGTAAACCGCACTGTTTTGAACTGTTCGCGACGGGAGGAGCGGATATAATTAAAGCTTGCAAGACTGATTCGGAGGGAAAAGTATGTTCTCGTGGGAGATTCATTTTAGAATTTTAAAAGTTTTCCGTTTGTATTGTTTTGGTAATTTAATATGCCACTATTTCATTGCTATACATTTACTCGTATTATATCATGTAATCAGTTTTATAAGTGTTATGCAAAAGTAGAAAACGAGTAGCAAAACTAAAAAGTCATAAATTATTAACTGATTATTCGAGTTTACCAAGCTACATATTATAAGCAAATTTTGGTTATACAGACGTACATATTTCCTTTCTGTTTTAAATGAACCTTTTAAAAAATTTAAAAAGTATTTGCTGAAAAGTTAATGTAAATTTACTGTATTCATGTCAGTACATGTCAATTACAGTTTAATTTTTTAGTCATTATTTACGTCTAATATAATTTTTCATGTTAAGTTTAAGACTCTTCCGTTAAAAATGAGCTAAATTGTGGCAATTTTAAATAAATTGCAAGCTTAATTTAAAGTAAGTTTGTGTACTTACAGTTGGGACACGGTAATGTTTGTAATCTTTTCAATTTACGAGTATTTGTATATCGGAGACATTATTCAGTAAAGTTAGTAAACTAGTGACTAGCAGTCGCTTCAAAAATAGAATTTTAAACACGCAAAAAATTCAATTTGTGTTTTTCAAAAAATTTTATTTCTAGGTTGTTGAAGGAAAACATACAGTTTACAGAATGTCCGCTGCCACAGAGGAAGATCAACAAGAATGGATAAAACGATTAACCCAGTCAATTAGTCATAATCCATTTTATGATATTTTAGTACAAAGAAAGAAAAAAGCGTTAAGCAAAAGTTAGTACTTCATAAATTGATCAACGCAAAGCTTAACCACCGCCGCCATCAGCTTCCACATAACGTTTATGAATGTTGCCTGTTTGTATTACATAATTCTACCTATATAAAAAAAATTTGCAACGGTGTTACTTCTTGTTATTTTGTTGTACATTATCTTTCATTTGTTTTATGATTGCGATATTGTTACATTTGATTTATTTGTTTATACTCTTAGTATTTTCTTGTATCCTAAATTTCACCAATTAGTAGTACAAGAAGTGCAACTCCGTTGGTCTATATTGTTGTGATATAATTTATTATGTTTAGAATTCAATAGCTTTAAAAAGAAATACTAATATCTATAAAAAAAATAAAATAAAAACAAAATTAATTAATACATATCTCAAAAACATCATCCGTTACCATGTTACCAAACATTTGTTTTTTCGTCGGTTATCCTTTAGTTAATCAAAAACACTCAGATTTTTTTAACTTTCAAACGGTACCCAGACACTTACTCGAAAAACATTTGCTCGAAAAACATTTGCTAGAAAAACATTTTCTCGAAAAACATTTGCTCGAAGAACATTTGCTAGAAAATGTATAAAACGACATTTGCTCGAAAAACATTTTCTCGAAAACTAAATAGTCTATGTTTTCATCCTTCTAAAAACTATCGCGAGTAATTTTTGTTCGCGAAACGTGAGTTTTTTTTTAAAATTTTTCGGTTATTTATTTTACCAAAAAATTACGTTCGAGCAAATGTTTTTCGAGAAAATGTTTTCGAGCAAATGTTTTTCTAGAAAATGTCATGGAATCCTTTTAAACAGAGGCTTAGCTGTGCTACAGAAATTGCTTCTTATTATCCTGTTGTAAGTGTTTTGCATAAGTAATTGTTTTGATTTACCAAATGGATGAATTTTTCCAAAACTATCCGTGAAAACAAACTACATTTTTTGGTTAGACAACAGTTCAAAATTAGAGGTAGACAATAATCCAATTATTTTTTTAACCAAAATCAACAATCTATAGGTCGGTTTATGTTAAATAGGGAGTACCTAACTGGTTTTGTCTTCTATTTGTAAAACTCATTTTATAACTGCTAATAAAAACAAATATCCCTGTATTTACATGCCCATAAAAGTGTTCCTCAGCAAAATTAAAACTCTTAACTTTCAAATTTGACTGCGAAAACAAACAAATACTTAGGTAGCGTTTACAAATTAAAAAATAAAAACAAACTAAGTAATGCATGTACATACAATTTATACATAAAAACAATAGATAGTTTTCAAAAACATATGTTTATTTCTATTCGAATAAATTACTAGTATTAATAGTTTATTTATTAAGTTCTGTCTCGACTGAACCTATTAGTTAATTTATACTAAGTACCTTTTTAAATTTAATTTCGAAGAACAATATTCACGTTAATGCATGTGTAAACAAAATTCAAATTCCACTCAACATTTATTTCTAATTACTTAATTATAATATCTAGACAATAGAAATAGGCATCTTAAATTATTGCAATATTAAAATTACAAAATTTATTCGGTTCTTTAAAACAACTGTAAACTATATTATATGTATAAATTTATCGTGCACATATTGTACACAATATTCTATTACTCAGACCAATTCTGCAAACATCTTAGATCTCTTAGAATTAGGATAAGAGATCAAAGATTTCTACAGAATCAGGCTGATTACATCCTTTTTATATTCCATGTAAGTAATACAAATGTAATAAAAATTGTAATAAAACTAAAATAAATTTATACAAGGAAGGTGAATGGTTTTTTATTCGTTCGTTGTTTCCATTTTATAAAGGGTGATTATTCCCATTTGAATTAAAATAGCAACAAATTAGATAAAAAGTGTATGTTTTATTGCTATAAAATTCGCAGCAGCCAACCATGTAATTCCGGTTTTATTTGCATTCAAAGATTTAGTTACGCGTTTTTACAAAAATTCATATTGGATTGGCAGGCAGACAGTTAATGTACCTTATGAAGGAACTAACATGACAAATATGTTTTGGAAATGGAAATTGAATTTTCCACAAATAATATTTGCATCAGAGAGTTGTGTACAGCGATTGGAATTAAAACGAAAACATGCAAACATTTCGGTAAATGCTGTGTCTGAATCGGGAATTGATCATACGAAAGGTTGGGTAAATATACAGCTCAAATTAATTGTTCGTAATGAGTGCATTGACATAAACGCTTTCATTCTTTCAACATTTACATCGAATCGACCAACTGAATAAAAATTTATATTCATATTGTCAGGATAACTATTCAAATAAATAAAGAATACTGTTTAACCAAAATTAATTAACGTTTTATTTTCCACGTCTGTTTTGGTTGTCAGTCACAAATCAACTGAACTCTCTTCT
Source organism: Nephrocerus scutellatus (assembly GCA_947095585.1). Classification (NCBI taxonomy): domain Eukaryota; kingdom Metazoa; phylum Arthropoda; class Insecta; order Diptera; family Pipunculidae; genus Nephrocerus; species Nephrocerus scutellatus. The sequence continues at coordinate 66,290,025 of OX352764.1, read as the reverse complement.
CAGAGTTATTCGTTTTATTGAAAATATATATATCAAGTCAAATAATGAATAAGATTGATGAAGGAAAGAGATAGCATGTTGAACATTAATATCAATGAAATAATGCAGGGAACACGTCACAATATTATATGGAATTACAGTTGGCTAATCCACGATTTTTCATGTCTGCACCTATTGACATACTATTGGGCATGGACAAGGTTTTTCATATTCTAAAGGGATCAAAAATCTTTAGGAAGGACGGTAGTCTTGACGCTGTCTTTACATCCTTTGGCTGGGTTATTGGTCTAATACTAATCGCAATTGTCCAAACATGGAATTTTAAACATATCATACAAGTTTTGGGGTCGACCAAGCTCTAACGCGATTTTGGGAATTAGAGGAGCTTCCACAAGCATGCAACTCACTCGGGAAGAACAATTAGGTGAAGATTGTTTTTAAAATGCACACACTTGGAAGTTTAGCGTTGCACTTCCATTTCGAAACGTATCAGCGATTGACTTTGGTGATACTTTGGGATTAACTACAAAACGACTAATGCCAAATGAAAACCGATTCAAGTCTAATAATGATCTAAAGGAAAGATATCAGGCTTTTATAGACGAATACAGTCGTCTAGGTCACATGGAAAAGGTACCAGCGGGAGAATGTTATTATTTACCGCATCATCCAGTATTTAAGGCAGACAGTACGACAACTAGCCTTCGAGTTGTCTTTGATGCCTCTGGTCACGTCATAGATTTTCCATCACTCAACTATCGTTGAGTTTCTTACTGGAGCATCAATTCAAAGGGATTTATTTATTTATGGACGAGCAATTGTATTCCTCTATTAAAATTACTACCGGAAAACATGAGGGAAATGCCACCTTTAGAATTTGAGTCATCCAAAACGGCCAAGGTTCTCGGCCTTAAATGGAATCCGTCTATTGATGATCTTATTTTCGATGTCTCGTTTCAGAATTCAAATAAGGTTACGAAACGTACAATATTATCTCGTGGAGCTAGAAGTTTTGACCGCTTGGGGGTTTTAACGCCATGCACTGTTTTAATTAAACTTATATTTCAGGAGCTCTGGCTATTAAACCTTGTTTGGGACGACTCAGTGCCCACTGATATTACAAACCGCTGGGTGAATATTAGCGCAGACTTCAAATCCATCAAAGGGCTTCCCCTAGCAAGACGTATTTGGTCACCAACTACAACAAACGAGCTTCACAGATTCTGCTATGCTTCACACCACACATATGCTGCATTAGTTTACTGTCGCAGCGACTTCAACGGCAGCATCAACATTTCTTTAGTTGCACCATTAAAGCAAGATTCAATTCCTCGGCTAAAGTTATGTGGTTCCGTACTGTTAACCAGGTTAATGAAAAGCCTGGCTAAAGCTCTTAATGTTGACCACTCCTGCATACATTTATGGACGGACTCATCGATAGTACTGCATTGACTTTCCTCAGCACCGCCTCGATGGTCAGTTTTTATTTCGAATCATGTGGCCGCCGCAACTGTCAAAAAATCAAGAATTCAATACATCTGTATTGGAAGAACGCAAATCAACACTCAACATTGATGCACAGGTATTTCTTATACTCTTTGCTCAATACTGTAAGCCACTGAACAGAACTAGAAAGAGTAATTGCATACTGCTACCGAGTCGCGAATAGACAAGCTCGTCTTAATCCCTATCTATCAACTGCTGACTTATAACGACCTATGAATTTCATTATTAAATTCATATTAAATGGGCAACATTTTCCTCGAAAATTATCGTCATCAAGGAGCGCTCAACAATTCCAAGGCGGAATCGTCTGTCACCATTGAATTCTTTCATTAACAGTAATGGCATATTTCGGGTTGGGGGTCGCATTTCAAACTCTAACGCGACATATTCAGTGAAACACCCAATTATCATGCCTGGCCATTATCCAGATACGAAGTTATTAGTACGCTATTTTCACTGCAAAAATCTACACGTCGGGGTAACACAGGTGTAACAGGTAGATTTGTAGATTTGTGTTCGACAAGAATATTAAATCTTTGGAGTAAGAAATATGGCAAGGCGTGTCGTACATAATTGTGTAACATTTTCTTATCGGGCAACCATATACTGCAAGACCAGAAGCAGTAGTTAACACCGAAATAAACACCACTCGCTTTGCCGATGGGAGTAGGTAAAATACATGTCGCAGCGTTTTTCGAATCGTTGGCACAAGGAGTATCTCACCAGTCTACAACAAGGCGCAAAATGAGAAACTAAGAAACCAAACATCAAGTTAAACGATATTGTCGTGATACGAGAACCTAATCCACAATCCAAGTGGGTTCTTGGAAAAATTATTATGGTGCATCCAGGGCCGGACAATTGTTTCAGGGTCATCACAGTTAAGACACAACAGGGTGAATATGTACGTCCGATTACAAATGGCATCCTCCAGACTATCAACTATAAGTCTAACGAAATTATTGGATAACAACAACAAGTCTATACCTAAGCTATATAAAATTACTCAGATTTTCCACAGGAAGATCTTAAATCTTCTTATCTATATACAGGATGTATCCGTTAAGGTGGCAAATACTTAAAGGGGTGATTCCATGGTTAATTTCGTAAAAAAATCGAGGAAGAGGGAGGGTATATTTTAATCCCCTGTGGTGTACGTAGCGATTTAATGCGAAGAGACGTATTTTTGACCTTACATCACTTCACATCCTGTAACTCTTGAACGCTCCTAGCTACAAGGTCATTGTCGTTCTTTTTTGATGGAAAATTAAATAGTTAAGGTCAAACAATGGACATCATTTTAAATTCTTAAAACCACTACCGAAGTTAAACAAATTTTTTTTTAACGCGATTATTTCGAAAAATGCTCTCGGATAATTTTTTTGAGAAATGCAGTATTAAAACCTGTTAAATTTTCTACAAATCCACCTCACAATATACACTCCGCTTCAACTGAATAGGTACAACATTTTTCAATGGTATTGGATTCATTATTTCCAAATATTGTACGTGAATTGATTGATCATTTCTTGGTGCTAACTGTTTATCTATGATGTAGCGAAAAGAAGCGAGAAAGAATACTTAAAAAAACAACCCATAAAAATTAAAATTTTTCATCTAAATTCTCTAATCGCAGAAATTGATATGGGAGCCCCTCGATCCTGGGCCATTTTTTTTTATTGTAGGAGAAAATCATCGAAACACACATTTGACATCAGATGTTAAAATTGAAAAAGCTCAGATCATTTTATTCTGAGCACTTAAGAGCACGCTCATACTCTGAGCAAATAAGAAACACGAACATTTATCTTGAGAACTCTTTGACTGCTCTGAACTAATTTATGAAAACGCCAAATGACAGAATATTGTGAAAACTTGTTGTTCTATCTGTAAGTTGATATCGACAACAAAAAAAACGACATCAATAAAAATACAATTCAGTAAATAAAAATGTAAGTTGAAGTAAGCATAAAACATGTATGTCTCGTTTCATTTGCTGGGTTCATTTGTGCGTGAGCTAATATTTCTCTCTCTCTCTCTCTCTCCACCACCAAAACCATGCAGCGCAGCCGACTGCGCAGCACACACCGCACACAGTCCATAAAGGGCGACGAATATCTGATGCCAGTACAGATATTTAAAAAATTTATAAGGGCCTTGCGGCCGAACCCGGGACCCGATCACTACCAAATTTTCGAAAAAGTATTGTTTATTGGGTATACACATGTGTGTAAAATTTGAAGAAAATCGGGTAAATTTTTTAAAATTTTTGTTTGGGAGCCCCCCGACCCCGCAGCCCGAGGGGCCTCAAAATTTAATAGAAAGTCTCCGGAAATACACATGTGTGCAAAATTTCAATAAAATCGGGCCATGGGAAGTGGGTTAAAAATTGATCGCAAGAATCCACGACAGACGACCGACCGACGATCGACGACCCACGGGCAAGTGAAGTTAATATAGAGAATTTAAAAAAGCACCGTTATTTTTTCTCTGGCTCTTTTCCAAAGCATTCCATATGGAAAAATTCATTTTTTTCCGTCAACTGAATAGGTACAAATAATGAAATAACAAAATGCTGTTACTGGAATAATACAAAACAAGTTTTTCTTCCAGTGAAATTTCTCTCCAGGCTAATTAAATGGCTTCAATAAGAGATTCTCTGTCTTCAAATTTTCGGACTAACCATCCCCAAACGTTTTCCATAAGGTTCAGGTCCGGTGAGTACGGTAGCCACGGAAGCAATTCCACATTTTGCTCTCTTAGCCAATTTTTAACTAACCGCGCCGTATGAATGGGTGCGTTGTCCTGCTGGAAAGTCCAATTTATTCGCCCAAAAATATAGCAAAATTTGGAGAAATTTCTTTCTGGTATTTCCTTGTACGATATTGCAGTTTCCAAGTCATATGGTGCCTCGAAAAGTCCAACCGCATACACTTCCGCTGATGGTTTAGTGGTTTTTTTTTTAAGTTTCAGCCGTTTTAGATGATTGGCACTGTTATTCACTCTTCTAACTGTGGAAACACTAGCAATAACACTTTTTTTTTAATTAATTTTCGCAGCTGAGTCGAAGGAATTAGAAGCAGAACGTAACATTGCTCTTCTAACAGCCGCTTTTGTTGCCGTTTTATTACCCCCCTTCATGTTTTTTCCAAACGACTCTTTGTTCCTCAAGTACGAATAGATCACAATTAAAGCTTCGTTCAATTTTTGTAGCAATAGCACGATTTTAGCCTTTTCAACATTGTTCAGTGATTTTGCTCTGCCCTTGTTACTCCAAATTTCAAGTTATCGATTTAAATTACTTAATAGTATATTACACAACGAGCAAGGAAAGTGGAGTTTATCGTGCAAGGTCGAAGCAATCTAACGAGCACGATGAGCACTTTTCTGCAAGTCGTGTACGCTGTTTTTCACGCGTCCAAACCGGTTTTTTTTGCTAAATCGAGAGAGAAGCAGAAATGTGAGAATGTGTGTTCGCTGTGACTGCAGTAAATAACAAAGAAATGAATTTTTCGCGCGTCCAAACCGGTTTTTCTACTAAATCGAGAGAGAAGCAGAAATGTGAGAATGTGTGTTCGCTGTGACTGCAGTAAATAACAAAGAAATGAATTTTTCACGCGTCCAAACCGGTTTTTTTTGCTAAATCGAGAGAGAAGCAGAAATGTGAGAATGTGTGTTCGCTGTGACTGCAGTAAATAACAAAGAAATGAATTTTTCACGCGTCCAAACCGGTTTTTTTTGCTAAATCGAGAGAGAAGCAGAAATGTGAGAATGTGTGTTCGCTGTGACTGCAGTAAATAACAAAGAAATGAATTTTTCGCGCGTCCAAACCGGTTTTTCTACTAAATCGAGAGAGAAGCAGAAATCACAAACGACAAACAAAAGAGAATTCTTGCTCATGCGCAATGTGATCGCTGAGATTGTAGTAAATAACAAAAGACGTTTATATCATAACATAACTAGTGTTGTTATGGGCTACTTTCGAGGCTAGTTTATAGCGTACGAAACAGTCACTTTCGTCTATGGGCCTGTGGAAACACTTTATCAATTGCTTAAACGTATAAATCTTCGCAGTACACACAAAAACAATGAAGATAATAACCATGTACCTTTGTCCTTTCGAATTATTCTTTCTTACTTCTTTTCGCAACATCATAGGCAATAAATGGAAATAATGAATCCCATGTTGTACCTATTCAGCTGAAACGGAGTTATATGCAGGGTGAAAATTGAAAGTTTGTAAAATGAACGAAAACGTACTTTTGACCTTATATGACTTCAAACCCACCCTATAACTCTTGAATGCTTCCAGCTATAAGGCCATTAATAATCTTTTTTGAAAGAAAACTAAATTTTTAAGATCAAACCATGTACATTCTTTAAATTATTTAAGCCATACCGATATGAAGGTTAGTAAAATCAAAAAAAAAACTTAAATTGTAATTACCAACACGATTATTTCGAGGAATGCTCTTGGATACATTTTCTTGACAAATACATTCAATTTTCTACAAATCGATGACACAATGTTTGTGCATTCGGTCAACAAGAGCGAGATAGTGTGGGTTGTATTACTCGTATTCGTATTAGAAAAGCTGCATGACGTCTTAGTGTTCCTGCAGAACAGTGCAACAAAATTTCTCTTGGAACTGATGCACTCTTACCATTTTACTCGTGTGCATAATCTTCCTCAAACAGACTTGCCAAGAAGGAGCTAACTTTTTGAGTGGACACATAAACTTGGTGGTGAAAATGGACACATTAAAATGGCTTTAATACTGCATTTGTCAAAAAAATTATCTGAGAGCATTTTTCGAAATAATCGCGTTTGAAAATAAATTTTTTATTTTGACGACGGTAATCGTACACTCCTATGGGAGACTTATACAGGGTGTGACCGTTAAGGTGGCAAGTACTTAAAGGGGGGGAACTAATTTTGTGAGTGGACACCATCTTCAGGTGTCCATTGTCACCACCAATAAATGTCCATTCAATATTGTAAAATCGTCTCACAAAACTAGGTCCTTCTTGGAAAGGTTGTTTGAGGAAGATTATGCACTGGAGTGAAGTGGTAAAAGTGCATCCGTTCCAAGTGTAATTTTGTGCACAGTTGCTGCAGGAACACTAAGACGGCATGCAACTCTTCTTATACGTAGTAGTAGTAACACAACCCGCACTATCTCGCTCTTGTTGAACGAATGCACACATATTGTGGCATTGGTGTATGAAATTAAATACATACATTTTAATATTACATTTGTCAAAAAAAAAGTATCAGAGCATTTGTTGAAATAATCGTGTTTGCAAATACAATTTAAAAAAAATGCTTGATTTTGACGACCTTCATATCGGTATGGCTTGAATAATTTAAGAAATTGTACATTGTTAGATCCTACAAATTTAATTTTCTTTCAAAAAATACCAAGTAAGTGAGCTTGTATCTAGAAGCGTTTAATAGTTATAGGGTGTGAATTCATGAAGTCATAAGTACGTTTTCGCTTATTTTACAAACTTTCAATTTTCACCCTGCTCCTGTTGAACGAATGCGTAAATATTATGAGGTGGATTTGTAGAAAATTGAATAGGGTTTAGTATTGCATTTTACAAAAAAAGCGGGGGCGGGGAGTGACTGATATTAGTGTCCATTCTATAGTTCTCGGGGTCACTGAGATAAATAGTGTTGCTAGGACACTGCTATGGGAGAGTTGTATTCACGGAGGCGGGAGGGTGACCTATGTTAGTGTCGATCCTATAGTTTTCGGGGCTGCTGAGATGAATAGTGGTGCTTATAATGGTACTTGGTGACCGGCTGGGTTTGGGGTGAGGATATTGTCGCTCCTGCTTCAAATTGAATAACTTAGATTAGTAGCCGTGTCTTATGGCAATATAAAATTGAAATCCGATTTTTAAAATCTGCCGCAGAACTAATAAGTTCCATTTATCCGGCTGTTTCTCAAAACTATCATATTTTAAACCGGTTGCGAGAAAGGAGACATCCACGAAACAAACAAGCATATACTTACCATTATATTTAATAGGCGTAGTCACTGAATATACATAAGTCTATCGATACCGTATTAGATGCTTATGATTATCTAACAGATTTCCTAAACTCACATGATTATTTTACTTTCAGTGGGTTCTCCAATTATTTTACTACGGAAAAAAATAATTAAACGCGAGTTTTCAATTTGATTCAGATCAAAGCAAACTACTACGCACATTACTCGTTTTAAGCGTTTTTATTAGCCAACATGTTTTTTAATTTTATTTTATAATTTGAATACTGGTGCTACTCGTACAATTGAAAATACTTATTTTGTTAATAAAAACTGCAATCTTACCTTTTAGATAGATATTATTATTTTTTCTACCCCTGCCTAATAGAAGATTGGTATTAATAAATACCTGGGCAACGCTGGGTAATCAGCTAGTTGATGATAAATGTCTCCCGGCACGCCGCACACGCAACATGTTGTATAATTTACCACTACACGTATCCCATTCATATCTTGTACAGCCAAAACATTTACACAAGGAAACATTTACAGCTTACACGTTCACCGCAACAATAATTTTCTTTCGTTAAACTTGTTCAATACTCCAGATTCTGGAGCTTTCCTCAATATTTGTGTACCTGAAGATGTAAGATGGCTACTGAGCCTTGGTGGAACGTTTGCTATCGCAAATTAGCGAAATTTTCCATTGTTTGAAGTCGTTGCTGATGTAGAAGAAATTGTAAAAACAATAACAAACGTTACATGTCGTGATATTGCTAACGCAATAACAAATGCACAAAAACAGTACACACGTAATAGTATCTTATTGCGATTTAGAAGCTTGAAGCTCGAGGCGGTAGCCTAGTGCGGCAATCTAATGAGCAGGATAATCACTTTTACTCGAGTAATGTACGCTATTTTTCACACGGCCAAAACCATTTTTTCTGCTAAACCGGTTATGCGCAATGCAAAATTTCGTCGTGTGAAATAGTATATTATAAAACGAGCTAGGACGTTATCTTGCGAGTTAGATGCTTGAAGCACGAGGCGGTGGCCGAGTGCGACAATCTAACGAGCATTCGATAGGCAATTTTACGGTATTTTATGTGATTTAAATCTTATCGTTTACAACTTAGGTTATTTTTCATCTAAATTCTCTAATCGCAGAAATTGATATGGGAGCCCCTCGATACTGGACCATTTTTTTTATTGTAGGAGAAAATCATCGAAACAGACATTTGACATCAGATGTTAAAATTGAAAATGCTCAGATCATTTTATTCTGAGCAAATAAGAAACACGAACATTTATCTTGAGAACTCTTTGACTGCTCTGAACTAATTTATGAAAACGCGAAATGACAGAATATTGCGAAAACTTGTTGTTCTATCTGTAAGTTGATATCGACAACAAAAAACGACATCAATAAAAATAAAATTCAGTAAATAAAAATGTAAGTTGAATTAAGCATAAAACATGTATGGCCTTGCGGCCGAACCCGGGACCCGATCACTACCAAATTTTCAAAAAGTATTGTTTATTGAGTATACACATGTGTGTAAAATTTGAAGAAAATCGGGTAAATTTTTTAAAATTTTTGTGTGGGAGCCATCCGACCCCGCAGCCCGAGGTGCCACAATTAAATAGAAAGTGTTGTCTCCGGAAATACACATGTGTGCAAAATTTCAATAAAATCGGGCCATGGGAAGTGGGTTAAAAATTGATCGCAAGATTCCACGACGACCGACAGACGTCCGATAGACGTCCAACAGACGTCCGACATCCGTGCCACGGGCAAGTGAAGCTAATATGGAGAATTTAATAAAACAAAAAATAAACCACGAGCATCTTCAGTTTGAACGGTTCTAATTAATTTCTTAAATAAGACTGAATTTTCAATTTTCGTCTTACTCTAGGTTGAGTGAAGCAGTTTTATCAACAGACAGATAGTGTCGCAATACGCATTCAGCGATAGCTGCAACGTAGTCCCACGTTAAAGATTATGAATTATGACTTAATTTGTATATAAAAACTAGCGGAAATACCCAGCGTTATCGAGCTGCCCCCACCGCACTACGCTTACCTAACTGACCACCAAGAACCTTCGAGACCCCCACCGCCTCCACATATCACAAATATCACCGCGATGTATCAAATGCACAGTCTTCCAGTCAATCTCATACAAACAATACCTAGCCACCCGCTGCATCAACCCCCTCGACAGAATCACTACACTAACCCCCTACAAACGTCAACCCCAACCGTCCCCAACAAATCACATGTTCAGCTATATCGGATGAACGATCTTCGAGTTATCCTCGAACAGACATACAGACATGCAGCCAAAGCTTCATTTTTATATATAAGTAGCTGAAATACCCAGCGTTGCCTGGTTGCCCCCACCACACTATCTAACTGACCACTAAGACCCTTCAAGACACACGTTGAGAATCCCCCCCCCAACACATATATCAGCACTATTAATCAAATTCATGGTCTTCGAGTCAATCTCATACAAGCAATACTTAACAAAAAAAATCTTTCCACCGGTCCTGATTTCGAGCCGATTTCCTCCATTTTGGCATCCCTAAACTCTGGGCGTCCTGGTCTACGCCATCCTTACAGCGTAGGCTTGGCCGGCCTCGCTGTCGTGTTCCATAAATCTTACCGCAAAGGACTTTCCGAGCAGAATCATCTTCGCTCATGCGAGCTAGGTGTCCTGCCCACCGGAGCCTACCGAGCTTAATTCTCTTCATGTAAGTACTGGTATGACCATTGTCTTATATACCAGCTGCTTGAATGTTATGGTTAAGTTCCTGGATTTGAAGAGTCTTGACAGACTATAATAGTAGGCTTTGTTGGCTTTAAGCAACCGTGCGCGTATTTCTGGTTCCATGCTGCTATCGGCTCTTATATGGGTACCCCAAATGGGGTACTCTCGTGTCGACTGTTTTGGTTCTACATCGTGGGGTTATTCTATTTATTCGAGATGACATCTGTTTTAGTGCACCCAAATTTATTATTCCAAACTGTAATCCCATGTTCAATACGATATGGATTGAAATTAAAATTTCAAACCATTCGATGTTTATTTGTTCCCTTTATTGTAGTCCTAATTTGTCACCTGATGACACTAATAATGAGTTTAATTACTTATCGGAAACTGGAAAATTTACCAATCCTCACCATCATCAGAATTGGTAGTCTTGGGCGATTTTAATGTCCACAATGATTCTTGGTTGACCTATTCGAATGGTAGAGATAGATCTGGTGAAACCGCAGAACTATTTTCAAATATTAATCTTCTCACCCAACTCGTTGATCAGCCAACTAAGTATCCCGATACTACTAGTCAATCACCTGACCTTTTAGATGTTTTTCTAACTACTATGCCAGAGAAATAATAAAATAGAGAAAAATTTTCAATAACACCAGCCCTTATAGAGCCTACTCATAAAAGGATACACTATAAAAATGCTAACTGGGAGCTCCTGAACCAATGTTATAGCTCATTTGATTGGTCAACCTGCTTTTCCAGCAATAATGCTAATGAAGCATCACAACTTATCACGTCAACCATTTTGCTATGAATGAAAAATTGCATTCCTTCTTCGTTTAAAAAAAAACATACTCGTAATAATAATGATTTAACGAAAATTGTAGGTCTCAGCAGTCGCGTGTATAAATGCAGCCCATTTGGACTACGTTAATTGCACTTCTGAAGAAAACCTTTTAAAGTTTCGAATAGCTAGAAACAGATCAAACGCTATATTAAAAAGGACCAAAATAATATATACGACCTTAAGATTCGAGATAGCATGCGAAAAATTTTGGATTCTGATTCTGAACAGTCGAAGCTTTTGGTCGTTTGCTGCATTGGTTAAAAGAAACTTTGCAGACAATACTTTGTCTATTCCTTCTTTATTTCTTAATGGTATTCATTATAGAACTGATATTGTGAAAGCTAATCTGTTAGCTTCTCATTTCGCTGATGCTTTCTTTAACTAACCAAAGCCCTCCAATTTTCCCGAATCTAGGATCAGGTATGTCTAAAATCTATTTCCGGCCACGGGTTTTATCAAAGATTCTTAAAGAACTTGACCCCAATAAAGCGACTGGCCCCGACGGTATTCCGCCATTAGTATTGAAAAGATGTCATCATACTTTGGCAAAACCGCAAATATTCAACCCCTTCCGAAAAAAGGTGATAAATCGGCACCTACTAACTACCGTCCTATTGCTTTGCTGTCGGTTCTATCGAAGGTAATGAAATCTATCGTTAATTTCAGACTAATGAGCTATCTGGAATCGAATGTTCTTTTATCCGATGTGCAGTATGGATTTTGTAAAAATCGCTCTTCAGGTGAACTCAGGACGTGCATGACTCATTGTTTGGAGCGAAGCATTGAAAACCTAGGTGAATCAAGCAAGGCATGATTGTCTTATTTATAAGATTCGTGCGCTGAATTTACACTCCTCTCTCATTACATGGATTGAGAATTATTTATGGAACCGTAAAATAAAAGTTGTATTAAATGGTATATCTTCAGATTCACATGGGATCAATGCTGGCGTGCCTCAAGGATCATCCTTGTCGCCCACGCTTTTCTTGATATATATCAACGACCTGTTGTCTTCTACAACCTGTGATATCCATTCATTTGCTGATGATACAAAACTATCAGCTTCCATTGAGTTTGTCAGACAAAAAGAATGCAAATCTGACTTGAATGAATTTGTCGAATATTCGATGTTAATTCATTCTCGTTGGGTCATTTCTAATAGATAAAGAAATTCCAGTCTTGTCTTTTTTCTCAGAAGACAATTCAACATTACGTTCCTCCTGTTATTAATGGTTCCCCTATTGCGAGATCAGATTTACTAAAGTTGTTAGGTTTTTGGAAATATCAAGTGATCATTCTGGAAGGAACATATTTATGAAATTTCAAAAAAAAGCTAGCCAATGTTTGGGCTTCATAAGACGTTGTAACTTCTACTTCACTCCCTCTGAAGTATTAAGATTATATAAATCTTATGTTAGACCAATTTTAGAATTTAATTCATAGTGTGGGGTGTTGCCCCAAGATCGCATATGCTTTATCTTGATGGAATTCAGAATAGTGTTATCCGTTTGATAAACGATGTAACCATTACTTCGTCTCTTCATACTTTGGAGCACAGACGAAATGTAGGAGCTTTATCTGTTTTCTACAATTTTTACTACGGTAGATGTGCTTTAGAAACCAGTTCTCTAGTTCCAGGTCCTTCTGTCAGCAACGTGAACACTCGTTTAAGGTCCAATCAACATAGATTTGCCTTAAAACATTTTTCATGTAGAACCCAACACTTTAAATCCTCCTTTTTTCCGAGAGTCTCTTCGATTTGGAATCAATTGGTCGAGCCCGTGTTTCCCGAATCTTATAATCTGCAGGCCTTCAAATTACCCGTTAACAACTTCCTAAAGGATGAACTATGAAAGTGCTCATAAGCTGTTTATTAAATATAAAATATAAAATTAGAAAATAATTGTATCAGTATTATTTATAATATTTTTAAAAATTTGTAATATTTTCTTGGTCAAGGTGCAAAAATCCAATTTCAAAATCTTCCAAAACTCCGGATTGTTGAGAGGAGATCGCCGAGCGAAAGTTTGAAAGATCGAAACTTTTTTTTTTTATATAATTCGCTTCAAGGGGTTCGCACCCTTATAATGCTCGGCTATATGCTTAGCACAGCGTGGGCGTTAAGGAAAAGGAGGAGAAAAGAGGAGATGTCTATGAGCTTGTGTTTTGAATGTCTGTGGATCATAGTGATGTGGGAAGACAGAGCTTGGCAGAGCATTCCACATACGTACGGCTGAAAAACGAACCCCTGAATTTAACTGTACGTCCAAAGATGGGCTTGAGGGTAAACTTCCATTCGTTATTATCTTCCAAAACTCCGGATTGTTGAGAGAAGATCGCCGAGCAAAAGTTCGAAAGATTCTCCTTTTGTGTCAAACTTGACATGGCACTTCGATCAGCTGAACACTTTCACATGTGAAAAGTGGAAGTATCATATTACGTTAAAGGCTATACGTTAACGGATGTCACGGCAGCAAACAAGCCCATTCCAATCATGAGTTATTCCATTCGTTCACGGATGAGAAAATAAGTCCCCTAGTTTTGTAATTTCGTTCACATTTGTTTGCAATAAAACAGTTCGTTTTTATATAATATTCTCTATATTTTTGTGGATTTTTTCGCTTCAAGTATCTATTATAATATTATTAATATTTTTTTTTCATCTAAATATTTCAATTAATAATAATACAATATAATATAATAATAATTATATATACTTTTTGGTTTGGTTTTAATAATAATAATGTTTTGTTATGTAATGCTAGTATATTATAGACTTATATGCAATCTGTTGATTCTAAAAATTTGCATTTGTATTCCGTACAAAATTTTTGTTAGCTTTTGCAAACAAATGGTTTAAACTCCGCTAGTCGTGTCGCATTAAGAAGGCGTTTTGTGTTTAGTCGTTGAATTTTATCGTAGACGAATTCTGTTATACTGCATGACTACATGAATTTCACTCGCAATTTTAATACAATAGGACTTGCGGGGTAACACCAATAATTAAAATTTAAAAAATTTCCTCGCCTCAGTAATACAAATATTTTATGCAACCACTTTTCCTTGTAAAATTTCAATGTCTGTTTAATATAAATGTACAACATTTAAAAAAGGTATAGTTCTAGGGATTTGTTGCAAATTAAAAACGTTACGTTCTAATGAGTTGACAAAAGTTATTCCGCTTATTGTTTACAATTCAATTACATATTACGAATGAATACATAAAATGTTTTGAAAGTTGTGCGCAATCTATTCAGAACTATGAAACAATGCTGGGAAAATTTAAAATGAAGTTCTCCGCTATTCGTTTTAGTTTTATTTAATTTGTCGATTAAATGCATTTAGGAACTTCATAATTTAATAATAAAAAACAAAAATCATTAATTTAAGAATATTTATATATTATACTGTTTTTGTAAGATATTTTAAAGCACAATAAATAAAGTAAGTCGATAAAAAAGGGCAGTTGTTGTTTTTTATTAAATTAGCCTGTCTTTAGACACAACACTCCCATTTATTGTATGTATATCTCTGCTTAACATCTTTTTCCGTTCTTATCAGGTAAATGGTATAACACAATGGTAGGGTGTCCATTTCGCATCTGCGAAAATAAAGTACATTTCCCTTAAAACTGAAAAAAAAATAATTTTCCAATAAAATAGACAGCATAAAAGGACAGACGACAAAGACAATTTTTCCAATTGAGATAAAATAAATAATCATTATAACACATAAAACAAACAACTTCATTCATAAATGTAAGAGAAAGTTTATTTCCCCTCCTATTTTTTCGGGACACTTCGCTACCCGCAGAGATAAGTGAGCGCTACTCATAATGGTATAAAACTCCTATACAAAGTTTAACCTAATTGGATGTAAGGTGTGGAAACGTATACAGAACATACATACATGCACACAGGTTTTATTAATATAGATTTAAATTTCAAGAAATAAAGAAAAGAAAAAGAAAAGGTTCTCTATGAACTGATCTGAGAGGCGATTTTGGCCGAAAATGAAGCATGAGGCAAAAATTATCACAAGTAAATAGTAGTAGTAAATTGTGAGTGTATTAATATGGTTAGTGACGCAGAACGTCATTTTTCTTGTCTTATGTTTTTCGACACACATTTCACTTGGCAAAAGCATGTCAGTAAGACACGCTTGCAGCGAAAATTTAGTAGCACACACTGTCACCTCCTGTCACACCTTGTACGTATACGACAGACTCATGCGACATGCCTCATTTTGCGACAAAAATCGGCCCGCTAATGAACACCCTACACAAGGGCTACCAGAGCAAGTAGAAAAATAGAAAGATTTTCAGTTATATGACCAAAATAGGCTATGGGTGCAGTACAACCGACCGAACCGGACCGAATTTCTTGAATCCAAAACGTGGCTACATAAATCGAACAGTCAATGGCAATTGACAAAGCTTTTTAGTTGAAACGCAAATTTTCAGATTGGTTTCTGTTTTCGCAAAAGTTTGCTGCAGTGTCATAGGAAACAAAGTTGTCCATGGGAAGATTACCTAATGAAGGTGATTATGCGAAAAAAAAACAAAAAAATGTGTGTGCAAGAAATGTGAAAAAAATAGAAAAGAAATGAAGTATGTGTAAGATTGCACGAATACCCAATTATTTTGTGAGTATTTTCCCATGAATATAGCAACTTCTGGTTATATTGTTGTATTTAATTCACACGCCTTGCTTCTATAATCTCTATATTATCTCTCTGTATATTCTCTTATAGTAGTTGGAATTTTGAAACACTTTTTTCCAAACAGACGCAATTGATTAGCACTTCTTTGTCGATTCTTTGTATGTTTGACTATGACGCTACACAAACTTAAATACTTTCGGTTGGGTTTGATTCCTGTTTGGTTCGGTTGCAATATAGGAATGTAGACACACACAAGTAGACTTTATAGGTTATGTCCGTGCGGTTCGGAGTCACTGTAGCCAAAGCCATAGAACCAATTTAAACGAATTCTTTTTTATGCGAGGGAGTTAGAATTTTATATAAATGTCATAAACACAAATCAGGTGCCATATAATGAGGTATCAAGTCAATCGTTTGTAATCAATTATTGACTCAGACTTAAAATATTTTAGCTGGATGATGATAACCTTCTCATATTTTGAGAAATGAGAATTATTTATTGGTTTTGCGAAATTGTTGAGTTCTATTGTACAGAACATGTATTTTTTTGTATTCCATTTTTGTTTGTTTGTTTGCTAATTGGATCAGTCTTTTACTAATGTTTTGTTTTTGTTGTTTACTTATTTGAAAGTTTTAAGCTTTATGATTTATTTTCGTAAAATGTTAAGAGGTGTATGGTATTGATATTTGCTGGAACGTCAATTATGGAAAATAAGGAAATTGTTAGATGATGAACAAAAACTGGCGGAAAACGCGATATTATACGCAGTAGATACGTAATAATTTAGAGTAGACAAAGCTGAAACTAAAAGATTGTCCTCGTTTATGAGTTGCCTAAATGAAATTGTAAAATATAAAATCAAATAATTTTGGTATATAGATATATAATTACTTAAATTGACTTTGCTACAAGTTTTTCTTTTTTTTATTCGCCCATTACTTAGCATTGTAATTCAATTTAAGTTCTAAATTATCACTATGTTTAACTTTTTTCAATGTGAAATATTTTTCTTGTGGCTAACTTTTGTATTATATTTTGTATCATGTGTATATATTTATATAAAAAGGAGTGAACAATTATACATATGTATCACTTAAACTAAAATGTGGAAGATTTTCTTTCAATGATAGGCGCTCCAAGACAAACAAACCCCTTCAACATTTGTCCGTTCTTGGTAGCAAATTGAGTAGAAATAAACTGATTGGAGTGAGGAGACGCCAAAGGCGCTGATAATTAAAATTATGTATGTATGCATGTATTTACATTTTTGGGGGTATAATTATAAAAAATTTAATGACCATATTTTTTTGTAATAGATATTATATTTTCTCTAATAATCACACTATTGTTACAAATCGATTTATTTTTGTTTTTGCTTTTTTCTACATAAAAACAAAAATAATCAATAATGATTATTTCCTTTAAAATTCTAAAGCAGTTATTTCTTATTATTATTCTACCTTAATTTTACTTCATATATATATATATGTATGTATAATTTATATGCACTGCAGTTCACTTGAATAAGAACGGCAGTTTCTGTTTAATATTTCTAAATCGGTATAATCTTAAATTTAAAAAAAAAACAACAAAGGCCGCTCTTGAGGCTACATATGCAGTCGACCAAAGTGTAAATTAATCAAATGACCTCATTTTAAGACAGCTTAAAACCACCTCTAAATCGGGATGAAAAGAAAACGTCTATCTAAAGAAAATACATTTAACCTCAATGTTCCTAATGGATTTAATTATTTTCATGACCTTTGGGAAGAGGAAGTTATTTACAAAACACTATTTACGGGACAGAGTGGCGTCTCTGGAAACCTCAGGCGATAAATCGAGTTCGTTGGTAGGCGTTTGTAGAAGACACATGCTGCCCCGGGGTATAAAGGAAAGAAAGAAGATATCCGGGAATGAGACGTTGTGGTATGGGGAGCTTTATAAGTTTATTGTAAGGCCGGCGATTGTCGTTTCCACGCGGAATTCTTTTTAGTGTTTTAAAGAATACTTTTGGGCCAATAACATGGATATATAATGCCCCTATCATTACAAATACCGGGTGACTGACACGAAGTGTTACCAACTTCAGAGCGCCCAACTTTACGCTAATGACAGTTCATTCCATTGTTTACAAGCGTACAAAAGCATTTTAGTGGGAAATATTCAGAAAAAAGTTATCCGCAATGGAATTCAAGCGTAATAGTGTGATTGCTCTATTTTTGGATGGAAAACCACAGCCGCAGATTGTTAACCAGTTAAAACAGCTGCATGTGAATAAAATGTTTGTGTATCGAACCATAAATCGTTATAACGATACTGGCAGCATTGCAAAACGCCTTGGTGGTGGACCGAAACGCACTGCAACATCGCCGGATATCATTCGGAAGGTGAAGGTCAAATTGGCTCGGAATCCGCGCCGTAGCGGCAGAAAAATGGCTCGTGAGGCGAACATTTCGCTCGAACGGATGCAGCACATATTGAAAGATCATCTTGGACTAAAGGCCTTGAAATTCCAAAAAACGCATGGTCTCACCGATGCTCAAAAAAAAAAGTTAAGAGTGGAAAGAGCAAAGGGGTTGTTACGCTTGCACGAAAGTGGCGAATTGCCGAATTTGGTTTTCTCCGATGAGTCACCGTTCGTTATTGAGCAAAATGTGAACAAGCAAAACGACCGGATTTACTTGCCTGGCCGTTCTACTGAAAATTTGGACCAACGGATTGCCACTCGAAACCAAGCGCCGCCGATGGTGATGGTTTGGGCCGCCGTAACGGCCAAAAGCCGTTCACCGATCGTTTTTTGGACCATGGCATCAAGATAAATGCTCAAATTTATCGGGATCATGTGTTGGAGGGAGCGTTGAAGCCTTGGGCACAAAAACATTTCGGCCGCAGAGCCTGGACATTTCAACAGGACTCGGCGCCGAGTCATAAAGCGTGCTTCAATCAAGATTGGCTGAGAAACAACGTTCCGCGGTTCATTTCCACTGCCCAATGGCCATCAAATTCATCGGATGCAAATCCGCTAGATTTCTCGGTTTGGGGTATTTTGAAGAGCAAGCTTGGGACAAAAAAATACCAAAGTGTCGATCATCTCAAGCAAGCGCTTCGCCGGGAATGGACCAAAATACCGCAGAGCCACTTTCGTGTTGCATGCAATAGCTTTGTCGGCCGTTTGAAGGCCATAATCGCGGCTAAGGGTGGCCAAATCGAAAACGGCTAATGCAATTCGAAAATTTGTGAACATTTTTTACTTTTATTCAATGAAATTCATCAAAAAATAAAAATTCTGTGGCGTTTTGTTTAGGTAACACTTCGTGTCAGTCAACCTGTAAATCTGGTCAAATCGTGGATACAGCAGCAAAAGGTAGAGCTTTTGCAGTGGTCATCGTATTTTTCTGATATTAATACAATTGAAAACGTGTGGGGTTGGATGTCTCAAAGGTGGTCGACAATTCGACTGAAAAGAAAGCCCGATGAAAGCGATAAATGAAGCCTGAAAGGAGATTTTATTTGATTATGTAAAATCTTTATATGGCTTCCTCTCCAGCAGGTTGTATGAAGTTATCTATATAAATAAAAATGAAATTTTGTGCGGTTGTTATTTATGGAAACTCACATTTACCAACCGATTTGAATGATATTTTCAATGTATATTATTCGCAGGTGGCGGTATGTTATAGTCTACACTTCTACAGTAACCTTCCTCCCTTAACAGCGAATGTGGGAATGTAAAATGTTAATACAAAACGGTTGTAGTACAACCCCGCTCAGCCTGTGGTAAGATAAATGGGAGGAAATGTAAAATTTTAAGATTGGACACATTTACAAACCATTTTACTTTCTTTTATATAGTAAAAGGAAGTATAGTAATCGTGAAAATTTTCGAATTCAGGATTTTTGCAGATTTACCCATGTGTCTGTCTGTGTCCAGTCTACAGCCCAGACGGTTGAACTTCATATTTAAGCTTCTTACATAAAATGTGAGGGGCCAGGTGATTTTGACGGAAATCTGACAAACGGAAGTGACAGTTTACTTAATATTTTGAGTTTTTGCAAATAACTCAAAAATTATAACACTTAGGAGAAATCTGTTAGGTGCAAAAAAATTTAAACAAAAACAAAAAAAATAAAAAATTAATATACATTAACTGAAGATTCGTTCTTGTTCAAGTTGGAAAAACTATATAAAAGAAAGTAAAATGGTTTGTAAATGTGGCCAATCTTAAAAAATAAAATCATTTATTTTTCCTTAATGTTAACTGCTTAATCCAAAACTTTTAATTTAAAAAAAAAAGTTAAACCAATTGGGAAATATTCCAAAAAAAAACTGGTGTTTCTATTTAAGTGAACTGCAGTGTATGTATGTATATATTATTTATTTTTAGTTTAAGAAGCACTTGAATATATATCATGTAATAAAAAAGAAGTATGTACCTCTAAGTATATATCTATTAATATGGATTTGTACATGTACATGTATGTATATACAAGGGAACTTTTAATAAGCCAGGCTTTTATATCGGAAACAGTGCAAGTTGATAGAAAAATACATCTCATGGAAATTGTTGAGTGTAGAATGGACCGTCTAGAGGTATGATATTGAATGACCTTGAAAACTCCTGGAATTACGGGGTATAATTGTTTCATAAAGTAGAAGTACACATACGTGTACTTTTGATGTTTTGGCAAATAAAAATATCTATTTTGTTTATTTTTCCAAACTTATCCCATACAATTTTTGAGAAAGAAGCCTCAAATCATAACTTTAGACCTTATCAAAGAGCTCACAGATGAGGTTATGAAAAATACTTGAATACTAACCTCTCTTATAACTATGAATATTTTTTTGAAGCAGTCGTCAGTCGTCAACTAATTGTAAAAGATGCTGAGGCTGAAACTGCGAATCTAAATCTGCATCAAATCGATGCAGAGGAAATAGTAAGCTTACGTCTGAGGCTTAACCGTAGGAAGAGGGATCTGGTCCAGAACTAAGTTTTATCTTTCTGTAAATGAATTCAATTGTTTTTACAAATAGTTTTTTTTTGAGAAAAAAAAATGTTCTTTCCTTTTTAGTATTATGGATTTTTATGTACGTTTTGTTAAGGAGCTTTTTATCTTTGTTTTCTTTTTAAAATACAGTTTTAAAGAATTTACAAAAAAATATTATTTTCTTGCTGTAAACAGCCATGTTACATTAAAAAAATTTTAGTTACAAAATCAATTATTCGCAAGTGCTCTTAAAAATTTAGGTTGTAATTTGTATGGAAAAAAACATTAGGCTATATGTTCTATAGTAAACGTTTTCATTACATTACCACTTTTACCACCACAGATTTTTATTAGAAATATTTTACTCCTATCAGGCACCCGATAAAGCCTGGCATTTATTTCTAAACTCTCTCGGAACATATATACATGTACATAATCGTTTTTGATGGAATCAGGATAAAGAGTTATTTTCTATTTAATAGGGTAATTTACGAGATATTTTATATTTTATGCTATTTAAGCCTGTGAAATTAACAAAAAACAGGGGACAAAAAACATCACATCAAACCAAAATAATAATAGGGGAAAAAGAAGTAATTTTAATACGAATGCATAATACCACATAGTTCAGTTTAGAATATCGATAGGGTTTGTAAAATTAAACCATTGAAATGTATATTACATCACAGTATTAAATAAATAATATTCAGAAATATAAGCAATAAAAACGGTGTAGTGTAGAGGGATAGGGGTTTGCGTTTTTTAAATGCATTTTTCTTTCTATCGTAAACCTTGTTTAATCTTATAATCTATAAGTTGTACAAAAGAGTTTGGTTTTCTCAAATATGTAGATATATTATGTAATTTATTAACAATGTTGTTGTTTATTAGTGTAGGTATTGCTTTAATATTTTTTGTCTTTAAACTTAGGTACATTATTTAAAAAATGCAACGTTATAATTTCTTTTTTAAATGCATTAATGTAATAAATAAACTTAAATATAGACTCAATAGGTAAATTTACAATAAGAATTAGCAATTAAATTAAATTATATTATGTGTACGCGTAGTAACATTGATAATAAATAAATAGCCATTGGTAATCCAATGGTTTTTTCAATTAGTATCTTTTTTATCATTTCAGTTACTATGTAATTATGAGAATAACTTTATATGTACGTATGTGTAGCTGTAATAAGAAACTTAGGGGGTATATTTTCTAAAAAAATTGTTGTGAGTATTGTTGTATGGTTTGTTGAATATCATTCAATCTCATTCTAATAATACATGCGTAGAGTATAAAATCTTAATGTATTTTCGATAATTTATCCTTTAATTTATATATGTATTTGTCATTTATTTCTTCAAATATCAATAATTTATTAATAATTATGTAATTTATATTTTGTCTCTGATAATCAAATATTTTATGTAATCTTTTAATACATACTAATAAAAAAGTTTTGTTTTGAAATGTATTGTATTTGAATACTTTTCATGTACGTATATCTTTGTTGCGAAGAGAACCGATGAACTGAGACGAAACGGTACACATGTCTACAATAAACTGGAATTGTTATTCGAACATCAAAAATTGGTAAAATAATAAAGAAAAAAATTTACCAAAGAAAATATGAATTGTGTATACAACATAAATTCAAATGGTCAGTCCGTTATTTTTTTATTAATAATTCTAACTGTCATAATGGTTTTAAAATCGATAGATACATATTACAAATTTTTTGTTGAACCTCAAAATCAGAAACTGCGTTTGTGTCTTTGGTTAAGTCATTTTTACACTTAGTCCCCGTATGCTTCCATTTGTTGGTTACTTAAAATGGTACTGGGTTGTATCAAGTTCAAAACACTTATAGGTCATGCAAAAAGCTAATTTTTTTAGCTTATCTGTCGTCTAATTAATAATTGCTTGGAAAACTTGAAAATTTATTATTTAGATTTACCTACGCTTTTTTGTGAATTTCTGAAGAAAAACTATGTTATTATGTATTATTATATCAATAATATAAATTTTGTTGTTGTAATGACATTTCCACCGGTGTCACTTTTTGTTTGTAACGTTTATAACGTTGGCTACGTTTGTTACTTTAGGAAAATAGAAAATACACAATGAAATGCGAACGTATTTGTCATACATTTTTTGTGTGCAGCGCCCTATATATGTATGTATTAACTAACAGATTTTTTTAATAAAAATAATTTTCGTTAAGTTAATCGATATCAATAATATTGCAATGCCTTAATAGTATAATCATAATCGTATTTACAAGAATTTAGAAATGTTTTCTTAGGGTTCATTTTAATTAAAAATTTTGTAGGAATAAGATAGCTTAAAGTGCTATTAAAATTTGTACCAAATCACATATTTGATTTTCGTTAGAAATTAACATCATCGTAATGACCTTTTGTAAAAAAAATATGTAAATAAAATACATTCTAAATTAACAAATCTTTAAAAAGTAGTACAGATTTGACAATATATTTGCCAAAAATGCGTGGTTACGTACGCAAACCATAGTATGAATGGAATTATTTGAAAGCTTTCATGCTGGAATATTTAAGAAAAACGTGGGAAGTATACAAGGTGTAAGTAAGCGGGGCTTTGCCAAACACTTTTACGTAAAGTTGAATTTGAAGTGAGATATAACAGAAATGGTATCTCCTCACTAGTCACTGAGTCGTACAATGCCATAATGCTCGGCCATAATGCTCGGAAATAATGAAATGCATTTATAACTCGTGCATAAATCGCATTTCCGAAAAACTCTCCATAGGCAATATGAAAATTCTACGTTGTTTCTTGTTAGCTATTTTAGTTTTTTACAAGTTATTTTTATGTTAATTTTTTTTTTATTTCTAAAATATAATAAATAATATGTTTTTTCTTTAGTAAATTGTTTGATCACTGTAAATGCTTTATTTGTATGTTCTTCTCGATCTGAATAGTACAATGTAAATTATATCTAATATGTGCACCATGGATCTCATCGTATTTACGAGTATATATACAAATTTAATGTATACGGTGGTATATACATATAATTTTCACATACACATATAAAAATATATACACATATAACAAGGTTATATACGACGCATCATTAGCTAATTGTAATAGATCGAAGTATTCTTCAACACTATATTGTAATGCATCTTCTGCTACAATTGGGGTTCAAATAGTATTTTTTGGTAAATTTTCTAATTCTCTCCATTTCCAAATTAATAAGTATATCTTACATAACATTTGTATATATAATAACTGGAGTGTTTTTTTTTTAACTTTTATACTAATTTAGTATTAAATGTATTTCAGTTTGCATTACTTTTTAGCAAATTAATTCATCTCATAATCATGTTTTCGTTTAGATTCTGACAGATTTATGGCTCGAGGTTTTTATTTAAATTTGTAATTTCATAGTTACGAGTATTGTAATTTGGTGAATTTCTTTAATATATGTCATTTTCGTCCCAGTCCACTGATTGAAGGACAAGTTTGTCAAGTTCCTTGGAGTCTCCGGAACTACTGTTGCGACGTCTTCGCCGACGATTCAGATTTGTCCACTTTCGGTTCAATGTTGCCAAGTTCTCGTTAATTTGTGGCGAAAACATTGTCGCAGCTATTTTGATAGGCGTTGTGCTGCTGTTTACACAGACAGTGCCGATATTCGCCGCATGCTTGTTGTTGTTGTGACTACTGATATTAAATACTTCTTTATTTTGGAAAATAAATCGTTTAGACGGATTTGCTGGTTTTGGTACATATTTAGCTAATGAATTGGGTGTTACAGGACCGTCCTCAGAGAATTCCACCACGAAATTAGTGTTGATGTTTGTTTTTGGCTGGATGGGTGTTGAGGGAGATGATTTCGCAATTGTTGATGTTGGTGTTGCCACTTCCGGTTTAATAAGTGGCATTGATTTCGTATTACATATCAATCAATCACGATATATGTAGCTACAATTCTTAGGGCTCTCCTGCGGACTTGGACTGCTAGATGGTGGTGCTGGACTAGAACTGCTATTTGACATTACAGGAGAAGATCCCGAACTGGAGTTTTGTGGACTGTTTGAACGGTGCTGAGTTACTAGATAAAATGAAATTTATATGAAAAAAAATAAATAAATAAATAAAAGATACATACAATTAAGTTGTATACATTAAAAGGTTTATTTGGTAATTGCTGTCTTTTCATTTTCATTTCGCATTGATTAATAAAAAGCGAATAAATGAATTTTGCTTTATTTTTTATAATAGAAGGTATTAGTCTTGTTAGGGGTTTCTTAAAAAAAAGATTTGTATCGCCAGATATTGAAACATTCTTGCCCGAAAGCCCTCAAGAACATTTCTCCAAATTAGTCAAACGACAACAAAAATGTAACTTACCAATACCATGACGGGGCGGCTGTCTTCTTAATCGACCAAGGCTTCTGTTTCGTGTATTTGTGTTTACAGCCTGAGTGAAATTTTATTGGAAAATAGTTGTATGTGTTTTAAATGATGTTTTAAAATAAAGTATTAAAACTTTAAAATAAAGTATTTTTATCTTCCAACTTTTCCTACTTTTAGAATAAATTTTTGTATGCAATTAGATTCAGTATGTTGCAAACATTCAGATATCGCTACTTTATGCATAGGTACATACGTACACACATAACTCATTAATTCATACGTAACAATTCTATCCATTACGGATTAATATTTAAACTAAGTGTTTAAAGCCGTTCAAACATATTTTTACAAATTATAAGGAAAAACGCAAACAATCACAAAATCATAATTGTTTACGTATACTTAACAACATATATATAATTCTACACTTAAAATTTGGTTCTTTAGTTTTCTTGAATAAAAACAAATTCACGAATATCTTCCAATTTACTTTTAGCATCTGGTTTAATAACAGCAATAACGTCAAAATACTACAGAAAATGAAGAGTTGGGCGCGGGATGGCTGACTCAAGCATCTCCCTTCTTTTTAATAAAGTTTAACAACAAAGCTTTAACTCTGAGAAGATGATATTGGATTACAATCTTATTTTCTTTTTATTCTTACGTATTTGGAACAGGGGCTAGGTTGGGTTAAATTTGAAAGAAATGTAAAAAAATTAAAATCATCCATAAATCATAAAAAATATGGGACAATTCATGGATAGCTAGCTAAATGATTAAAGCAAATTATCCAAATCAATAAACGAAATATAAACATCGGTCATAGTTTCGTCAGTCATATGGTAGGTGTTGATAATTAGGTTCTGTTTATTTTCGATTGATCATATTTCTTTTAGTATTTACCATATTTTGGGTAATAAGTCCCTGACTGGTTTCAGCCGCCCCACTCCCGTCTCAAAGGTATACCTAATAAGGGGGAAAAGACAGAGAAAGAGTGTGTAGAAGTAGAGAAAGTTTTAAAAGAAAGCAAAAACATAACAAGCAATGACATAGAATAACATGAGAATTGTTTTAATAGTCAGTTCGATTGGTGCATCTTAAAGTTTTCTATTCATGCTGCGATTTTCTTTGCTTGTTTATGTAAATTTAAGAAGCTGTCTATAATTAAAATTCAATTGGCGTACAATGTTTAATAAATTTTATTGAAAAACGAGATAACCAGTCAATAACACAATACGATTTTTTTTTGAAAGGGATCAAAAAACATTTACAACATTTACACTTACAACAGGAAAATAGATAATTTTTTTCTAATTGCCTTTTCAGCAATGTGCATATAAATTTAAATCAATATGCAAAAGATAAACTAAACCAATCCAGTTTATTACAGCAAAACAAATTGTATATTTAATGCAGATTCTTTGAATCAGCAGCCACAGCAGTGAAAATGAAGACAATAAATAATTCTAAACATTTAAATACACCAATCGAAGGTTCAAATTGAACATAGAATTGTGATTTCAATATATCGCAGTAAATTATCCAACACGCACGCGTCAACAAGCGATAGACTCACCTTCTTGACACTACGTGTTGTTGAAAAACCATCACCACGTCGATAATTATCGCCCTAAGGATAATATAATATTTTAATTGCTATTTTCAATGAGTTATACATTGACATCACCAACCTGATGAGATCTTAGTGTTCCGAAATTGTCACGGCCCCGATATGTCTCTCTAGTGTTGTAGGCGTCAGGTTGAAACTGGAAAAGGGTTTCAGAGTTAGCTCCATGATGGTGAATTGGCTTTCGCAGAGTACTCTTCGGCGAATGTTGAATTTTATTTTGACTAGGTGCTTGAGGTAGAAGAACTGGTTCTGCATACGTAACCTCCTCAACTTGTGGAAGAAGTTTAGGATCAGCTTGAATCCTAAGCAAAATGTAAATAAAATAGTTGACGTATACTGGATAGCTTTTATTTATGATGTATTTGTACCTATTAACATTTTGTCTCTGCTCAAAGTATTCGTATTCGGTGTCCGGATACGGTAGATTGTCATCCTCGTCTTTATGGCAGCGTCTTCCACAAAAATAGCCTGTAAAGAATCCCACTAACAGGGAAAATATTGATCCGGCTAGAACGGCCATAACAAGTGTTTCAACGGTATACTGCGCATTTATTATATCTGCTGAAATTTGGGGACCTTTAATGTTTTGTTGTTGGCGCAATATGCACAACCAAAAACGACAAATACGACATAAAAGGAAAAAAAAAATACACATCAATTTCAAATCACATAAAACACTTAGTTACTAACAAACTTAAAAAATTAAAATAGAAAAACAAATACAAATGCAATAATTGGTTTATTGCATATTTTGGTTCCATTCATTGCACTAAATCGTATCATATCTATATCAGGGCTTTTTTTGACATGCATAAATATTTTATAAACATGTACACAATATACAGAATAGCTTTCAGCATAAATGCGGAGATGCGTTTAAATGAACAATTTTTGTCAAATTGGTTTTGATAATTCCAAGTAACAAATAATAAAAAAATAAATTTATTTCTTTCTTCCGTTTCTTGCCGAGTTTTTAGAATAACCCCTAATTCCTTCGCTTTGCCAGAGGTTTTGACTACGTTGTTTAACAATACCCACCCGGGAGATCACTGCATTGTATTCGGTTGTGTTTGTCGTGTGTTTGAGACAAAAGTACAGTTTGGGCGGGACATATTGGTGGACCGAATGAAAGTCAGTCGTTTTGTATTTTTTGACTTGAGACGCTATTTATGCGGAATAAAACATAAGTCCATAACATTTCGAATATTAACTGCTGTAGATGTATCCAGGTATATTTTTACTTATATAAATTTTATAACCGGTTTTTTGAAAATACTAAATATTCTCATATTTTAAAAAAGAGTAATTCTCCGAATATACCTTTTACAAGTCAAGTTAACAATTTTTCAAACCAAATTAACAAATATTGAAATCGAATTAAGAAATTTTCAGAACAAAATAACACTTTTTCAAATGAAGTTAGCCAATTTTCAAACCAAATTAACAGCATTTTTCAAATCAAATTAAATTATTTTTTTTTGCAAAATATACAATAAAATGTAAATGCTACCAACAGTGAGAGGCCGAAATGTAAGGTTAGTTGGTGCGATCAACAGTCAAGGTATTGTTCATCACAAAATTTTTAGCAACTCGACAGTAAATTCCATTAGATTTTTTGAATTTTTGTCGGAATTATTGGAACAGTTCACTACTAGAAATATTACTAGAAATATTACACCAATGTTGAACCCTGTAGAAAATGTATGTTCGAAGGTGAAATTTTTGGCTAGACAGTATTTGGGTGATCCAGCAAACCGCCGAACTCTAGTTGAGGTAATAGAGTTATCCTTAAACCCAGTGACTGCAGCTGACTGTTCAAATTTTATAATGAATATGATGTTAAAAATGAGCAATGCAGCAGCGGGCGCTCCATTAGAATAATTTTTCGAAAATTATAATCTGAATTTTATAAAGCTGAATTCATATATTCTAAGCCGAGTTTTATTTTATGAAATACTAATTGACGAAATAAAATTAATTTAATTTGATTTGAAAATTGTTGTTAATTTGTTTTGAAAACTGTGGCTAACTTCATTTGAAAAAGTGTTATTTTGTTCTAAAAATTTGTTAATTTGATTTGGAAATTTGTTAATTCGATTTGAACATTTGTCAAATTGGTTTGAAAAATGGTTAACTTGACTTGAAAAAGGAATTACTCTTTTTTAAAATATGAGAATATTTAGTATTTTCAAAAAACCGGTTATAAAATTTTTAGTTCAAAAATCAGTAAATACATAAATAAAAGAAAAGCGAAAACAATACATCGGCTGAGTTCTGATTTTGGATGTCGTATAAAGAGAGAGAAGCGTATTATCTCAGTCTTGTTGAAGCCTATACGAAATCAGATAAATGGTCGATATTTGGTGTGCCGACGACAACAAAACAGACCATTATTACGATTATGCCCAACGAGGTAGATCCAAGTTCTGACTTTTAAATCTCCAGGCAGCCCGCTACATAATTCGAGAAACAGCTTCAGTTGACAAAAAATTGACCAACGTTGATACATTCAGTTGCATCATGAGTTCGGCTATAAAAAACCTAATGTGCCAATATTCAAACAAAAAGGCAGAAACCAGGTATGCTCAAATTAAATGACCAAAATCCGCATAAACGGAAGCGTATATGGAAGTCAATTACGGATAGCAAATTTTCAGATTTCTTAGGAATTTTGCATGTATCTGGTTGCCATAAATCGAAATAAGAGCAAATTTCTAAACTCTGGAAAAATAATGCTTATCCGCTATATCGAGCAACCATAGCACGCAATAGATTCACAGACATTTTGCGATTCATAAGCTTTGATTGGCATGCAACCAGATCTGCTCGCAAGGCAGACAATAAGGCCGCACTCACTCATAAGGAATGTTTCGACATGCTGAACTTTAATATGTGAACCATTATCGACTCCACGAGTGCGTTACAGTGATGAGCAGTTGTTCGCTCGTGTACAGGGGACGTACCTGCTTTACTCAATACATGCCATCAAACCCTGGCCAACATGGTTGGACTGTGGCTCCTGGACATACTATGCACTGGAAGGCCAAATATATACTGACAAGATTAACAATGTCAGACCAGAGGGTTGTGAGGGACCTAGCTACCAGCTACAGGGGCAAAGGAAGAAATGTCACAATGTAATGCAGTTGACCGAAAACTTTGGAAAAGACTTCTGCCATCCTCTTATATTAAAGACATCCATAAATGCCAACATTACTAGAAGATTTCATATCAGGAGAGCATTAAAATTCATTCAGGAAGGTATACTTATTATAATTTGAAGATTGTCCCGGAAATATACATGTGTGCAAAATTTCAATAAAATCGGGCTTGGGAAGTGGGTTAAAAATTTATCACAAGATCTGACCAGCCAGACAGACAGCCAGCCAATACGCCAGCCACGGGCGCGCGAAGTTACTATAGAGAATTTTAAAATACATAGTAGTGACCATAAGAACACCAGAAGAAAACAGATAAAAAAACTATGAAGCGGCAAGCAAAAAATATATATTTTTAAGATTTTCTGAAATAAATCGAAAATTTTTTCAGAGTGAGATTTTTTAGATTGCATTTGATAGACTCAATAAGATTTTAAGAAATAAAAAAAACAACCGGGTCCGATCACGCCAACAATTTTACAAAAAGTGTTGTCCATCTGAGATACGCATGTGTATAAAATTTGAAGAAAATCGGGTACATTTTGTAAAATATTTGCATGGGATCCTCCCGACCCTGGGGCCTGAGGGGCCCAAAATTTTAATTGAAAGTGTTGTCATGGGAGTTACACATCTGTGCAAAGTTTTAACAAAATCGGGTATTGGTATCGTATTGGTAAAGCGAAGGTTTGCGTCTTCCATAAATAAATTTTTTTATAAACCATGACCATTATATTTTTACTTTGTGTTTTAATTGCATAAAATATATCATCAATCACAAAAGAAATAAGAAAGATACAAACAAGTTATATTATTAAATGTTAAGTTCAATAATCCTCGTTTTCAACATTGACCAAACTAAATATTCTCTCTGATTTGAACAATAGTTTCTATTACATCAGTTTGATGAATTTGTTTTCAATTCTGTTTGGTAATATGTTAAGACAATTTATATGTTGGGGAATCATCTTTCAAGAATTATCATATAATTATATATAAATACATATAAGTGCATTAAAATAAATTGAGAATTTTAAAAATGTAGATGCTTGGAAGGATAATTGAAAGTAAAATTCGTAAGACGAGTACACATACAACACAAAACATTCACGGCAATTTTTGCGTATGCCTCAGAGTAACTATTAATAATATAGTGAATTATCCGTTTATGTGCTTTACATATCAAATAACTACCATGTGCACAACCTATCAATAAATTTAAAGATAAAAAGTAATAGCACCATTAAGAGAAGAGAGTAGCAAAATGTATGTACATATTTACGTTACCTTCGAAATTTTTATCTTGCATAATGTTGATTATTTCTTGGTCTTTTCCCTGACGCCTTGAATCTAATAAATCCATATCATCTCTGTATCCCTTTTGTTCACCAACGTTGGCATCTTTTGAAGATATTTTTCCTAATGTTACGTTAAAGACGATAATTGCATTCAAAATAAACATGTACAATCGTATGCTAATTATAACAGATATTTTGATCTAACCTGATGGGCATGCAGCATGAACACCCGTTGCAACGTTTTGATAGAAATAGTTTTCCTCCAGCCATCTCGGCGCACCATGGGAACGACATTTGCCAGCAATTTTGTCCCAGGCGCAATAGGGATCTTGCAGGGCAACACATTCGCTGTAAATATTTCAGTCGATAACGTAGATAAGCTTGTTTATTAGACAAATTGCCGCCGATTTATTTTTAAATATTCACCTGCAACTGGTAATTTTATCATTGTTGCATCGATGTAATTTTATTGCAATCACTTGACTATCTGTGACTATAATCAACTTTCCATCGTCATAGCTTGCTTCCTTCGGTTGATCTGAGGGTTGAAAAAGTAACTTTATTTAATAGAAACTCATGCCCTAAATTTAATGTAAATACGTGGATGCCTTTTTACGTCTTATTATTTATCTTATGTAGATTAATATGTCTAATTAAAAAAATAAATGTATAGCTAAATATCAGTATGAACACTTACCATATTGCATTGTTCGTAATATCTCTAAATTTCGAATTGGTTCACTGTTTGGCAGTACATCAATTTCTTCTATCACAACTGACGAAACTTTCTTGTTCGAATCAGCCGACTCAGCGTTAACTGATTTTATGATTTTACCATGATCTGTAAAATAAATAAAAAACAACCCATAAAAATTAAAATTTTTCATCTTAATTCTCTAATCGCAGAAATTGATATGGGAGCCCCTCGATCCTCGGCCATTTTTTTTATTGTAGGAGAAAATCATCGAAACAGACATTTGACATCAGATGTTAAAATTGAAAATGCTCAGATCATTTTATTCTGAGCACTTAGAGCACGCTCATACTCTGAGCAAATAAGAAACACGAACATTTATCTTGAGAACTCTTTGACTGCTCTGAACTAATTTATGAAAACGCCAAATGACAGAATATTGTGAAAACTTGTTGTTCTATCTGTAAGTTGATATCGACAACAAAAAACGACATCAATAAAAATAAAATTCAGTAAATAAAAATGTAAGTTGAATTAAGCATAAAACATTTATGTCTCGTTTCATTTGCTGGGTTCATTTGTGCGTGAGCTAAGATTTCTCTCTCTCTCTACCACCAGAACCATACAGCGCAGCCGACTGCGCAGCACACACCGCACAAAGTCCATAAAGGGCGACGAATATATGATGCCAGTATAGATATTTAAAAAATGTATAAGGGCCTTGCGGCCGAACCCGGGACCCGATCACTACCAAATTTTCGAAAAAGTATTGTTTATTGGGTATACACATGTGTGTAAAATTTGAAGAAAATCGGGTAAATTTTTTAAAATTTTTGTATGGGAGCCCGCCGACCCCGCAGCCCAAGGGGCCTCAAAATTTAATAGAAAGTGTTGTCTCCGGAAATACACATGTGTGCCAAATTTCAATAAAATCGGGCTGTAGGAAGTGGGTTAAAAATTGATCGCAAGAATCCACCACAAATCCACAAGCCCACAAACACACGGGCAAGTGAAGTTAATATAGAGAATTTAAAAATAAATGAAGGATTTTTTAAAAGGTAATACTTTTATATGAACTAAAATTAATATTATATATTTATTGAATTGAAACAAATTTAAAATAAGCCAATATTGTAACAAAAAAAACATTTTAAATTAGCTCAGATTAACATGCAACTATCCCTAACTTTACTTCACTTTGACTATATCTTTAAGCACACACCTTTTATCACAGTTATAACAAGCAGTTATTGATACAGACTCATAGAGGCAAGTTGCCCAAATGAACTAAACTTTTTTGAACTAAAAACACACTGGATCCAATGTTCGTGGAGTTGTATTATAATAAGTTTTTACTACAATGTACATATAGATGAATAGGAGAATTGTTTTTTTTTGGTTTTATTTCAGCTGTCTAGTTATTTTATTAAAGTAACATCAGCACTTCATTTCAATGTGAAATCCCGACCAAGACCGAACCATGTTCGTTGATCACCACTGGTTCCATAATATTTTTGATTTCTTTGAGAATCGCGGAGAACTACGTTCATAATTAAAGTATAAAGATTGTTTGTGCAAATAGCGGACCTCGAACTTTTTAAAATTTAGGCTTTCTAGAGTTCGTAATGGATTTTGCGAATAAAAACACACCACAAGTTCGAATATTCATAAATTAAACTTTAATTAACAAATAGCAACAGTTCCCAAATTTGCACTGGTGATTACTTATTATTTACTTCTAACACTATTATTCACACAGGCGGTAGCTCTATCTACTTTCCTACTTTTCAAGTAGTCAGGTAGAATTCCAAATAATAAATAACTCACTGCGATATAGGCTGTGTTTTTTTTTCTGTCGGAGTAATCGGAGAGATAACTTATCTGTCAGAATTCATATCCGTTTTTTTTTTTCATTGTCGGATAAATCTATTTTCTATGTGGTGTTTTTTACGATCCGATAATTCTCGGATATGACCTTTTTACAATACATTTTTTCACAGCTGTAGTTGTTTGTTTCTTTAAATATGAGACATGCCGACTACTATAGAGCATTTAGGGAAAAAATAAAACCTTTCGCTGATACTAAATAAACACAGCAGATAAAAAAACAACCCATAAAAATAAAAATTTTCATGTAAATTCTCTAATAGGAGATGGGTATGTGTTAAAATTTGAAGAAAATCGAGCTAATTTTAAAAAAAATTATATGGGCACCCCTCGGACCTCAGGGCCACACTCCAAAAACTTTACATAAAATTTTGTCCATCGGAGATACACACGTATATAAAATTTTAAAAAAATCGGGTTGTTTTTAAAAAAATTTGTTGGGGCCCCATAACTCTCCAAACCCTGTCACCAAAATTTTTGCAAAAAGTGTTGCCCATCGGAAATACACACGTTTATAAAATTTTAAAAAAAATCGGGTTAATTTTTTTAAAAAAAATTTTGGGGCCCGGGTCTCCAAATTCTTTACAAAAAGTGTTTTTCATCGGAGATACATACGTATATAAAATTTAAAGAAAATCGGGTTAATTTTTTTAAAAAAAGTTATGGGGCCCCACGAACCCGGGCCCGGGGTCTCAAATTTTTTTACAAAAAGTGTTGTCTATCGGAGATACACATGTGTATTAAATTTGAAGAAAATCGGGATAATTTTTTTAAAAAAAGTTATGGGGCCCCACGAACCCGGGCCCGGGGTCTCCAAAATTTTTACAAAAAGTGTTGTATATCAGAGATACACAAGTGTATAAAATTTGAAGAAAATCGAGTAAAATTTTGTAAAATATTTGTAGGGGAGCCCACCGACCCCGTGGCCCGAGGGTCAGAAAGTGTTGTCATCGGAGATATGCATGTGTAAAAATTTCAAAATAGGACTTTGGGAAGTTGGTCAAAAATTGATCGCAAGATTCCATGACACACAAATCCACAACCCACAAACCCACAAACACACGGGCAAGTGAAGTTAATATAGAGAATTTAAAAAGACAAAAAATTATCGGATTTATCAGATTTCTCGAAACTCGGATTTCTCAGATTTCTCCGACATAAAAAAAAGAGCAGTGTAGGCTGTGTCGTCTACACGTCTGCGAGGGTTTTAAGCGTGACAACGGTTACAAACATTTACTGACAATGCACTGTTTTTTTTTTATTTAATTTTATTTAGTTTTTATGTTTATTTAACTTAAATTAAAGTGTTTATCTAGTTTTCCAGTTTATGTTGTTATAAAACAATTTCCGAGTTTAAACCTTTTAATTCAATTCAATTATTAATGTAATGTAAGTTGAGAAGAGAACCAAACAACAGAGACTATACTACACTACTACTTCTCTAGAGAGGGTTTTGGTTTACGGGCTCACATGGTCTATAGTGACGTTTAGATGACATAATAAATTACTGTATCGGTCGGTAGGTATACACGAAATTGCGGCTACATTTTAAATCGACTTACAGTCTGCTTGTAGGGCGACACTTTGACATTTACATTTTGCTATTTTCATCCAATTTAAAGTCGGTTTTTCTTTACTGCGTTGGCTGGAAAAGTGAATTTATTGTGAGGTGGGTGCATATGGCATATAGGATATTGCATATCACTGCCCAAACACAGTAATGCAGTTGCGTCGATAGAAGTAGGAGAAGTAAGAGCTGTTAAAAAAATGAGTGCATGTAATCTTTGAAATTGATGCAGAAATTCCAGACCATATTGATCATATTCCAGAATTTCTATAGGAAGAAGTCTAATAGTCGCATCTTAGTCCAACATTCCGAATTTCATGCGAATCGCTTAAAAAATTGATTTATACCAGAATTTTCAGACCATAATGATCATATTTCAGAATTTCCATAGGAACAAGTCTTATAGTCGCATCTTAGTCCTACATACCGAATTTCATACGAATCGCTTGAGAAATTGCTTAATTCAAAAAATTCTAGTCATGAGGTCTTGAGGCCAAATCCCAGTGGATATTAAAAGTTTGACATAACATCTGTTAAAAACGTAACTTAACATCTGTTAAAAGCGTTCCCTAATATCTGTTAAATAATGACATTTAACATTTGAGTTTTTGAACATGTACCCCTTAAACCCTGTAGGAAGACGTTGTCACGTCAAAACACGGCCATAGTATGGGGTATTTATACCCAACCAATAGTTAGAAGGTTATACACTATTCTATTTTATTCTATTCGAATCATCTAGCAAATACCAGAAAATACTGGTATAATCTTATATAAAATTCACCACAATTTGTACTAAAACTACTTTTCGTAACAATATATTTTTACGAAAATATATTTAATGCCATCTATCAAGTAATATGGTATATAAAAGTATATGTGTTGAATTTGTGGGAGGGTAAGTTTATATGAATTATACCATTCCTTATGTAATTTATGTAATCAAAGAATTGAACCTTTTCGAAATTGTTGATTTAGTATAAATACCCCATATTTCTTTGCAGTTAGTTATGATTTGGATTTGTACCAGACTACTTGCAAGTAGATATAGCGTGAATATAAGTGTTATTTGTGGCAATAGGAAGTAATCACCAATGGGAATTTGTGAACTCTTTCTATTTGTGAATTAAAGTTGTGATTTCTTCTTGTGTTTTTATTTGCAAAATCCATTACAAACTCTAGGAAAGCCTAAATTTTTGAGCAATGTTAACAGCTAGGTAGAATACTTCATTCACACACAATATTTGAGAAGTTTGTATGAAGCAACTGAGCCACTGATGATAGTGATGATAAAAACAACTCCTCGTGTCGACTGCAAATTTAGTTTTAAATTCTATACTAACTTCGCGTCCGGATGTGTTTGTTTGTTTGTCGCCAAAATCCTATTGTCCTATTATATTAATTTGAAGATGTTTGTTATTTTTTCCGATTCTATAGTTTTCTAGGTGGCTGAGGTGTCCAATAGATGGAAGGTGGTCAGTGGGCTGATGATCTGTTGGCCGAGTGAACGGTTGGAAGGTGGTTAGTGTGATGGGGCAGCCGGGAGACGCCGGATATTTCCGATAGTAAAATATAAATAGGCGGTCACCCATCAGCGGAGTACGGCGAATAACACAGAATGCTTCAGAAATTCATGTGGCCGCCACTATCTCTGACTGGTGGAAGTGCGATCAAACCTCCACGTGGTGGACGCAGGTAATTTTCCTCCAGTACAGGAAAAGCGAAATGAACGGGCTAGTCCTTTCAAAGTCTGTAGCTAGCCGATACCCTGTCCTAATATAATGCTGACATAACAGCAATTCAGGAGATGCGGTGGACGGGGAATCGTGTCTTACAAAAATCAGAATATGACATATATTACAGCTGTCATGCAAGTCATCATGTGCTCGGGGTGGGGTTTCTAGTCAGCAAAAGAATGAAACCCACCGTTATCGGCTTTAAAGCAGTAAAGCAGCGTGCGGGGCAGATTTAAAAACATAAGCCTCATAAACGTTCACGCACCTACAGAGGATTCCCCAGATGACGAAAAAGAAGAATTCTTTGAATCAGTCGAACGGGAAGTCATTGCCTGTCCTCAGTATGACGTAAAAATCATTCTGGGATGCCAAAATAGGTAGGTAGTATTCAGACAGTACATTGGCACCCAGAGTCATAGAGATAGCAGCGAGCAATAATTTGGTCGTTGCGAGTACAAAGTTTCCGCGTAAAAATATCCACAAAGGCACCTAGGTATCTCCTGATGGAGCCACTCGGAACCAGATATACCACGGGTTGATAGAACCTGATGACGGTCGAACGTACCGATGTGCCAACGTCGATTCGGACTGACGCCATCTTAGGCAGTAGTCGTAGAGATCGGAACGACTAGTTTGATGACGAATGTAAGAAGGCTAATCAGATCGCCGATCTCAAAGGCACCTTAGAGCTTAGAGCTTGTGCCTTCATCCTAGGGATATAACAACTGATCAGATTTACACCCTTAGGCAAGTGATGGAAAAATGTGTAGAGTTTCAAAACTCACTACACCATCTTTTTATAGAATTTAAAGCCGCCTATGATAGCATAGCCAGAGTAGAACTTTATAAAGCCATGAGAGAATTCGACATCCCAAAGAAACTGAAAAGACTGTGTGGGGACGCCGTGGCTCAGTGGAAATGCGCATGGCTACTGAGCAGGAGGTTCGTGGTTCGAATCCCAGTAACACCAAAAGTATTTTTCACGGTATCCCACTTCTCGCGAATCGGTGACAAACGCTCCGAGAGTAATAACTTGTCACGGAAAGCTTCTCAATTCGCCATTAGGAGCCGGCCTTAAGTTGTAGGTCCCTTGAATGTATCCAAAAAAATAAATGCGAAACACAAATGGTCTCGAGGAGCTAGGCCTTGGACCGCAATGGTCTGTCGCGCCGAATATTATTATTATTACTGTGTAGAATGACCATGCCCAATGTTATAAGCCAAGTAAAAAAATAAAAACAAGGATGGACTGGCCTGCGTCCTCTTCAACCTGGCGTTGGAGAAAGTGATTCGAGACTCTGACGTATCGGCGAGAGGAACAATCCATTCAGATACTGGCTTATGCAGCAATATTGACATCGTTGGTAAAAACTGAAGAGCTGTACAGGAAGCTTTTATCCAGATCGAGCAGGTCCCTCAATTCAAATAGTCGGGTGCGAATTTTAAGTAGTGCAACTGTAGCAGCCGATAACGGCATGGAACCAGAAATACGCGCACGGTAGCTTAAAGTCAACAAAGTCTACTATAGTCTGTCAAGACTCTTCAAATCCAGGAACTTAACCATAACACCAAGCTGCTGGTTTATAAGACAATGGTCATACCAGTACTTACATATGTGGGTGCTTAGAAAAAAGCATTCTGATCTCTTAGCCGCGTTCGAGAGAAAAGTCTTACGGAGAATTGTTGGCCCGTATGAAAGGAAGGACGATTCCGGAGACTCTATAGTGATGAGATCTACGAGCGTTACCGCGATGTTAACATCGTGAAGAGAATAAAGGTCGGAAGGCTCCGGTGGGCAGGACACCTAGCTCACATGAGCCAAGAATATCCTGCCCGGAAAGTCCTTTGCGGTAGGATTTATGGAACATGGAATATGGAAGGAAGGCATTGACCAGGACGCCCAAAGTTTACGGATGCCAAACTTGATGACATCGGCTCGAAATCGCAACCGGTGGAGAGATTTTTTGCGGGTGGACATGGACGGACACCGCTTGTGGAGCCAAATATGATGATGATGAAAATAAAAATAATAGTTTTCACAGATTATTGTTAAAA
This sequence comes from Nephrocerus scutellatus, assembly GCA_947095585.1. Classification (NCBI taxonomy): domain Eukaryota; kingdom Metazoa; phylum Arthropoda; class Insecta; order Diptera; family Pipunculidae; genus Nephrocerus; species Nephrocerus scutellatus. The sequence continues at coordinate 66,250,815 of OX352764.1, read as the reverse complement.
TGAAATTGTGTATGGTCGTCAAGTTGATGTAGTGTATACCGACTTTACGGCATTTGATCGAGTTGATTTTAAAACGTTTTTATTAGCTCGCTTTCGTGCATGTCTGTCTGTGCGGGTGGAATTTTGTAATTGATTTTAAACTAACTTCCCATTGAGAAAGAGACTTGAAACTTTAAAAATAGGTCAGAACTGGATGAACATTGACAAGTCACAAAAAAAAAAGAATAAAAAATTAATTCGACGCAAGTTTGCAATTTGTTTCAGATCAAAGCAAACTACTACGCACAGTACTCGTTTTAAAAGTTTTAAATTAAAAATGTATATTTCTTAGATAACATGTTAATTTCTTTATTAGAATATGAGTACAATTCTGAAATTTTAAAGTAGTTTTTTAACTAAAAACCAATTTTTTATAAATTTTCATTATTAGCAGGTGGGAGAAGGTTATAGGGTATTGTACACGCCCTACCATGTAGTGGTAAGAGGAAGGCAGGAGTTCAAACCGCCCGCCCGCGTTCAAACAGCTAGTAAAATATAAAAATTCTTACCTGTTCCCACAAATATAACGTCGTAAGTTTTCCCACCAGGAGTTTTAATCTGAGCATCCACTGCTATTTGAGTGAATCGGTAGCTGCGATAAGAAAAAATCATGAATATGTAACAGTAAATTACAAGGCACATGTTCAAATAATAAAAATGCTCCAAGAGAAAAACTTTTGGTAAATCGCCCTACTTAAAATATTCAACATACAACACCAGAACAATATAGAAAACAAGAAATTAAATGCTTAGTGATGGCACTAAATTAAAGCTTCAATTCTGCTTTTCATTTGTACCGCATCCAATAGTATTCGTGTTTTGCGCGTATAGTCAACATAACCAGCGCGCATCACACCAATGTTTTCACTTCTTGATTTTCATTTGTATAATTTAATAGGGAAAAGTTAAATGAAACCTATTTCAAACCACATATCATACATTGAAAAGGCTATGTGCTTCTAAGTTGATGAAACATTGGAAATATGAACTGATGCGGTTATTATATGCATGCCACGAGAAGACCTTATACTTACATTGTGCTTGTCCTGACAAGAATCGGCTGACCGAAAAATGTCGGAACGTTCTCATCCATTAGCGAATGTGTTTTGATGAAGTTTAACGTCAAGTCTGGAAGTGTTCGTGAGTCATTATGACATGAACCTGGTCGAGGATCAGGCACCTGTAAGGCAAAGTGTACGAGAGTTTGCAAAAAAAAAAAAAAACATTCAGACAAATGTAATGGAAATAAGAGCATAGCTTAAGTATAGAATTTTGTATAATGCTAAGATGTACCTTTGCACTGTTAACAGGAAGCCAATTTGAGTTGATTCCGCTTTGTTCCTTAAAGTTTCCCTCGAATGTGTCTGCAATGTCCTAATAATTGTTAAAGCAAATAATGGAAAAATGTTAACAACTTTTTATTATTGATTATTTTTGAACTTTTTTGACATATTGTTATCTATTTACAAAATAAAATAAAATATTGAACATTACATTAAAAGATAAAAGTGATAATAACTTTGTAAGACTTAAAATATAAAGCATAAAAGGATTTCCTCTTTAACATATAGAGGGACTAAAAAGCCAATAATCTAATAATAATAAGTAAAGCTTTTTCACATGGAATAAAAAGTAGAAACCTTACTTGCAAGGAAAATGCACAAACTGCTGATCCCGGTATCGAATTCGTTGGTGTGTTAAAAACTCCATATATAACCTTTGCGCTTGAGTGTCCATAATGTCCCTCGACAAGATTGCTAGCAGATTCTGAATTGTACGAAAACACATGAAATTGTTAAATAATTCAGAAGAATTTTTAGAACAAAATGTTATAAAATAGTCCACATATAGATAAAGCAAAATCGCAGCTGTTAGGAACATTCCAACTTTAAACTTATTGGTCAAATAACTAATCGTGGAAGTGGGAGAAAATTATTAATAATTTAATTTTCTAGACTAATTCAAGAGTACTCGTATTTGGTTTTTCTGCTCCGTTGTCCGTCGAATGCCTGCTTAGTTGTTTTAATACATTTTTAGTCACACACATATACACTAGCAATCTGAGGCAAGATTGTTAAATGTGCAATTTTTTAAACACACAGCTTTTTTTTATAATGTAAAGGGATTTGCACCCTTATAATGCCTAGCATATCGTGGGTGTTAGGAAATTAGGGAGAGAAAAGATGATATGTCTATGCACATGTGTCTTAAATGACTGCAAATAATATAAATGCGGAAACACAGAATCAGGCAATTCATTCCACATAACTATTGTGCGGCTAAAGAAGGAATCTCTGAATTGGTTAGTACGTCCGAAGATAGTTGAGGCACGGCTATTACGGATGGTTTTTTGAGAATGGGCAGGATGCATCTAGATATTTCTTTTGAACACCGCACCGCTTGTGGAAAAAGCTATAAAACAGTGACAAGCAGGAAACATTCCTACAATGTTCAAGCGATTCGATTGTTTTCGCGATATTTACGTCACCAGATCTGAAGGAGTGAAATACATCTTGCACCGTTTTAGGAAACCTATATATCTCGCAGCATTCTTGGCGATAGCCAATATGTGGTCGTTCCAACCAAGCTTGTTGTTGACGCACATACCGAGAATTGAGAGAGAGAATTGAGAGTTTTTCAATTTCTTTGATGCAATTTCCATACATGGAATAAATTAAATTACGCTTGGACGACAGAAGACAGCATTGGTTTTAGAAGCGTTAAATTCAACTCTATTATTCAGTCCCCACCATGTTATGCTGTCAAGGTCAGAATTTAACGTGCTTAACATACGTTGTTGTTCAAGTTTCACTTGCGATATGTAGAGGCTCCTGCAGAAAGCGTGAAATCATATGAAAAGCTAAGAGTGCTGTGGTCAGCGAAAGAATGGATTGGATTAGAAGTAGCGAATAGGAAATCGTTAATGAAAATCAGGAAGAGTGTCGGAGACAAAACAGAGCCTTGGATTTGAAACCGTCAAATACGACTTGCATTGAACGGACAGAAAGTTGGTTACTAGTCTTATCAATTTCATAGGCATTCATTTCGACAAAAGAGCTTGATGCCAGACTGTGTCAAATGCCTTGGAAATATCGAGTGCAACAACTTTGCTTTCATCAAATTCGTGAATAGACTGGTTCCACTTTTTAGTGAGATAACCCATCAGGTCACCTGTAGAACGTTGCCTACGAAAACCGTACTGCTAGTCGCTAAGGATTTCATGTGATTCAAGGTATTGCATAAGGTTACGATTGATCAGCGGTTCCATGACCTTAGAAAGTATAGATGTGTACGATTTTAAGATATAACTTGATAAAATGATATATGCCTCATGTGGTAGTTAGCTGCAGCTACCAACTTTAGCAAAAGATTTTTTTAATAATACGAAAAACCGATATTTTATTTTTATTTTACAGACTTACGTATTTCATTGAAGTAAAACGGATAGTCTCCAGGCATTGAACAATTTAGTCTGGATTTAAGGAAGGAAGTCCATCTATTTCGAAAACGATGAGGTCCACCTTTGTCCCATTTACAAACCCTCGCTACGCGAGAATAAATAGCCTTTAAACCGAATGAATAGAAAATAATTTAAGTAATGAGATTTGCTAGATAATTATTATAAACAACGTCACCTTTCCGCAGTTGATATACTCAACTGCAGTCTCTCGGAAGAAAAAGTACACAAAGTCGCCTTGTGTAAACGAGCTGACAAAGTTGGGGGCTGAAAAGAAATGTGTTGGTATGTGATCAAATATAGAATTGGTTTCTGTTCTTGTATGTATTTAAGTGCTTCTTTGCATTAGTCTTCGCTTGCACATATTTAATCTTGACTTACCATTTAAGCTTAAACTATCGTACTGTTCAGTCTGAAGTGGTTCTCGATAAATGATTGGATCGCTACCACTGAAATCAGCAACTGTACCGGAGTACAGTTCATTATCTAAAAGGAAAAAAATTATAAAACAAATCAGAAAAAAAGAAGAATAATTTAAAACAATATATAATCGGTAGGAGGCTCCGTAGCTCTAGCTATCTAATTACTTTTTCACACGACCCTAGACGAAAGTGACGGTATAATCTTCTCTCGAAAGTAGGCATTATCCATACTAGTGAGTTAACATAGAAAATACTTTTGTTATTTACTGCAGCGAACACACATTCCCACAGTAGTTTGCATTGCGCATGAGCAGTTTAGAGCAGTTTATCGTACACGTTAGATTGCAGCTTCTAACTCGCATGATAACGTAATATACTATGTATAATGCAATAGCTAAATGAAAATATGTATTTGTAAACCTGTTTAGAAATTAAGATCTCTCATAAATACCAAAATTCTCTGCGAAACGAAGCTAAAATACAGAGTTGTCTCCGTTGTCTCCAATCCGTTGTGCACAGTCGTTCTGCACTTCAGCACGTGCGCTGTTGGTAACAATATAGTGTTGTGTTTGCACACCAAAAAATATTAAACAAAGTTCGATCGTAAAATAACGGCTCTCGCGGTCGCTGGATCAACAAGTGTGAAGTGCAGTGTGTAGTGTCCCCATCCTCAACAGCGCAGAACTTAGTGAAACATAGCTGTCGTATGTTTTGCATTCGGCAGTTTGATGATCGAATCTTTAGCAATCGAATAACAGTGCTTGTTTCTTCTGGTGTTTTAACATTAAATTGATTGTGGTCGATTTATTTAGGAAACCTTAATTAGTCAGATTAGCCAGATGCACTTGGTAATAGAATATGCTCAATGAACCAGATCAGTAGCCAATAGCGGAAGTTCTACCAAACGGTTTGAGATATTATACGTGTCATGCACAGAATGCAAGAAACAAAGAGAGAATTAATCGCCGTTCTCAACGACTTTATTGGTTTATTTCATGAATAACTAAGGAATTAAAGGCTCTACCAATGACTCAATAGTGCTCAATTCTAAGGTAAAACTTTCTCAATTCAAGCAAAAAGGGTAAACGTGAATGTTTTTGAATAAATTTATTCACAATAGCTGGGTAGTTGTTAGATAAACGTGAAATTTCTTTAAACAAAATAGGAACGAGGTTAAAAGATTCGAATTGGAAAAGTGGAAACGGTAATAGATGGTTATAGAGCGTATAATACTCTCTCTTGACAAAATGCGAACATTTTGAATTTCGCGGGCTTTTTTAGTCCGATCGTAAATTCTTTTAATTTGCTGGTGGAGTTGGTCTTTAAAAAAGCAAAGGAAAATCAAAAAGTCTGCTTTTTTATCAAATTTTGTACAAACCATGATATTATGAACGCCTGTAGTGTAGGCAAAACATAAGCACATAATAGTATTCCTAACATTTGTCAAATAAAAAATAATAATTAAGGAATGCTAATACATAGAACTAAATGACATCTAAATAAGTAATTCTTAAACTAGAATCTTATTGTTAGTGTTTTTTATTGGACTAGGAACATCTAAATGTCGATAACAAAAATTCATCATCATCATAATATGCTCTACAACCAGCGTCTTGTGCTGGCCTTTCTACCGATCCCGACTTCATCCAGTTTGGCATTCCAAAACTTTGGGCGTCCTGCTTTGCGCTATCCTTTTATCGCAGGCTTGACCTGCCTCGCTATCGTATTCCATAAATCCTACCGAAAATTACTTGTCGATCAGGATCCTCTTCGCTCTTGCAAGCCTACAGAGCTTAATTCTATGAAAGATATCCTTTTATCGCAGGCTTGACCTGCCTCGCTATCGTATTCCATAAATCCTACCGAAAATTACTTGTCGATCAGGATCCTCTTCGCTCTTGCAAGCCTACAGAGCTTAATTCTATGAAAGATATCGACATCGCTGGAACACTCGTAGGTCGTAGTCTCATCATTATAGTGTCTTTGGAGAACAAACATTAATGACATTAATAACGTGTCACTGGCGTCCATGTGTATTCGTTTTTTTTTGCGCCTCTTCTTTTTAAACAGGTCGCCTCAGTTAAATAATACCAATTACTTTATCATGCCAAAATAAATTATTTAAACTTTATATAAAAAAAAAAGTAAAATCCTTTAATCGGGGTGCTCGAAATGTCAATTGCAAAACTGAGACTTACTGCAAAATGCACTTACCAGCTAACACTGACGTCGAATTGTGTCTTGGATCATATGGACAGACAGCTTGTCCATTTTTGGTTGCTTCTAGAGTGTAGTTTCTGGAATTAATTTGATAGGAATTGCACATGGGTCGAAAAGAATTTGTCCCGCAGACGAAAAGCCGACCTGGTGATGTAACCACCATAATCCGTATATAATTTTGACATGCTTCCTGGAAAAGTAAATAATAAAAAAAAGAACAGAGGTTAGTTTAATAAGTTTTGTCTTTTTTTTTCTTCTAGATATTCTCCAGAAACTGGGTTAAATCTCATCCTTTGAAGCACTTATTTGTACGTACATTTAGGGATAACAGAGCAAAGCATTTATTGTTTGTGTTATAAATACTCTATGGGGTAAATCTCCTTTGGTACAAGTACAGTCGCTAGAATTTTAATACGAGCCCGAAGGGCGAAGTTAATAATCAGAGGACAGAAATTTTTTTCAGTGTGCGTGTGTCAGTGTGTCCACTCGTATATCTCGGCTTCTACCAGTCAGAATTTGATGGGACTTGTTTTATAAAATTTGGGGATCTGCATTGCGATTGATTGGGAAACTACTGACTGCTCAAAACTTGATTTGGGCCAGTAGCGCAACAATCAAGTTCGTGATGTAGTGCTTGCTCTACCTCCTCGTGGTGGTCCCCGGGCAACTATGTGTATAAATCCTTATATTATAGATTTCTTAAACTGAAACGTGAGTTTCTTCGATATAATTTGGACATACTGGGAGTGAGTGAAGTAAGATGGTTCGACGCGGGAGAGTACCAATCCCCAACGTGTAACACTGCGCTACTCTACTCCGGCAAACCCTCCGGCAGTCCCCGTGAATCTGGAGTGGGTCTGCTGCTAACGCCAATTGCACGTAGAGACCTAATTTCCTGGCACCCGCATAGTGATAGGATCTTATCGGCCAGATTTCGGACTAGAGTACGGCGCGTCACGATCATACAGTGCTACGCCCAAACGAATCCTTCGACTGAGGATGAAAAGGACAACTTCTACAATCAACTAAGCGCGGTATTCAACGCAACGCCGAACGGAGATATCGTCATCGTAATGGGGGACTTGAATGCCAAGGTTGGCAACGACAATGAAGGACTCAAGCATGTGATTGGGAAGCACGGCCTCGGCGAACGAAATGACAATGGTGAAAGATTTGTTGATTTCTGCAACACCAACAACCTTGTCATAGGAGGCACCATGTTTGAGCATAAGACTTGCCACAGACTTGTCAGCTGGGTGTCAACTGACAGGCAATCATCATCCAACCAAATCGACCATGTGGCGATCAGTCGAAGTTTTAGGAGCTGTCTTTTAGCCGTCCGAAACAGACGAGGAGCTGACATGGCTATGGTACGGGATCATCACCTTATGGTAGCTGCTGTCCAGTTACGTACTGCATCAGTTCAAAGAATCAGCAATATCATCCGAATGCCTAGGTATAACATCGACCGGCTAAAGATCCCCTCAGTACGCCAACAATTAAGGGATCATTTATCGCAAGGAGTGGAAGTAATCAGCAGCTCACTGCCGACAACCATCCAGGAGCATTGGAAGGCTGTAAAAAATGTTTTCACATCTGGAGCGATGGAAGGAGCATTTCTCTACGGTCCTTAACCGTGTATTTGTTAACGATATGCACCCAAATGAAACGGAGCTGCCGGAAGTAACAATTTCCCGAATTCGCACCTCAACTCCCAGTAAAGATGAGATCGCTACCGCGATCAACGCACTAAAGAACAACAAGTATGTAGGACTAATGTAGGACTGGTATACCCGCAGAGCTTCTGCATGCAGCTCCAACGACATCAGCAGAGCTTTTATATCCTCTTGTAGAGAGAGCTTTGGAGGCAGAAAGTTTCCCCGATGAGTGGAAGAAGGGAATGATTGTCAAGCTCCCTAAAAAAGGTAGTCTAGGATCCTCCTGTGTAGACCACATAAACACCCATTATTGAACAGTGCGTTGAATTCCGGTCACCACGGCACCTGCTATTCATCGATTTTGAGAAGGCGTTTGACAGTGTCAACAGACAGTTTATCTGGCTCGCCTTGCGCAGGAGAGGTATACCCAATAAACTAATAGCTATTATTAAAGCAACCTATGATGGCTCTGAATGTCATGTGCTGCACAGAGGAAAGCTGTCAGAGGAATTCGATATCCTAAGTGTGGTACGACGAGGTTGCATTCTATCGCCGATACTTTTTCGTTGGTGATTAGCGATGTACTTCGCGCATCTTTATCTACTGGAAACGGAGGAATTCGTTAGACTCTTACATCTCAACTCAAACATCTGGACTACGCTGACGACGTTTGTTTACTCTCACACAGAATTATGGAGATGCACCAAATGACTACAAATGTGGAGAGGGAGGCAAATGTTGTGGGTTTGAAGATTAATACTGCCAAAACCAACATCATCAACCTCGGCACTAAACTCAAGTTAACATTGCTGGACAGCCGGTAGAGAGAGTAGAGAGTTTCCAATATGTTGGGAGTATTGTCTCGACCGAGGTTGGAACCGAACAGGACATTGTCCACCGAATCGGCAAAGCAAAATCGGTGTTTGGAATGATGTCCATGATATGGCGAAGCAATGCGATCAGCTTAAACACCAAGCTGCGACTGTTCCGCTCAAATGTTGAATCTGTGCTGTTGTATGGGTGCAGCACTTGAAAGGTGACACAAAAAGATTACAAACGTTCGTAAATAGGTGCTTAAGGAACATCTTAAGGGTTTTCTAGCCTAACCGTATCTCTAACGAACATCTTTACCAGATAACGGGTCAGGAACCAATAGGCACAACCATCCAACGACGGAAGCGACAGTGGATTGGTCATACACTCCGAAAAGGCGACAGTTCCATAGCAAACTACGCAATGCAATAAAACCCGTTGTCTTGGAAATATCGACTGCAACAACTTTGCTTTCACCAAGTTTGTGAATAGACTGGTTCCACTATTCAGTGAGATATGCCATCAGATCACCTGTAGAACATTGCCTTCAAAAACCGTACTGCTAAGCTCTAAGGATTTCGAGAGATTAAAGGTATTACATAAGGTTACGATTAATCAGCGTTTCCATGATTTTAGAAAGTATGGATTTTAACGCAATGGCCGCCTTTTTTATGAACAGGCTGAACAAAGGCTGTTTTTCAATTCCTAGAAGAATAGGAGAAATGGAAAAGCCTGCGCAGTGGCAAAGCCAACGTTGAAGAACACCTCTTCAAAACTGAGTTAATTTAATGCTCTAGCTAATTGAATCGTACGAAATTACATCTTTCCCATAGAGGATGCCAGTTGACATCTGAAATCAATTTGGTAACAGCGTGAACGGTCGAGTGGTTTTGTTGGAACCCAAATTGGTTCCGCCATATGATCTCATTTTCGTCGCACACGTTCAAAATGGACTTGCTAATAGCCACTTCTAAAAAATTTTCCGATGTTAGACAAAAGACTTATTGGCCTTTAGTTATTTGGAGAAGAAGGGTACTTCTTTTTAAATTCAGTATATTAACTATATATATTAGGGCGCCGTGGCTCAGTGGAAATGAGCATGGCTACTGAGCAGGAGGTTCGTGGTTCGAATCCCAGTAACACCAAAAATATTTTTCACGGTGTCCCGCCTCTCGCGAATGGGTGACAAAGGTACCGAGAGTAATAACTTGTCACGGAAAGCTTCTCAAGAATTAGCCGTTCGGATCCGGCCTTAAATTGTAGGTCCCTGTATCTCCGATGACAACACTTTCTATTAGAATTTGGAAGTTCGAAGCCGGGGTCTCCCAAACAAATTTAAATAATTTACCAGATTTTCTTCAAATTTTGTACACATTTGTATGTCTGATGATAACACTATTTGTAAAAATAAGGCCGATGAGCGCCCATTTAAATTTCTTCAAAATAATTCGATTTTATTCAAACTTTGGACAATGTGTATCTGCAATAAGAGAATTTACATGAAAAATTTGAATTTTTATTTTACTATTGGAAAAACCCTTGATCTTTTCCAACAACTCGGGAAGTAGTTATTGATTGATTGAGCAAGTTATTAAAAATAACGCATTATTTCCGTATTATATCGGCCGGATGATGTTTCAAAAATACTCGTATATTGTTATCTAAACCTATCGAGGGCTTGTTGTTCAGTTTCCTGAAAATGTGAGTAAGTTCAGTCATCGTCGAAAAATATCAGTTTGTTTGGTCTTGCGTTAGTTCGTCCGCTTTCATGTCATCTGAGGAGCGTACAAGAGCTTCAGACTAATTGTACAGATTACGAAATCCGTGCAATTCCTCGTTCACTATATTTGCAGAATCACTAGGGAGGTGTCCTGTTTGGTGCAGTTTCAAAACGCGATCAATAAGATTACGCTTCGCGACACGCTTGCCAACCAAAGAAGACGATTGGTATCGTTCTGCTGTCAATTCCCGCTCGAGAGTTGAGAAGCCCTGAAGCAATCGGTATATTCAATTACGGCACAGTAAGATCATTACGTGGCTTATAAAGTCTATTGTTTTCGGGAATATGTTACTTGGGTCAGACTTTATAATGTGTTCTGCTTGTTGCTTCCAAGAATTGTTTATACTGTTCCGGAATTTTTGTTCCAGTAGGGTTTTCACATTTCTCAGGAGAGACTTGAGTCACATTAGTTCAATGTTGCTCACGACACCAGGGAACTGCCGTCACATTCTGTTGATCTGAGTGATCAGAAAACTCTTGTGACTCTGTAAAGCACGAATTTCAGATAACATTCCGTATAGTATTCACATTTAATTTTTGGGACTGTCAAATTAATACTCGACAGAATCACCGAATTCAGTTCTTCGATGCAGAAATCCCACTCCTCGTTCGTCGGATTCCTATTATTAGGAACTTCAGACAAGGAAGTGTTACTTCTGCGTTCTCCTGTAGCCCGTTTTTCGAACATGTTCCAATTTGTTTCCATAACATTTAATTTAGGTATTTCTGGTTGGGTTGCGAGGGCAAATATGGAATTGTCAGCAAACAAAGCTACTAGAAGTATCGCGTTGTGATCGCTATTATACGGCAACAGCGTGTCGTGGGCCGTTTTATTTGTAGTCGGGCATCTGCAATACACAAATCTAAATATGAGTTTCCGGAAGGGTAACTTAGGGTAACCGGGCTATATAACTTCAATTAATAGCTGACCCGGTTGTTATCATAAAAGCGCTTAAGGAAGCTGCCTTTCCATTCGCAGTTGAATCCTGGTGCCTTGCGTTTAGATATCCCGCTATTACGAAATAGCCAAGAATCTCAAATAGATTCTCGAGCTCAACGTTAAATTGATTATCTGCTGGTGGCTCATATGCAGATATTATATGAAGACAACTATTATTTTCAAGGCACCGGGCTAATAGTCGTACTTTATTAAAGTTTGCGATATCACTCTTATAATTTTTTTTAAACCTAGTGGTTTTCAGATCAGCACTGCTGTTCCACCACCACGAATCGCGTTCTTTCTGTCCCTGCGTTAAGCCTCGTCTCGAAGGAAGGAGAATGCCCGGTCTCTGTTCTTCAACAAACCGCAGCAAGTCACCCCATCGGTTGTTTGGTATGTTATCGTCTAGCTACGTGAAATTCAGTAAATCACCGCTTCAAAGTCGCCCAATAAAAAGCTTGATTTGAAAAACGACATCTTGTTTTTTAATGGCAGCCTTTTCAAATCAATCTTTATTAAAAATAAAAATCTTATAAAAATATTCGTTTTTAATAATCTTATCAAAATATTCACTAAGATTATTTTTTACCAATAAATATATTTGAGTTGATGATATGACGACGTTGGTTGTGAATCGAACATGCAGCTTTTGCCCATTTACATTCGTTTCTTATCTAAAAACTTTGATAAATCATAACTCCTCTGTTATCATATTTTGCATTCTGTCGTCTTATTCATTTAACTTTCCTTGCCAATGCTACAAAATAATAATAATAATTAATGAATAGTTCTTAACAAAAATTGGACCTAAACCAGGTATTAACAACAAATTTATTTAATTTTAATTTAATTTAATTTATTTGTTGTCTTTTAAAAAACAAAACAAATTAATTTCATCCGTTCAACACTTATATGAAATGCTTCGTGAGCTGACTACTCTGTAGCGTGAACACGGTGAGAAAGCCCTATAACGTGAACAAATTTAAAATGAATTTAACATCGAAAACATTGCTTTCTTTCTGCGTTTGTCGGCTATCCAAATCGTTTTTACTAAACGGGGAATCCCAGTTAAGGATTTTTCCTGGCATTTTCGCTGTGGTTTGGCATTTAGTTTAGTGCGCGGTGCTGATTTGGCATGATCTAAACAAAGTTTTTCGTGAAAAATGTCGCAAAAAGTAGATACCAAAAGTCATGTATTGAAGGAAATAGTGGATGTAATAGAAAAATTAAAAGGAGGATCACGCGTAACTAGCTTAGCAAAACAGTACAATGTTGCAAAGTCAACAATTTGCGCTATCAACAAAAAAAAAAAGAGAAAATTTTAAAATGTGTTAACAATACATTTTCTGGACCTGGAATGCGGAAGACTATGAAGTGTTCTGAAATTCCTAAAATGGAAAAAGCACTGTACCGTTGGTTCCTCAAACAGCGGCAAAAAAATTATCCAGTCAATGGATTGAAGAAGTTAAAGAAAAAGCTTAATTTTTTCATTAAAAAAATAATGAAACTCAAAGCGATTTAAATGCGAGTGACGGATGATTGCAATTAACTCCCTTCATGCAATTATTTCAGAGGTTTGAACCTTTTCTTCCGTCCAGTAAGTCATTTAATTCAAATTTTGTCTTGGTAGGTCAGTTTTTCATTTGCTGATATCCATGAATGGAATGAAGATTTTCAAAACGCAACCTAAACGAACGAGGTTTTGATCAGTGATGAAAGTGAAAGCGATGACAGTATTCTGGAAAGAGCACATACCAGAATAGAGCATAGTGAAGCAATCAACATTTTCAATAAAGCTTTGGAATGGGCGGAAGATGAAAACATAAATCCAACAGATATCAGAAATGCAACAGATGTTAGCAATTTGCAAAAAAAGAAAATCCACAAAAAGATAACCCATTTTTTTCATTAATTTAAACGAACATACATTTTTTCTTAACAAAACATGTATGAATTACGTATGTACAAACCGAAAAACAAAAAATATATGAATTTGAGTTAAAACACATGTCTAATTTATTTGGAAAATTTAAAGAAAGAACACCGTCAACATGAACAACTTCGCAAACGTGAACACGCTCGGTTTTTAATAGTTCACGTTACCGCGAGTCTACTGTACTGATGAGAAAGGTAATTATCTAACTGAGTTCCTTAACTAACTTAATTCGTCTGGATTGCCACCACATCGTCTTACAGTTTGATCTCCAATTATTTTACTACGGATTCTCGACTCGCCAAAACTTTGCAACGGCACAAGACTGTACCTGTACGTAAAAGAGATGCCGGGCAATATAATTAAAGCGACTATCTTGGCAGAAAGGGGACAGTGTGAAACAGTTTTTATCCCACGGATAGCACTCATTTCGACGCATCTACCTTTTAAATTTAAGAGATTGCAATTTCCAGTAAAACTTGCGTTTTCGATGACGATCAATAAGTCGGACAGTTTATTAAGTACTGCGGAGTATAGATTTGAGATCGCAATGTTTTTCCCACGGACAACTTAGTTTTGCTTGCCCTGGGTTAGGTTGACCTAAGAATTTATTTATTCTTGCTCTCGAAGGTGAAACTAAAAACATTGTATACAACCAAGTTTTGTTTTAAATTCATTTTATGTATGTTTATTTAATTTTAAAACCTGCAATTATCATGATCACTCCAAAAATTTTACAAAAAGTGTTGTCCATCAGAGATACACATGCGTACAAAATTTGAAGAAAATCGGGTACTTTTTTTTACAAAATTTGTATATGTACCCCCGGACACCGGGCCCGATCACTTCCAAATTTTTACAAAAAGTGTTGTCCATCGGATATACACATGCGTATAAAATTTGAAGAAAATCGGGTACTTTTTTCCAAATTTTAACAAAAAGTGTTTTGAAGAAAATCGAGTACATTTTGTAAAATATTTGTATGGGAACCCCAAAACCCCGGTGCCCGAGGGGCTCCGAATTTTAATAGAAAGTATTGTCATGGGAGATACACATGCAAATTTTCAATAAAATCGGGCTTTAGGAAGTGGGTTTAAAAATGATCACAAGATTTGGTGTACCAGTCCGCCAGCCAACCATCCAGCCATGAGCACGCGAAGTGAATATAGAGAATTTAAAAACATACATACAGCAGTACTAACAAATACGATTACAAATGCATTAAAACAATACTCTAGACATTACAGGATCCCTTGTACTCGTATGGCGATGGTAATGGTGACCGATTAAAGAACTACGAGCGTCTAAAGCTGTGTCCCATGAACTTTTAATAACTTAATTTACTCAATGGTTGGTTGTGAGCTGTGAGGTTACTTTTACCTATGTATATGCCAGCAAAAACATGTGATAATTTGCATATATATAAATATATTCAGAAAAGGCCAAATTGGTTGCGTGTCTCGATAAAATATTTTAATAATTTAATTGCATTTTACACACATATACCCTGTAGCAATAATTTATGTATGTTAAAAACTGTTTTTCGTGCGCAGTGCACGCCACACCTCTCTTTGGATGAGGTTAATAACACGCCGTAGCAGAATTCGCAGCAATAAGGCATTAAAAAAATTAATTCAAAATAAAAAACCAAACTTATTTAATTTGCATTATGTATTTAAAAAAATAATTCTTTTTTTTCTACCAAAGTCAACTCAAAAAGTTATTTTTAGAAAACTCGTAGAAAATAAACGTTAAACGTAACACTAAGATGAAATCTGAAGCGAATATCGTTACGAAATTTTGGCTATTCCGAGAGTTCGACATGGATTATGCATATTACAACACAACTTAAGTTCGTTTATTTACAGATAACAACTTTTAATAAACATATTAACAGACTTTAAAAAGTTACACTGGTATTTACTTATTATTCACTTTTAATACTGCTACATATAACTACTGTCTGGTAAAGTTCCAAATAATAAGTAAGCATTGGGTATTTATACTTAATCAACTAATTCGACATTGGTAGAGAGAACAGAGAGTTTCCAATATCTTGGGAGTATTGTCTCGACCGAAGGTCGAACCGAACAGAATATTGTCAACCTAATCGGCAAAGCAAAATCAGTGTTTGGAATGATGTCCATGATATGGCGAAGCAATGCGATCAGTTTAAACACCAAAATGCGACTGTTGCGTTCGAATGTTGAATCTGTGCTGTTGTATGGGTGCAGCACTTGGAAGGTGACCGCTACTATCACAAAAATATTACAAACGTTCGTAAATAGGTGCCTACGGAACATCTTAAGGGTTTTCTGGGCTAACCGTATCTCTAACGACCATCTTTACCAGAGAACGGGTCAGGAACCAATAGGCATAACCATCCAACGACGGAAGTGCCAGTGGATTGGTCATACACTCCGAAAATGCGACAGTTCCATAGCAAACTACGCAATGCAATGGAATCCGTTATCTCAGGATGGTAGAAGAACGGGTCGTCGACCAGTTCTATTTTAATTTCCCCACATATAAGGTTCTACAACAATAAAAATAGTAACATACATATGACCTTCCACAATATTAAAAGGAAGTTTTAAGCTGTGGCTCTACTCATTAGTGCGAAGAACTTCTGAGCAGGAGGTTTAAGGTTCGAATCCCACAAACCCCAAAAGCATTTTTCACGGTTCCAGCTCTTGCGAATGTCTGAGATACGTTCGAGAGTAAATACTTGTCACGAAAAGCTGCTTAAATCACCTTTTGGATACGCCATTAAATTATTGCTTCTATTTATGTGCAAAAATTTATTACGCACAACACGAATGGTCGCGAGAAGCTAGGCCTTGGGCAGCAACAACGGGCTGTTGCGTCAAATTTAGTTAATTTTTGAGTTATAAAACCAAAAAGTTGTTGGGAGTTAGTATAATATGATTTATGTTTAGTTAGCGAAATACGATTATTAAAAATCGGAGGAACTCAATAAAGTACAATTTAGTGCTGCAAAACCCAATGTTGTCTTCCGCCGTCTAAACCAAATAGAAACCTCCAGTCCTCATATATGAATAGCACTTTCATCAAGTTTACCAAAAACCTCACAATTCTCGGTGTGTGTGCATTACCAACAAGCTTCGTTTAAATGACCACATATTCGTCATCGCTAAAAAATGCTGCGAAGTACATTTTTCACCCGCTCCGATTTGGCTATTACTTATAAAGTTTTTATTCGTCCTAAATTTGAATGCAATAACTCTATTTTCTGGTCAGGTACATCCAAGATCACCTTGAATTTCATCATCATATGTGCCCCTCGGCACCTGTTTTGATTTGATGTTAACCAGTATTTGACATTTACATTTCATGTACAGAATCGCGCCATAATACTTATTGATGACGAAAACATTGCGTATACATTTTATTAGCATCGCTTTCATGTTTTTCTCTGTTTATCGATGTTGCCACAATTGCAACAGACAAGGGCATTCCGCACAACCTTTAATTCACACGTAATACTTGTGGGTCATCTTTAAACGTTCATCAGTATACCATCAATCCCATTCTTAGTCGCACTGTTAAAATCAGAGATTCCCTCCTTAGCGGTACACCAAGAAGGTGAAATGCTTTATGTACCTATATGATCGTTCCATCACTCCCATTCCCAGACATACTGTTCAATTAAGAGATCCCTTTTTAGTGGTAAAACACTAATTTAGAATGCTTTATGTATGTATACGATCCATAGGAATTTAGAACGCATGTGTACCTGTATAGACATCTCTTAACCTCTACTTAAAGACTATATTTTCCCTAGCATGTGATTAATAAAGAGATTTAAAACTTTTGATTAAAAGTAAAACCCATACTTAATTATAGAGCTTTAATGCTTACCTCACAAAAATTTGTTTTTAGTTAACTGTCATCAGGCGATTTTAAATTTTCTACCTAAGGTCCATTATAAATGTTAACTCATATTTTAAATAACAGATTAAATTCTGTCGTTAATGTGATTAAGACCAATACAAAAAAATATATATTATGTAATATGAATATATATGTATAGTATATTACCTCATCTTTTCCTTTAACGACACACATCTTAACATCGTCTTCTGGTGAAGACCACAGTAATCGTTGTTGTTCCGTTAAGTCATAGATGCTTAAATTGTAAATAATGTTTCTAAAAGAAATTAAAACAAAATGGATATAGTAATAAAACATATTTTTAAATTTTTTTAATATTTGTTTTCTTTAAGCTACAGCCCAAAATGAATTTTGCTCAAATAAAATCGCAATAATTCACAACATGTTATTTTTGGGTACGGCAAAATATTAGAATTATCCATGCATTTAGAATTATGGAAAATAATTTTTTCATAATTATCACTAATATAAATTAAATCAGACACAGTTTTAAAGGATGGGGTTGCTTCATATTGACGAATTAATTTTCAGAAGATTGTAGTAAACAAAACAAGTCAATGCACTTTCAATGCGGTAATCAGCTTGCGCTCAAAAGTTTTCTTGCGATGTTTCCTTGGTTGCTTACTAGCTAAATAATGGGATTTCGTTGCTTAAAAGCAGCGAAAAAATAAAGGAGAAAAAAAAACAACCCATAAAAATTAAAATTTTTCATCTAAATTCTCTAATCGCAGAAATTGATATGGGTACCCCTCGATCCTGGGCCATTTTTTTTTTATTGTAGGAGAAAATCATCGAAACAGACATTTGACATCAGATGTTAAAATTGAAAATGCTCAGATCATTTTATTCTGAGCACTTAGAGCACGCTCATACTCTGAGCAAATAAGAAACACGAACATTTATCTTGAGAACTCTTTGACTGCTCTGAACTAATTTATGAAAACGCGAAATGACAGAATATTGCTAAAACTTGTTGTTCTATCTGTAAGTTGATATCGAAAACAACAAAAAACGACATCAATAAAAATACAATTCAGATAAATAAAGCGTGAGCTAAGATTTCTCTCTCTCTCTACCACCAAAACCATGCAGCGCAGCCGACTGCGCAGCACACACCGCACACAGTCCATAAAGGGCGACGAATATCTGATGCCAGTATAGATATTTAAAAAATGTATAAGGGCCTTGCGGCCGAACCCGGGACCCGATCACTACCAAATTCGAAAAAGTATTGTTTATTGGGTATACACATGTGTGTAAAATTTGAAGAAAATCGGGTAAATTTTTTAAATTTTTTGTATGGGAGCCCCCCGACCCCGCAGCCCGAGGGGCCTAAAAATTTAATAGAAAGTGTAATTTCTAATTATCGAGGATTTACGTGCCATGTACTTGCTTCAAAAACACATATTTGTTTACCTTTTCGCATCCTGATCATTTTTATAACTGTGTTGCTATTTCCCCATTGAAAACGGAAAGGTACGTAGAAATATCTCTTCGCTGGAACATATTTAGTGACATGTTTTTATTTTCGTAATATAGTAAGCTAATACGAGAACCTACTAGGTACTTATTTGGAGTAATCATGCTTTTTATTATCCTCTCCGATGATGATGTAGAGAATCCAATTACATTTTTTTTAAACAAATATACCATTTTCGAGAATTTTGACACAATGTAACAGAAAAGCGTCGCTTTGTTTTGTAAAGAAATTAGTACCGTTTATTGAAAACAAATTTTTATTTAATAAATAAATAAAAATCAGAAACAAAACAAAGGTATTAATTTATACCAATAAAGTGTTGAATAATTACTTGTAAAAACTGGAATTTAATTATTCTAAAACAGTTTCATTAAACCTATGTAGTTTTTGCCTAACACAGTGATATCCGCCTAGGTGCCACCAATTTCTGAAGTAAAATTATGCCAATTCAAAACAAACAAAACATAACAAAGTCTGTCAAAACTTCATAATTTAAACATAATATATAAACTTCTGTGTATGAGACAATTGTCATACCAATATGAGCCTTGGTTGTGTGCTCAACGAAAAGCACTGATTTGTTCAAATATTAGAACTTACCTGGCACCCACAAGCAGGCTGTTTCCATCTTTCGTAACGAGTTTAAAATGATCCACTACCGTATCGTTGCCAAGAAATTTAAGCACATCCTCCGATCCTGCAAAAACCAGAAAAAACAGCATAAGTATGTAAATAGCCAAATTCTAAAGTAAGTAGGTAATTTTTTTAAGACGAGTACGAGTATTTGTGAAATTTTTTAATCTCATAAATTCTACGATATTATAACGAAATACATATTTCATAAAGCACATTCTTGGGCGCATGTGGGATTCGTCTAAAATATATTTTTACATAACTCAAACATAGTATCGGTCGGTTGGCTCAGCCGCATACTTAAGATCTGGTAGCCAAGTGCCATCGCCAACATTGACTTGGTAAACAAATTTCAAATGGACCTAAACAAGCGCAAATTAAATTTACAGTTTTTTAAATTTAACTTAAACTCAAAGACAGCCCACCCACGTAAACCACGCGACCATTTGTGTTGCGCATATATATTTTTGGACACAAAAATTAAGAAGCTTTCCGTTACAAGTTATTACTCTCGGAACGTTTGTCACCCATTCGCGAGAGGTGGAACACCGTGAAAAATACTTTTTGTGTTACTGGGATTCGAACCACGAACTTTATTTAAAGGTAGATGAATCACGTTCAGTTTATTTTGTCCAAATACCAATCTGTACGTTTAAGATCCAGTGTCCCATTTGGAAAATAATATACTCCATACTTTACTCTTTTGGTTATTTGTTGGCTTTCCAATCGATCACTGTTCTTATGGTTTTTGTCCTTGATACATATATTAACTACTTATATCTACTCTTCAAATTTGTTTCACGAGTAGATAGATACAAGCAATAAAGCAAATTTATCCGCTTGGTGGATTAGTGTAAAGTTTATATGTCGAAAGTCAAAAATAGTAAATTTGTTTTTATGAAAAAAAGGCTAACAAGAAGAACTGGAACCAGGAACATTTAATAAAAAGGAGTGGAAATTATGTATTTTAAAACCTTTTTATTGGCTCGCTTTCGTGTATGTCTGTCTGTTCGGGTAGAATTTTGTAAGTGATTTTGAACTAACTTCCCATTGAGCTAGATACTGAAAACATAGCTCAGAGCTATATGAACATTGACAAATCACAAAAAAGAGAGAACAAATCGCAAAAAAAAAAAATTAATTCCACGCGCGGCGTAGCGGAGGCTTGACATGACTAGTTGCAACTAGTTGTTAATGATTAATGGAAAAAAGAATGCATCCATAAAAAACAACCCATAAAAATTAAAATTGTTCATGTAAATTTTCAAATAACCAAAAGTATACTGAATTCCACTATAAATGCTAATATATAAAAACAAAAAAATTAATTCCACGCGCGGCGTAGCGGAGGCTTGACATGACTAGTTGCAACTAGTTGTTAATGATTAATGGAAAAAAGAATGCATCCATAAAAAACAACCCATAAAAATTAAAATTGTTCATGTAAATTTTCAAATAACCAAAAGTATACTGAATTCCACTATAAATGCTAATATATAAAAACAAACACGAAGCACTGCAACCCAACAACACGAACAACACGAACAACAACAACAACAACAACAACCTCAATCGTAAAGTAAGCAGCGCTGCGCACAGCGCACACAGAACACAGAACAGCCATTATAGTATGAAATGATATGACGCCGGGAAAAATTTGTATGGAAGCCCCCCGATCCCGCGGCCCGATCACAAATTTTAATAGAAAGTATTGTCATGGGAAATACACATGTGTGCAAAAGTTTGAATAAAATCGGACTTTAGGAAGTTTGTTAAAAATTGATCACAAGATTCTGCCCACCAGCCAGCCAGCCACAGGCACGCGAAGTTAATATAGAGAATTTAAAAAAGAAAAGCATTACAACTAAAAGTATTATATATTTCTTGTTCCGGATATGTGTATATGAGTCCGATTTATTTTAGTGATTTTAATTACCTTAAATACGGTGATACAGTGGAAGATTTTTTTAATGATAAAATATTTTTAACTTTTATTTAAAATTAAATTTTACTAAAATGTAACCTACTTAGGAATTTATTTCAGTTTCCTAAC
This sequence comes from Nephrocerus scutellatus, assembly GCA_947095585.1. NCBI lineage: Eukaryota > Metazoa > Arthropoda > Insecta > Diptera > Pipunculidae > Nephrocerus > Nephrocerus scutellatus. Next base: position 66,229,472 of record OX352764.1, on the reverse strand, counting down.
TAGAACAAATAATTTCGAAAACTTTGGGACGAAACCATAAGCATGCATGCAATATGTATATTTACTTGCTAAGGATTACAAATTAATTGGACCACACAATAATTGGAATACCGTTAAATAAAATCGTTGTTATTATTGGCTTTGCAGTTATTTATTTGAATACCGCAAATGCGGTGAGTATATTGATCAATCGACTTCAACCACATAAGGTAATAAAATCTATATATATAAAAATCTCACACATAAGATAATAAAATCTATATATATAAAAATCTCGGGTCACGGTGTTTGTCCTCCAACTGCTCCGAAACGGCTCGACCGATTGTTATGAAATTTTTTATGTATGTGGTAGGTATGAGAATAGGTTTTAAAGTGTATTTCATACCGCTAGGTATGAGAACGATTTGGCTAATTTGGCTAACTTTTATTTTATAAATTCGCCATAGTCCGAATAAGGTTTATGCGAAAAAAAAATAGAAAAGTTTCCAGGAAAATTGTAAAATTCGGAAAAAACTGAAAGTGCTGTTTTCCATAGGATTTTTGTATGAACTCGCAACCATAACTCACGATTCGAACGATAGTAATTCTTTCTTTTTCTTTTTAAATTCTCTATATTAACTTCACTTGCCCGTGGGTCGTCGGTCGGTCGTCGGTCGGTCGTCGGTCGGTCGTCTGTCGTGGATTCTTGCGATCAATTTTTAACCCACTTCCCATGGCCCGATTTTATTGAAATTTTGCACACATGTGTATTTCCGGAGACAACACTTTCTATTAAATTTTGAGGCCCCTCCGGCTGCGGGGTCGGGGGGCTCCCAAACAAAAAATTTAAAAAATTTACCCGATTTTCTTCAAATTTTACACACATGTGTATACCCTATAAACAATACTTTTTCGAAAATTTGGTAGTGATCGGGTCCCGGGTTCGGCCGCAAGGCCCTTATACATTTTTTAAATATCTGTACTGGCATCAGATATTCGTCGCCCTTTATGGACTGTGTGCGGTGTGTGCTGCGCAGTCGGCTGCGCTGCATGGTTTTGGTGGTGGTGGAGAGAGAGAGAGAAATCTTAGCGCACGCACAAATGAACCCAGCAAATGAACCGAGACATACATGTTTTATGCTTACTTCAACTTACATTTTTTTTTACTGAATTGTATTTTTATTGATGTCGTTTTTTTTGTTGTCGATATCAACTTACAGATAGAACAACAAGTTTTCACAATATTCTGTCATTTGGCGTTTTCATAAATTAGTTCAGAGCAGTCAAAGAGTTCTCAAGATAAATGTTCGTGTTTCTTATTTGCTTAGAGCGTGCTCTAAGTGCTCAGAATAAAATGATCTGAGCTTTTTCAATTTTAACATCTGATGTCAAATGTTTGTTTCGATGATTTTCTTCTACAATAAAAAAAATGGCCCAGGATCGAGGGGCTCACATATCAATTTCTGCGATTAGAGAATTTAGATGAAAAATTTTAATTTTTATGGGTTGTTTTTTTTTTCTTCAAACAAAAAGAAGAACTTTTGTTTTGTTCGTTATAGTCCTGGGAAACAAAGACAATTACAAAACAAAGTAGAAAAATTCGGACAAACAGCTAAAAATCGTTTTTTCGTTATGCCCCGGAGATATTTTTAGCAAAATACAATTCGGGAAAATTTGGAAAACGATAAATTGGATATTTTTTGAGGAAATAACTCAATTGAATGTTTTCGGTGAAATGAAAACTCTGGAAAAACGCATTCCAGCCTAAATTAAAATAAAATTCAAATTGTGTTTATTCGCGATCTGTCCAACAAAAGTCGTTATTTCATTTCTGTTCCAATAGATTTCAATTGTTTAGGTTACGTGCGCAAATGTCATTTGACAGCTAATCCATTTGCACGGTCTTTCTTTTGCTATCTGTCAACGCATCCCAATGATTCCGACCGACATGCCAGAAGACTTGCAGTTTCGGCTGCGGTTTGCATTCGCAATTACAACAAAGAAATCAGTTTTCGCGGCATAAACCTTGAAAATCCAAACTATCAGGGTCGTTTGCTTACGCGCAAGTCAAAAAAAAAAAAAAAAAAAAAAAAAAAAAAAAAAAAAAAAAAACTGTGCGTGTTGGTAGTGAAACTTATTTGATGTTGTGGGCAAAAAGATCTCCAAAAGACCGCAAAAGACCATCAAAAGGCCTCTAGACCCCGAAAAGAATCACAAAAAGACCTCCGAAAGTTCCTCAAAATCCCCAAAAATCATTAAAGACCCCCAAAAGACAGCTCTAGGGGGATGGGATCGATAACTGAAGGGGAGGGGGTGACCGATATTAGTGTCGATTTTATGGTTTCCGTGGTCGCAGAGTTGAATGGTGATGGTAAGACAGCACTAGCGGGATGGGGTCGATAACTGAGGGGAAGGGGTGACCGATATTAGTGTCGATTTTATGATTTTCGTGGTCGAACGGTAAGACAGCTCTATGGGATGCGGTGGAAGCTGAGGGAAGGTGACCGATATTAGTGTCGATTCTACAGTTTTCGGGTTCGCTGAGTTGAATGGTGATGGTAAGACAGCTATAGGGGGATTGTGTCGATACCTGAGGGGGATGACCGATATTAGTCCCCATTCCATACTTCTCGGGACCTCTGAGATTAATAGTGTTGGTAGGACACTCCTATGGGTGAGTTGTCTCCATGGCGGGGGGAGGGTGACCGATATTAGTGTTGATCCTATAGTTTTCGGGGTCGCTGAGATGAATAGTGGTGTATAAAATGGTACTCGGCGACCATTTGGCGACGAATTTGGGGGTGAGGACATTGTCGCCTCTACTTCAAATTGGAAAAGTTAGATTAGTAGCCGAGTTTTATGGTTACATTAAATTTACGTCGATTTTTGAAATCTGCCGCTGAACTAATAAATTCGTTTTATCCGGCTGTTTCTCAAAACTATCACATTTTGAACCGGTTGCCATTCTTACTAATAAAAATGGAGACATCCACGAAATAAACCATCAAATACTTGCTATGTTAATAGGCATAGTCACTGAATATAAGTGTATCGATATCGTTGTAGATCCTAAACTCACTTAATTTGTCTGTATTGCCACCACATCGTCTTACAGTTTAATTTCCAATTATTTTACTTCGGATTCTCAACTTGCCAAAACTTTGCAACGGCACAACATTGTGCGTAAAAGAGATGCCGGAAAATATAATTAAAGCGACTATCTTGACAGAAAAGGGACAGTGTGAATAGATTCTCCCACGGATAGCACTCATTTCGATCTTACTTTTAAATTGAAGAGATTGCAATTTCCAGTAAAACTTGCGTTTTCGATGACGATCAATAAGTCGGACAGTTTATTAGGTACCGCGGAGTATAGATTTGAGATCGCCATGTTTTTCCCACAGACAACTTAATTTCGCTTGCTCTATGTTGGGTTGACCTAAGAATTTATTTATTCTTGCTCTTGAAGGTGAAACTAAAAATATTGTATACAACCAAGTTTTGTTTTAAATTCACTTGTATTATGCAATGTATGTTTATTTAATTTAATTTTAAAAAGTGCAATTTTACCTTATAGAAAGATATTATTCTTCTTTCTACCCCTGCCTAATAGAAGATTGGGATGAATAAATACCTGGGCAACGCCGGGTAATCAGCTAGTCTATATATATAAAATAGAGAATTTATTTGTTTGTATATATATATATATATATATATATATATATATATATATATATATATATATATATATATATATGTTTGTGCCTAACTAGCTTTGGTACGCCTTGAATAATTTCAACCAAACTTGGTATACATATCAGTTACTATCTGAAATCAAATATAGGTGGTGGGGGATAGCACGTTTTTTGGCTGGGGGAGGCGTGGCATGCGATATTAGTGTCGCACCAACCGTTTTCGGTATCGCCGAGACGAATAGTGGTGGTAGTACACTCCTATAGTTTAGTTATTTATCCCCGCATTGGGGTGGGCGATCGATATTAGTGTTGAGTTTATAGTTTTCAGGATCGTTGAATTGAATGGTGATAGTAAGGCAGCTCTAGGGGGATGGGGTCGATAACTGAGGGGGGGGGGGACGATATTAATGTCGATTCTATGGTTTTCGGGGTCGCTGAGTTGAATGGTGAAGGTAAAACTAAAAACATTGTATAGAACCAAGTTTTGTTTTAAATTATTTTTATGTATGTTTATTTAATTTTATTTTATAATTTTAATACTATAGCTATAATTTAAAATATATTTTGTAAATAAAAACTACAATTTTACCTTATAGATAGATATCATTCTTCATATCATATTCTTCATATATATCATATCATATCATAAATACCTGCGCAACGCCGGGTAATCAGCTAGTATTAGTAATAAAATAAAGAAACTTACTTACTATATGTATTAATATCTATACATATAAAAATAAATTGCCATATATTTTTTAGATCATCACTTGAGAACGGCTCGGCCGATTTGGCTGATTTTTTTTTATTGTGTTCGTAGTTATAAGGACAAGGTTTGTATGAAAGAAATTTTTTTAAAAGTCCTCCGGAAAAGTCTGAAAATTTGGGAAATTCGGATGGTGTTTTTGTATGAAAATCTCAATAAAAAAAAACTTTTAGTTTGACTTTTCTGCTGTCACATGTTTTCATAACAACCATCCCGATTTTTTCAAATTTTATATGCATGTGTTTCACCGAATGACAACACTTTTTGTAAAAATTTGAAAGAGATCAGGACCCGGGTCGGGGGACTTCATACAACTCTCACCCGTGAGCGGAATGATTTAAGCAACCGGGGATTGTGTCGGGGGTTCCCATACAACTCTCACCGGCGAGCGGAGCGAGCGCAGTGATTTTAGCAACCGGGGATGTAGACGAATAATCTACCCAGAAGTCATCTGGCAATAGATAATTAGTGCAACCCGTGCGAAGCCGGGGCGGGTCGCTAGTTTATTATAAAAATGACTTGGTAGCGGTTGACTTGACCCCTTTTGTTCCGTATTTTCGACCATTTTGAGGTCGGTTTTAACCACCTTCCACATGACCTAGGGAGCGTGTCGCGTTTCGCGTGTGGCGCGGTTGATGGGTTTAAATTCAGCCATTTTCTAGTTTTTTGAGGATTTTTTCAAACAACTCCTCTTTTTTTTGACTTATTTGAGGTACGAACCAATAGGGATGAAATTTTATGAACGGCTCAATGTCAGGGGCCCTCGTTTGACGCGTTTCGCGAGTCGCGTGTGGCGCATGTCATGCGTGGATAAAATAAAATACTTTGAAATGGGCCCACCTCAAAAACGGATATTTTGGCGAGTATTACCAAATAACTGTGACTGTGTGGCGTGCTTCGATGAATACATAAATTTTTGTACCCCAAAAACGTAACTGTTTTTTTCATTCAGTGGAAGTCGCTTATAACGACCTCGCTTATTACGACCAGTCACTTATAACAACCACTTTCATTTCATTTGGTAGGTTTCTTCATATTTTACCCATGTCTATCGTCGGATATAACGACGTCGTTTATACCAACGCATTGGATAAAACGACCACTTTTCAAAAATATCGTTGTGTTCGCTTATAACGACGGAATGATAGAATTTGAAAGAAAACACAAATTCATGTAGTACAGTAACAACGGTTTGTTGTGCTGCCGTTGGTCCTTCTTCATTTTGCACCAGTATATTTTTCGAATATTTTGAAGTTTATTTGAAGTGTTACCGGGATAGATGCTCTTAGTTTTTGTGCTTTGTGTATTATTGGTTAATCAATAAAAAGGTTTGCATTTTATTTGACTACAGTTGAATATTAACTTATTGATTTTATTTTCTTATGCATTCATGAGTTCTGGAAAACGTAGGAATTTTTCTGTAGAGGAAAATGCAGCCATTATATTCCGTTTGGAATCAGGTGAAAAAGTGTAATAGCAATAGCGCAGGAGTTTGGTGTTTCACATTCGACCGTATGAACAATATGGAAAAATCGAGACAAAACAGAGAAGAACTTTGAAGAATGCTGCATTAAAAATAAGAAAATACGACAGTCAACCAATCCTGAAATCGACGAAGCCTTATTAAAGGGGTTTAAGAGTAAGAGAAGACAAAACATTCCAGTAAATGGACCAATTCTTATCGGTCAAGCTAACAAGTTTGTAGAATTGTTCGGAAAAAGGGACTACAGATGTTCTGAGGGTTGGATAAGACGTTTTAGGCAACGTCACAACATTGTCTTTGGAAAAGTTTCAGGTGAAGCTGCCAAGGTTGACACAGTGCTATGTGAAGATTAGATTAAAAAAGTTTGGCCAAATCTGCGACAGGGTTATTTCAGATTAAGACATCTTTAACGCCGATGAAACTGCACTGTTCGATAAGCTTGCTCTGGAAGAGTCGTTCCGCTTTAGAGGCGAACGCTGCATTGGTGGAAAATTCTCCAAAGATAGAGTAACAGTTATGGTCGCTTGTAATATGACGGGTTCCATAAAAAGAAAACTTTCAGTGATAGGAAAATCAGAGTCCCCTCGTTGTAACAAAAATGTTAAATCCTTACCGGTCTTTTATAAAGCAAATAAAACTGCATGGATTACGTCTGAGATTTTCGCGGATTATCTTCATAAGGAGCTAAAGCGACAAAACAAGAAAATTATTTTGACTGTAGATAATAGTCCTAGTCATCTTAATATTGAAAACTTAAGCTCGATTAAATTGATATTTCTACCTGCCAACACATAAGTTTTGCAATCTTTTGACCAAGGAATAATAAAGAATTTAAAAGTGCGCTTCCGAACATTATTTGTTTTAAAAATGATTGAAAATAATCATTTCAATCCTTCTATACTGGATGCAGTGCTCATGATATCCAAGTCTTTGAATGATGTCACGCAGATGACCATTGCAAATTGCTTCAAACATGCTGGCTTCCTTTTATCAGCATCTCTTACTGCGAACATTGTGGACGCAGATTTCATTGAAGAGGACAATATTCCTTTAAGCGATCTAGCAATGACGATCATAAATAGAGTGGTACCAGCCGAAGAATAGGAGCAATACGTAAAAATTGACGACAATGTTTTAATATCTCCGATGGAAACTGACGACGATATTGTACAGGAGGTTAGTTTTAACCAACAAGAAGATGATGATAGTGAAGCAGATAACGGAGAGCTCGAAGAAAACTTCACTCCTCCTACAGCCTTGGAAGCAGTAAATGCTGTTGAATTGTTGCGAATTTTTGTCTGTTTTATTGAGTTTGGTAAGAACTTATTAAATTACCTTTCTGTTTTAGAAGCAGTCTTTTATTCTGCTTACTTAAAATGCCTCGATAACAAACAAAATTAATGATTTTTTCTATAAAATTTAAAATATGTACATACATAAAATTAAAATTATTTGATAATTATATTTATAATATATAATATATATTATATACTAGCTGTTCCCGGGCGCTTTGCTACCCGCCCACTGACGCCACGCCCACTTACACCCGCGTTTCCCGGCTGCCCCATCCCACTGACCTCCCGCCCACTGACCACCCACCCACTGACCATCCACCCTTTGACCCCATACACACTGACCCACCGCCCACTGGACTCACACTCAATGACCTCACACCCACTGACCTCCCGCCCACTGACCTCATACACAATGACCCACCTCGGAAAAAAAAGACACCAGCGCCACCTATCGGGTCCAAATTTTGTCAACGACTTTCTTTTTATTTAAATATTATATGGTGTGAATTTGAGCCAAATCGTTCCATAAATAAGAATTTTCAGAAAAAAAACGATGCCAGCGCCACCTAGCGGGGCTGAATTCACCTTTTAAACCTTTTCTGGACTTCCACAAATAATTTAAGACCAAAATTAGCCAAATCGGTTCAGCTGTTCTCGAGTTTTAGCCAGTGTAACGAACAGCAATTGATTTTTATTAAATTCTCTATATTAACTTCACTTGCCCGTGGGTCGTCGGTCGGTCGTCTGTCGTGGATTCATGCGATCAATTTTTAACCCACTTCCCATGGCCCGATTTTATTGAAATTTTGCACACATGTGTATTTCCGGAGACATTTTGAGGCCCCTCGGGCTGCGGGGTCGGGGGGCTCCCAAACAAAAATTTTAAAAAATTTACCCGATTTTCTTCAAATTTTACACACATGTGTATACCCAATAAACAATACTTTTTCGAAAATTTGGTAGTGATCGGGTCCCGGGTTCGGCCGCAAGGCCCTTATACATTTTTTAAATATCTGTACTGGCATCAGATATTCGTCGCCCTTTATGGACTGTGTGCGGTGTGTGCTGCGCAGTCGGCTGCGCTGCATGGTTTTGGTGGTGGTGGAGAGAGAGAGAGAAATCTTAGCTCACGCTTTATTTATCTGAATTGTATTTTTATTGATGTCGTTTTTTTTGTTGTCGATATCAACTTACAGATAGAACAACAAGTTTTCGCAATATTCTGTCATTTGGCGTTTTCATAAATTAGTTCAGAGCAGTCAAAGAGTTCTCAAGATAAATGTTCGTGTTTCTTATTTGCTCAGAGTATGAGCGTGCTCTAAGTGCTCAGAATAAAATGATCTGAGCTTTTTCAATTTTAACATCTGATGTCAAATGTTTGTTTCGATGATTTTCTCCTACAATAAAAAAAAATGGCCCAGGATCGAGGGGCTCCCATATCAATTTCTGCGATTAGAGAATTTAGATGAAAAATTTTAATTTTTATGGGTTGTTTTTATATATAGATTTTAAAATAAAATGAATTCATTTGTGTGTAAATGTTTTGAATTTTTTTTTAATACTTGTGGAGAGCAGTCGGATATAACGTCCGCCGGTTATAACGACCGCACTTGCTAGGTCCCTTCACCGTCATTATAAACGACTTCTTTTTTTTTAAATTCTCTATATTAACTTCACTTGCCCGTGTCAGGCCGACAGGCTGGCTGGCTGGAACACCAAATCTTGTGATCAATGTTTAACCCACTTCCTAAAGCCAGATTTTATTGAAATTTTGCACACATGTGTATCTTTGGGGATCCTCGGGCCGCGGGGTCGGGGGGTTCCCATACAAATATTGTACAAAAAGTACCCGATTTTCTTCCAATTTTATACACATGTGTATCTCCAATGGAAAACACTTTTTGTAAAAATTTCGAAGTGATCGGGCCCCGGGGTCGGGGGGCACCCATACAAATCTTATACAAAAGTACCAGATTTTCTTCAAATTGTAAACGCATGTGTATCTCCGTTAGGCAACACTTTTTATAAATATTTGGGAGTGATCGGGCCCATACAAATTTTATAAAAAAAAATACCCGATTTTCTTCAAATTTTATATAAATGTTTCTCCGATGGATAACGCTTTTTGTAAAAATTTTGAAGTGGCCCCAATGCCGAGGGGCTTCCATATAAATTTTTAAAAAATTAGCCCGATTTTCTTTAAATTTTGTAGACATGTGAATCTATGATGGAAACACTTTTTGTAAAAAATTTGGAGTGGTCATGTTAAGGGGACTCCCTTTGCACTTTGTATATCAATTAGAGAATTTACACGAAAAATTTTAATTTTTATGGGTTGTTTTTTTATCCATCATTCAATTTTTTTATCTTATTCAAATACATTATCAGTTTTTTTTAAAGGAAAAGTACATTTAAAAACCATTGATATACATACACACATTTGTTTTGTGGATATTACTTAAAACTACTTAGATATACTTAAAACTATATAACAAAAAACAAAAAAAAAATCAAATAAAAATTCCCTTATATGGTAACAAAGGTCCTTAACCACCCATACCAGATGACTTGAATTATATAATTTTTTCAATGCCATAAAAGCAGCTATTCCTTTATTCACAGTGGTAGTTATGTGTTCATTGTAGTAGAAGAATATATCCAAATCAACATCCAAATACAGCACCTAATCCCCCTAATTTCCTAATGCCCACGCTGTGCTAAGCATTATAGGGTGCAAACCAACCCCTTTTAGCGTATGTACATTATAAAAAAAAAAAAAAAAAAAAACGACCACCTTGTTGGAATTTAAGGCCATTTGCAACATTTATCTGCAAGTTTTCCCAATTGCGTCGGTAATTACTCGTCTTAGAGGGGTGCAATAATATAACAGTATAAACTTCCATGTTTCGCAGAAATATCTTGGCTTATAACATTATGGTCATGTCAGTTTTTTAAAATTTCGGATTCTTTCATGGTTTTATAAAGTTCTTCTCGCGCTATGCTATCATATGCGGCTTTAAATTCTGTCGCTCTGCTAAGTTTTTTATTTGTGGAACCTCCAATTCCTCAGTTGGCCACTTAGAAACTCGTGAAAGTTTTCTTCCCATCGCTCCAAGATGTTTTTAAGATCAGCGAACAGATTAGCCTCTTTGCTTTTGCAATACGTGCAAGGCAGTGTTTATTGCTTCATACAGTGAACTATTTGTTAGAACTTCCACGCCTGGTGCAGTCCTTCTTTTTCGCTGTCTGGGAACCCTCTGTAGGTGCGTGAACGCTTATGTTCAATAATTTTCCCCGCACACGAAGGCTGCATATTGCTTTAAGACCAATAATAAAAAAATAAATTTTTTTAAAAAAAAATTTTTTCATGTAAATTCTTAAATTCGAGATACACATAAAATCGGCAAAATTTTGAAACCAATTTATATGGGAGCGACTCGGCCTTGGGTTCCGATACCTTCCAAATTTTAATAGAAAGAGTTGTAATCGGCGATACACATGTCTGCACATTTTGTATAAAATCGGGCTCTATAAAGTGGGTAAAAAAGTGATCACAATACAAGCCACAAACACACGTGGATGCGAAGTTATCACAGAGAATATAAAAAAACAACACATTAAAATTAAAATTTTTCATATAAATAGAATATAGAATAGAAGTTACATATGTGTTTAAAATTTGAATAAAATCGGGCTAATTTTTACAAAATTTACATGGGCACCACTCGGGTCTCAGGGCCCAAATTTGAATAGAAAGTGTTGTCTCCGGAAATACACATGTGTGCAAAATTTCAATAAAATCGGGTTTTTGGAAGTGGGTTATAAATTGATCGCAAGATTCCACGACAAACCGACCGACCGACAAACTGACGTACCACGGGCAAGCGAAGTAAATATAGAGAATTCAAAAACACAAATGTGGGGCATTTACAAAAATACGTTTTTTAATATATATAGTTCACACGCTCAAGGGTTTTGCACCCTTATAATGCTTAGCACAGCGTTAGCGTTCGGAAAATAAGGAGACGAAAAGGTTGGATGTCTATGCACACGTGTCTTGAATCACTGTAAATCATACAAATGCGGAAACACAGAGTTGGGTAATTCATTCCACATGATTAGTGTGCGGCTTAAGGAATCTCGGATCCGTGAGCTCGAGTTTAGGTACGGGTATTTCGGTTGACTAGGAGGATGGGCGGTATGCATCTGGATATTTATCTTGGACACCGCTTATGTCAAAAGCGATAAAACAGTGACAAGCAGGAAACATTCTTACGATGTTCAAGCGATTCGATTGTTTTTGCGATATTTACGCCACCAATAAGATTTATCGGGTGGTTCTGAATATGGTCATGGGAGCGCGTGCCCAGACAATACAGTTGTATTCAAGATTCGATCATCATGCACCGTTTAAGAAAACCTTAACATTTCGCAGCATTCTTAGCGTTGGCGAATATGTGGTCATTCTAACTAAGCTTGTTGTTGACGCACATACTGAGTATTGCGAGTTTTTCAGTTTATTTGATGCAGGAGACATTCATGGATACAGGGTGGGGGTTTAAATTACTCTTAGGGGACAGAAGACAGCAATGAGTTTTGGAAGCGTTAAATTTTACTCTATTGTGTAGGCCCCACCTTGTTATGCTGTCAGGGTCAGAATTTAACGTACTTAACATACATTGTTGTTCAAGTTCCTCTTTTGATGAAGAGGGCGTGGAGAGAGAGAGAGCGAACTCATATGAAAAGGTAAGAGTGCTGTCGTCAACAAAAGAATAAATTGCATTAGAAGTAGCGGATAGGAGATCGTTAATGAAAATGAGAAAGAGTGTCGGAGACAAAACAGAGCCCTGGGGAACACCGTCGTTTATGCGGTGAATTTGAAACCATCTAATACGACCTGAATTGAACGGTCAGATAGGTAGTCTAAACAAGCAGGGTCTTATCAATTCCATAGGCATTCATTTTCGACAAAAGTGCTTGATGCCGGAATCTGCCAAATGCCTTAGAAATATCAGTGAGATATGCCACCAGATTATTTGTAGAACGTTTTTTCGGAAAACCGTACTGTCGGTTGCTAAGAATTTACTGAGATTCAATGTATTGCATAACCTTACGATTGATCGGCGTTTCAATGACTTTAGAAAGTATGATGTTAGCGCAATGGGTCGGCACGAGGAAAGAGATAACAGTGCGCCTTTTTTAGGAACATGCTGGACAAATACAGTATTCCAATTCCTTGGGAAGACTTCAGAAGAATAAGATAAATGGAAAAGCCTGCACAGTGGCAATGCACAGGAATACCATCAGGCCCAGCAGATTTATGAATGTTGAGATCATTTAATACTCTAGCTACTTGACGAGAACGAAAGTAGATCTTTCCCAGGCGGCGACAATGCGCTATCTGGTAGCTTGGAGCTAGCTGATTGGCATTATCTATAGAATGTTGGAATGTCATTGTTAATGAGTGTTGGAATTGAAGTGCTCCTAGTAATGGCACTGTAACCAAGGATGGCTTTGCAGCAAAAACTTGTTACATCTTTGCGAATTCTTGTTTTTAGTCATGACCGTCAGTATGGTACATAAAACTACTATGATTTGTACACATGGTAAGTTTAAACTTTTTACCGAAAATGCATACATCACCTTTCTGACCGGACCGGATATTTATCTTTTTACAAAAAGAGACTATGTGTAAGTTATACTTTCACAAGCATCATCCTTCATCCTTCAATAAACGAAATCACAACACGCACAGATATTTATTTTAAGGCATATTTTCTGCGTTAGAACAAGAAGTGCTAAATAAACACAACACATATGTTTAAAAAAAAGAATAGCACAGCAACAACAATGACTCCCAATTTGCGAACACAGAAGCATAGCATGTGTACGTTCATCTACTATTCTGGATTGCATTCGTTTTTTTTTATTTCGTTTAAACAATATTGAACCAACCCTATAGTTCGTTTCGTTATTTTTCGTTGATATTACCATTTACTCGTATTATACGAACGCAACCCATAGGGCGGTAGGAAGTTCACTTTCAAGTATCGAACAAGCAACAAAAGCATGCCACCAGACCAGCAAAGGGTATCAGTGAAAAGCGATTGCTAAGTTTTACCTTCAACCACTCTGAATACAGTTTTAAAATTTCGTACTCATACAATAGGTTGTACAATCATTATATACAGATATAGTTACTTGTTCATCTACGGTGACGTAAATTTTGATAGTTGTGCAATCTGCACCCTATACGCGTCTCATCCACTGCATTTTTACAACCCACGGCACAGGCAGCTTTCTTTTTAGATCTCATCTCACTCCGCGAATATACTTAATCCAAATTTACGGTATAGTCCTTGTTATAGATGTGTGCTCAGTGCCGTAGACATGTGTTAGTGATAAACCTGGGAAATTGGAATCAGAAACAACTGTATGCAAACAGAGGGCACAACTATGCGATAGTCCATTGCAGGACTAATAAATGAACTTTGCATACAAATATATTGTACTGATAATGTCAGGCAGTGGAAAAGCTGAAAATGCGCAACGTAAAGCAATCAGGAAAAATGGAAAAGAAATTTACCATCTTTTGGAATTTTTCTCTGCCTAGAATTCTTAGAAAGGCTATTATAGCTTTGTTACAACGTTTATCATACGAAAAAGACACCATATTCGGTACAAAAAGATATATAGAGTTTTATCAGGCTACATACAGTGAAATTTGAACCAATTTAACTATTTTTATCCTTTCGTCTGTCTTTAACTCAGCATTCATAACTACTTCAAAGCATAGCATTTTTGACGTAGTGTTCTGATGTTAATAAGACTGTTAAAAAAATAAAAAACTGTCAGCCTAGAAAAAAAATTAAAATGTAAAAAGATGGCTGAGGAAAACATTAGGATCTCTACAATCTACATAAATAGAAATGGTACTATATTACCGATAAAAAAACTAAAAACATGCTCTAATCTGTAGCTCTGTAACAATTTTGCATAACATTATGACTAGTGCTCGTAAAGTTTGGTTATCCATATTTGAGTTTTATATTCAATGATACATAAATCCTCTATATCCATGTACTTTGCTTTTTTGATATACATGCACTATTTTTGAAAATTAACATCTCCTTTAAGTAATTTTTAATAATTTTGTGATACAGTTGCTTGTACTTATATATTTAAAGTGTAAAAATCTCACAATCTATAGATTATATGTGCGCTTTAAACAACAAAGTGCGTTCCAGATGTATTCTATCCATTATGACTGATATCTAAGGTCAGGTATTACTTAACAAAAACACCTGTTTCTAAAAAAAAAAAGAATATTTAGAAATATTTACAAACATATATGTGAACTAGCTTAGTGCTCATAAATTAGATGCGTTTCCTAACTGTAACTATAAATAAAAGAAGGAAAAATACTGCGAAATTTTAATATGTTATAAGGTAACTGCTCTAATAACCGACCACTTAGTTTCAAGTTTTCAGACTGAATTATAATGATCAATGATATTCAGTTCCACAGAGTTAAATAAAAATTTGAAGAATTAAAAAAAAAACAAAATTTGTTTCAAAAAAATGTTAAATGAATAAATGTTAAAAATGTCCGCCATTTGATCAATTAGATGTTGTTAGTCAGCTTCTCGAACTGCCTGGCATATCTTTTATGAAAATTTTTTTATGACCACGGGCCCGATCACTTCCAAATTTTTACAAAAAGTGTTGTCCATCGGAGATACACATGTATATAAAATTTGAAGAAAATCGGGTACTGTTTTCTATAAAATTTGTATGGGTGGTCCCCGACCCCGGGGCCCGATCACTTTAAAATAAGTTCAAGTTTGAATAAAATAGGTTACTGCAAATTAATCTTAAGCACTCGAAATGTGCCTCTGATAATCTGCCGGTCTTCCTGTGCAAGGAGCACTTAGACATCGTCCTTGTATACAAGAACCTTGGGTCAGAGGCACTGACGTCAACGGTCTTAATACGAAAGATTACAATCTCTTTTATAAAAAAGACAACGGCAAGCCACGATCTTACGTTTTAGTGAAAAAACACATTAACGCTTTCCTTTGTCCAAACTTAAGCTCTGCAGAGCTAACTGTTGTTAGGGTAGAGGAAGTGGGAGGGGGACACCTGCTTGTCCTCGGCGTATTTTCCGCATGACCGCCCTGCCCCGCCAGAAGAAATTGCAAAGCTGACAAAGTCAATCGATGACTGCATACTCTTGGGATGCGACTCCAATTCCAGACACTCCCTCTGGGGCAGCTCTTAGGACAATGAACGGGGTGAGTTTCTTTTTGATTTTATTATTAACAGTAATCTCAGCATTTGTAACTCTGGTAATACTCCAACTTTACCTTTCCGGGGTCGGAGAGGTTCAATGGTTGGGAAGAAGTAATCGACATTACCTTGATCTCTAATGATAAGGTATGCAGGGTTGATAGCTGGACAGTGTCCGATGTCAACTCCTACTCGGACCATAAGTATATAAGGTTTGATCTGAACCTCCGTACGAAGTCGATCAAAACTTAAGAAGAACTGACTGGTCAAAATTAGGCAATATTATCCAGTCAAAATTTGGCAAATTACCCATTTAATTGGACAATAAAATTAATACGTTCGAGAAAAAGTTCACCCTCCGTGGTGGAGCCAAGACCTTAGCAAACTTAGGGAGTATGACTAGGTCGATCTTCAATATCTGCTATACCAACAAATACTGGCAGCCTTATAAAGACTGCTTAAGAAGGTACAAGAAGGCCATCAAAGAAGCCAAGCGACGCTCTTGGATGGACTTCTGTCAATCAATTGAAACTACCAAGGAGTCTGCCAGAATTTGCACCTGTCCGACTTTTATCAAGAAAGCTGACGGTGGCTGGACGGAATCTGCGGCAGAATCCCTGGATCTTCTCATAAATACACATTTCCCCACCAGCAGCTATCAATGCGTGGATGTAGTGGATAACATCATAACCCGGGAAAAGGTTTCCTGGGCTTTAAGAAGATTTTCGGCTTATAAGTCTCCTGGCTGGACGGCATACAGCCGATTATGCTACACATGTCGCTGGAGCTGACAACTTCCTGGCTAATGAAGATTTTTATGTCCCCCGAAGCTGGAGAGGAGTTCGGGTTGTTTTCATACCCAAAGCAGGAAGAAGAGGCCATGAATCAGCAAAGGATTTTAGACCGCTAAGTCTCTCATCGTTCTTGCTAAAGGCTCTGGAACGAATTCTAGACCATCATATCAGGCAGCGATTTGAAGTCACACAAGCATCGAGATCTCAACACGCATATCTCAAGGGCAGGTCCACGGAGACTGCCCTCCACGAGGTAGTGCGAACGATTGAGCACACGATCAACTACAGGCAGTTTACGTTAGCCATCTTTTTAGATATAGAAGGGGCTTTCAACAATGTTCACATTGAGGCCATTAAGGAAGCTCTGACCAAGTCAGTAGTGGAATCCTTCCTTACGCAATGGATCGTATCCATGATCGGCAGCAGGATTATACATGCCTATCTTGGCAGCTCTAATATTACCAAACGAGTCGACAGAGGCACTCCTCAAGGAGGGGTTATCTCTCCCTTACTATGGCTGATGATAATTAATGATATGCTACTAAAACTTGAAGAGGATAGGACAAAGGCAGTTGCGTATGCAGATGACGTGGTGATACTTGTATCAGGCCAGTACCTTTCCGTGATCAGTGATGTCATGGACAGGGCCCTGGGTAAAGTTAGCTCCTGGGCAACAAGCTGTGGCCTTGGCGTCAATCCTGGGATGACCGAAATAGTTTTTTTCACCACAAAATCCAAGATACCGCTCTTATCCTTCCAAAACTCAACGGGAAAAGTCTTAAGTTATTAACCTTAAGCGCCAAATATCTCGGATTGATCTTAGATAGGAAACTGGAAGGCTAACATAGAGAACAGGGCTAAGAAAGAATGTATGGGCCTCTATGCTAGCAGCAAAACCATCGTAAGGAAATGGGGTCTTCAACCAAAGATGGCTCTCTGGCTGTACACAGCTGTTGTACCTATTACCTATGGATCGCTGGAATTATAACGCCACCAAACTCAGCAGGTACAGAGATCAGCAGCAGCGGGCATTACAGGAGCTCTACGGTCTTACCCGACCATGGCCCTTAACACCATCTTGAACCTACTACCACCTGACATATTTATCAAGTATGTTGCAATGCGCAGTGCAGTACGACTCAGAGAATCTGGGTGGTTTGTTACGGGCACTGCAATATACTGCAGACAGTACCTGGAGGCATGATACCATCATCTACTGATTACTGCATCCCTAAATTCAGCTTCAACTCCACGTTTCCTACCAGGGGAAACTGGAAGGATGGGACCGTAGCGACGCAATATGACGCAACAACATTCACTGACGGATCCAAGATGAAGGACGGAGTCGGTGCAGGTATCTTCTCAGATGATTTAAATCTGTCAAGGTCTTTCAAGCTACCCGATTCGGCTAGCATCTTTCAGGCAGAGATTCTAGCAATTAGGGAGGCCTGTAGAACATAAAGGCTCAGAAACGCACAAATCGGAAGGGTTGGTATTTGTGTTGATAGCCAATGTGCCAAAAGGGCGATTTGTGCGACTACAATAAACTCGAAATTAGTACAACAGTGCCTAGAAGAATTGGCCTCGATTAGTCAATTCCTGGATATCACCATAGTATGGGTGCCGGGGCACAGTAATATAGTGAGTAATGAGAGAGCGGACGATTTGGCTAAGATGGGCGTCGCTATGGATACTGGCTCTATGGAGAAGGTTAGATGTCCAATGAGCTTAGTCAAGCAACAAATTCTCTCCTTCTTTAATACTAAGTCACAGCTCAGGTGGAGCAGTCTGTCGAACTGCGTCATATCGAGATCAATGTGGCCATCCTTCAGCAAAAAGAAAACCACCGAGTTGTTATCCAGAACCCGGAAGGATATTGCCAGAGTTGTGGCTATCAGCACTGGCCACTGGCCAGTGGGCAGTCATGCTGTTAAGTTGGATATACCGCACAACAACTTTTGCAAAAGTTGTAAAGATGAAAATGAGAAAGAAACTCTAATACACTTCTTCTGCAGTTGTGCAGCCCTAGCAGGGTCAAGACAACGCATTTTGGGTAAACCATTTTTTTACGACCTGAAAGAGCTCTCGGATTACAGGATCATCGACTTGATCTCATACCTGAACGCTACACCGGCTGGATTTAAAACCATGTCCTTATCCATGCTAGAACCCTCGAGTTTTGAGGCATCAAAATGGCGCATACTAGCG
Source organism: Nephrocerus scutellatus (assembly GCA_947095585.1). Classification (NCBI taxonomy): domain Eukaryota; kingdom Metazoa; phylum Arthropoda; class Insecta; order Diptera; family Pipunculidae; genus Nephrocerus; species Nephrocerus scutellatus. Next base: position 66,210,963 of record OX352764.1, on the reverse strand, counting down.
CTAATTGAGGACCTCGCAAGCACAGCGTGGACCACCACTCTACCTACTTTGAATAAAATGGGGTTAATTTAAAAAAAATTATATGGGAGTCATCGGCGATACATGTGTGTGATATACATTTGAATAAATCGGGTTTTAGGAAGTGGATTAAAATTGATACAAGATTTGGCCAAAAACCACAAACACAAGCGTACGCGAAGTTAATATAGAGAATTTAAAAAGATACTTGACTATTTTTCCAACAACCCTGTAAATATATAATAAAAAATATATCTGTAGTAATTTTGTCTTTCTTGTTAATATTTAAATTAGTAAAAGAAACAAGAAACTAATCAGAAAACATTACCTTCAATTATGAACTTTTAGATTTTATGAAGTCGTTTTATTCGTAGTCATTTTTCGGAATTTATTTTTTATTAATTGTTTTTTAAATCATAAAAAAAACAACCCATAAAAATTAAAATTTTCTTGTAAATTCTCTAATCGGGGATACACACACACACACACACACACTGCGTGCTCGTTTTGTGGTAAAATCATTCACCAAATGACGCAGCGGCAGCGAACAGCGCTGCTCACAAAGCACAGAGCTCAGACTTTGCCGTGATCTGATGCGATATAGCGATATTTAAAAATTGTATACATATTGGGGTCCCCAAGGGGCCGATCGCTCCAAATTTTTACAAAAAGTGTTTTCCATCGAAGACACACATGTGTACAAAATTTAAAGAAAATCGGGTAAATTTTGTAAAATATTTGTATGGGAGCCCCCCGACCCCGCGGCCCGAGGGGCCCAAATTTGGTTGTCTTGGAAGATATACATGTGTGCAAAATTTCAATAAAATGGGCTATAGGAAGTGGGTGGCTTGATCACAAGATTTGGCCAGCCAGCCAGCCACGGGCAAGTGAAGTTAATATAGAGAATTTAAAAAATTTAAAACAAAAGAACCAAATTTACAAATCTTCCCCAAAGGCCTGAATTGGAGTTTTCTCCGGTGAAATTGGCCAAGCTACGAGGAACCGCAGAGAATCTTCAAGAGCTCCATTTGAGTCCAGCTTTTTCGCTCATCCTTGGTACAATCTTTGGCGTTGGAGCTTATCGGCTCGATAATTTTGCGTGCCTTTTTCGTTTGTTAGGCCTGGTACGGCTACAAACGTGAGGAATGTGAAAGGTTGTAAATCGAAAAGAACATGGATTTCCTTATGAACGCGGTTAAGACTTCTGAGTGTTTTTTTTCTAAGCCTATACCAACAGCTTGAAAGTGATTATCAGGCTAAATTGAAGGAAAAATGTTTGTTCGTCTCTTCGAAGACTTTCTTTTGCTCTCATAATAACTGCAGCCCAAGATTTCGATCCGTTTGCTTAATCCGCTACCGTCGCATACCTATCTTGATAATGTATCATTATAATGCCATTATAGAATAACTTAAAAAAGATTGATTAAATTATAAAACAGATGTGGCATTGAGTTTAAAAACACCAGAAATGTTTATTATACTGCAGTAACTGCAAGCAGTATCAATATTAGTCCATAATCTTTCGAGTCTTAGACTATGTACGTATATGTAGATAAACAAAATGTACATAACCCTACGCTTTTAAATCGAATTCTCTTTATTCTCATTTGGAAAAGAATCGTTTAAGCTCAATTTTCTTAAAACCTGGAAACTGTTTAAATTATTTAAAAAAAGTTAAAACTTGTATATTGTAATAGAAATGTAATTACTCAGAATTTAAATATGTAAGGAACTGGTAACAAATCTCAATAACACCTATGGGTGTTAAATACGGACATACAATTTAGGTACCAAGCTATAATATGTTATGTTCTGTCATGTTTTTTAGCATATGGGAACTCCCCGACACCGTGGCCCGTGATTTTCGTCAGATTGTAAACACGTGTGTATCTCCGAGGGGGTCCCATTTTTTTTTTTAAATTATTTTCTTATATCTTTGTACACATGTGTATCTCCGGTGACAAGACTTTCTGTAAAAATTTGGAAGTGATCGGGCCCCAGGGCCTAGTTGTCCCGTATTCAAACATTGAACTTGTGCATTTCCGAATTAGAGAATTTACATGAAAAATTTTAACTTTTATGAGTTGTTTTTTTTTTGTTTGAATTTTGCTTTAGTTTTCCTAATATGTATCTCTAAAGGATCGCAGTTCTTGCCACTATTTGTGTCCACTTAATCTTTTAAGGGATGTAAACGTATAAAAGAATTATGCGTATGCATATACACTTTCAGTAGGTACATCATACATGAAGAATTAAAGACGCACGCCAACATTAACGAGTTTATGAATACCTCATTATGCTGTTTTAAAAAAAGTTGTCGGTTTATCATCATTAACAATAGACAGCTATGTTACTTGCAGAATGGAGATACAATTTCTTTTTAATTAATACACGCTTAGCACATATTGTAATAATGAAAAATTCTGTTATGTTTGCTTTTAATTACACATAACTAATGTACGAGTTTGGTTTATTTTTTATAGTTATTAGTCGAGTTGTATGAGTTTTGTTCTGCCAACTATAGTGCGTTAGCAAAAAGTCATTGCTGTCACACGACACACAGCTAAGTACTAGTGTGGAATGTCAATGGCTTTCTCCACGTTTGTACTGAAATAGATGAATGAATCTAACTTATTTTTCTCTTGCTGTACGGAAGTCAACCGGGACTAGTGATAAACGTTTAACAAATAACGAACAATTACGTTCTATTACTTGCATAGTCCGTACGTACGAATGTTATGAAGAGAAATATTTATTTGAATTGAGCATGTGTGCACTCATGTAAAGTCTCAATTAATTAAAAGTAATATGTGTGAAATTAATCAGCATGGGAAAATTCAAAAAATTATTATTAATTCATTCATTCTGGCTGGCTTTATTATATTCATCTATAACTTCTAACAGATTTGCTTAGAATAGAGATAAATTAGAATAAGTGCACTATAGAAATAGCAGACAATTTTATTATTATTTTTTTTTAAATATGTATATAAAACTTAATTCAGTTAACAATACATAGAATTTGCACTATGCATTATACCTAATTTTCGTAAATGGGGTATTTAAGCATAATTTTTTGACGTTCTTACGCAACAGTAGAGACAAAATTTTTTCATATTTTCAACATTTTCCGAAATGTACTCACAATGTGAGGAATATTGTCATAACTCTAGCATACTAATCAAGCACACACGTTGACATTTTCTACAAAAGCAAATGCTTTTCTATATAGACATTCAACTTCATTAAAGCCCACACTGATACCTACTAAACGAAATTGTAATAATTCGTAATCATCTATTATAATTATATGGAAATCTGCATTTACATAATGCGATTTTTTTACCGATTATGAAGTCGACATAGAAATCAATGGGCCAAACATTATCACTCGCCTACAGCTGAGAAATCAGTGACTAGGACCATGAAATAAGACAGCAAAAACCAATTTGTTTATTTAATACATGAGTTGTAAATTTTTTTAGCGCTTTATCATAAACAAATGAAGAATTGGAAATGAGTGGAGCTTCCTGATTGAGCAAATAAATATTAAATTCCAAGTATCACATTGCCATGTGCAAACAGAGAATATTATAAAGTATTTTTTATTTCTCTTCGTCAATAGCATATATATTTGTATTTTTTCAGTTGTTTCATGTTGGTCGTCTTTCATATAGATGGTAAACGACAGACTAAGGCCTCGTATGAAGAGCATCTCCGATAGGTCTTGGTTAACTTAATGACGAGAAAGATCCACTGCAGCCGAGAACAGCAGCTCTGTTCAAATGTAAGACAGCAAAAACCAATTTGTTTATTTAATACATGAGTTGTAAATTTTTTTAGCGCTTTATCATAAACAAATGAAGAATTGGAAATGAGTGAAGCTTCCTGATTGAGCAAATAAATATTAAATTCCTAAGTATCACATTGCCATGTGCAAACAGAGAATATTATAAAGTATTTTTTATTTCTCTTCGTCAATAGCATATATATTTGTATTTTTTCAGTTGTTTCATGTAGGTCGTCGTCGTATGAAGAGCATCTCCGATAGGTCTTGGTTAACTTAATGACGAGAAAGATCCACTGCAGCCGAGAACAGCAGCTCTGTTCGTAAGCCCTACCGCCACCTCCTCGTGGTGCCACCTGAGAATTTCTTTGAAAATGGCAATCGAAACAGTATGAATGATGAGCACAAAACAGGATAAGTGTCGGTTAGACTGTGATATGACCCAGCAACAACCATAAAAATTGAATTGCTCCGAATCGGAATACAACGCCTTTGATACGGACTTATTATTTGTTTACCACCTTCGGTCAGAGTCCTCCGACTCGAGCGTGAGTTAATCAATACAAGATGAAATTTTAGGCTCATTGAGATAAGAAGGTTGCATGCTGGGGAATATTGCTTCCCAACAAAAAACACTGTCATGCTCTACATTAACAAGCGATCTTAAAGTGCACGGAGATAAAATTATGTTAATCCCAACAGCACGATAAAGCCTGGAAACAGGTATTGACGGGTGGACTCCAGAGTAGAGGTGAAGTAGTTGTAGAGGTTGGTTGAGCTGAAATGACTTCCAGGAATGAAACAATCGACCAACGAGTAGATACCCCAGTAGCTGCGAGGATGGAGCTAGAGTTCCTGTATCGGAGAAAAATGAGAGAAGTGCAGCGTAGTGTAAGACGTCACAAACGTAATAATATTAACAACGTGGCCTCAGAAGCAAAGGAAGCAGCGAGCAGTTGCCATAGCAAAACTGTTTACAGAATCACCAAAGAGCTGACAGGTGGTTACCGCTCTAGCCAACATCCGGTGAAAGGCCTAGATGGTGCCGTACTCGTTTCAGATGAGGATCAGCTCAAGCTCCTTAACCGTGTATTCCCCATCGATATGCACCCCAATCAAACGGAGCTGCCAGAAGTAACAATTTCCAGAATTTGCACCTCAACTCCCAGTAAAGATTATATCGCTACCGCGATCAACGCACTAAAGAAAAACAAGTCGTTAGGACTAGACGCTATACCCGCAGAGCTTCTGCGTGCCGCTCCAACGACATCAGCAGAGCTTTTACATCCTCTTGTAGAGAGAGCTTGGGAGGCAGAAAATTTCCCCGACGTGTGGAAGAAGGAAATGATTGTCAAGCTCCCTTAAAAAGGTAGTCTTATGGAGTGCGAAAACTGGAGAGGCATTTGCGTTCTACCTGCAGTTGCAAAGGTAATATGCGAAGTAGTACTTGAGCGAATTTAGGAACATCTGGAAGATACACTCGATGCCGAACAAGCAGGTTTCCGCACTGGATCCTCCTGTGTTGACCACATCAACACCCTGCGGATCATTATTGAACAGTGTGCTGAATTCCGGTCACCACACTGCACCTGCTGTTCATCGATTTTGAGAAGGCGGATGACAGTGTATACCCGATAAACTAATAGCTATTATTAAAGCAACCTATGATGGCTGTATATGTCATGTGCTGCATAGAGGAAAGCTGTCAGAGGAATTCGAGATCCTAAGTGGGTACGACAAGGTTGCATTCTATCGCCGATACTTTTTTTGTTGGTGATTAGCGATATGCTTCGCGCAGCTTTATCTACTGGAAACGGAGGAATTCGTTGGACTCGTACATCTCAACTCAAACATCTGGACTACGCTGACGATGTTTGTTTAATCTCATACGGGATTATGGAGCTGCACCAAATGACAACAAATGTGGAAAGGGAGGCAAATGTTGCGGGTTTGAAGATTAATATTGCCAAAACCAAAACCACCAACCTCGGCACTAACAAAAAGATTACAAACGTTCGTAAATAGGTGCCTACGGAACATCTTAAGGGTTTTCTGGGCTAACCGTATCTCTAACGACCATCTTTAGTTGAGCAGGAGTCACGGCAATTGGGGAAGAGTTGGAGAGAGCTGAAGCTCATTGCCAGGAACCGCACGCGATGGCGCGTAGGCGTAGTAGAGGCCCTAGGACCCACAAGGGGATATAGGACATAAGTAAGTAGTAACGAGTTCGGCATAGAACGCTAGGAAATTATTAATTATTTATTTATTATTTATTATTTAACTATGATGCTCGTAATATATGAATAAATTATAATATTTCAATTACTGGTTTTTTAGGTTATTTGATATACTCTGCCGCACAATATCACATTTTAAATTGTTTTTATAATAGTCCTTGAGTTTATCCCATAAAATTGTGTTTAACTGTACTGCATTTATTGACTTTTCTTCAAATCCCATTATTAGATCACTTGGTGTCACCTAAAAGGCAGCAAACATCCAACCAAATCGATCACATTGAAATCAACCGCTACTGCATAAATTATCTTGCAGACGTCCGAAAAACAAGTGTAAGCGACTTCGCATAAAAACGCGATCACTATCGTATGTTACTCGTAGTCCATAAACGCCTTCGTAATAAATCTTTCAACAAAACGCCTTCGTAATACATCCATCAACAAGCCGCTCAAACTGGCCTAATCTCAGGAATCCGAAAGTGCGCCAAAAATTTAGGATGTCTTAGAATCAGTACCAAAATGCAGGAGAGCGTGGATGACCACTGGATTGCTGTGAAAAATATTTTTGCAAATGTGGCAAGCGTCTTCGTCGGTAAAATGCAAAAAAGTAGTCCCATTTGGCTATCAGCAGACACCTGGGGGCGGTTCGATGAGCGTACAAAAATCAAGGCTTGGATTTTAGCTGAAGCTGCTATCGAGCTATAAGCGCAATATTGCGTTAAAATAAAGGAAACGCAGTGGCGTTGTGTGCGAGACGATAAATGTCAGTACATCGACTTACTTGCCTTAAGGGCTGAAGAAGCAGCAAGCAGATGTGACAGATATATCATTACTAAAGAGCTCATTGGTGGTCGGAACATTAAACAACATCAATGGTTAAGATGGTAACCTTTGATTTCGGATGAGGATCAGCTCAATAGAAGGAAAGAACAATTCGTTAGAGTCCTTAAACACCAGAACGATGGTAAATTTATCTCGAACTCTGATAATTTTTCCCATCTTTTTAGAAATGAATTGGTGGCAGCTACGAACAAAATGGCACGCAGGTACTTTTGAGGACCTATGTCCTCCGATAGGTTAACTGAGTTAACTAACAGATTGTTTGAATTTGATTCAAATAATATCAATCACTGCGAAGTGTTTTTTTAACATTTAAGGAGTTAAAGCTTGAAATTTTGGAATTGGAATAAAAAATTGGAATTTAACCACTGAAGTTGTAAAAGTTCTTTCAAAGTGATAAAGCTACCAACTAAGAGAATTATTGTAAAGTACAAACTTGTGTTGTGTTTTATTTGCAAAATCCTTTACGAGCTCGAAAGCCTGAATTTCGTAACAATTGGTGTCAGAAGTGGGATTTTGCAAATTGAGAGACAATAAAATTTTGCATATCGTGAGACAGTAAATTAATTAGTGCAACAAGTCGTTAAAGGGGATAGCACCAAACCGGTGGTGTGCCAAACAAGGAGGCGATGTTACAAGTTCTAATGCAACAAATAAATAGCAAGTTTGACCAGCAAAGAGAACAAATGCAGCGGCAAAGTGAACAAAGTGAAGAGTTAAGAAAATATTAGAATTCTCAAATGCAGCAGCAAATTCAACAATCGCAGCAACAGAATCAAGAGTTTAAAAAAGAGTTGATTCAGCAAAAGCAAAAATCGCAGCAGCAATCGCAGCAACCGAGTCAGGAGAACAAACAGATGAATCTAAAATTGAGGTCCAAATTAAATGAGAAGTTGGAACAGCAAAGTCATGGTCCGAAGAAAGATTGGAATTTTCAAATTAGTGACAAGTTGGACCAGCATAGCGAAAAGCTAAAGAAAGAATTGGATCGACAAAGTCAGCAGCAGATCGAAGAACTAAAGAAAGAATTGGAGCAGCAAAAACAGCAGTTAAATTCGAAACTGACCGTTAAGTTTGAACAGTTTGTTTGAACAATCGCAGAAACCAAGCCAAGAACTGAAGCAGGAATTGAACTCCAAATTCGATTAATAAAATCAGAAGCTGGAAAAACTAAAAGGTGAAATAAATGAAGTTCAAGCAACATTTCAAGAGGAAGTGAAATCGCTCGAAACGAACATGACAGGAAAAGTCAGTGGTTTGGAAGGTAAAATTTAAGAATTTGAGAACCGGCTGGACAATCGTACCCAATTCATCAGAGAGAACACTCAACAAAGTAGTTCCAGAGTCATTCCAGAATCTTCTAGTAACCAGAAAGGAATTTTGAAGCCACCTGTGTTCGATGGCGACACAGCTTTTGAAAATATCAAAGTCCAGTTTGCAGCTGTTGTACAACACAATGGATGGGGTCCTGAAGAACAACTAAATTCTCTAATCCTGGCGTTGAAGGGCAAGGCGGCTGAGTATTACAAATGATTCCAAATGCTGAGATGAGTTCTGGAAGAATATTGAAAGAGTTGGACTTGCGTTATGGACAGTCTGACACCCAGTAGTTTAGCAAAATACAGCTCCAGATGAAGAAACAACAGCGAGGAGAACGACTTCAAGAGTTAGAACGGAAAATAACTAAGCTAGCACGACAAGCCTATTGTGGGGTTCCGGCTGGTATCTTGGACGGATAGGCAGTGGATGCGTTCAATCAATGCTGTTCGAGATGAACAGTTAAAACTTTATTTGAGGGCGACGGCCAGAGGAAAGTTGATGAATGAAGTGTTGGCATTGGCTTTGGAATACGATTCAGCTAGATCTAGTTTGTCTTCTGATTTAGTTATATTGCGCAAGTTTGAAACTGAGGACATTACATAAATAGAAGTCCTCATTGACGAGATCAGAAAATCGAGGACTGGACGCTTCCAGAACGACGGAAATTCCACATCTAATTCTCGTCCAAAATGTTTTAGATGCCAGAAACCTGGACATTTCATCCGCGACTGCAAGGAACCAAGACCGGTACAAACTAAAGTACAGCCAGTGAATCGTGCCAAGAGGCCGGAACATTTACGGCAGATAGGCGCATCAGAGATGAATGAGGTTAAGCAGCATGCTTATCTGTAGCTGCAGACCAGGAAAACTAAGTCACACTAGCTTTACGGGGCGTAAGCTGGTGAAGAGGGAAGAGAGCCCCAAGGTCACGGTTTACGATAAGGCGGGATCGTTGCTTCCTCTACCAGATCAACCACCAAGAATTCTACAATTATATTTTATTGGAAACGAACAAATGGAGACTGACCAGAGGTGTACCTATATCTCTGGAACAAAGATGTCGAATAGTGTCAAACTTTAAGAAGATATCTCATGAGCACAATGATCAGATTAAAACTTTTAAAACATCATTGGAACGTATGCCAACGGATGAATATAGAGTTGTCATAAGAGCAGACCGAAGACCAGCAGGCGAACACGAACGCCGCTTCAATGCTCCTCAGCTAGATGAAGTCGCGGTGGTTATATCAGGTGATGAGTTTGATAAACGGGATATCGTAATTCAACGAAGAAGCGTAGTATCATTGCAGCGCATTTCAGAAACACATCAAACACATATGATGGTCTCCAGTACCCAGTGATATTTCCCCGTGGTGAAGATGGATATCATTTTAATCTGAGACAGGTCAGCCCAACGAGAGGTAACACAACTTGGAGAAAAGTTTCAGCGATTGATTTCTATACATACAGACTAATGGTTCGAGATGAACAGAACCACATATTAAACTGCAGACAATTGTTCCATCAATTCATCGTTGATATGTATGCAAAAATCGAAAGTGAGCGTCTTCTTTACATTCGTCTAAATCAACGTAAACTGAGAGTTGAATAATATATACACCTGCGAGATGCTGTGGTAAATGACGTTAATGTTGAAAATCTTGGTGCCTTGGTTATGCTACCAACTACGTTTACAGGCAGTCCCAGACACATGAACGAATACACACAAGTTGCTATGACGTACGTAAGGACGTACGGAAGACCAGATTTATTTATCACCTTCACGTATAATCCGGTTTGGAAAGAGATCAAAGAGATGCTTACCAATGATCAATTACCTAATGAGCTCCACGACTTGATTGCGAGAGTATTCAAACAGAAGCAGTTGAAACTAATTGAAATTATAACAAAGAGCCATGTCTTTGGAGTGCCAAGATGCTGGATGTACACGATTGAATGACAAAGAATGACACTCACACAATTTAATTTGGTTAGCGGAAAAAATTCAACCCACACAAATCGATGACGTTATATCGAAGTGATTAAGAAAAACATGATTCATGGACCATGTGGAAACCTTAATCCCAGTTCTCCGTGGATGAAGGATGGAAAGTGTACCAAAAAATACCCAAGAAAATTGCTTAAAGGGACACAAACAGGAAATTAATGTTATCCTTTATATAGACGGCGTGTTCCAGAGGATGGAGGGATCACGGGGAAACTAAAGAATGGCAATAATACAGAAGTAGAAATCGATTATAGGTGGGTTGTCCCATTTTCACCGTTGCTGTAAAAAAATTTCTAGGCACACATTAACGTAGAGTACTGTAACAGTGTGTAGTCGATTAAATAATTGTGCAAGTATGTCAACAAAGGTAGTGATATGGCTGTTTCGGCATAAGCAACGAGAGAGCAAACGATGAAGTAATGCGTTATCAGTTGGAAAGGTACATTAGTAGCAACGAAGCAGTTTGGCGAATCCTTGGATTTACGATTTACGAAAGACACCCTACTGTTGTTCATCTCAGCGTACATTTAGAAAATGGTCAGAGAGTTTAGTTCACAACAGAGAACGCCCGTGCATTGGTTGATCAGCCACCAAAGACAACATTAACAGCATTTTTTCAACTCTGTCAGCAGGATCCTTTCGCAAAGACTTTGTTGTGTCCTGAGATACCTCGATATTCGAGGACCTTTCGGGATCTTTCGCAGAAGAACAGTAAACGGAGAAGAATGCCAGACATTCAGAGAAGAGTGTCAGAAGTTGGGTTTACTGGAAGGAGACCAGCACTGGGATCACACATTGCGGGAAGCCGAAATGATCTCCCTTCCAGAGCAAATAAGAAATTTGTTTGCTATAATATTGACTACATGCAGTCCATCGATTCCAAATACTTTATGGGGAAAATATAAGGACGCCCTAAGTGAGGATATACTTGCAAAAGTCCGGAGAGAAAATCCGACATTGGAAATCATGTTAGGTCTGGACATTTACAACAAAACTTTGATTATCCTTGAGGACAAATGTATGACGATAATAATATAACGAGGGGGACAGCCTATTCTACACTTAAGTTGCCACTTGACATCGCCAGGCAGGAAAATACTACCTGCAACATTAGCAAGACGTGATCGGGCGCAAGTGCTCAGGACATGTAAAATATTCGTATGGGATGAATGCACCATGGTTCATAAGAAAGCTCTCGAGGCACTTAACGCCACTCTGAGAGTCCTAAGGAGAAACGATAACCTGATGGGAGGAGCTTTGATATTCCTTTGTGGAGACTTTCGTCAAACTTTGCCCGTCATCCCAACTCCACAGCGGCCGATAAAAATTCACGCATGTTTAAAACATTCATTTTTGTGGAAACATGTGCGAAAGACAAGTTTAAAGCAGAACATGAGAGTAATATGGGGGACGACAGTGCACAAATTTTCTTAAACAAAGTACTGATTGGGGAAGGTGGATTAATAGTTGAGTCTTCTGGCAAGATAAAATTACCATACGATTTTTGTAATTTGGTATCGTCTGCCGCAGAATTGATAGATGCTATATATCCGGCTGTTTCCCAAAATTATAACATTCTGAACTGATTGCGAGAAAGAGCCACTCTTGCTGTTAAAAATGGAGACGTAAACGAAATAAATAATCAAATACTTGCCATGTAGTCACTGAATACAAGGTCGTTAATTTCCCCACCCGAAATCCTAAACTCACTTGATTTGGCTGGATTGCTACCAAATCGTCTTTTACTCAAAGTGGGATCTTCAATTATTTTACTACGTAATCTTGATTCGCCAAAACTACGCAACAGAACAAGGTTGTGTGTAAAAAATATGCTGGGCAATGTAATTAAAGCTACTATAATAACAGGAAAGGGAGAGGGTGAATCAGTTTTTATCCCACGGATACCACTCATTTCGGCGGATACACCTTTTAACAAGAAACAATATTAAATTAAATACTGCGGAGTGGACTTGAGATCGCCATGTATTTACCATGGACAACTGTATGTTGCTTGCACAGGTAGGCACACCTAAAAATTGGTTTATTCTTGCTCCTGGAGGTAAAACTAAAAATGTTGTTTATAATCAAGTTTTGTTTTAACCTAATATTTTAGTAGATTTAAAAAAAAAATGTTTCTTTATAATTTGTATAGTTTTCTTTTACTTTAAAATATTTATTCTGTGAATAAAAATTAATTTTACTTTTTAGATAGAATTCTTGGGATAATACCTGGGAAAAGCCGGGTAATCTAGTTATTTCTCTATATTAATTTCGCGTCGGCATGGTTCTGTTGTTCGTTCGTTCGGTGGTGGAATCTTGCGATCAATTTTTAACCCACTTCCCAATTCCCGATTTTATTGGAACTTTGCACACATGTGTATTTCCGGTGACGAGCCCCGATGTAGGGTGGCTCCCATACAAAAATGTAAACAATCATGCTATATAACGGCATCAGATCACACTATACTATAACGACTGTGTGCCTGTGTGCAGCGATGCTTTACGATTTTTCAGTTTTTATCGTGGATTACTTTTAGGCGCATATTTTATTAGAGAAAATACATGAAAAATTTAACTTTTTATGTTGTTTTTTACGCAGTGTAAATTTTAGGAAATCTTAAATTTAATAAATGAAAATAACTTTAAGGTTTTTTTTTCGTCATTCATCTTTGATTACTCCTACATGCCTACAAAAACTCAATACGGCTAACAAAAGTATGTAAGATTTTCTTTTAGAATTTAAATTGTGATCTTAGACCATATTTCAAAGTAGAAACATTTCTGCCTGTCAATGAATGACACATGGTTATGTCCCATACATTTTATTAATTACTTCATTTTCATTCATACATCGTATACATCAATGCGAACGTATGAGAGTATATTGCAACCAAGGAAAAATATAAGCAGGAAAAAGAAAATTATTTATAGTGTGTTTGTAACAATAACATCACTTACCTAATTCGACGTACAACTTTGGACGAACATTCTCCTGCCACGCACTTAAATTCCCAATCACGAACAATGTTAGCATAAGAAAGATATGCGTTTTGTTGTTAACACAAGTTCTATGTATTATTGGTGGTAAATTCATAATGAAGTTCAGCATATTTAAATAATGTTGGAAATGAGAGAGTATTGAATAATTGGCTGAGTTGATTTGGCTTTTTCGATCAGTGCGTGTGCGTTTTCCCCCTCAGTTTTCTCTGAAATTATTAAATTGTGATTATTTTTTGCAAAAAAGTTTCAAAGAAAAAAATTTAATAGTTGTCACGTGTATTATTTTTAACCCTGGAAAACTATACTAATATTCTTTATTAAAAATGCTAGTCTGGGGTAAAATCGTAGAACAATACCCCAAAAATAAAATGGGTTTGTTAACATTTTTTTTTAAAAAAGTAATTTAAGCAAACTTGTGTAAGAATGATTAAAAAACATAAAAAAGTAAACGCACCAAAATTTTGCTTACTTTGAGAATGGTGTGCAGACTTTTGTCTCATGCTCCAAAGAAAAAAAATTTTAATAAATAGCACAACTTACTCTTGATTTTCTATCACTATTTCAAGCCTTTAGACAGAACCCACTTCATCACTAAAGATACCGACTTTTGTCCTGCCCAAATGTGATGGGCAAGGACTAATTCTTATCTCCAATGCTGAATATCTCAGAGTCAACCTCGATAAAAAGCTAAGCTAGCTGGAAGTCAAACTTCGAATACAGAGTTTTTATAAAAACCTCGTACAATGCGAGCAGCCCAAAAACTGAGACAAAAAATACTTCAGTGTCCCAGTGTTTGGTCATTCGTGAAACGAATTAAAAATACTTCCTCGTCTTCAATTCCAACGCTCATTCACAATGACATTCCAACTGTCAGCTCTAAAGACAAGGCCAATCTGCTTGCTTCACATTTCGCAGCTTGCTCTACGCTGCTAGATAGCGCCTTATCGCCGCATGTACTTGCAAGAGTTGAATCCTCTATGTGACAGATTTACTTCCGTACTCCGTACTTGAATCACGTGAAACCCTTAGTGACCAGCACTATGGTTTTCGTAGGCAACGTTCTACAGGTGACCTGATGGCTTATCTCACTGAAAAGTGGAACCAGTCTATTCACAAATTTGGTAAAAGTAAAAGTTGTTGCACTCGATATTTGCAAGGCATTTGAATGCTGATGGAATTAATATCACCCTGCTCAAGTGGACTAGTAACTAGCTTCCTGACCGTTCAATCCAGGTCGTATTGGACGGATTCAAATCCAATGTTCACCGCATAAACGCCGGTGTTCCTCAAGGCTTCCTCTTCCGACACTCTTTCTGATTTTCATTAATGATGTCCTATCCACCACCTCTAATCCAATCCATTCTTTCGCTGATGACAGTACTCTTAGCGTTACATATGACTTCACACTTTCTGCACGCCCCTCTTCGTTACAAGTGGAACTTAAACAACAACGTATGTTAAGCACGTTAAATTCTGACCTTGACAGCATAACAAGGTGGGGGCTACATAATAGAGTTGAATTTAACGCTTCTAAAACCAAATGCTGTCTTCTGTCTTCTAAGCGTAATTTAAACCCCTAACCTTTATCCATGAATGGATCTTGCATCAAAGAAACTGAAAAGCTCTCAATTCTCGGTATGTGTGTCAACAACAAGCTTCGTTGGAACGACCACATATTTGTCATCGCCAAAAATGCTGCGAGATGTTTAGGTTTCCTAAAACGGTACTTCACTCCTTCAGATCTGGCTACTATTTACAAGGCGTATATTCGCCTATAACTTGAATACAACTGTATTGTCTGGGAGGTGCCCCCAACACCACATTGCATCTACTAGACAGAGTTCAGAACCACGCGTTAAAAGTTATTGGTGACGTACATATCGCGAAAACAATCGAATCGCTTGAACATCGTAGGCATGTTTCCTGCCTGTCACTGTTTTATCGCTTTTTCCACAAGCGGTGTTCAAAAGAAATATCCAGATGCATCCCGCCTATTCTCCAACCCATCCGTAATAGCCGTGCCTCAACTCGAGCTCACGGGTCCACCATTAAGCCTATCTTCGGACGTACTAACGAATTCAGAGATTCCTTCTTTAGCCGCACGATAGTTATGTGGAATGATTTGCCTGATTCTGTGTTTCCGCATTTTTAAATTCTCTATATTAACTTCACTTGCCCGTGTGTTTGTGGGTTTGTGGGCTTGTGGATTTGTGTGTCATGGAATCTTGCGATCAATTTTTAACCCACTTTCTACAGCCCGATTTTATTGAAATTTGGCACACATGTATATCTCCCATGACAACACTTTCTATTAAAATTTGAGGACCCTCGGGCTGCGGGGTCGGGGGGCTCCCATACAAATATTTTACAAAATTTACCCGATTTTCTTTAAATTTTGTACTCATGTGTGTCTTCGATGGAAAACACTTTTTGTAAAAAAGTGATCGGCCCCTTGGGGACCCCAATATACAATTTTTAAATATCGCTATATCGCATCAGATCACGGCAAAGTATGAGCTCTGTGCTTTGTGAGCAGCGCTGTTCGCTGCCGCTGCGGCATTTTGTGGATGATTTTGCCACAAAACGAGCACGCAGTGTGTGTGTGTGTGTGTATCCCCGATTAGAGAATTTACAAGAACAATTTTTATGGGTTGTTTTTTATGATCTGCAGTCAGACACGCGTGCATAGACATCTCATCCTTTCCTCTCCCTAATTTCCTAACGCACACGCTGTGCTAAGCATTATAAGGGTGCAAACCCCTTTATATAAAAAAATAAAAATTAAAAAAACTGGTATCTCAGGAGCATTTCGGTCATGTCCAAACGATGCTTCAAAACCAGATGTGTAGTGTTGTACAACTCAGAGAATCTGGGTTGTTTGTCTTCAGCGCTATATGCATATATTCAACAGACTACTTTACTACCAAACTGAACTTCAAAACTAATTTCGGTGTCAAAAATTTATATTTGATAACTAATATATTCAATTTGAGAATTATTAATCAATAATTTAAAAAAGCTGAGTATTTTAAAATTTTAAAACTTCGGTTCAATATCAAAAGAAAAATTTTCAAATTAAATTTTTAAATTCAATTTTTAATTATTTTTTTAGCAAAAAATGTTTGTGTGGCAAGCAAGCTCAACTCAACCAATTGACGCACAAATCTTATCAGTCCTTATTTCATTTTTGCGAAAGATTTTTGTGTTCAGTTTTTTTTGTTTTCTGAGTAATTTCAATACTTCAGTTTTTTTCAGCCCACACTAGGTGTTAATATAGAAAATACTATTGTTATTTACTGCAGTCTCAGCAAACACACATTCCCACAGTTTTGCATTGCGCTTGAGCAGTTAGCAAAAAAATGTATTTGGTCTTGTGAAAAATAGCGAACATTACTCGCTGAAAAGTGCCTATCGTATGCTCGTTAGATTGCCGCACTCGGCTGCAGCCTTATGATTAAAGCTTCTAACTCGCAATACAACGATCACTTTCCTAGCTCGTTATGGAATGTACTATATTATTATTGAATGCATTGGAAATAAACGGAAATGTGAATTCCATAATTCATAATTTATACCAGTCAGAAGTCAAAATGGCACAATGATGACTGGGATGTCTATTGAAGATGTTTTCCAAGAATATAATATTGTTGGCCATCGCTTTTAACGTATTAATCCATAATAGCTTTTAGCATTTAAATTAAGACGTTCAAATGCCAAATATTCTAACTTCGATAAGGCGGAGCAAACTTGAATCTTATCGAAAATTGTCAACGGCTACCAACCATCACAAAGGCAACTTAATTGTCTCAAACTGAGTCAGGAAAAGCGAAAATAAAAAAATCTCTGTCTATCTGTCTGTGTCCACTCTACAATCCACACGCGATGAATTTTAAGCTTTTTACATAAATTGTGAGGGGCCAGATAATTTTGACGGAAATCTGACGGTCGGAAGTGTCAGTTTACTTAGACAGTTTTTAGATTTTTTGAAAATAACTCAAAAATATAGCACTTAGGAGAAATCTGTTAGGAGCAAAAGAAATGTAAACAAAAAACAAACAAAACAATAAATAAAAAAAAATAATTTAATATACATTTACTGCAGATTCCGGTACCGTCCGCAAAAGAAAGTCGTGTTTTACCCACACCTCCGTTTTTTTTCATAATTAAAATAGTGATTAATTCTTTTCTAAAAAATTATCTATATATAAATAGGCAAAGGCAAAACAGTTAAGAACCATTTTCTCCTCTGTTTGTCAACCGATTTTCTTTTTTTCTTCAGCTTTTTTTTTTGTAGCTATTGATGAGCTTTAGTGTTATCAATAAAAAAAATTTGAAAACAAAAAGTTATCTATTATCGTTCATTTCAGCGTTTAGAGCAGTTGCTAAGAGTTCAACGTTCCAATTTTTGATAGAACAGAAATACAGTGGTGGAGCGGTTGAGTGAGGTTGTTGGGTGGTTGGGGATGGGTGGTGTAGGGCGAGGGAGTGGGTGGATGGTGGGTGGGGCGGATCAGTGACCGTGTGGAGGGTCGCATAGAGTACAGAGAGACCGTCAAATTTCGACCAATGGGCGATAACTAGTTATATTAATTTGACATAAATGATTTCCCAATATGAAGTTAATTGTTTCCAAAATAAATATAGTTAATTTCTATTTTTACATTCTCTATATTAACTTCGCGTGCCCGTGGCTGGCTGACTGGGGGGCAGAATCTAGTGATCAATTTTTAACACACATCCTAAAGCCCGATTTTATTGAAATTTTGCACACATGTATATTTCCGGTGACAATACTTTCTATTAAATTTGAGTGTGATCTAGCCGCGGGGTCCATACAAATTATTTTCCCCGGCATCAGATCCTTTCATACTATAATTACTGTGTTCTTGTGCGCTGAGCGCTGTGCCAAGAATTTAGAGAATTTATATGAAAAATTTAGATTTTTATGGGTTGTTTTTTTAACTTCTCTATATTGACTTCGCGACGGCATGTGCCTGTCTGTCTATCTGACTGTCTGTCTTACGGTGGCTGGCTGTTGGAATCTTGTGATTATTTTTTAACCCACTTGCTAAAACTTGATTTTATTCAAACTTCGCACACATGTGTATCTCCGATCACACCGGTTTCTATTAATTTTGAAAGTGATCGGGCCACAGTGTTGGGGACCCCATAAACATTTTTTTTAAATATACCCAATTTTATTCAAATTTTGTACACATGTGTATCTCCAATGACAGCATTTTTGTAAAAATTTGGAAGTGATCGGGTCGACGAGCTCCATGTTGGATGTTGTGCCTCGAAGCTCAAAACAAAATCAGGGCCCGATCACTCCAAAAACTTTACAAAAAGTTTTGTCCATTGGAGATACACAGGTGTTTAAAATTTAAAGAAAATCTGTTTTAATTTTTTAAAAAAAATAAATGGGCGCCCCTCGGGCCTCAGGGCCCATCACTCCAAAACAAAAAGGGTTGTCCGCCGGAGATATCGGAAAAAATGTATATTAAATTTTTTAATTTAATTTAAAAAAAAAATTGTATGTGGCACCACAACCCTGGTGCCGGGGTTCTCCAAAATTTTTACAAAAAGTTTTGTCCATCGAAGATACACATGCATATAAAATTTTAAGAAAATCGGCTTAATTTTTTTAAAAAGTGTGTTTGGTGCCCCACGACCCCGGGGCCCGGGGTTTCCAAAGTTTTTACAAAAATGGTTGTCCATCGGAGATACACGCGTGTATAAAATTTAAAGAAAGTTGGGTTAATTTTTAAAAAAAAAAATTTACAAAAAGTTTTGAAGAAAATTGGGTCCCAATTTTTAAATTTATATAGAAAATTTAAAAATATATATGGGCAATTTTTTTTAAAGGAAGAAAAGGGAAAAACCTTATATAGTAGGAAAAAAGGTAACCAGAAGTTGTCACTTCACTTTTTCTAATCCTGTGTTTAATAAAACACATGTTAGATACATGTTAGAAATTAAAAAAATTATTCCTGGTCGTATTTTTTGTTGTAGTTTCGTTTTGTCCTATAGTCTCTTCCTCTATTCAATAAAATATAGCTAAACATTTAACTTAAAAAAAATGGAGGTGTGGGCACAACACTACTTTCTTTTACTGACGGGTCCAGAATCTTCAGTAAATGTATATTAAATTTTTTTTTCTATTTTTTTTTTTTTGCATTTTCTCATAGTAGTTTACTACTACGACTACCACTTCCGTTTGGCCGATTTCCGCCAAAACCAACTAGGCCCACCCAATTTATGTAAAAAGCTTAAATATGAATTTTCGTCTCAATCAATTCAGCCGTCTGGGCTGTGGAGTGGACACAGAACCACAGACACACAGACAGAGATTTTTTTTTTGCTTTTTCTGACTCAGGAGATACGGTAATGGGTAAATCTGCAAAAATCCTGGGTTCGAAAATTTTCATGATTACTATACTTACTTTTACTACTAGTAAAAGAAAGTAAAATCTGTCATTATCCTTATCGTATACATTTTTCTCACTTCCTTTTTTCTTTTTCTTGCGACGTCTGACCAACCAGTCAGTTCGCCGATAGCAACTAAACCATTCGCTTTGCCAATTTGCGTTATTCAATCATTATTGTTCAATTGTTGCTTTGGGTTTTTTGAATTGTTGTAATCATAAACAACAACCAAATACTTCATCTCACAAATCTCCTCTATCATCAGCACCCTTAATGTCGATAAGTTAAATAGAAAAATTGACAACATAATATGATCTATGTAGTATCAATATGTACGAGCACCTTTATTCTCTTTCTCTATTGCAACTGGCTTTACTGTAGTTGATGTTATCGGAGACATAGAGGACTTGTTCGTTATTGATTTATTGTAAACAAATCGGGTGTAAATTACGAAAATAATTAAGCCAAAGTTCACAATTTATGTTATTAGATAAATTAAAACATCACTGAAGAATTTTTCATGAATTCAATATCTAATCCTAACTTTTCTTAAAGTATGTTTATATAATTTAATGTTAAATCAAGGTAGACTTAACGTAACCATTTTTTACTTTACCACATATTAGTGACTACTCGAAACTGACTATAGGTATTTATATAGGTATACTAGCTGTTCCCGGCGCTATGCTACCCGCCCACTGACGCCACGCCCACTTACACCCGTGTTTCCTGGCTGCCATCCCACTGACCCCCGCCCACTGACCTCCCACCCACTGACGCCACGCCCACTTACACCCCAATAACTAACCAACTCACTAATACTTAGAACTTTAGAATCGACACTTACTACAGGCAAAAAATGTACACTTGTTCGAATATTCTTTATATGAAGATTATATACAGGGATAACTACATTTTCCACTCCAGCGCCACCTATCGGGTCCAAACGTCAACGACTTTCTTTTTATTTAAATATTATATGGTGTAAATTTGAGCCAAATCGTTCCATAAATAAGAATTTACAGAAAAAACTTTACCAGCGCCACCTAGCGGGGCTGAACCAACTCAGAAACCTTCGCGTAGCAATTACGAACAAACTCACAGAAGGAAGTATCCAATTTGTCCAGCCGTTTTCAAGTTTTAAGTTCAATTCAGGTCGTATTGGACGGTTTCCAATCCAATGCCCACCGCATAAAAGCCGGTGTTTCCTAAGGCTCTGTTTTGTTTTCGACACTCTTTCTCATTTTCTTTAATGATCTCCTCCGCTACTTCTAATCCGATTTATCCTTTTGCTGACGACAGCACTCTTAGCTTTTCATATGAGTTTGCGCTCTCCCCACGCCCATCTTCATCAAAAATGGAACTTGAACAACAAAGTATGTTAAGCACGTTAAATTATGACCTTGACTTCTGTTCTGTTGTCTAAGCGTAATTTAAACCCCCAACCTTTATCCGTGAATGGATCCTGCATCAAAGAAACTGAAAACTTCGCAATACTCGGTATGTGCGTCAACAACAAACTTCGCTTAAATGACCACATATTCGCCATCGCTAAGAATGCTGCGAAGAGTTTAGGTTTCCTAAAACGGTGCAAGATTTACTTCACTCCCTCGGACCAGGCTACTATTTACAAGGCATATATTCGCCCTAAACTTGAATACAACTGTATTGTCTGGCAGGTGATCCCAAAACCACATTGCATCTACTTGGAAGAATTCAGAACCGCGCGATAAAACTTATTGGTGACGTACATATCGCTAAAACAATCGAACCGCTTGAAGATCGTAGGAATGTTTCCTGCTTGTCACTGTTTTATCGCTTTTTCCATAAACGGTGTTCAAAAGAAATATCCAGATGCATCCCGCCCATCCTTCAACCCAAACGAAATACCCGTGCCTCAACTCGAGCTCACTGGTCTACCATTAGACTTATCTTCGGACGAACCAACCAATGCAGAGATTCCTTCTTTAGACGAGTATTTTCTCCACTGATCAAAAATCGTCATCAGTCATTTTTAAATTCTCTATATTAACTTCGCGTGCACGTGGCTGGCTGGCTGGCTGGTCAGATTTTCTGATCAATTTTTAACCAACTTCCCATAGCCCGATTTTATTGAAATTTTGCACACATGTATATTTCCGGTGACAATACTTTCTATTAAAATTCGGACCTCGGGTTCGGGGGGCTCCCATACAAATATTTTACAAAATTTACCCGATTTTCTTTAAATTTTGTACACATGTGTGTCTTCGATGGAAAACACTTTTTGTAAAAATTTGGAGTGGGGACCCCCATATACAATTTTTAAATATCGCTATATCGCATCAGATCACGGCAAAGTCTGAGCTCTGTGCTTCGTGTGCAGCGCTGTTGGCTGCCGCTGCGTCATTTGGTGGATGATTTTGCCCAAAACCTTCTCTATTCACAAGCTGCGAAAGTACAAAAGGCATCTTTCTTTAAAGCGTTACAAGTTAATGGGGAACATCTGACAGGGCGGAGTGTAGATTATAATAATAGCAACACATTCATTATTTATATACTATGTACACGAAGCACATGCGTAGAAGAATATATATATGTATAACATTTTTATAAATATCCGAGGTTTGAAATAAACCATTAACATTCGAACGTACTTCAATGTCTTAAAACCAAGGGCAGAATCCAATTCAGAAATAATCTATGCGCTGTTGATGAGGGGTTCGAGAATGCACCCTCAAATTCAACTGTCATCAGCTAAAATAAAAATCAAATGTGTACATGATACAGTTCATATATTAACATATTTACATTATAATGCGTTTAAAAGCATTAACATTATGCAACGCACATAAGTGACAATGATTTACGATAATTTGCATGTTGATGTACGAGCAAAGCATTAAACTATATTTTTTATTAAATGGACTTTTGTGTACAGTATTTATATAATACACATATATGGACAGTTATCAGTAGAAACTTCAAAAATGTAGTTTTACTGTCAATAAATCAATTTTTCAATGATGATGTTGGGGAGCTTCTATGATCAAACTTATTAAATTTTGGTACTATAAAATTATTAAATTTCTAAGCGTAGTGTCATTTAGATTTTCGGCTACATGCATAATATATTATTATTTCAAATAAAATTTGGAATAAATCAAGGTCTGATATTAGTGTATAATCGCACGTACGTACACTAATATCAGACCTCATTTCCTACTTAAGCGATAAAGAGAATGGGGGGGGGAAGTGGGGGAAGAAAATTGAATAACTTTAATATGTTTCGCTTTAAGCCAGGAAGAATATTCCGGACAAAAAATTTAAGCCGCTTTCGAGAGGATTTGGCGGTCAACCATCAGCAGAATGCTTAGAACTCGTGCTTGTACCATAACTACTTTGACTGGTGGAAGTGGTATCAAACCTCCACGTGGTGGCCGTGGTAATTTTCTACAAAAAAAAAAGCTGAATGATAGGGATAATCCATTCAATGAAATGTTGGTGCAAATTAGCCCAAACAGAAACACTAGGCGATACTCCGGCCAAATTTAAAGCTAACATTAGAGAGTGTTCTTCTCGGGAATTCCTCGGCGGGAAATCCCCTCTAGTTGACATAACAGCAATAGATAGATATAGATATAGACTTAACGTAAGAATGTTACCTACCGACTGGACTGGACTGGACTCGGTTGAAGAGCCAATTAAAATTATGATGCTGACGAGAGATTTAGAAATTGCAAATTCTATCGAAACCGAACGGCGGAGAATGCCAAAAATTATTTAATAAAATCTAATATTAAATTTTTTCAAAGTTATTTACATTGAGAAGAGTTCTTTACCCGAATATATATACATATATAATCGTCCTACACTCGTATATATTTTATATAATCGTATTTGGTCGATATTTCGAATATCGTATATAGCAGGACAGTTATGTACTTTTAGTCTACAATGAGGAAGAATTCGCAAACTACAATAACAATGCAATTCATTGGTAGATTACGTTTGAAGCATTTGACTTTTCGGTGACAAAAATATATTAATCGTTTTTATAGTGACGTAATGGTATAAATTTACATTTCTATAATATCTTCAAACACTCAAAATGTACTTCTGTAGGGATATTTTCCAGTACCAGTGGAATATTTTTTTATTAGATGTCAATATTGTTTTAATGGTATACCTACATTTTTGTTCAAATGTATAGAGATCATATTAGTAAAATTCTCTTCTGTTAAACAGAGAGGCTTTACGACGGATGGCTTAAATTTTTTCGAAAGTTCAAGTTTATTCAATACTTTCACGATTCGGAATAAAAAATATTGAATTAAATGCATGTGTAAATACATATTAATATAAAATGTGCGGTTTGAATTTTCGAAGTAATAACTGAAAATCGTAAAACTGCAAACCCCCCCCCCCCCCACCTAAAGTGGGAAAGAGAGAGTTAATCTCTAAACTTCAGGAGATCTTTTGAAATAGGTGCTACCTCAGAAAAAGCAAAATACTTACATTTTGCTTATTATTAGTACACTAGCGGAAACACCAGACGTTTCCGGCTGCCCCATCCCACTGACCACCACCCAAGTTAACACCCACTGACCTCACACACTGACCCCCCACAGACCACCACCACCCACCTCACCAAATCAGAAAACTATAGAATCAACACTTATTTCGGCAAAAATATTCAAAAATTCTTTATTTGAAAATCATATACATACAGGAAAAACTACATTTTCCACCGCAGCTCCACCTATCGGGTCCAAATTTGCAAACTACTTTGTTTTTGTTTAAATATTATATGGTGTAAATTTGAGCCAAATCGATCCATAAATAAGAATTTTCGGGGAAAACAGTGATCTAACACAAGCAATAACAATCTCGAGAACCACACGAACATATGGTGTGAGCATAAGTTGGATAGCTTCAGTGGTTCAGCCGTGATAGTATGACATACATACCTACCTACGTTTTTATATATTAATGTCGTTTTTTTTTTTTTTTTAAATCTGTCGTAGATTGATTTTTTGGCTGTCAAGTTGTTCGTTTATTCCAAAAAACCAATCTACGGTAGATTGGATTTCCCCTCAAACAGATCTTGATATTTTGGCAGATTAACCCCTCTTCTCATTAACTGCAACAACAACACATGCAACAAAACAAAGTAAACAAGAGATTCTCGGCTTTCGTGTTCGTTTTTTCGAGAAAAAATCTACGATCGACCGCAGATGGCTAAAAAAAAAAAAACACGACATAAGAAAATAATACGATGTATAAATACTATTCTACATTTGTTAGCCAGCTAAATTTCTAATTGCTTCGTTGCTTTGGCTAATCCAGCTTGGCTTACAACAAAATCGCATAAGCATAAAGCCAAAAAAAAATCCAAAAAGTTTTTAGGATTTATAACTAAGCCATTTTTTAGTTATAGCGCTTACCGTAAGGCGGTGTTTTATTTAACACACATAACAATTAAAATGCATCGAACATTTAAAGCCCATTTAAAGCCAAAAGCTGTTGTTTTTTTAAAGCCAAGCTTGATTAGCCAAAGCAACGCAGCAAATATGTAGCTGTATTTTATTTGAATTCGAATTGGGAATTACAACAACAATTGCACTGTCGAATTCCTTCTTTGGAATTTGAAAACCTGCTGTTTGGCTGGTTTTGACGTTCGAATTCGTATTCGGATTCCAAATAAAATACAGCTAATGTCTCTACTTTTTTGTGAATATAAAACCTTTTGTTTTTGCTCTTTTAATAAAGAAATCTACTTTCGTGTGGGCATTTCACTTTTGTGTTGCGTTTACGTTGCAAGATTTTTTAAAGAAAATTTTTTAAATCGTTCAATCATTCATAAAAATTTCGTTAACTGGGTAATTATTAATTAATAATAAATAAATAATAATTCCTTTTATTTTTACATTGTATTCTTTGGTCATAATCGTCAAATTGGATTTCTTTTGAAATGGACCCGACCTCATAAAAAGTAAAATGAGTAAATTTTCTTTGTTATTAGTACATACTACTACAACTTTTTAGTATTACAACTAATAATACATATTACAACTTTTGTTATCCAGTTAACTTTATGAGTAATGTCTCTATTTCTGGGAACAAATGAACTTTTGTTTTTACATTCTTTATATTAACTTATCGTGCCGGTGTGTTTGTGCTCCCAAAGCCCGATTTTATTGAAACTTTGCAGACAATTCTTTATATTAACTTATCGTGCTGGTGTGTTTGTCTTTCCAAACCCCGATTTTATTGAAACTTTGCAGACATGTGTATTTCCAGTGACAACACTTTCTATTTTTTTCAAATCTGTATCTCTAATGGACAAAACTATTAGCAAAAATTCCTGAATAAAAATAAAAAATTAGCCCGATTTTCTTCAAATTTTATACCAATGTGTAACGCCGATGACAACACTTTTTGTAAAAATTTGGAAGTGATCGGCCCCTAGGGCTGTGGAGCGCCCAGTTAAATTTCTTCTCTAATGGACAAAACTTTTAGCAAAAATTCCTGAATAAAAATAAAAAATTAACCCGATTTTCTTCAAATTTTATACCAATGTGTAACGTCGATGACAACACTTTTTGTAAAAATTTGGAAGTGATCGGCCCCAAGGGCCGTGGAGCGCCCAGTTAAATTTCTTCAAAATTAATTCGATTTTATTCAAAATATCTGTTTTTGAGGTCTGGCCCTTTTTACAGATTAACCGCCAAACTAGGTGTTTTTGAGGTCGGGCCTATTTCACAGATTAACTGCTATTTACACGTAAATTCAATTTTTCTTTTTATTGGTAGTATGCAGTGAACTGGCTCACGCAGTCGATATTGGCACCGTTGGTAGAAACCGAAGAGATGGGTGCAGTCAACGGTCAATTCGAAAGCGAGAAGAATGGATGATACAAAAAGATACAAATGTATGACTATGTTTATAATTATGTAGGTTAACCATTCATATGTTCTATGCCTTTTTATGTACGGTAAATGAAGATGGTATAGTTCAACTCCATATATTGTCAAACAATGTAAACTTTGCATATAAAACATATAAGTAGAGTTGGGAATCCTAAGGCCCGATGAAAATATTCGATATGAAGAAGTAAAATGTCAGTTTTGGACTGTGTACATTATTTGGGGATAAATAGCTACTACAATTTTCACATAACATACATAATTATGTAAATAAAACATAAAATAAAAAAATTACAATTTCAAAGCAAAGAATCTTTACTTACTTTCATATGGATAAGGATATCAATTATATATTTTTTAATATTACATTTAGTATTAATTGGTAGACTAGGTAATCCGTGACTGTTCCTTACCAATTACTGCAGAACCTTCAATGAAAATAATCCAATGTAAAATCCGCATTTGATGTCAGTCACCCTTTATTGCCAACTATACGTGAGCCTCAGGCTGGAACTGCTTTCTGCTCATCTCTTAATCATCTAGATATTTTCCATTCATGCAATCAGCAAAAATTGAATTGGTTATTGAAAACAGTTTATGTATTCCATTGCTTATTTATATTTTTCATTAAATCATTTAGCGTTATGTAACTAAAAAAAACCACCGATAAGTGCAAGATGCCGAAAGTTGCTTTTTAAAAAAATTGATAAATTAAAAAAATGTTTTTGTTACTGAAAAATATAAAAATATGTAGCAACACGATGCCGCACACCACGAAAAGAAATAAAAGGCAAACACACCACAGATACTACTTGAGCTTCAACACTCTACACGAAATGCGCAATTCCCATTCCTATTCGAATTATCCCGTATACATAGCGAACACTAAATACGATTTTCATGATTTTAGACGCTATAGTTTGCGTTTACAGGCAAACCAAAATGTTTACAGGAACAGGACACTGCAGTCTAAATGAAGGAGGAACAGAAATCCCTTGGATGGTGATGGCCGCATTTCGGTTTTAAATGGACGAGACGATTGAGAACATGAGAACTAGTCAGGCACCGACCACCGAAAACCACACACAAGTTATCCTCTTGCTCTTACTCTCTTTCTCTATAATCTTGTGACGATTGAGATAAGCTGTTTTCTTTGGAGCAGGACAATACGAGACCATTTGCATTTCGATTTCACACACCATGCATAACACACACGTGATACCAAATCGTTGATGTATCAGTGAGAGATGAAAACAGAACACATACCCAAACAAGGCACGATTCACTTGGGCTCAAGAATCCTCCTAACTCTGCTATGTACAGACAGACTACAGAGAAAATGGAAAATCAATGAAATCCCAAATTTTTTATTTACACTATAATAAAGCGTACGGTCATTTTAAAATTTTACAATTTTAATGAATAATACACAATATTATAATAACTGGAAAATGAAAATGCAATTGGTAAAAAAAGACCGAACCGATAAGAAACTGAGATCTAGGAGTGTATGCCTTCAAAGAAACTTAAATTTTCTACCAAATTATGCTGGTTGATTATTATCACAGTGACTCGATTTAGTTTTTGATTCACTCGATTACCAAAACGCGAGGCCAATGCAATGGGCCAAGTCTCAATTTTTAATTCTCCGACTGGATTTTTTATGTTGTTAAGATTTGTGCTGTCGAAGAACAATTTTTTAAATCGGATATTATGAATAAAAACTTCACATTTCTATGAAAATTTGATATTTTCTTAAAACTAAAGCACTGTATGCACGATTTTCATTTAATTCGGGACCGAATTAGTGCAAATTTAGCAATGAAAATTAAAAACCGACCGGGGTGAGGCCCACTAACTTCTTCCGTGCTCCTTGGCGGACATTTTGAGAACGTATGATGAACAATCGATATTTTTTGAAGTTAAAATGTCAAAATTGTGGATGATGAATTTTGTCAACTTATACTGACATCTATGTGTCATTTAAACAATGTGCGTCGAATACAATCTATTACATTTGCTATATTGCTTTCAACAAAAAAATAAAAATTACAACACAAACACATTGGATAGACCAGAAAATGGTTTAGCGTTAACCAAAAAAAATTTGTGGTAAGAAATTTTTAACCAAATTTTTATTTATAATTCCAAAGTCGACTTTTAAAAATTATATATGGATAAGTTGGCAAACACATGAAACAAAAAATTTACCAAAATTTCAGCCGTTAACCACAAAAAATACTCATTTTGTTGAAAGCAATATAGCAATTGTACGACTAATTAAAGTATAGCTCGTATATATACAGTAAAAATCCTTCTAGCCGGAAATTTAAATAGTTATCCGACCCTTTTTTTAGAGTACCAACATTGCTTTTTTGTATAATTTAATATTTAGGCCCTTTCCGTAATTAAGACTTATTTCAAATATGTACTCGTAAATCTCATCTCGAGGTGACTTATGCCTCTTTCGAATTACTCAAACCATATCGAAACAAAATCCAGGGGTAAGCCGAAAGCTTCGAATGCGTTCTATGAAAATGTTCGAATCTTGTAGGCGACGACTGTAAGTCATGCTCCAGTTTTTGTATGCAGATATAACTTTTATCGACTCTCGATGAACTGACATTTTCTGTATACCCACACAAATTGATATGAATGCAGTTGTAAAATGGCATTTTGGGGGTCTCACAAAACCATATCAATTGAAAGCCAATTGTCAATTATACTAATACTTTGAAATTTGAAATTTAAAAAAAGAACAAAACATCTAATTTTTGCATGGGGCTGTGCGTCAATAAAACATTTAAGCTTCTTTAGCTGCGTTCGATTGGACTGAATAAACTGAATGAGCAGATGTATCTGAAATAAAAGAAGTGAAGAGTCTGTTCAATTGACAACTATTCATTATAGTTAAATTTATATGAGTAACATTGACATTTATCTGAAGTAAAAAATACCAATTGAACAGTTTCTTCTACAGTATCTAAATTTATTTGATGTTCTATTCACCCAAATAGTTTGATCTGAATCAAAAAAATGGTGGCAGAATAAGGTTTTGTGTTCTATTTAACCAAAAAAATCCATAGATTGTTTGATTAAATTTCAGAAATAACAATTTTTTAAGATTTACGCCCCCCTTCTTCCAAATTCACTAATACGTGTCAATTTTTATTATTATATAAATAACCATACATTATTTTCACCAGCACTACTACAAAACCAGATCAAATATTGTCGTGTTCTATTAGAACCAACAAATCTAGATATCTCAAACATAGTTAATAGAACATACCATAAGTATGTCATATCAATTAATTTAAGTGAATATTTGTACTATTCAATCCAATCAGAAGCGGCTTTATAGAATATATTAGATTTTATGGACTTGTTCGCGCAGCATGTACTATGTTTTAATTAATAGGTGCAGCTACCTGCTACCGACAAACGGGGAAATGGCAATAAACAATTTTTAAAAACTAAAAAACACCAAGATTATAAAAAATTTAGAACTTTCCAAGCCATTATTATGACGTTTCCTACAAAAAAAGTAAATTAGTATAAACAACCACAAATTTAAATTCAAAATGGCGCTATAGGGCAATAGTTTT
Source organism: Nephrocerus scutellatus (assembly GCA_947095585.1). Lineage (NCBI taxonomy): Eukaryota > Metazoa > Arthropoda > Insecta > Diptera > Pipunculidae > Nephrocerus > Nephrocerus scutellatus. The sequence continues at coordinate 66,180,811 of OX352764.1, read as the reverse complement.
AGTTCGAATAAAATGTTGTCGTACATTCGTCAATAATTGCGATATGTTATAATTATGACTTTGAAGATATTGACTTGTCGTAGGAAATACGACAGATGTACATGACAAAAATAAAATATTTTTTAGAATAATAATTGTGTTGTTTATTACAAGCTATATTGCTTTGGCAAAGCCGGCTTGGCTTACAACAACAATAGCATAAGCATAAAGCCGAAAATAAATCCAAAAGTTTTAGGATTAAGTTACTAAAGCTATTTTATAGTTATGGTACTCACCGTTAGGCGGTAAAGCCTAAAGCTGTTGCTTTGTAAAGCCAAACCGGCTTTTCCAAAGCAATATTGCTACATATATTCAGACGTTGCACCAACATGTCCTTGGCGCAATCCTTGGCTTAACAAACTAAATTAAATCAGGTTCAAACATGTTGGACGAACTAGAGCCCACATGCAATATTGTTCTTAAAATTTCTTATTTCTATGTGATGTAAAGGTTATGTTGTAGCCAGAAAGAGAATCAGTTAGGAATTATTTTTAAATCAGTTTTTTTACATTACAAGTGGGCCAACTACTGGTTTGTTTTTAAATCATAGGCTATGGCAATGGCACGAAACAATCATGTTTGATCTTGAGGAGTGTTTCAAAATGTTGAAAACTTATTTTCAATGCCAGTGTTGTGTAGCCGAAACCATGCGAATTTTGAAAGAAATATGGGTCGTGAAACAGCGCCAAGCGGAGCCGCTGTAGTGAAATTGGCGAAGAGAGTTCATGAGAAAAAGCTTGCTATTAGATAACAGAAGTGCTCCCCGAGCTCGTACAGATCGCATGCCCGAGAATATTTTGGGTGTGGCCCCATAGTGTGGGGACAAAATCCATCGACCTCAACTCGACACCGATCACAGCAACTGCATATGAACCATAACTATAGGTCGCTTTCTCGAAGGACCAATTATGTACCGCAATAATTGTGGCACAGAAGGTTTATACCCTGTTTACCGTGGCTGTGGTAAATTGGTGGTGTGATGGCGTTTATTTAAATAAAACAGTTGCTATCTTCACGATAAACACTGGCTTTAATTCTTGTATAATAATTTTAATTTTAATGAAGGTACAAAGATTCCCTTTTACTTAAAAGAAATCACTACGTGGTGCTGTCGTCAATGGTTGAAAAAAGAAGAAAAGAACGACAGAAGTTAAGTTGAATGCAGAAGCTATAGAAATTTCATGTCACGTTCAAAATGGTGAATAATGCTATATTGCGTTCAACAAAAAAATAAAAATTACAACAACAAACACATTGGATAGACCAGAAAAGGTTTAGCGTTAACCAAAAAAATTCTTTGGTTAAGAAATATTTAACCAAATTTTTAGTTATATTTCCCACCACCAGAGTCGACTTTTAAAAACCAAAAACCACAAAAAATACCTAACTAATTTTGTTGAAAGCAATATAGCATAAGTTTAATTGGCATGGCCATATGTACATTTTTAGTTATCTTAATTTAGTATGGCCACATGTGCATTAAAGTAATTAACCCGAATTCATAAATTTTGTATTTAGCTATGTTTTGTTGTAAACAACGAAATTGCAAGGTAAATTTTTTAATTTATGTGTATATAATTCTAGTATTGGCCTGTTTGATTAATTTAATTTTATATATTTTTAGGTGTTCTGATGATAGTGTTGAGGGTTCAACATCAGTCGAACCAGCCAGAGCAGAATACTGCACAAAGATTTCGGTTTATTCGCTTACAGGGTCCAGATAAACAAACAAAAAGACTTTTATATTACAAACATATTATTTAATTGATTTTTGGCCCTTTTTTGCTATTGTACAAAAAAATATAGGATCGTTTCGATTTTTATTAAGTTCATAAAAGTAGTATTAAGTACAAGCTTTTGGTAGTATAGTAGTACAGCCGATGAAATAGTAGTATATTACAGATTGAAGTACGTACAGCAGCACTTTTCCCGAGCATGTGATTAGTTTGCAAAAAGTTGTTTGACATTTATGTCTGAAACACAAACACGCTTCAGCTTCATCTTCGCTGCGTTACGATGCAGCCGCTTTGAATCTGCTTTGAATGACTTTTCTCTATATTGCATTCAACGTTTCGTTTGGCAATCGTTAAGAAAAAACGTAATGTTACGTAACGAAGCTACAAACGGAAGCTCTAGTTCAAAAGTGCTGAACATTTGCTTTGCCTGACAGTTCAAAGCAGAGAACTGTGGCAGAACTCTCATTTGAAAAATGCCATATAGAGAAAAGTCATTCAAAGCAAATTCAAAGCAGCTGCATCGTAATGCCTGAAACACAAACACGCTTCAGCTTCGGCTTCGTTGCGTTACGAGCAACCGCTTTAAATTTGCTTTGAATGACATTTCTCATATAACTAAATTTCCCGCGCAAAATAATTTTGTTTGCTGTGGTTTTTTCACAGCTGTTGAGCTGTCAGGCAAAGCAAATGTTCAGCACTTTGAACTAGAGCTTCCGTTTGTAGCTTCGTTACGTAGCATTATGATTTTCTTTACGATTGCCAAACGAAACGTTGAAGCCGAAGCGACATTGTGATAGGAAGCATTGAAATCGAATGGCTGAACTCGTAAACGTCAGGCGAAGCCGAAGCTGAAGCGTGTTTGTGTTTCAGGCATAACACTGCGAAGCCGAAGCGTGTTTGTGTTTCAGGAGGTGAGTTGTGAGTCGGGTTGGGAAAAGAACGAACCGATTCCCAAAAAGCGAATTTTTTTTTACTAGATTCTGTCATAATGTTACACTATGCCAAAGAAAGAAAACGCATCACACAACAATAATATTGTGCGAGTTGTATACAATTCGCTATAGAAAGACCAACTGTAAGCATACTAATGCTGTAAAAGAACGCGAAATATTTATGTTTTGTGACATGTGAATACAGATAGAAAAGATAAGCAGAGGCATTTTATGAAACGCGCTAACTGCCGGTAGTGAAAAGAACGAGAAACGTAATTTGTGGCAGCGAAACGCAGAAAAATTTCGTATGGTTTTTGCTCTTAATTTAATCAACAGTACATAAATATTTCGCTAGTATCTGTGTTTCAAGAAAACAGTTGGGCTTTCTATATACATGATGCATGCTTAAAAAATCCCAAATGGTTATGGATTGGTAATCAACAAAAGAGCAAAATCCATATAAAAATTTTCTGTTTCTCACTACCACATCTTACGTTTATCGCTCTTTGCGACTGCTTATTTTTTAAATTCTCTATATTAACTTCACTTGCCCGTAACCTGTGGCACGTCCGGTTATCGGTCGGTCGGTCGTCGGTTTGTCGTGGAATCTTGCGATCAATTTTTAACCCACTTCCAAAAGCCCGATTTTATTGAAATTTTGCACACATGTGTATTTCCGGAGACAACAATTTCTATTAAAATTTGGGACCCCTCGGGCCTTATACAATTTTTAAAAATTAACCCGATTTTTTTTAAATTTTATACACATGTGTATCCCCGATGGACAACAATTTTTGTAAAAAATTTTGAGACCAGGCCCCAGGGTCATGGGGCCCCGAATTTAAAAATAAAAATTAGATTTTCTTCAAAATTTATATGCGTATGTATCTCCGATGGACAACATATTTTGTAAAAATTTTGGAGACCCCGGACCCCAGGGTCTTAAAGCTCCAAAATTTTTTTTTAAAAAATTAACCCGATTTTTTTCAAATTTTATATACGTGTGTATCTCGGATGCAAAAATTTTGGGTGGCCCCGGGCCCGGGCCCCAGGTCGTGGGGCCTCATAAAAAATGTTCAAAAAAATTAACCCGACTTTCTTCAAATTGTATACACATGTGTATCTCCGATGGACAACATTTTTTGTAAAGTTTTAGAAGTGATCGGGCCCTGAGACCCGTGTGGTGTCCATGTAAATTTTTTAAAAATTAGCCCGATTTTCTTTAAATTTTAAACCCATACCTTTCTCCTATTAGAGAATTTACATGAAAAATTGTAATGGGTTGTTTTTTTGTACACTGTATTCACATCCACAAACACAGACGCGTTTGGGATTGTTCAGTGCATTAGCATGCATACAGTTGGGCTTTCTATAGAGAACGTTTTGAATTGAAATGGGTTGTACACTCAGTTGTGTGAGTGCATACTTAATTTGTGTTTTGTATCATATTATATGAAAAACTGGATACGCACTCACACTAAGTACTTCCTACGTCGTTGTGTGCACGTCGCCCCAACCGTGCGCTGTGGCTGCTAGGTTTTTACCACCAAATGGGGAATTTTACCACAAAAAAGAATCTCCGATTAGAGAACTTACAAAAAAAAATTTAATTTTTTAATGACTCATGAGTAATGAGTCATGAGTTTTATAAAAAAAAAAGGAAAAAAAGGGGTGTGGGAACAACACGACTTTCTTTTACGTACGGGGCCGGAATCTTCAGTATATTAATTTTTTTTTTAAACATTTTTTTAATATTTTTTTTCTAGGGTGATCAGTGAACACTGAACAGTGAGGTTGAGTTTAATCTAGTGTTACCTTAAAACAAACAAAAACATATATTTTGTGAGTAATAAACGCAATATTAGTTGCAAACAATTGCATCCCGTACAAATCATCGTGGACAGATTAATAAATTCTCACGATAAGATTGTTAAAGTGAAATAAAAGGTAAAATATAAAAATTGATATTTCTTTGGCAATTTCTTGGCTTTGTATGGTATCAGCTTATAGCGAAATTGGCGCTATTATTCAGCTTTCGACTGTGGAACCTTAATTGTGGAACTTAGACCGCTAAGCTTTTATGTCGATCAAAAGCTTTTCCTCCAATGTCTTAAAAGCTCTCACCAGCATTGCCAACTAAAATAATAAAATCTAAATAAATAATAAAAAATAATAAAATAATATAAAATAAATTTAATATAAAATGGGAATGGATAGAACACATCCGCCAGGAAGAGGAGGAAGTTCGAAATATAAAACCAACCCAAACGCAACAGATCAGAAAGTTCTGATATTAGAAAAGGAAAATGTTGATTTACAGAAAAAAAAACCCGAAACTAGAGTTGCTCTGCAACCAGCTACAAACAGAATTATTAAATCTAAAAACTGAAAATAATAAGCTAAAAGAGACTGAAATAAAGTTAGCTGAAAATACCCATGAAAATAAACTAAATGAAAGGAAATACAGTTGGTACTCTTATGAAAATAAACAACTAAGACCTATAAGAGTTATTGCTAAAAATTTACATCATTCTTGCAAACCGGAGAGTATAAAGGATGACCTTAAAAATAAGGGATTCCATGTAGCCGATGCAGTTAATAAACTAAAATGGAAAAGTAAGGAGCCGCTAGACATGTTCATGCTGTCATTCAGCCCTGAAGAAAATATAGATAGAATTTATGAAGTCAAAAGTATTATGTACTGTAAGGTACAAATAGAGCCATTAAAAAAAACAAACTCATTCCACAATGTAAAAATTGTCAATCCTATGGACATACTATAAGATATTGCGGTAAAGATCCGAGATGTGTTAAATGTACAGGTAATCACCACACCAAAGATTGTAAAAAACCAACTAATGAACCACCAAAGTGCATACACTGCGAACAGACACACCCAGCCAACTATAGAGGATGTACAGTAGCTAAGGAGATACAGAAGATAAGGGCTATCAACACTAAAAAGTTAGTTGAAAGACAAACCCTTCCGAATGAAAAAGATCATCACAAAAACAAATTTCATGTTAACACAGAAGAAAAAACAAATGACCAAATTATTGAAAAACAAAAAATTAGCATAACATATGCCGAGGCTGCTCTTCGCTCTTCGATTATCACTACCAGTTCCCCAGAGCAACGAGAAGATGATCTGAAACAAACCCTACAGGCCATCCTAGTGAAAATCACTAGTATAGAGAAATCCGTTTCCAATCTCGAAACAAGAGTAAAACAAATAGAGAGCAACGCTAAAAGAGTTGCTCCAAAATCAAAGTAACTTAATGACTAAATCACTAATGTTAAATTTTTTTTTAGTAAAACTCTACCCCAGAATCGCGCTCGACCGCAGAACTTTTCAAAAAGGAAATCGAACATGAAAGGCGAAAATCTTTTGTTTAAATTTTTTTGCTGCATGTGTTGTTGTTGTGCTAGTATAAAGCTGGCATAGCATAGCAAAAAATATATATTTTTTCAATTTTTTTTGTTTTTTTAAATTTATTTTGCACTTAACAGATTTCTCCTAAGTGCTATACTTTTTAAGTTATTTGCAAATCTGTCTAAGAAACTATCATTTCCGGTTGTCAGATTTCCGCCAAAATCTGGCCCCTCACAATTTATGTAAAAAGCTTAAATATGAATTTTCATTCCAGCCGTCTGGGCTGTAAAGTGGACACAGACAGCCAGAGATTTTTGTATTTTCACTTTTTCTGACTTAGGAGATACGGTAATGGGAAAATCTGCAAAAATCCCAAGTTCGAAAATTTTCATATTACTATACTATAAGATTCGGATTATGGCTCACTTCATCCCCCTTCAAAAATTTTTACTGAAATAAGTAAAAATCATATAAATAAGTAACCTTGTATCTGGAAGCGTTCAAGATTTGTATGGTGTTTAGTGAGCGAGTAGTATCATTATCGTTCGAATCGACTTTCGATACTCGCGATAATTTTACTGTTCTATCACTCAAATTATTTCAAGTGATAGTATCGAACGAAAGTGATGGTACAACATCCCAGCCCAGATTTACATTGCACTCGAAAAATATCACACCTCCAACTGCTGTTCGGTTCATATAGTTTGGCGAAAACTTGTTGCTGGTTGGTTCGATTTATAATTAATTTTATTAAATTATTTTTCACACGCCCATAGACGAAAGTTACTGTTTCGTACGCTATAAACTAGCCTCTAGCCCTAGTTATGTTATGATATAAACGTCTTTTGTTATTTACTACAACCTCAACGAACACATTGCGCATGAGCAAGAATTCTCTTTTGTTTGTCGTTTGTGATTTCTGCTTCTCTCTCGATTTAGCAGAAAAACCGGTTTGGACGCGTGAAAAATTAATTTCTTTGTTATTTACTGCAGTCACAGCGAACACACATTCTCACATTTCTGCTTCTCTCTCGTTTTAGCAAAAAGAACCGGTTTGGACGCGTGAAAAATAGCGTACACGACTTGCAGAAAATTGCTCATCGTGCTCGTTCTGTAATATACTATATTTTAACCTAAAATATTTGCGATAATACCTATAAATTAATAAAATGTAGGCTTTTCCTTAAGAATTTTCCATCAACTTTTAAATAATGACAACATTCTTCAATAAATTTTAATATTTTTTTCTTCTTCTTTTTTTAATATTTATTATATACATTTACGAAGCATGTGATTTCAACATAATACCTTAGGTTTATTTAAGTACATATTTACAAGACATTATTTATGATATCACTCAAGTTGCAGTAATTGAATTAAATTAATATTGTTTTTTATAACATACAATACAATGTTAAATTTTCATGGAAAGAGATCTAATGATCTTGGTTAAACTAGCTTGCTTCTTCTTTCTTACGAGTGGAATGAATTAACAGGGGTGGAAGATTCTCACGTAAAAGTTGTAGTCGCTTGCTCTTATCCTTTTCTGGTCGTTGTACCTGCGGCGATATAGAAGTCGGCAACACAAAATTTTCTATACTTTGTCCTAGTTTCGCCGAACGGCCGAAATATCTTGGCATTGAATAGTCCACTTGGCCAGCTTTAGCTTCGTTGGCTGCCTGAATGGAGTAGAGACTTTGTGACACTCTGTACTGCTCGATTGTCGGCGTATCTTCGTAATTTTTTGGCAGATTTAAAAACGATATCGAAGGGACTTCAGGTGTCATACTGATTTGCCCAGCAGAACCGGTGATAGCGAATATATCTGTTTCACTGGCTGACGGTCTAACATTAATGTATGGGACACTCTTAACGTTTCGAAGAGGTTTCTTCTGATAACTATTCTCGTATTTTAAGTGAGGGTGTAGGTCTATTAGACGAGGTCGTAATATAACTTCATTGCTTTCTCTGTCATTGTAATTTTCCTTTTGGGTAAGTTCTTCAGCTATAGATTCAAATTGTTTTGATGTTAGCGAACGACTTCCTTCGGGTGATGAGTCTGGGGTTATAGTAAATTTAATGCGCTTTTCTGGAGTAGGATTCTGGACATTTATAACTACCGGGCGAAACTGCTTTGAGTCTGGAACGTCTGTTTCCAAATTATCTGTAAAAAAGAAAGTATTTAAATACTATTAAATATTGTTAATAATTGCTGTTCATTAAAAGGACATTTTAAACACATTTTACGACGAATTTTTTTAAATTCACTGTTAAATTTTACATATGTATGCACACAAATATATAGAATGGCATTTTCCATATTACCTTCTTGTTGCGTTTCATAGCTCTAAATCAGCCATACTCAACCTTTTTTTAAAATGGGCCACAATGACAATTTTGTAACGATACCCGGGCAACAAGAAAAATGTGTTTACCGTAAATAATAACACTCATTTAAAAAAGATCTGGCTTGTTGCTGCATGCCAACCTTATGACATCATCCAGATGGGGGTCCGTTAGTTTGTTTCAATACATATTTTTTGCAGATTTCATTCGCGAAAACGAAGATTCCCCACAAATGTAGATCCAAATAATGTTAACAGAATCTGGGCACTTCTTTGGACGATTGTATATTTTTCGGGGACAATGCTCCAAAATTCCAAGTGTTCTCCTTTTTCCCTTTTTTCCTTAAACAGAACTTCTAGGTTTGAATCGTTTTTGAAATCGATGAACTCATCAAATAACTTTGCTTGATCTTGATTTAAAAGAGAAGCCAGCTGTGAGATGGTCATTGTTTCCAGATGCCATTGGTTTTCTACAAGCATTAAGCATTTTTTATTTTCCTTATATCATGAAACCTTTTTTCAAATTCTTTTGACAGTGCTGTTAAGTAATTTAAAATTGTCGAGCAGTTTTCTTCAGAAATGTCGATGAGGTCCTCTGTAGCCATTATCATTGTTGGAAAATTTTGTAGCTGTTTTTTTCGTATTTCTTCATGAAAAATACTTGGCTTTTCTTCAAAAGCAATTATTTTACTCGCCATCTGTGAGATTATGTTATTTTGTCCTTGTAAATTTCGATTGAGGCTATTTAGTTTTTCTGTGATATCACATAGAACTGCTAAAAGACACCACCATTGATCATCTTGTAATTCTGGGTAAACTTTTTCATTTTGTTGTAAGAAGAGGATTATTTCGTGGCGTAAGGAAAAAAACCTTTCCAAAACCATTCCCCTGCTTAGCCATCGCACAGAGGTATGCAAAAGAACGTCACCATACTCACTTCCCAGTTCTTCCAAAAGGCTTTTAAATTTTCTGTGATTCAATTCTCTCGCTCGTATAAAATTCACAATATCAATAACAATCTTCATCACAGCTTCGATTTTTAAATTGATAACACGAGCAGCCAAGTTTTCTTGATGAATAATGCAATGAAATGTAATTAAATTTGTCAAATTATATTTTTTCCTAAACAATGTAATAAATCCATTTTCGGATCCAGTCATGGATGGACAGCCATCTGTACATACACCCACGGTTTTTTCATTGTCAATATCATTCTGCTCTAGAAAATTTGGAATAGTATCAAGATAATCTATGCCCCGGGTTTTACCTTTCATTGGAAGGAGTTTGAAAAAGTCTTCAATGATCAAATTCTGTTCTGTGCAATATCTAACAAACACCGAGCATTGAGATGTTGCTGAAATATCAGTGCTGGAATCGAAAGCCAAGCTAAAAAACTTACAGTTCTTTAAGTTATCTATTATGTTGTCCCGAATATATTTGGAAATGTCTTCAATACGTCTCACACATGTTGAATCAGACAGCTGTTGTTTTTTTTATTTCAGACAGTATTTGTTTTTGTTGCTAAATTTATCAAAAAGGATATCGGCAGCACTTACAAAACATTGCTTTACAATTTCTGCATCGGTAAATGGCTTCATGTGCTTACCAAGAGTATAACAAATTTCATAAGATGCCTTACTTACCGCAGAGTCTTGGGATAAGGCCACGGACATCACATTTTGTTGCTGTTGTAATGACCTCTTAAAAAAAGTTAATTTCTCTCTTCTTAATTGTGTTCCAAGAGGATAAGTTTTGTTGTAAGACTAGCAATATTATATTTTTTTTTTAAAATACCACTTTCACGTCATATTAAACAGGTAGCTGCGTTGTTTTTGCTGGTTTCCCATTCGTCTTGAAACGATCGATTTTCATCAGATATATTACGTTTATGGTATGGGGATTTCCCGATTAGCTACGATTCACATATAGTCGGTGAGGAGATGTGTCGGCAAAGTAGTTCGAGCTTTCTTTAAATCGATCGATAAAGTACATCGAAGTTACATGTTTGTATGTATAGAGACGAACTACCCTACTTCATCGATGTGTTGGTAAGGCTGTTTATTTTTTTTATTTCATTTTAAATTCTGTAGGTGCATGTAAATGCCTATACAGAATTGATTTTTTTTTTATTGATAGGTACGTTTTAGTGTTGCTTTTATTTTAAAAAACTCAAAAGGATATATTTTGCTCACAGTTTTCTACAATCGCGCGATATTTTAGGAATTTATTAAACTACGCCGCGGGCCAACTTTTATAAGCTCCGCAGGTTGAGTATAGCTGCCCTAAATAAATAAAAATTACTCTGGGGCCTGATACATTCCACATTTTAATAGAAAGTGTTGTCATCGGAGATACACGTGTGGGCAAAGTTTGAATATAATAGGGCTTTAGGATGTGGTTAAAAAATTTATCGCAAGATTTCGCCAGCAAGTTCTCCACAAACAAACAGACACGAACTTAATATAGAGAATTTAAAAAGTTAAATGTGTTTTATTATTCATCATTATATTTGGCTCTACAACCGGGATCCCGTCCTGAACTCCTGCAAAAAATCTGCCCATCAGTTCCGATTTCTGCCGATGTCATCCAGTTTGGCATCCTTACCGAACCTTAACGAGCATAATTCTCTTCACGATGTTAACATCTCGTTAACGCTCGTAAGACTTTCCTTATAATGTTTTTGGCTACACACCTATATATATGTAAGTACTATTATGACCATTGTGTTATACACCAACAGACTAAAAGTAGGCTTTGTTAGTTTAAAGCAACCGTGCGCGTATTTATGGTTCCATGCTGTTATCGGCTTTTGCAATTGACCCGAGTAGTTAAAGGATTGCAATTCTTCAAATTCAACTATATTAATTAAGAGGCCAATGTTGGAAATATTTTAGTACTACGTTTTAAAAAAACCAAAGTATTGAAAAATTAATCAGAAAACCCAAAAACTTAAGGTACCACAAAACATGGTTTCTCGCCGTTTCAGACAATATGTACCAAAAGGAAGAAAAATTCCATTGGATTTTTTTATATAATGTACACACTAGAACCCTGCGCGGATACGTTTTTTCGTTTCCGCATCCGATCCGCATCCGCAAAAAAAAAAAATAAAAAAAAATCCCGCACTCGCGAAAAATCTTGAAATCCGCGCATTAGCACTCATCCGCATCCGAAAAATTGATTTTTTTTTACAAATTTTGTTGTATAAAAATTATTTTTTTTTAAATCATATAAATAAGATCATATAGTCTTCCAAGTATAACAAAAAAAAAACACTTCATAAAAGTTCCGTAGTTTTCTTTTAATATTGTTGTTTGTTGTATTAAAATTATTTTTTTTAAATCAAATAAATAAGATCATATAGTCTTCCAAGTATAACAAAAAAAAAACACTTCATAAAAGTTCCGTAGTTTTCTTTTAATATTGTTGTTCTGTATAGTTCTGAACAAATCTGTGAAATGTTATCAGAACTATACAAAACAACAATATTACAAGATACCTAAAGAGCTTTTATGCCGGATTTTTTTTTTGTTATACTAAGATCCCTAATCGATCTTACTTACTTGATTTAAAAAAAATATAAATTTTAAATTGGATAAATTTCAAAAAAGCCGATGGTTTTTTTTTAGGAAAACAAATTTGTAATTGAAAGTAAAAAAAAACAATCTCTTTTGTCTTTTTTATCCTGAATTAACTATAAATTTCTCTCATATTGTTTCGTTAGTACAATATATGTTATGTTATTGCAACCTTAAAGAAAGCACAATTTTCAATTATAATGCATGCGGATACAATGCGGATAATCCGCAAAATGCGGTTAAGATTTCTAAATACGCATCCGCACTCATCCGCCAAAAACTATTGCGGTTATATCCGCTTTAATTGCGGATATCCGCGGATATTACTATCCGATGCAGGGCTCTAGTACACACCCTACACACCCTAAAGGGATTTGCATCCTTAGAATGCGCAGGCGTGGGCCCTAGGAAACCTAAACATTTCCCAGCATTCTTGGCCATGGAAAATATGTTGTCGTTCGAGCGAAGCTTGTTGTTGACGCACATACCGAGAATTGCGAGGTTTTTAGTCTCATAAAGGTTAGGGGTTTAAATTACGCTTGGACGACAGAAGACATCATTGGGTTTTAGAAGTGTTAAATTCAACTTTTTTATGTGGTCCCCACTTTGTAATGCTGACAAGGTCAGAATTTAATATGATTAACATACGTTGTTGTTCAAGTTACTAATCCAATCAAGCAGGGCAATATCAATTCCATATCGACAAGAGCTTAATGCCAGACTCTGTTAAATGCCTTGGATATATCGAGTGCAACAACTTAACTTTCACCTTTGTGAATAGACTGGATCCGCTTTTTTGTGAGATAAGCCATCAGATCACCTATAGAAGATAAGCATAAGCTTAAGATGGATCAGTGTTTCCATGACCTTAGAAATTATGGATGTAAGCGCAATGGGTCGGTACGAGGAAAGAGATGGCGGTTCGCCTTTTTTATGAACATGCTGGATAAAGGCTGTTTTCCAATTCCTTGGGACGAATCCAGAAGAATAAGAGAAATAAAAAAGCCTGCGTAGTGGCAATGCCAAATTTGTTCTTCCAAACTATAGCGGGAATAGCATCAGGCCCAGCAGATTAATGAATTAAGATCATTTAATACTCTAGCCAATTGACGAGTACGAAAGTAAATCTGTCCCTAGGATTCGTCTCTTGCAAGTTCAGGCGGCGTAAACGCGCTATCTAGTAGCGTGGATCTAGCTGCGAAATGTGAAGCAAGCAGATTGGTCTTGTCTATAGAGCTTGGAATGGCATTGTGAATGAACGTTGGAATTGAAGACGAGGCAGTATTTTTAATTCGTAGCCAAACTTTTCTTTTATAATTTTCCTGTTTAATTGCGTGGTTCGACAACGAGATATTAGCTGATACCACACAATGGTCTATAAAGCCTAGAGGTGATACTACACTGAAGGTGTATTTGTTAGGATGAGAAGAAAGAAACATGTCAAGGGTATTAGCGTTATGGCTTTTAGGGATGCTGTTAGCATAGCTTAAGAACCAAAAGTCCGATTTTGAATATTCCTTCACTTAAATTAGTTTCAGAACAAGGTGGATAATTGTTTATATTTTGTACGTCAACGGGTTAAAGTACATGCCAAAAAAAACTGACCCAAATGTTATTTCAGCTGTGTAGTGCCCTTGGAACAGGCGAAAAGTACACTTTTTAAATGTCTATACGTCAATGATGTCTGGTACCTCTCATACAAATTTTCCATGAAATTTCGCTTTATATCCTTTTCATTTAAATCAGAAATTTTTATATTTTTTAAAAATTCCCAGCGTACAGCTTTTTTAAATTTTCTATATTAACTTTGCGACAATGCTTTCTATTAAAATTTGGTAATGATCGGGCCCCGGGTTTCGGTGTTCTTCCATATAAATTAAAATTTTTTACTTCAATAAATCTAAATAAGTATACTGCGCATATTTTGAATTCATAATTTCAATTATGCACTTTATTAAATCAGCAAGTATGTTTTTAGGCGCATATATTCAATTTTTTTTTTGTTTCGCATGTCTTTTTATTTTTATGAGTTCATGGTATAAACATAGATCAATAAGCAATACAAAATTTAATTTGTAGTCCAGTCTTGGTTCAGTTTTGCACACCACTTTACGAAATGTGTTGATACAGTAGAGAATATTTCGTCTTTCTTTTGTTTTACTTCTTTTTAGGTTCTTAATCTGTTTAATTCCCTGTTTGTTTTGAAATGTCACGTTAACTTTTAAGAGTTTCTCTAAACAGAGCTGTGTTAATTTGACAGATGCGTTGTAGGTTCTTACAAATGAAATGTCGGACAAACTTAACATCTAGTTTTGTGGAGTTTATTTGGGTTTAACGAAACTCAACTCTAATTAGCGTCTCCACGCACATAAACCTAAGTTGACACTAGGTCAACTCATCATGGAAACCTAGTATATGATATAGAAAAATCAGCTACGTACATTCTTTAGGAATCTTACATGTGACTTTAGTCAAAATGCTTATTAAAATTATCAGCCATTATTTTTCAATCTATGGTTATAAGCAGTACTTAATTGCCGAAATTACGAAAAGTAATATTGAAAATTTACTGAAAGTTTTGATATTAATAATCACTGTTACATCTATAAAATACAAATTTTAGTTTTCGTATTAATTAAAAAAATGCGTAGATGAAAAAACAAAACAGAACAGAAATATGAAAATACCAACGTTTTAGGAAACGTAAAGAAGGACTCACATAGCCCAGCATTTTAACAATTTTAAATAAATGACTAATTCAGTAGTCAAATTACTGCCACAGGTTACTTTTTTAAATTCTCTATATTAACTTCGCATGCACGTGGCTGGCTGGTCAGATTTTCTGATCAATTTTTAACCCACTTCCCATAGCCCGATTTTATTGAAATTTTGCACTCAAGTATATTTCCGGTGACAATACTTTCTATTAAACCCCCGGACCTCGGGGTTGGGGGGCTCCCATACAAATATTTTAAAAAATTTACCCGATTTTCTTAAAATTTTATACAAATGTGTATCTCCGATGGAAAACACTTTTTGTAAATTTTTTGGAGAGATCGGGCCCCTGGGTCGGGGGGGCACCCATACAATTTTTATAAAAAAAGTTCTCGATTTTCTTCAAATTTTAAACGCAATAAACAATACTTTTTCTAAAATTTGGTAGTGATCGGGCCCTGAGTTCGGCCGCAAGGCCCTTATACATTTTTTTAAATATCATATATGTAATGGCATCAGATATTTATAATGTCATTATTTCTAATAATGAACGAAAACAGAAAATTTCGGTTTCTCATCATTTCTCAAGCATCAATATACATTACTCCGACTTACACAATCATTATTAATGCCATTTCACAAAGTTACCATAAATGTGCGTAATAGTATAAAGTCGAATCGATTATGAACATTCCATTTCATCTTTAAGTAATATGTATGTATTTTGTTTACTAATGTCTCTTTCCAATTGCACAAACCGTATCCGAAACCATACCAATAGGTTAGCTTTCAAAGTGACAGAGTTTTCGAGGTGAACGAGGTGAGTGCCCGATGTACCCGATTGCCGACGGGTAGCAAAGTAACATTATCGGTTACAAAACAAAGGTACATAAAATCAAACCGTACTCCGGGCACAGTTCGCAAATGCAAATCTTATTTACTGAATTGTATTTTTATTGATGTCGTTTTTTGTTCTCGATATCAACTTACAGATAGAAGAACAAGTTTTCACAATATTCTGTCATTTGGCGTTTTCATAAATAAGTTCAGAGCAGTCAAAGAGTTCAGAATAAAATGATCTGAGCATTTTCAAATTTGAAATCTGATGTCAAATGTCTCTTTCGATGATTTTCTCCTACAATAAAAAAAAATCACCCACGATCGAGGGGCTCCCATATCAATTTCTGCAATAAGAGAATTTAGATGAAAAATTTTAATTTTTATGGGTTGTTTTTATTTTACGTTTTTTTTCTCGTTCGAAAATGTCGTTCGTTAGTATCTGTGCTTCAAGAAACAAAACCTTCTCTATAGAAAGCCCAACTGTACGCATACTAATGCTGTAAGCCAATCCCAAACGCGTCTGTGTTTGTGGGATGTGAATACAGTGTACAAAAAATAAGCAGTCGCAAAGAGAACGTTAGATGTGGTAGTGGGAAACAGAAAAATTTTATATGGATTTTGCTCTTTAGCTGATTATCAATACATAAACATTAGGGATTTTTCTAATCATGTATCTGTGTATCACCGGAACAGTTGGGCTTTCTGTAGAGAAGGTTTTGTCAAGAAAACAGTTGGGCTTTCTATAGAGAGGGTTTTGTACCAGTCTTACTCGTGATCATGGAACAATTCAAAACAACAGAAAATTAAAGAGCCTAAGAACCTAAGAAAAAGTAAAACAAAAGAATACAAAATATTCCATACTTTATAACACACATTTCGTAAAGTGGTGTGCAAAACTGGCCAACAAATTAAATATTATATTTGACCAACTTCTTGTCAAAGAAAGAGACTCTATATGGGTTCAGTGGGAACCGGGAATCGTCGGGTATTTAAATTTAAACGTAATAATATACTTTGGTATAACCACATACATACATACGAGTACAAATTGCAGTGAATTAATACTGCGAAAGATGTCTCGACGAATGTGTTCAAACATTGGTCGTAGTGACTGAATAATATTTTTAGGATTTTTTTTGTTTTTTAAATATAATGCATACTAAAAATAAGCATACTATGTAGCAGTTTTTAGGCTGTAAGACTATTAGATTATTTGAAACCGCCTGTAAGTTTTAATCATTACGTATAGTCAAAGCGGTTTGTGCGGTTTGCCCGGTTTTTGTGAAAGAACATGATTGAACATGTAGTTTATTTTTAGAAGATGACTCATTACATATAAGTATCGTTAGTTGTAAATAAGGGAACAAGGCTTTTGGTCTTTTCTCGGTATTTCTGTCTATAAGAAGTCTATGGAAGTTCCTAAAAGCTTTTGATTAAGTATAAATAGAGGCGTTAGGCCGAAGTAAGTTAGTTCTTATTTGGAATTCAACCAGTGCAGTTGAAAAGCTCTTGCAAAAATAGTATTGAATTACAAGCATTGTTGTAATAAGTGTTTTGTGTACATTTAAAGTTATCACCATAATTAATAAACTTGTGTTGTGTTTTATTTGCAAAATCCTTTACGAACTCGAAAGCCTGAATTTCGTAACAATATGGTATTCAATATTTTCAAGGTAGTGACTATAAAAACAAAATGTTTTTTCATTTGACATAACCTACAAGACTATTTATAGCTTTAAAAACATTTGACATTTCAGTATTACATATTTCATTGTGCTGTACAATTGTTTAGAAATAAGTTAAGACGAAAATTCTAAATTAACTTTCAATCAATTTTAAATAGGTAATGATACGAAATTTCATAACAATATTGATTATCATAAAATACAAATTTTAAAAGGGATATAAAGTGATATAATAACATTTCAATTTAATTACCGGCACAAACAACATAACCAACGAAAATTTTCTTTTTTAGCATACATACGCAAAATCCTCTCTATAGAAATCCCAAGTGTTTTCCTAAATCTGTATTGGTAACTAACAAAAGAGCAAATTCCATATAACAGTTTTCTGTTTCTCACGGCTACCCAAAACCTTCTCTATAGAAAGTCCAACTGTACGCATACTAATGCAGTGAAACAATCCCAAACGCGTCTGTATTTGTGGAATGTGAATACAGTGTATTTTATGAAACGCAATAACTGGTGGTAGTGCAAAGAGAGAGAAACGTAAGATGTTGGAAGCGGGAAACAGAACAATTTTATACGGATTTTGCTCTTTTGTTTATTACCAATATAAACATTTGGGATTTTTTTAAGCATGAAGCTGTGTATCAGCGGAACAGTTGGGCTTTCTGTAGAGAAGGTTTTACTACTACCACTTACGTTTCTCACACTTTTTACTACCACCAGTTAGAGCGTTTCTTTCTACACTGTATTCACATCTCACAAATACAGCCGATTTTCGTAGTTTTACAAGTGTTTTTTGGGTTTTTCAGGCAAAGCAACATTGAACCCACCACCAGAGCCACTGAAAACCCTTATGGATGGCAACACCGCAGAGTCCAAAATATTTTTGAAAATAATATAGAAATTTAATAGCTGTTTTTAAATGACTTCCTTCGCCGCCAATATCATTACTAATACGGACAGACAAGGACGCACATTGAACTCAACATTCAAGATACAGGGCAAGGTCTATCAAAAAATTGGCTCTTTACTTCCTCCTCTACCCACGGAAACATAAATTTTTTTTACAAATTTACTTCATGGGAGATGAAGAAGAGCAGTCCAACCTCTGTTGCCAGTACAATCGCATTCAATTGATACAGGATCGTGCTATCGTAGCCGATTTAAAACTTTTTTGGCAGAAAAAAATAACCTCATCCGATTGTTTAAGTAACTTTCCAATCAATTACAAAACAATATAATTATATGATTGTTATTAAAGCCGATAAAGTGCCTATTAGTAATTGGCGAAATTAGTTAATTTTCTAACCGCGATCGATTTTTTTAGATTAACCAGGTTAATTTAACCAGATCTTTTAACCAGGTTATTAACCAGTTTAACTGTCGATTAGTTTTATAGAAACTGAGAATCTGTCATGAGTAGCCAAGTTTATTTTAGATTATGCTGAAAAATCGAAGAACAAGGGACAAGAGCTAATACAGAAATATAACGAACGATGAAAAACTAGCCTTTGATTGAGTGCTTGTGGACCTGATGTGATTTGTCTTACATTTTCTTGAGATGGAACCGGATTTTTCTCAGTTCGTTGCGGGAGCCCAGAAGATGATGGAGCATTTGCATCCAAATAATTTATTGACGAAGTCGGATGGGTTTCGGTTGCTGTTCTCTCGCTTGACTCGTCTTGTAATTGTCTTGCTGCTACTATGCTTCTACTTGCCGGCTTTTTGGAAGATCTGGATAATGCCGCCGTAACCGTAGGATGCTTCCTGGTGAGATGTCTTTCTAAGTTCGTAATGGCTCCCCTTTTTAGGATAGCTCACTTTTACACAGGCTTGACTACCGTCAATTTCAGTTAAATGTAGCCAAATTCCACTACGCTTACGCGAAAAAGCCATTTTATATTATTTATCGTAAATTGTTAAAAAGTTGTATAGGTAAAAACTTAGTTATAGTTATATTTAAAATTTAAATTAAAATTTAAAAACTGACACCTATGATTTTCTTTAAACTATCTGACAGGGTTTAGAGCTGGAAAGTTTTTTACGAGCTGTCACTTTACTATTCAAATGCTGAATGACTGATTTCGCATTCGACCTTTCTATTAATAGCAAATTATTTAGTGACCACGAGCCAAAAATATTAAAATCGTGTGAATGCCTGTAATTAAATGGTTCTGAGGTTTTCCTGTTTTTCATTCATAAATTTACTATTGACAATAATTAAGAATTTTCAGGATTTCCCTGTTTTCAGTATATCACTAAAAAGTTAATTCAGGTCTTTTTAAATTCTCTATATTAACTTCACTTGCCCGTGGCTGGCTGGCTGGCTGGCCAAATCTTGTGATCAATTTTTAACCCACTTCCTACAGCCCGATTTTATTGAAATTTTGCACACATGTATATCTCCCAAGACAACACTTTCTATTAAAATTTGAGGCCGCGGGGTCGGGGGGCTCCCATACAAATATTTTACAAAATTTACCGGATTTTCTTTAAATTTTGTACACATGTGTGTCTTCGATGGAAAACACTTTTTGTAAAAATTTGGAGCGATCGGCCCCTTGGGGACCCCAATATGTATACAATTTTTAAATATCGCTATATCGCATCAGATCACGGCGAAGTCTGAGCTCTGTGCTTTGTGAGCAGCGCTGTTCGCTGCCGCTGCGTCATTTGGTGTGTGTGTGTGTGTGTGTATCTCCGATTAGAGAATTTACAAGAAAAATTTTAATTTTTATGGGTTGTTTTTTTTTCATTCATAAATTAACATTTGACTGCACTTACGAAATTTCGGGATTTGTCTGTTTTCAGTATATCATTAAAAAGGTCATCAAGGCAGTCATTTAGTTGCTTTTTTACTGTCCGTAATTAGTTTTTTAGTAATAGCCGCAGTCGGTAATTTGTTAATAAAAAAAACAACCAATAAAAATTAAATTTTTTTTATCTAAATTCTCTAATCGCAGAAATATATATGGGAGCCCCTCTATCCTGGGTCATTTTTAAATTCTCTATATTAACTTCACTTGCCCGTGGCTGGCTGGCTGGCCAAATCTTGTGATCAATTTTTAACCCACTTCCTACAGCTCGATTTTATTGAAATTTTGCACACATGTATATCTCCCATGACAACACAACTACAACAACACTTCTATTAAAATTTGAGGCCCCTCGGGCCGCGGGGTCGGGGACAGAATATTGTGAAAACTTCTTGTTCCATCTGTAAGTTGATATCGACAACAAAAAACTACATCAATAAAAATACAATTCAGTATATAAGTAAGTAATTTGAATTAAGCATAAAACATTTATGTCTCGTTTCATTTGCTGGGTTCATTTGTGCGTGAGCTAAGATTTCTCTCTCTCTCTCCACAACCAAAACCAAGCAGAGCAGCCGACTGCACAGCACACACCGCACACAGTCATTAAAGTACGACGGTATTCTGATGCCACAATATGATATTTAAAAAATGTATAAAGGCCTTGCGGCCAAATTTTAGAAAAAGTATTGTTTATTGGGTATACAGATGTGTGTAAAATTTGAAAAAAATCGGGTAATTTTTTTTTTAAATTTGTATGGGAGCCCCACGAACACGGGGCCCGATCACTTCCAAATTTTAAAAGAAAGTATTGTCACCGGCGGTCAGCCATCAGCAGAAATAGGGGGAATAATACAGAATGCATGTGGCCGTTACTTTCTCTGACTGGTGGAAGTGCGATCAAACCTCCACGTGCTGGCCGCTGGTAATTTTCCTCCAATGCAGGAAAAGCTGAATGATCGGGCTAGTCCCTTCAAAGTAAGATTGGCGCGAGGCCAATAACCTCGCCTGTAAAAAATTATTATTACGGAACCCAAAATCAGCCTCGGATACACTGATGAACGACGACGACCACGGCAACGAAAACAGCTAAACGATTTAAGAATTTTCTTATGGAACGTTCGCTCACTGTATAGAGCTCGAGCTGCACAGCAGCTAGCTGATACCTTGTCCAAATATAATGCTGACTTAACAGCAATTCAGGAGATGCGGTGGACAGGGAATGGTGTCTTACAAAAATCAGAATATGACATTTATTACAGCCGTCATGCAAGACATCATGTGCTCGGGTTGGGTTTCTAGTCAGCAAAAGAATGAAACCCACCGTTATCGGCTTTAATGCAGTAAATGAACGGCTATGCACCCTTCGCGTGCGGGGCAAATTTTAAAACATAAGCCTCATAAACGTTCACGCACCTACAGAGGATTCCCCAGATGATGATAACTGAGGAATTGGAGCTCCACCAATGACCGAAGATCATACTATGCTGCCGCCACCAAGCATAGTCGAAGTTAGCAGAGCGATTAATCGGCCCAAAAATAATAAGGCCCCGGGTTCTGATGGGATCCTAGCGGTACTGATAAAAATAGGAGGCCCCACATTACAACAAGCAATTCATGAAATAATAGTGCAAGTATGGGAAGAAGAAGTTACGCCAGAAGACTGGCTAAGAGGCATCCTGTGCCCCATACATAAGAAGGGAGATGATGGAAAAATGTCTAGAGTTTCAAAACTCACTACACCATCTTTTTATAGACTTTAAAGTCGCCTATGATAGCATAGCCAGAGTAGAACTTTATAAAGCCATGAAAGAATTCGGCATCCCAAATAAACTGACACGACTATGTAGGTTGACCATGAGCAATGTTATAAGCCAAGTAAAAATATCCGGATCACTATCAAGCCCATTCAAAATAACGGGCTCCGACAAGGGGATGGACTGGCCTGCGTCCTCTTCAACCTGGCGTTGGAGAAAGTGATCCGAGACTCTGACGTAACGGCGAGAGGAACAATCCTCTATAAGTCCATTCAGATACTGGCTTACGCAGACGATATTGACATCGTTGGTAGAAACCAAAGAGCTGTACAGGAAGCTTTCATCCAGATAGAGAAGGTGGCACGAAACCTGGGGCTGCACATAAATGAGAGCAAAACAAAGTACATGGTGGCCACGTCTGCGAGTAGAAGATCCAACATTGGTCCCTCAATTCAGATAGTGGAGCGCGAATTTGAAGTAGTGCAATCCTTTAACTATCTCGGGTCAAATATAGCAGCCGATAACAGCATGGAACCAGAAATACGCGCACGGTTGCTTAAAGCCAACAAAGCCTACTATAGCCTGTCAAGACTCTTCCAATCCAGGAACTTAACCATAACAACCAAGCTGCTGATATATAAGACAATGGTCATACCAGTACTTACATATGGATCCGAGACTTGGGTGCTTAGCAAAAAGCATTCTGACCTCTTAGCCGCGTTCGAGTGAAAAGTCTTACGGAGAATTGTTGGCCCCGTATGTGAGGAAGGACGATTCCGGAGACTCTATAATGATGAGATCTACGAGCGTTACCGCGATGTCGACATCGTGAAGAAAATTAAGCTCGGTAGGCTCCGGTGGGCAGGACACCTAGCTCGCATGAGCGAAGAGGATCCTGCTCGGAAAGTCCTTTGCGGTAGCATTTATGGAACACGACAGCGAGGCCGGCCAAGCCTACGCTGGAAGGATGGCGTAGACCAGGACGCCCAGAATTTAGGTATGCCAAACTGGATGACATCGGCTCGAAATCGGGACCGGTGGAGAGACTTTTTGCGGGAGGCCAGGACCGGACCCCGGTTGTAGAGCCAAATATGATGATGATTGTCACCGGAAATACACATGTGTACAAAATTTCAGGAAAATCGGGCTTTAGGAAGTGCGTTAAAAATTGATAATTAAAAAAAAAATGTATGGGAGCCCCCCGACCCCGCGGCCCGAGGGGCCTCAAATTTTAATAGAAAGTGTTGTCATAGGAGATAAACATGTCTGCAAAATTTCAATAAAATCGGGCTTTAGGAAGTGGGTTAAAAATTTATTACAAGATTTGGTGTGCCAGCCAGCCAGTCAGCCACGGGCCAGTGAAGTTAATATAGAGAATTTAAAAAATAAACAAAACAGGCAAAACCGCAAAAACAATAAATTATAAATTCCAGTTTGGTTGCAGTATTTGTTTTAAACACCTAAAAAGAAAATAACATTTTTTTGTGCTTTCAAAAACCAAGGACTACAAATTTACCTAAATAAATCCTAAAAATTTACAATTCTGGTTATATACAGACATAACTAAACAACCGATCGAAATAAAAATTACGCAGATATTTAAAATGGGCTATAATCT
Organism: Nephrocerus scutellatus; assembly: GCA_947095585.1. Lineage (NCBI taxonomy): Eukaryota > Metazoa > Arthropoda > Insecta > Diptera > Pipunculidae > Nephrocerus > Nephrocerus scutellatus. The sequence goes on along the minus strand of OX352764.1, from coordinate 66,157,371 downwards.
GCATATACAAATAGTTTTAAAATACAGCTAAAAATTTGGCAAACAATTTTACTGACGTCAAACAATTTGATTCTGATATAAAAAATGCAACACGTGGTAAAATTGTATACCATGTGATTACGAATAGAAATGATATAATAAGAGAACTCTTCTTTTCTCCACTCATGAAATATCATACGTTGGTTAGTTCGACCGTTCGATATTCGTTAGTTCACAAACGAAGCACATAAGGAAATGAACGAATGAGCAAGTCGTTCCTTTTTAAATTCTCTATATTAATTTCGCGTGCTCGTGTGTTTGTGGGTTTGTGTGTCGTGGAATCTTGCGATCCATTTTTAACCCACTTCCCAAGGCCCGATTTTATTGAAATTTTGCACACATGTGTATTTCCGGTGACAATACCTTCTATTAAAACTTTTTTTATAAAAATTAACCCGATTTTCTCCAAATTTAATACACATGTGTATCTTTGATATACAACACTTTTTGTAAAAATTTTGGAGACCCCTGGCCCGGGTTCGTGGGGCTCCAAAATTTTTTTAACAAAAATTAACCCGATTTTCTTCAAATTTTATATACGTATGTATCTCCGATGAAAAACACTTTTTTTTTAAATTTTGGAGACCCCGGGCCCCAGGGTCATTGGGCCCCAAAATTTTTTTTAACAAAAAAATCACCCGATTTTTTTTAAATTTTATATACGTGTGTATCTCCGATGGGCAACACTTTTTGCAAAAATTATCTACGTCTGTTTCCTGTTAAATGACCCAGGATCGAGGGGCTTCCATATCAATTTCTGCGAGAATTTAGATGCGAGAATTTAGATGAAAAATATTAATTTTTATGGGTTGTTTTTTTAACCTGTTCAGTGAACGAATGAGCAAGTCGTTCATTTTCAACCTGTTCTTCGCGAACCACTTCAGTTTTTTTAGTAATTTGTTCGTTTCTCTTTTGCGCACAGAAATTTAAGCTTTCTTTTCGGTCTTCTTGGGCAAAAGTACTGCCTGGATATTCAGTAAAATCGGTCATTTCGATCTCGATCTTTTGATCGCCCATCACTTGTGCCTTTTGGCGAACATGCGCGGCGTTTTATTGCTATAACAGTGACTGAAGTAGGAATAGTAATGGTTGGCGATACATTCGAACAACGTGATATACGTATCATGCACCGAAACAACACCACACAAGTCATTGCAGATACACATCGTTCTTACGACGCACTTCAGTATCCTTTCATTTTTTGGGGGCAAGGATGGCTACCATATAAACATTAAACAAAGGAGTCCTGCAACAGGTTAACATGACAATTACAATTTTAAAAAACAAATTTATATTTACAATTCATTTTATTTTAGTTTTAGGTGAAGAAAAAAATAAAAAAACAACCCAAAAATTAAATTTTTTAATGTAAATTCTCTAATAGGAGATACAAATTATGTGTTTAAAATTTTAAGGAAATCGGACTAATTTTTAAAAAATGTACATGGGCACCACTCGGGTCTTAGGGCCAATCACTCTAAAAAATTTGCAAACGTTTTGTCCATCGGAGAAACACATGTGTTTAATCGAGCTAATTTTAAAAAAATTCATGGGCACCCCCGGGCCTCAGGGCCCGTTAACTCCAAAAATTTATAAAAAGTTTTGTCCAACGGAGATACACAAGTGTTTAAAATAAAAAGAAAATCGGCCTTATATTTCAAAAAATTATATGGGCACCAGTCGGGCCCTAGGGCCCGTTCACTCCTAAAATTTTACAAAAAGTGTTGTCTATCGGAGATACACATGTCTATAAAATTTGAAGAAAATCGGGTTAATATTTTTCAAAAATGTGTATTGGGCCTCACGAACTCGAGGCCCGGGGTCTCCAAAATGTTTACAAAAAGTGTTGTCCATCGGAGATACACATGTATATAAAATTTGAAGAAAATCGGGTTAATTTTTTTAAAAAATTTGTATGGGGCCTCACGACCGCGAGCCTGGTTCTCCAAAATTTCTACAAAAAGTTTTGTCCATCGGAGATACACATGAATATAAAATGTGAAGAAAATCGGGTTAATTTTTTAAAAAAATTTGTATGGGGCCTTACGACCCCGGGGCCTTCAAAATTTCTACAAAAAGTGTTGTCCATCTGAGACACTCATATATATAAAGTTTGAAGAAAATCGGGTAATTTTTTTTAAAAAAATTTAATGGGCCCTCACGACCCCGGGGCCCGGGGTCTCTAAATTTTTTACAAAAGTGTTGTCCATCGCAGATACACATGTATACAAAATTTGAAGAAAATCAGGTAAATTTTGTAAAATTTTGTCGGTAAGAGGAGGTGGGTAGCAGGTAGTGGAGCGCCCGGCAACAGCTAGTAATAAAATATAATAATATACGAATTACAAATTACAAAGATGTAAGAAAAAATTCAGGGCGCTAATAGCATAAAATCTTTATCTTAACATATCAAACAAATTTATTTAAACGTGATTAATAGGTAACTTAAGAACCAGTACATTAATAAATAAAATAAATTGAATAAACCTACATATATATTCCGAAAAAATATTTATTTTAAACTAGAAAAATCAATCAAGCAACTCAAAGGTTAATTTGTTTGAATACACAAAACACGATTAGATAAAAAATCAATTTTAAATTAATTGGCCTACATAGGAAATTTCAGTCAATAATTAATAATTTTGGGATTTCATCGATTTTGGCTGAACACCTGTATTGATTTAAAAAAAAAACTCTCCTAGACTCTGTCGATAAATCATCATTGCGACGTAATAAGTTTCGAAGGCATTCATTTATTATTTATTGTCTTGTAGTTCAAACTAAGTCGGCTTCGTATAATAGAACTGCACTGTCACAAGCAACTGATATACTTTTAAGTATAGAATTTGTTTTACCATATACCATTTAAAATTGTTATATATAATATTGAAAGAATTATTGCAATTATTATTTATTATTATTGTTATTCAAAAATTGACAAAATTTAATTTTGTTTATTTTTAAAACGTTTTTATTAGCTCGCTTTCGTGTGTGGGGGTGGAATTTTGTAACTAATTTTTGAAATGACTTCCCATTGAGCTAGAGACTTGAAACTTTAAACATAGCTCAGAACTGGATGAACATTGACAAATCTTAAAAAAAAGACAACAAATGGCAAAAAAAATTAATCCAACGCGAGTTTGCAATTTGTTTTAGATCAAATCAAACTACTACGCACGCACATTACTCGTTTTAAACGTTTTAAATTAAAATGTATTGTTATTAGCTAACATGTTTTAATTGCAGTTGGTACATTTAAGTTAAATTTTTTTAAATTTGATTTCGATTTAAATAATTTTGGAAAATGCTGGTATTTCGTTTGGACATGAAAGTACGTAAAATGCAGATAGAATATAGAAATCTCATCATGAAATGTAAAAGCTTCAAAAAGCTCACAATTTTCACACTATTATCACTCTTATAACAAAATTTGTTCAATTACCTTAATTTCAAATAAGTCAAAGATATGAGATACATGTTTTTTGTTGTGTTCATTGAAAAATCATTTTACTTTTGAACAATAAATATAACTGACATAATTACCTTCCAAACGTCTGATTAATTTGTCTTGATCAGATTCTTTAGTCGAGGCTTGATCCTTTGCTAAATGTACACCGGCTAAGAAGGTCTTTGTATTACTCCTGTTGAGTTTGTTCGGCTGGTGATCCTGAAATATTTGTGAATTTGCGAAAACTGCGAGAATTTCTGGTCCCAGCATTGGTACATTCATCTGTGTTTCACGGCGATAATCTTCTTCGTGAATTTTAGAGCTACTGCAAAATTGTTTAGGGGTTAATGAATTAAGAATTGATTGCATATTTTCTTGTTTGTGATGCAAATTACCTCATGAACGAGTTGAGCGTTACTAGCTTCGTTTGTATTTATATCGGGTGTTTCAACAAGTGCGCTTCAACTTTTCTCCGATAGGGACGGCGAACGACGCCATATTTTTTATTGTTCTTTTGTCATTTGGAAACTTCATTAGTATACATTTCATCATGGAACGCTTCACATGTGAACAGCGATTGCAAATCGTGCAAATTTTTTATCAAAATAATCGTTCTGTTGCCTCAAGAGCAAATCGAAAATGATGCAGATTTTCACCGAAAAACCATCTTCAGCGATGAGGCTCACTTTTGGCTAGAAGGATTTGTCAACAAGCAAAATATGCGTTACTGTGATTCATGAGGCACCTTTGCATCCCGAAAAAGTCACTGTTTGGTGCGGATTACATGCCGGCGGCGTCATTGGGCCATATTTTTTCATCGAAGATAACGATGGCCACGTTACTGTTAATGGAAATCGGTACCGCGATATGATAAACGATTTTTTTTGGCCGCAACTGAATGGAATGGACTTGGACGACATGTGGTTTCAGCAGGACGGGGCCACATGCCACACAGCACACGATACAATCGCGTTATTGAAGACTAAGTTCGATGAGCGTGTTATTTCGCGAAATGGGCCCGTCCAGTGGCCGCCGCGCTCGTGTGATTTGACACCTCTAGATTATTTTCTTTGGGGTTATGTGAAGTCATTGGTCTATGCCAATAAGCCGGCGACGTTACAAGAGCTCAGAGCCAATATTGAACGTGAAATTGCTGGAATTTCGGCCGATTTATGCGAAAGAGTGGTCGAAAATTGGGTTCAAAGATTGGACTTCGTAAAACGTGCACGCGGTGGTCATGCAAAAGAAATCGAGTTTCATACTTAAATGTATCATATGTCTATGTTCAAATTCGTTAATAAAAAAAAAGTTAGTTCAAAAGTCGAACAGTTTGTGTTTTATTCAAAAAAAAAGTTGAAGTGCTCTTATTGAAAAACCCTGTACTAATAACTAACAAGCACACATCTCTTACCGATCGATTCATCATAGCAGAAGTTTTCTTCAAAACAATTCCAGTAGATGTCCTCAAAGCAACTGTTTGTGATGATAAAGATAAAGTTTGTTGTTTTTAGAGATACATTAAATAATGGGTTTATTTTTGTATAATTTTTCGAACACTCGTGTGAGAACTCTGTTTACCTTTGACAACAGCGACACATCTTTGCTTCTGACTTCCAAAGTACATACAGTACAAGTACAGCTTTTGTTTTCTTGTTGATAAAAAAATTTCTTGTTTTTGCCTTAAAACTGAGAAATAACTTATATAGCAGCTACTTTTAACCATGTGTCAATATAAATACTTTATTTAATTATGATACGCATGATACATTAGATTCCCACATCCAGAATTTGGTAACTGCTGTACACGAAACCGTCCTCAACTAAATCACCTGTAAATTGATACTAAGGTTTTGCGTTGTGATAACAAAGTCGTTTCACAAGTTCATTTATATGTATATGTATTTATATATATGTGCAGAGAATTTCCCTTAAGGGGCTATGTTTCTCTTTATCTTTTGTTTTCTTGTTTATAAAAAAGTCTTGTTTTTGCCGTAAAACTGAGAAATAATTTATATAGCAGCTACTTCTAACCCCGTGTCAATATAAAAACTTTCAATATTTAATTATTATACACATGAACCATCATGATATTCGCACATCAGAATTTGGTAACTGCTGTACACAAATGCGGCCTCAACTAACTGAATCACCTGTAAATTGATACTAAGACTTTGCGTTGTGATAACAAAGTCGTTTCAAAAGTACATTTATATGTACGTATATGGATTTATATATATGCGCAGAAAATTTCCCTAAAGAAGCTATTTTTCTCTTTATCATTTTGTCTTTTTAAACTTAATCTTTTTAAACTTTTTAAATTCTCTGTATTAACTTCGCTTCGGCATGTGTCCGTTTGGCTGGCTAGCTGGTGCAATGTTGTAATACATTTTTTTACTAATTTCTTAAAGCCGGATTTTATTCAAACTTTGCACACATATGTATCTCCGACCACAACACTTTCTATTAAAATTTGAACGATGTCGTACCCATATAACTTTTTTAAAAATTAACCCGATTTTCTTCAAATTTTAAACATACATATGTGTATATCAGATGAAGAAACCTGTTTGTAAATTTTTGGAGTGAATGGGCCGAGGGGTGCCCATTTTTAAAAAATTAGCCCGATTTTCTTCAAATTTTAAACATATGTGTATCTCCGATGGAGAAAACTTTTTGTAAATTTTTTTGAGTGAATGGGCCCTGAGGCTCAAGAGGTGCCTTACATTTTTAAAAATTAACCCGATTTTCTTCAAATTTTAAACAAAGGTGTATCTCAGATGGAGAAAACTTTTCGTAAATTCAGAATGATCGGGCCCTGTGGCCCGATTTTCATCAAATTTTAAACATGTGTATCTCCGGTGACCATAGTTTTTGTAAAAATTTTGAAGTGAAGGGGCTCTAATATTAATTTTTTCCAAATTATCCCCGTTTCAAACTTAGCACACATCTGTATTAGAAAATTTACATGAAAAAATTTTATTTTTATGTGCTGTTTTTTATTGGTTGTTTTTTCGTTACTTTGTCATTTTTTCCTCATTTGGAAATGAAAAAATTGGAATATTTTTGAAATATAGTTACAAGATATTAGTTTGGGTGGTGCCAGTTGTTAACATCGTTGGCTCCTACTCGGAGGACAGCGGTTTCGATTCTCAGCGCGTCCAAAATGTCCCAAAATAAAAACTAATTTCATATATTTATTTACAATTGCTTCAATACAGCTATTTGGATTATTAAAATCAAATGACGTTGAATGTAGAAAGTGATCAATATTTTCATTAACTCTATTAAACTTAAAAGTTGTTTTAACCAGTTTCTTATTAATGTATTTAGAAGCATAGCAAAAGTTTGAATAGAGGAAATAATGGTCACTGATATTCGAACATATAGTATAATTATAAACGTTTTTATTATTTAAAAAACTAGACACGGCATGGTCCAAAATATTGAAACTAGCAGAACGAGTAACACTAGTATTTGTAACTATCATACCGTGACTCATTAACAGATTTACATAGTCTTTTACGTAATTTTCTGTTTTGTTAACTCGTATATTCATGTTATCAGTTATACTGCTTTCACAAAAAAGGTTGTCCAAAAAACTAAGAAAACTAACAACATCATTACCAGGTGGACGATTGTTAGCACAGACTTTAGTACGAACAAATCTTGAAAGCTTGATTTGTATATGAAATGAAACGGGTATAAGCCGTTGTCTTTGCGTAATACACTATATTCAATATCATTTCTGATAAATATTGATAACCCACCACCTGTTCTATCATCTCTACATGACAAAATACCATTATAATTATTTATATTAAACATCAATGTATTGTGACCCTGATAAAAGTTTCCGAAATTGCTAAAATATGCACATTTTATTTTAAACTACCAATAAACTCTTACACATTATCAAATTTAGTTACATCATTCATTCAATGAACGTTAATTTGCAGAATGTGCAATATTTGAGCATTCCACCAACAATCAACAACAATCAATCAACAATAAATCAACAATATCAAAATATTCTTTATGGCATTATTTTCTTAAAGAATTACGAAAATTATTTATTGCTAGCAAAAAAAGACAAATGCATCAAATTCCATTTAACGTCAACCCATTTAAATTCAAATCGACCCACCGTACATACTCACATGATAAGAAATAAAAAACAACACATAAAAAATTAAAATTTTTCATGTAAATTCTCTAAAAGGAGATATGTGGGCAAATTTAAAACGGGGTAATTTGGAAAAAATTTTACTTCGAAATTTTTACAAAAAACTTTTGTCACCGGAGATACACAAGCGTAAAAAATTTGTATGGAAACTCCGACCTTGGGGCCTGATCACATCCAAATTTCAATAGAAAGTGTTGTCATCGGAGATATGAATGTGTGCCAAGTTTCAATAAAATCGGACTTTGGGAAGTGGGTTAAAAATTATAAAAAAAGTACCCGATTTTCTTCAAATTGTATACACATGTGTATCTCCGATGGAAACACTTTTTGTAAAAATTTTGGAGTAGTCAGGATAAGAAGGCTCCCAAATATTTTTTTAAATGTTACCCGATTTTATTCAAACTTTAAACATTGTATATCAATTAGAGAATTTACGTGAAAAATTTAATTTTTATTGGTTGTTTTATTAAACATTCCATTAATATTGTAATAAAAATTTACTAAAACTAAAAAATCTTTATAATGAAAGTATAATGTAAGTAAAAAAAAATAAAATGCAATTATAAATATAAGTAACACAAAATTGTTATTTTAATAATTATATAAAAACATTATGAAGTGGAAAGCTGAAACGGTGACGGTGATGCTCCATCATATAAATGTTTTGTGTCTTATCTTGAGCCGGACAATTAATTTCAAGATCAGACGATCGTATATATTTTCGGTTTTTTGCTTTGCTTTTGAATTTAAATAAAATATTATTCTTGGAATCAAGAGAATTCACAAAGAATAATGACAGAATTCCACAATAATTTGCATTAATTTCCAAAATATGAAGTTAACTGCTGATTATTTCATCCTTCAACTCAGTATTAGCAGGAAGACCAGAAATAACTATGTATATCATTTTTAATTGTGCGTTGAATATCTTTATCAATTTGATCTTCCATTTTCTTAAATTTGGTGTCAAGAATAGAGAGTTTAGATTCTTATTGTTTAACTTTCGTCTTTATAAGATTATTCTGCTTTAACACCAAATTCTTGCTTAAAACCGTCAAACATATTCGACACATGTTGGTGAGAGTTTTCGACATTTCTTATTTTAGTTCGCAAATAATTCAGAATGTTTAAAATTTCTGTAAGAAATCTCAATGGAATTTTCAGTTCCATCAACAATCGAACCACGCTTTGATGCTTTACAGGAATCACAAATCCAGGCAGCAGTTTTATTACCGAAGTGATAAAGGAGATTAACTGGTATTAGTACATTAATACATGAAATATGAAAATATTCTTTGCAGGTCCCTTCACATGAAATTCCTGAATTATTTCGATTTCCAGTAACTCCAACTTGGCACTTTGTGCACTTTTTAGGGACCATATCGCAGTCAACCAATATACAGTTTCCTCGCAAAAGTAGTTTAGGAGCAATATATTATCATACTAATTTATCTATTATTTATCTTGAATTTAATTTTAAGTAAATTTAAAATTTAAATTACATTTTTTTATATATAATTAAAAAGGGAATATATTTGGATAAAAAAACATCAAAAGAGTTGAAACAGAAACCCAAGCAAAGGTCAAGTTAAATTAAAGTTTAAAAAAAAAACAAATTGGGAAACTAAGCTCAAATGCGATATGCCTGATAAGCTCCGGATTGCAATATAATGGCACAACAAGCGTATCTTTCAAGGTAAACAAGGATCATTTTAACAAAATGAAAGTAAATATGTACGAGTATTAATTAAGTTTTTTCGTATTGAATTTAATGCCTGAGTAATGCCTAGTGAATTTGTATTAGCAACTGCAATCAATATTGTTGAGCACTATAATAGTTCTCAATAACATTGATTACAAATTTTTTAAAATGAAGAGATACCGTTAAATTGTAATAAATGTTATCATTAACTTCTTGATTTATTTTGAAAAAAGTGACTTAAGCCACTTTCAAAATAAACGGCTCATATACAAAAATCAATTTCTGTGTGTCTGTGGGTTAGTCAACACAAAACTCGAAAATTTTCCATCGCATTGAGTTGAAACTGTGGCAACGTGTTTGTTTTAAAGTTGGGAGGGGGGGCGAGCAACGCCTGTTGTTTTACTAAATATTGATTTGCATCTGTATGCACCTAATTTGAAATTTGTTCTTAAAAAAAAGCTCAAACTTTGAATGAAATTTTCGCAAAACACAAAATAAAACAATGTTCTTTGATATAAGCTGTATTATTTTAATTGACTGAACTGTATACATCATAGCTTGATACAATAGATATTTTCAGGTCACATTGTCGGCCATATAGGCAAGGGTCTTTGCAAAAAAAAAATACATCATGCCTGATAATAAAACAGCCCTTATTATTATACTTTGAGCGCCGTGGCTTTATTTAAATCCAAAAGATTTGAAACAAGGAGAGTGTGAATGGTTAAGATCAGTATCCGATATGGTTAACAAATGGAATGATAAGCTGTATGTCTTAACTATATACAATATGGATTAAGGTGAAGTCAAAAATTACAATGAGAAAAATTCTGCTAAGCCGATATAATCAATGACTATATTTTTGGAATACTGGGAGTTAATCCCGGTGACCAAAGAATGTCCTTCTATTTGTTCCTCAGGAAGACAAACCGTGGTACAAACTGCACTACTTTGAAATCATGCTACAAAATGGGTTGATGTTCTATACACAAAGGAAATAAAACAACCCATAAAAATTAAAATTTTTCATCTAAATTCTCTAATCGCAGAAATTGATATGGGAGCCCCTCGATCCTGGGTCATTTTTTATTTTTTTTATTTTTTAATTGTAGGAGAAAATAATCGAAAGAGACATTTGACATCAGATGTCAAATTTGAAAATGCTCAGATCATGTTCTGAGCACTTAAGAGCACGCTCATACTCTGATCAAATAAGAAACACGAGCATTTTTCTTGAGAACTCTTTGACTGCTCTGAACTAATTTAAGAAACCCTAAATGACAGAATATTGTGAAAACTTGTTGTTCTATCTGTAAGTTATTATCGACAACAAAAAACGACATCAATAAAAATACAATTCAGTAAATAAGTAAGTTGCATTAAGCATAAAAATTTATGTCTCGTTTCATTTGCTCCAGCACCAAAACCAAGCAGCGCAGGCGACTGCGCAGCAAACACCGCACACAGTCATTAAAGTGCGACGGTATCTGATGCCATTATAGGATATTTAAAGAAAGATTTACACATGTGTGTAAAATTTGAAAAAAATCAGGTAATTTTTATTTTAAATTTGTATGGGAGCTCCACGATCACTTCTAAATTTTAAAAGAAAGTATTGTCACCGGAAATACACATGTGTACATAATTTAAAGAAAATCGGGTTTTAGGAAGTGCGTTAAAAATTGATAATTAAAAAAAAAATTTATGGGAGCCCCCCGACCCCAGGGCCCGATCGCTTCAAAAACTTTACAAAAAGTTTTGTCCATCGGAGATACACATGCGTATAAAATTTGAAGAAAATCCTGAACTTTTTCCATAAAATTTGTATGGGTGCCCCCCGACCCAGGGGCCCGATCTCTCGAAAATTTTTACAAAAAGTGTTTTCCATCGGAGATACACATTTGTATAAAATTTTAAGAAAATCGGGTAAATTTTTTTAAATATTTGTATGGGAGCCCCCCGACCTCGAGGTCCTAGGGGCCTCAAATTTTACTAGAAATTATTATCACGGAAATATACATGTGTGCAAAATTTCAATAAAATCGGGCTATGGGTTAAAAATTGATCAGAAAATCTGACCAGCCAGCCACGTGCACGGGAAGTTAATATAGAGAATTTAATAAAAATATGACACTGCATCTGGTTGAATGCATCATCGGAAATGCAGGAGAAAGAATAATGTGTAACCAAAATTTTGCTGAATGTCATTGCATGGAAACTTCTTCTCCTACACTGAATTGCTTACAAAACGATGTCATATGTGTTTCAAACAAGACGTAAGGAAACTACACATTTTTATCTAGCATGCTCCAACAAGCCAGTTCTTTGCATCGATCCCTGCTTCAAAACTTATCATACGCAGCCACAACAATAACATAATTTTTACTTAGAAATAAATAAATATTTATATTTATGTATCATATAATTTAATAGTATAATATAGCATAAAAAATAGTTATTTCAATATTAAAAACTGTCATAAAATTTGTTTTTATTCTTTAACCCAAATTAAGGCATCAAGCGTCGGCATGTAAAATGGTTCACGATAAAAAAGATTTAAGAGCTCGGTGCCAAGCACTAGACCAGTGATTCTCAACCTTTTTTTGTCGCGGCACACTTTTAACGATTTCAAAATTTGACGGCACACAAAGAAAAGGATAAGTTTAAAAGTTGTTTACTTAGCCATAATACACTGTGCAAAATAGTTTCTGATAATAATTTTGAATGTAAAATAAAATAATATGTACAAAAACAACAGTACGTTCATTAAGGGATTAATTACAAGTTAATAATGAGAATACTTTTAATAAGAAATTTTAGCTTGATGTTTTTTGATAATTTCATTTATATTTGGTCGTAAAAATGACAATGCTACTCTCATATCGTCTTCTACATTTATAAGTCTCGATCTTTTTTAAATTCTCTATATTAACTTCACTTACCCGTGGCACGGAAGTCGGTCGGTCGGCAGTCTGTCGGCAGTCGGTCGGCAGTCGTGGAATCTTATGATCAATTTTTAACTCACTTCCCAAAGCCCGATTTAATTGAAATTTTGCACACATGTGTATTTCCGGAGACAACACTTTCTATTACAACTTGAGGCACCTCAGGGCCGAGGGGTGCCCACATGTGTATCACCGATGGACATTTTTTGTAAAGTTTTTGGAGTGAACGATCCCTAAGGCCCCAGGGGTGCCCATATAATTTTTTTAAAATTTAGCTCGATTTTCTTCGAATTTTAAACACATACCTATCTCCTATTAGACAATCTACATGGAAGATTATAATTTTTATGGGTTGTTTTTTTTTTCGTTTCATGTTGGTTAAAACTGAAAATCCGAATTCACACAAATAAGATGTAGAAAATTGTAATAATATTTTTAAAGTTTTTTTGACTATCATGGGATCCAAAATGAATTTATTGATTCTTCCGAATATTTTAAAATTAAATCTCGATTATTAGAAATCGAAATTAGTTCTGCTTCTTCATTCAAAGTTAAATCAAATACAGAAGTATTCGTTATCCCAAATGGATTACGAACCCAATCAAATTTTTTTATATCTAAATTTGGAAAATAATGAATAATTCTCCTTTCTAATGTTGTCAAATGATCAATAACAATTCAATGAATAGTTTTATTAAAATCTTTTGGGACTGACTCAACTTTTCCAAATTGCCTTCTAAAGCTGTGTTCTTCCATAAAGTTTTTTGTTTTTTGAATCCCACCAGTTTATCCTTTGAGTTTAATATATTTTCTTTCGGCCCTTACATACTTGAATTTATGTTTTATTTTAAAATAACAAATATGTCTAACAAGTAAACTAGTTTAGCACACCATTTTTTATCTTTCAACAAATGAACAAAATCAAATTTTTTTATTTTGTTCAAAACACATTTTCATTTCGTCTTTTAATTCCACCACACGAGATAAAACTTTTCCTCGTGCCAACCACCTTAATGCCGTATGTATTATCAAGGATTCGTACTTAGCTTTCATAGCTTAGCAATAAATTAATAAGCGACTTTTTAATGGTCTTGATATTATATAATTAGCCATTTTAACACATTGTTCCAGAACTATTTTCAATCCTGATGGCAAATATTTTGTAACAAGTGCTTCTCGATGGAGTTCTTTAACATGTGCTACAAATCCTTTTAGATGTCCAATCATAGCTGGAGCTAGAGGGTATCATTATCCGCCTATTTTTTGTTCCCGGGGATCGGGAATTTAAAATTAAATTTCCCGGGAATCCCCGGAAAATTCAAAATATTACATTGAGGTGGGTTTTAAGACAACATATAATTTATTTAAACATGTAAAATATATACATAAGTACACAAATATTCACTATATTAAAAAATTAGCACAAAATTATTTAAGATTGTTATAATAATAAATAATTGTAATAATTAATTCTTTGGTTAAATTTCTTGTTTATTCAAGAAACAAGTTTTTTAAAACAATACGAGTAATCACTCATAGACGGTCTTTTTTTGGTACAAATGTTTGACGAAGAGAAATGAGAATGTCCTTTGTTTTTAATTGAAGTAAGTTGTATTGTCATTATTGCATCTAACAGCTTATGTGGGTTTTAGTAAAGTTATATATATCTGAAACCTTTTTGAAGATTCTTTGTCTCATTCACTGTTGAACTGGTTTCCATTTTTTAAATTCTCTATATTAACTTCGCGTGCCCGTGGCTGGCTGGCTGGCTGGTGGGCAGAATCTTGTGAATTTTTAACACACTTTCTAAAGCCCCATTTTATTCAAACTTTACACACATGTGTATTTCCCATGACAAAACATTCTGTTAATTTGGGCACCTCGGGTCTCGGGGTCGGGTTTTCTTTTTTCCGATTTTCTTCAAATTTTATACGCATGTGTATCTTCGATGGACAACACTTTCGGTAAAAATTTGAACGTGATCGGGCTTCAATTGAAAGCGAAAGGACATTCTCAACTTCGTCAAACATTTGTACCAAAAAAAGACCGTCTATGAGTGATTACTCGTTTTTTTAAATTCTCTATATTAACTTCACTTGCCCGTGGCTGGCTGGCCAAATCTTGTGATCAATTTTTAACCCATTTCATACAGCCCGATTTTATTGAAATTTTGCACACATGTATATCTCCATTGACAACACTTTCTATTAAAATTTTAAGCCCCTCCGGCTGCGGGGTCGGGGGGCTCCCATACAAATATTTTACAAAATTTACCCGATTTTCTTTAAATTTTGGAAAACACTTTTTGTAAAAATTTGGAGCGATCGGCCCTTTGGGGGCCCCAATATACAATTTTTAAATATCGCTATATCGCATCAGATCACGGCAAAGTCTGAGCTCTGTGCTTTGTGAGCAGCGCTGTTCGCTGCCGCTGCGTCATTTGGTGGATGATTTTGCCACAAAACGAGCACGCAGTGTGTGTGTGTGTGTGTATCCCCGATTAGAGAATTTACAAGAAAAATTTTAATTTTTATGGGTTGTTTTTTTAAAAACTTGTTTCTTGAATAAACAAGAAATTTAACCAAAGAATTAATTACTACAATTATTTATTATTATACCAATCTGAAATAATTTTGTGCTAATTTTTTAATATAGTGAATATTTGTGTACTTATGTATATATTTTACATGTTTAAATAAATTATATGTTGTCTTAAAACCCAACTTAATGTAATATTTTGAATTTTCCCGGGATGCCCGGGAAATTTAATTTTAGTGATCAGGCCCCTGGGTCGGGTGGAGGGGGGGCACCCATGCAAATTTTATGAAAAAAAGTACCCGATTTTCTTCAAATTTTATACGCTTGTGTATCTCCGATGGGCAACACTTTTTGTAAAAATTTTGAAGCGATCGGGCCCCGGGGTCGGGGGGCACCCATACAAATTGTTTACAAAATTTACCAGATTTTCTTCAAATTTTATATGCATGTGTATCTCCAATGGATAACACTTTTTGACAAATTTTTGAAGTGAAATGGCCCCAGGGTCAAAAACAAAAATTTTAAAAAATTTATCTGATTTTATTCAAACTGCACATTGTGTATTCCCGATAAGAGAATTTTCACGAAAAATTTAAATTTTTATGGGTTGTTTTATTTATTTTGAAGTGCTGCATTTAAAGCACTAGTCAATCTTTCAGTTATATTCAATGTTTGACTATCTTCCCCGGATAAATATTCTCTTTGGTCTGCGTTTTCAATTTCAACGCAGTCTACCTCTTTACGAAATAATATACTGGTAGTCAGTTGAGCATAACGAAATATTGCAGATTTTGAAGTCGTAGGCAAGTACGCTTCTTCAGTACGCTTAAAATATTTGATAAAATTTGGAAATTATTGTCATCAAGTATTGTTAGGGAACTCAAATCATCTAATGCTTTTTTAGTTGAGTCAGAAACTTTTAAAAATCTTTTAATCATTACCTCAAAGCTATTCCACCTAGTCTTGCAATCTAGTAGCTTTTCTTTTGACATGTTCTTGTAAAATGGAGTTTCTCTTTGGTGAAAGTTTAAAGAACTTTAACTTTTTTCTTACCATTGACAACGCACCATTAATATTATCACGTTCATATCTTGGGGTATAGTATCACCGTCGCTTCGATCATCGCTACCTTTAGACTCAGAAAAATTATCGGAAGCCGAGTTATACTCATTTCCAATTATTATTTCTATTTCATCAGGACTGGGATTGATATCTTTATCTTTCTTATAAATTACACCAATAACAGCTAAATGAATGCCGCGATTATACTATAGTTGGTGGATGTATCCAGATAATCTTCCAAATTTGACCATGACGGCAGCACCATCGGTAGTTGATGCTACTACATCGGATAAATGTATGACAATATCATATAGCTTTGTCTTAACAAGTTCTACTGTTATATCAGCAGAGCAACTTCCTTTAACTTTAACCAGTCCTAAATTTACGTATTCTTTATTAAAATGAATATTTATGTTGAGGTAGCTAACTAATTTTTTTGTCCTTTGTTATGATACCAATTAAGAATATATGTGTATAACATTTATATTCTAGTCATCAGACTTTTGACGTGACAACGTCTCACTCCAAGGTTTAAGAGGGTACATGTTCAAAAACTCAAATGTTAAATGTCACTATTTAACAGATGTTAAGTTACGTTTTTTTAACAGATGTTAAGTAACGTTTTTTAATATCCAATGGGATTTGGTCATGAGGAACTAGAGTTTTTGCAACCAAGCCATTTCTCAAGGGATTCGTATGAAACTCGTAATGTAGGACTAATATGTGACTATAAGACTTGTTCCTATGGAAATTCTAGGATCTGGCCAATAGGGTCTGGAATTTTTGGAACCAAGCCATTTCTCAAGGGATTCGTATGAAACTCGGAATGTAGGACTAAGATGTGACTATAAGACTTGTTCCTATGGAAATTCTGGAATATGATCATTATTGTCTGGAATTTCTGGAATAAAGCAATTTCTCAAGCGATTCGCATGAAATTCGAAATGTAGGACTAAGATGTGACTATAAGATTTCTTCCTATGGAAATTCTGGAGTATGATCATTATGGTCTGGAAGTTCGGTAACTAAGCAATTTCTCAAGCGACTCGTGCCTTTTAATTTAAACGTAATATTGGCCACAACGTCAAAGAATTTCACTCCAACCGCGCGTAAAGATTACACGCACATATTTTTTTAACAGCTCTTACTTCTCCTACTACTATCGACGCAATAGTAATGCATATGTTTGTGCAGTGATGTGATATATTTAATATGTACCCACCTCACAATAAATTGTTATGAACATTTAAATCAGCTTATAAATTATTTATTCGTTGTATGTGATGTGATTGATGATCATGTATGTGGTTTCAATAACATACAATCAAGCAGAGCAGAACGAAACAAACATATGCAGTAGTAGGCTGCGGTCAAGAATTCAGCCGCTGCGCAGTTTATGCTGCATGTTGGTCAAAAATTCACTTTTCAGCCAATGCATTAAAGAAAAATCGACTGCGCAGTTTACGCAGCTACTTAAAATGGGATGCAAATAGCAAAATGTAAATGTCAAATTGTCGCCCTACAAGCAGACTGTAAGTCGGTTCAAAATATAGCCGCAATTTCGTGCATACCGACTGCCTGCTATTTTTTTGTGCAGCACAAGCTGCGTAACTCCTTTATTCTTTACCGCAGCCGTAGTGATAGTATAGTCTCTGTTCATTTCTATCGGTCCTCTGCTCTGCTCGTAACAGTGATCTCATGACGTGCAGAAAAACAAAACTACCATAAGTTTAAAAAAAAATCCATGTTACAATGAAAACCTGCAAGCTTCCTTGCAACTATTTCCTTTTCTTTTCGCTTATCTTATCCTTAGTCATGTTTACAGTAACTATAGTAAATAACTCTTCGATCAATTACAGAAGGGAGAGAACCATGCAAAAGAAATTTAATCACGCCTGCATGTTTCAAAGCGACATTCTTAGCATACCATTTCGATGCATTGGTTAGTGCTACTCACTTCTCTACTCTTCAAATTTAATTTAAAACAACTCAAATTTTTTATGAGTTAAAACCAAAAGCTGATTACTCTTTTTGGGCAGTGATATGCAATATGCAGCCACTTCACAGTTAGTGGTTATGAACATTAAAATTCGCTTATAAATAATTTATATATAATGTGATGTGATGATGATGTATGTGATGAGCTACGGTGCAAGTTGTAGGACTTGTATAGAAAAAATTTTTAATATATACGTCCGTGTTTATGTCCCACAGACAACAAGATCTTTGTTTTCTTTTCTTCGTCCCGGACAGACGTTGTCACGCTCAAAACCCACGGCCGTGTCTTCAACACAGCCTACTCTTTTTTTTTAAAATGTAGGCTATTTACATGAGCATTTCTTGGTATGTTTTTTTGTACTGTCCTAGTTAGAATAAATTTATAAAAAACACATGTATGGTGTTTTTTGAGCAGGCATATACAGATGAAATAAAAAATATTAGTGGCACTATTTAAAAAATTATAGCTCCAAAATGTAAGCAAAAAATCCCGAAAATCACGGGAATTTTAATTTTATTTCCCGGGAAACGGGAATTGAAAATGGAAAAAATTCCCTCTAGCTGGAGCACCATCTGTGCAAACGCCAATACATGAATTCCACGAAACTTTAATTTCTTCTAAATATGAACTAATTACATAAAAAATATGTTTGCCAGTTGAAAAATTAGGTAACTCACGACAACATAAAAATTGGTTAATTATATCATTTTCGTGAATAAACCGAACGAACGCAATTAATTGAGCTTTTCCTGTAATATCTGTTGTTTCATCGATTTGTAGAGCAAAATTTAAATTTGTAAGAGTATTTGCATAGCCAGAGTAGAACTTTATAAAGCCATGAGAGAATTCGGCATCCCAAATACACTAACACGACTATGTAGGTTGACCATGACCAATGTTATAAGCCAAGTAAAAATATCCGGATCACTATTAAGCCCGTTCAACATCTATAACGGGCTCCGACAAGGGGATGGACTGGCCTGCGTCCTCTTCAACCTGGACTCTTCAAATCCAGGAACTTAACCATAACATCCAAGCTGCTGATATATAAGACAATGGTCATACCAGTACTTACATATGGATCCGAGACCTATGTGCTTAGCAAAAAGCATCCTGACCTCTTAGCCGCGTTCGAGAGAAAAGTCTTACGGAGAATTTTTGGCCCCGTATGTGAGGAAGGACGATTCCGGAGACTCTATAATGATGAGATCTACGAGCGTTACACGCTCGGTAGCCTCCGTTGGGGCAGGACACTGAGCTCGCATGAGCGAAGAGGATCCTGCTCGGAAAGTCCTACGCTGGAAGGATGGCGTAGACCAGGACGCCCAGAGTTTAGGGATGCCAAACTGGATGACATCGGCTCGAAATCGGGACCGGTGGAGAGACTTTTTGCGGTAGGCCAGAACCGGACGCCGGTTGTAGAGCCAAATATGATGATGAAGAGTATTTGCAGTATTTTTTCAATATGGTAATATAATTTCTTCAGTCAAATTGTGAGTTTTCAGACACACCGATTTGGTTTTAAAAACCCTAACTTGCTTGGATTTTGAAAATAAACACTTTTGAAAGTATCGCTGTTATCTTTTGTTGAAAGCGAAGGATGGTTAGCTCCAACGTCACTTGCTCGGAACCATAGCACTATTTGATAATTTACAACCACATACCACACACTCGGGAACAACCATGTCATATTCCATTGTAGATGTAAATCCAAATTTAAAAAAATCGTTGTATTTCCGATATTTACTTGTACCAGGCGTGGGCTCAATAACCTGATCGCTAACGTTATCAATATTATCATTGTTTAGCTTTTTTCTTTTTAACCATTTAGTAGTATCTTCCACTAAAAACAGTAATAATACACACGCATAGTATGCATTGTGTTGTGCGATATCAACTTTAAATTGTTATTGTCAGATATATATAAGTACTTTTCTTTAATTTAAACTTTACTAGTTATAAAAAAAAGCATTATAACTTTTACTATACGTATATATTTCTTTTTTCTTTTTTTTTTATATAGAGACTTATTGCCAAGGGATGACTCCCTGAATGACTTACGTCACGGCAATAAGTTGGGCTAAGCCCTTTATTAAATTCAAAATAAAATAAAAATCGAAGGAATGTGATTTACAATATATCACATGCCTCACGTTTGTAGCCGGTTTCAATTTATTTTGTCAGAATTCTCCCTGATTAATTGAAAAAGCAATACGAAAACGAACACGAATTTAGAACGACGCGAGTCCAAATACTTTTATCAATGAATCATGGTCAGGGAAAACTGCAAAAAACCTTGACCAAGAAAATATTACAAATATTTAAAAAATGTAAAAAATACTGATAAACAATTTTTTTTATATATATATATTAAGAAACAACTTAATACTTTATACTTTAACCATCATCCTTCAAGAAGTTGTTAACGGCTAATTTGAACGCCTGCAGATTATGAGATTCGGGAGACACGTGTTCGACCAATTGATTCCACATCGAAGAGACTCTCGGAAAAAAGGAGGATTTAAAGTGTTGGGTTCTACATGAAAAATGTTTTAAGGCAAATCTATGTTGATTGCACCTTAAACGAGTGTTTACGTTACTGAGAAAAGGCCCAGGAACTAGAGAACGGGTTTCTAAAGAACATTTACCGTTGTAAAATTTATAGAAAACAGATAAAGCTCCTACATTTCGTCTGTGCTCCAAAGTATCAAGAGACGAAGTAATGGTTACATCGTTTATCAAACGGATAACTCTATTCTGAACACCATCAAGATGAACCAAATGCGATCTTGGAGCACCACCCCACACATATGAAATAAACTCTAAAATTGGTCTAACATAAGATTTATATAATCTTAACTCTGGAGTGGAGTGAAGTACAAGTTACAACGTCTTATGAAGCCTAAACATTGGCTAGCTCTTTTTGACATTTCATAAATATGTTCTTTCCAGGAAAGATCACTTGATACTTTTAAACCTAACAACTTAAGTGAGTCAGATCTCGCAATAGAGGTACCATTAATAACAGGAGGAACATAATGTTGAGTTGTCTTCTGAGAAAAAATGCAAGACTGGAATTTATTTGGGTTAAATTCTACTCTGTTAGAAATGCCCCAATCAAGAATGATTTGAATATTAGACAGAATAGTCTAATTCATTAATTCACGCGAACCATTCAAGCGAGAATTGCATTCTTTTTGATTGTCAAACTCAATGGAGGCCGATAGAGTTGTATCATTAGCAAATGAATGGATATCACAGGTTGTAGAAGACAACAGGTCGTTGATATATATCAAGAAGAGCGTGGGAGACAAGGATGATCCTTGAGGCACGCCAGCATTGATCCCATGTGAATCTGAAGATAAACCATTTAATACAACTTTTATTTTACGGTTCCATAAATAATTCTCAATCCATGTAATGAGAGAGGAGTGTAAATTCAGCGCACGAATCTTATTAATAAGACAATCATGCCATACTCTATCAAAAGCTTTAGCAATATCTAAGGAAACAACGCTTGATTCACCTAGGTTTTCAATGCTTCGCTCCAAACAATGAGTCATGCACGTCATTAGTTTACCTGAAGAGCGATTTTTACGAAATCCATACTGCACATTCATTAGTCTGAAATTAACGATAGATTCCATTACCTTCGATAGAACCGACAACAAAGCAATAGGACGGTAGTTCCTAGATGCCGATTTATCACCTTTTTTCGGAACGGGTTGAATATTTGCTATTTTCCAAAATGATGGAAAAATACCTGTCTTCATTGAGAGATGAAACAATTTGCTAAGCGGTTTTGCCAAAGTAAGATGACAACTTTTCAATACTAATGGCGGAATACCGTCGGGGCCAGTCGCTTTATTGGGGTCAAGTTCTTTCAGAATCTTTGAAACAACCCGTTTCCGAAAATAGATTTTAGACATACCTGGGCCTAGATTCGGGAGAATTGGGGGACTTTGATTAGTTAAAGGAAGAGTAGACGCACCAGCGAAATGAGAAGCTAAGAGATTAGCTTTCTCAATATCAGTTCTATAATTAATACCATTATGAAATAAAGAAGGAATAGACGAAGTATTGTCTGCAAAGTTTCTTTTAACCAATGCAGCAAACGAACTGTTTGAATCAGAATCCAAAATTTTTCGCATGCTATCTCGAATCTTAAGGTCATATATTATTTTGGACCTTTTCAATATAGCGTTTGATCTGTTTCTAGCTATTCGAAACTTTACAAGGTTTTCTTCAGAAGTGCAATTAACGTAGTCCAAATGGGCTGCTTTTTTACACGCGACTGCTGACCTGCAATGTTCGTTGAACCATTTATTTTTATGAGTATTTTTCTTTTTAAATTAAGAAGGAATGCAATTTTTCATTCCTAGCAAAATGGTTGACGTGATAAGTTGTGATGCTTCATCAGCAAGCATTATTGCTGGAAAAACAGGTTGATCAATCAAATGAGCTATAAAATTGGTTCAGGAGCTCCCAGTTAGCATTTTTATAGTGCCAGAGTAGCCTTTTACTTGTAGGCTCTATAAGGGCTGGTGATATTGAAAATTTGGCTACTATCAAAGCATGGTCAGAAAGACCTAATGGAGCAGATACATCAATTGAATATTTATCAGGCATAGTTGTAAGAAATAAATCTAAAAGGTGAGGTGATTGAACAGTAGTATCGGGATACCTAGTTGGCTTATCAACGAGTTGGGTGAAAAGATTTACATTTGAAAATAGTTCAGCGGTTTCACCTGATCGATCTCTACCATTCGAATAGGTCAACCATGAATCATTGTGGACATTAAAATCACCCAAGACTACCAATTCTGATGTTGGTGATGATTGGTAAATCTTGTCTATAGTGTCTGATAAGTAATTAAACTCAATATTAGTGTCATCAGGTGACAAATTAGGACTACAATAAAGGGAACAAATAAACATCGAATGGTTTAAAATTATAATTTCAATCCATATCGTATTGAACATTGGATTACTGTTTGGAATATTAAAATTAGGTACACTAAAATTGATGTCTTCTCGTATAAATAAAATAACCCCACGATGAGGAACCAATCAGTCGACACGAGAATACCCCGGACATTGAAAATCATTTGGGGCCTGCGTTTCACATAAACTTAGAACCGCAGGTTTATTCGCGTCAAGATGTGCTACGATCGAGTTGAAATCACTTTTAATGCCGCGAATATTTGTGAAATGAATTTCAAAATAAGAGTTCATTTTACAAAGTAAAAATACCGAACCCGTCAACATGATGAAAATATACGTTAAATAAGATAATAATAAAATAAAAAATCTAAAAATATTAAAAATAACAATAATAAGAAGAATTTCTACGAACCAACCACTCAACAGTGAAAACGTTACTGATTCGTTTGCAGTACCAGGCCTAACAAACGAAAAAGGCACGCATAGCTACTGAGACAGAAAGTCAATAAAAATTCTACTTCTAAAAACTACTCAAATAAAATAAAAACTTGAATAACAATAATTTTTAACGTAACTGCTTTTTTGTGTCCGATTCTTTGGTAACGTTACGATATGATGTCTTTGTTTTGATGGTATTGCTATCAGCAGTATCCACGCTTGATGAACAATATTGGAAAACGCCTGTAACCGCTGTTCGAGTACAGCAATTTTTGTCGTTAGGATTTTCTTTGACTTCTTTTGGTGATTCAGTGTGATGATCTTGTCGTTTAAATTTTTATAAAAAACACATGTATGGTGTTTTTTGAGCAGGCATATACAGATGAAATAAAAAATATTAGTGGCACTATTTAAAAAATTATAGCTCCAAAATGTAAGCAAAAAATCCCGAAAATCACGGGAATTTTAATTTTATTTCCCGGGAAACGGGAATTGAAAATGGAAAAAATTCCCTCTAGCTGGAGCACCATCTGTGCAAACGCCAATACATGAATTCCACGAAACTTTAATTTCTTCTAAATATGAACTAATTACATAAAAAATATGTTTGCCAGTTGAAAAATTAGGTAACTCACGACAACATAAAAATTGGTTAATTATATCATTTTCGTGAATAAACCGAACAAACGCAATTAATTGAGTTTTTCCCGTAATATCTGTTGTTTCATCGATTTGTAGAGCAAAATTTAAATTTGTAAGAGTATTTGCATAGCCAGAGTAGAACTTTATAAAGCCATGAGAGAATTCGGCATCCCAAATACACTAACACGACTATGTAGGTTGACCATGACCAATGTTATAAGCCAAGTAAAAATATCCGGATCACTATTAAGCCCGTTCAACATCTATAACGGGCTCCGACAAGGGGATGGACTGGCCTGCGTCCTCTTCAACCTGGACTCTTCAAATCCAGGAACTTAACCATAACATCCAAGCTGCTGATATATAAGACAATGGTCATACCAGTACTTACATATGGATCCGAGACCTATGTGCTTAGCAAAAAGCATCCTGACCTCTTAGCCGCGTTCGAGAGAAAAGTCTTACGGAGAATTTTTGGCCCCGTATGTGAGGAAGGACGATTCCGGAGACTCTATAATGATGAGATCTACGAGCGTTACACGCTCGGTAGGCTCCGTTGGGGCAGGACACTGAGCTCGCATGAGCGAAGAGGATCCTGCTCGGAAAGTCCTACGCTGGAAGGATGGCGTAGACCAGGACGCCCAGAATTTAGGGATGCCAAACTGGATGACATCGGCTCGAAATCGGGACCGGTGGAGAGACTTTTTGCGGTAGGCCAGAACCGGACGCCGGATGTAGAGCCAATTATGATGATGAAGAGTATTTGCAGTATTTTTTCAATGTGGTAATATAATTTCTTCAGTCAAATTGTGAGTTTTCAGACACACCGATTTGGTTTTAAAAACCCTAACTTGCTTGGATTTTGAAAATAAACACTTTTGAAAGTATCGCTGTTATCTTTTGTTGAAAGCGAAGGATGGTTAGCTCCAACGTCACTTGCTCGGAACCATAGCACTATTTGATAATTTACAACCACATACCACACACTCGGGAACAACCATGTCATATTCCATTGTAGATGTAAATCCAAATTTAAAAAAATCGTTGTATTTCCGATATTTACTTGTACCAGGCGTGGGCTCAATAACCTGATCGCTAACGTTATCAATATTATCATTGTTTAGCTTTTTTCTTTTTAACCATTTATCCATTTTCAGAAGGTTCTGTTTAAATAAAAATAATATTGTCAAAACATTATAAATGAAAGCCGAATCAAATATTACATTTGAATACGTTTTATTCAAGTTTGAGTACTGCAAAGCAAATTTGTATATATATATATTTTTATAGTTTGAACAACACAGCAAGCAAATAATTAGTAAACTGAACCACATATGCCAATTTGAACGGGAAAAAATGCACAACAAAACCTACTACGCAACCTGTTGGAAATCCCCACTGTCATTAAAACATTCGAATACATTTCCTCAGAAAACGAAGGAAAACTTTCGTCATAATTCTCATAAGTAGTATCTTCCACTAAAAACAGTAATAATACACACGCATAGTATGCATTGTGTTGTGCGATATCAACTTTAAATTGTTATTGTCAGATATATATAAGTACTTTTCTTTAATTTAAACTTTACTAGTTATAAAAAAAGCATTATAACTTTTACTATACGTATATTTTCCTTTTTTTTTTTTTTTTTTTATATAGAGACTTATTGCCAAGGGATGATCCCTGAATGACTTACGTCACGGCAATAAGTTGGGCTAAGCCCTTTATTAAATTCAAAATAAAATAAAAATCGAAGGAATGTGATTTACAATATATCACATGCCTCACGTTTGTAGCCGGTTTCAATTTATTTTCTCAGAATTCTCCCTGATTAATTGAAAAAGCAATACGAAAACGAACACGAATTTAGAACGACGCGAGTCCAAATACTTTTATCAATGAATCATGGTCAGGGAAAACTACAAAAAACCGTGACCAAGAAAATATTACAAATATTTAAAAAATGTAAAAAATACTGATAAACAATTTTTTTTTTATATATATATATATTAAGAAACAACTTAATACTTTATACTTTAACCATCATCCTTCAAGAAGTTGTTAACGGCTAATTTGAACGCCTGCAGATTATGAGATTCGGGAGACACGTGTTCGACCAATTGATTCCACATCGAAGAGACTTTTGGAAAAAAGGAGGATTTAAAGTGTTGGGTTCTACATGAAAAATGTTTTAAGGCAAATCTATGTTGATTGCACCTTAAACGAGTGTTTACATTACTGAGAAAAGGCCCAGGAACTAGAGAACGGGTTTCTTAAAAACATTTACCGTTGTAAAATTTATAGAAAACAGATAAAGCTCCTACATTTCGTCTGTGCTCCAAAGTATCAAGAGACGAAGTAATGGTTACATCGTTTATCAAACGGATAACTCTATTCTGAACACCATCAAGATGAACCAAATGCGATCTTGGAGCACCACCCCACACATATGAAATAAACTCTAAAATTGGTCTAACATAAGATTTATATAATCTTAACTCTGAAGTGGAGTGAAGTACAAGTTACAACGTCTTATGAAGCCTAAACATTGGCTAGCTCTTTTTGACATTTCATAAATATGTTCTTTCCAGGAAAGATCACTTGATACTTTTAAACCTAACAACTTAAGTGAGTCAGATCTCGCAATAGAGGTACCATTAATAACAGGAGGAACATAATGTTGAGTTGTCTTCTGAGAAAAAATGCAAGACTGGAATTTATTTGGGTTAAATTCTACTCTGTTAGAAATGCCCCAATCAAGAATGATTTGAATATTAGACAGAATAGTTAAATTCATTAATTCACGCGAACCATTCAAGCGAGAATTGCATTCTTTTTGATTGTCAAACTCAATGGAGGCCGATAGAGTTGTATCATTAGCAAATGAATGGATATCACAGGTTGTAGAAGACAACAGGTCGTTGATATATATCAAGAAGAGCGTGGGAGACAAGGATGATCCTTGAGGCACGCCAGCATTGATCCCATGTGAATCTGAAGATATACCATTTAATACAACTTTTATTTTACGGTTCCATAAATAATTCTCAATCAAAAGCTTTAGCAATATCTAAGGAAACAACGCTTGATTCACCTAGGTTTTCAATGCTTCGCTCCAAAAAATGCACTTCATTAGTTTACCTGAAGAGCGATTTTTACGAAATCCATACTGCACATTCATTAGTCTGAAATTAACGATAGATTCCATTACCTTCGATAGAACCGACAACAAAGCAATAGGAGGGTAGTTCGTAGGTGCCGATTTATCACCTTTTTTCGGAACGGGTTGAATATTTGCTATTTTCCAAAATGATGGAAAAATACCTGTCTTCATTGAGAGATGAAACAATTTGCTAAGCGGTTTTGCCAAAGTAAGATGACAACTTTTCAATACTAATGGCGGAATACCGTCGGGGCCAGTCGCTTTATTGGGGTCAAGTTCTTTCAGAATCTTTGAAACAACCCGTTTCCGAAAATAGATTTTAGACATACCTGGGCCTAGATTCGGGAGAATTGGGGGACTTTGATTAGTTAAAGGAAGAGTAGACGCACCAGCGAAATGAGAAGCTAAGAGATTAGCTTTCTCAATATCAGTTCTATAATGAATACCATTATGAAATAAAGAAGGAATAGACGAAGTATTGTCTGCAAAGTTTCTTTTAACCAATGCAGCAAACGACCAAAAGCTTCGACTGTTTGAATCAGAATCCAAAATTTTTCGCATGCTATCTCGAATCTTAAGGTCATATATTATTTTGGACCTTTTCAATATAGCGTTTGATCTGTTTCTAGCTATTCGAAACTTTACAAGGTTTTCTTCAGAAGTGCAATTAACGTAGTCCAAATGGGCTGCTTTTTTACACGCGACTGCTGACCTGCAATGTTCGTTGAACCATTTATTTTTATGAGTATTTTTCTTTTTAAATGAAGAAGGAATGCACTTTTTCATTCCTAGCAAAATGGTTGACGTGATAAGTTGTGATGCTTCATCAGCATTATTGCTGGAAAAACAACAGATTGATGAATCAAATGAGCTATAAAATTGGTTCAGGAGCTCCCAGTTAGCATTTTTATAGTGCCAGAGTAGCCTTTTACTTGTAGGCTCTATAAGGGCTGGTGATATTGAAAATTTGGCTACTATCAAAGCATGGTCAGAAAGACCTAATGGAGCAGATACATCAATTGAATATTTATCAGGCATAGTTGTAAGAAATAAATCAAAAAGGTGAGGTGATTGAACAGTAGTATCGGGATACCTAGTTGGCTTATCAACGAGTTGGGTGAAAAGATTTACATTTGAAAATAGTTCAGCGGTTTCACCTGATCGATCTCTACCATTCGAATAGGTCAACCAATAATCATTGTGGACATTAAAATCACCCAAGACTACCAATTCTGATGTTGGTGATGATTGGTAAATCTTGTCTATAGTGTCTGATAAGTAATTAAACTCAATATTAGTGTCATCAGGTGACAAATTAGGGAACAAATAAACATCGAATGGTTTAAAATTATAATTTCAATCCATATCGTATTGAACAAACAGTAATCCGTTTGGAATATTAAAATTAGGTACACTAAAATTGACGTCTTCTCGTATAAATAAAATAACCCCACGATGAGGAACCAAACAGTCGACACGAGAATACCCCGGACATTGAAAATCATTTGGGGCCTGCGTTTCACATAAACTTAGAACCGCAGGTTTATTCGCGTCAAGATGTGATACGATCGAGTTGAAATCACTTTTAATGCCGCGAATATTTGTGAAATGAATTTCAAAATAAGAGTTCATTTTACAAAGTAAAAATACCGACTTCTAAAAACTACTCAAATAAAATAAAAACTTGAATAACAATACTTTTTAACGTAACTGCTTTTTTGTGTCCGATTCTTTGGTAACGTTACGATATGATGTCTTTGTTTTGATGGTATTGCTATCAGCAGTATCCACGCTTGATGAACAATATTGGAAAACGCCTGTAACCGCTGTTCGAGTACAGCAATTTTTGTCGTTAGGATTTTCTTTGACTTCTTTTGGTGATTCAGTGTGATGATCTTGTCGTTTAAATTATCCAACAGCACCAGTCTCAGCGATTATAAATCGGCGATTGTTTCCGCGTTGGTTGGTAAATCTACTCCACTTTTGTTGATATTCTTGATTTTCAAATTACCAATTTGTTCTTTTTAAGATCTTGCTTTCTTTAACGATCTTGACCAATAAATTTAACACTTTTAGATATGAAAAATTAATCTTAAAAAATTTGAACACAATAATAAATACTTTGAAATAATGAAAAAAGTTAATTTTTAATTAAAATGAAAATATGAAAAAATATTTTCAATTATTTGAAATAAAATTTATTATAATTTTTTGAATATATTTTTTGCTTGCGTTTGATAGGAAAATCGATACTTTTTTTTGAAAAAATTTGGGGGCACACTTTAAGAATTTGGCGGCACAAAAAAGTGCCGCGGCACAGTGGTTGAGATTCTCTGCACTAGACCAAGTATAGGTACTCTTTGTTTGGAAGTAAAGCCACAAAATGTAAAAATAGAACATTTTTGCTACATGAGTATGTAAAATGTTTGTTAATTCATTCTAATAATTTCCTACTCAAAACTAATTTCATAACAAAACAAAACATAATAATAATATTCGGCGCAACAGATCGTTGTGGTCCAAGGCCTAGCTTCTCGCGACCATTTGTCTTGCGCATGTATATTTTTGCACACAAATGGAAGGAACCTACAATTTAAGGCCGGATGCGAACTGCGAATTGAGAAGCTTTCCGTGACAAGTTATTACTCTCGGAACGTTTGTCACCCATTCGCGAGAGGTGGGACACCGTGAAAAATACGCTTAGCATATGGCTAATAATATAATTTTTTTTCTGTTAACATTGAATAAAGACTTCATCTAGTTTTCTCCAAAATTAAATCGAAAAGATTTAACTCGGGCTCATCTAATGATGAGCACTGTTATTATAACGGTCCTATCATGTCGCGTGATAAAAAAACAAAAACTATAAATCATGAAAATGCATTTTCACACGCCCATAGTCGAAAGTGACTGTTTCGTACGCTATAAACTAGCCTCGAAAGTAGCCCATAACAACACTAGTTATGTTATGATATAAACGTCTTTTGTTATTTACTACAATCTCAGCGAACACATTGCGCATGAGCAAGAATTCTCTTTTTTTTGGCGTTTGTGATTTCTGCTTCTCTCTCGATTTAGCAGAAAAACCGGTTAGGACGCGTGAAAAATAGCGTACACGACTCGCAGAAAAGTGCTCATCGTGCTCGTTAGATGCCGCTTCGTCAAGCTTCGACCACTTTCCTTGCTCGTTTTGTAATATACTATATCATACAATAGATTGTTCTTTCAAATGACGACAACGAAATAGAAGTCGATCAAAATTCTAATATAAGCCCTGGAGTTGTTAAAATTGTATTATCCTTATCCCCAATTACAATCTTAAACAAGACCAGCTAGGTGGTTGACTATGAATGAGTGATATAAAATTGCTAGCTTCTCGTTCAAACATATGTCTATTGGCCTTAAACTTATATTGAATAAAGATCTAAATCACAAATCAGTTTCTGAATGCTCAAATCATTAAACTACAATTTTTACATCTATTCTGTAAAAAACAAAATCTTATTGAAAGTGATTCTAACAGGTCTTCACGAAATGAAAGTCGAAGCACTGAAAGACGTACTCGAAACAGCTTACAAACTAAAAAAAACAAGTAAAAGTAAAAAAATTTCGTTTTTCGGGTACATCGACACACGTCAAACTGTCCTTTATTATTTGGTAATAATCGATAAAATATCTGTTTTTGAGGTCGGGCCTATTTCAAAGTCGCCACACGCGACTTGCGTCACACACGGGATATATCAATCAAAAGTGGCCCTTGATCGTAGTCATGCGAAAGTTGGTTAAAATGGCCTCAAAAAGCGAGAAAATGGCGGCATTTCCAACTATTATGCGCGAGTTATGATTATGAGTTTATTAAGATTTAAAAAAAAAACAAATTTTATTTTGCTCATCCGAGCGTCTCTTAACAACTGATTTAAATTTTTCTTAACTTAATACCTAGCTTTGCAAAGGTGATTTGTTCTAACGGATGTTCAGCAGACGCTGATTAAACAATTTCCATATCACCTTTGCAATTATAACGAATTTCATTTATGTATTATGTGCATTCTGCACTTTTACATTTGATGTGAACTGCTGCACCGGATGGGTATGACTTCTGTATGTTTTTTTTTTTGGTGTTGTTGTTGTTGGTGGGTATGCAACTGTAACTCCCTCCCCCCTAAGTGTGAAGCGTGGGTCAGGAAGCTTTATGGTGAGTGGACCTGAGCGATGCTATTTCTGCTAATGAGGTTGGCTCTGAAGGATTTTCCTAAAGGATAAGTATGAGCAGGATTGTTATTGATAGTATGTAGATGTCTCTGCGTTGGTTTTCCCATGTTAAGATTTTTATGGTTTTTCCTTGAGTAAATTTATATTCGTTAAATTTCTGAAGATTTAGGGTTTGTATGGTGTATTTGGAAATATGTTATTGTAGGATGCCGGAAAAATGTGTATTTTATCCCAATAAATTTCGGTCTTGTATTTATAGGTGATATTGTTGATAGTTACATCGCAGTTTTCATATGTTATCAGGAATGAGCCTGCTATAATTTGTTGGAAGTTGTTGCAGGTTGTGTTGATGTGAGTTGGGGAAGCGTTGATGAGTAGGATATGTTTACGTTCTGGTTGGGTTATTGATTTTATTTCTCGAACATCGTTGATAGGGCAGTTAGCTGGTTGATTTTCCATTATTTTTCTAATATAGTTGGATTATCCCGTAGGTTCTTGATGTGAAGATTCCTTACAAATGAAAACATTCTCCACATTGGGACACTCAAGATCAAAATATTGATGCCGGAAAAATGTGTATTTTATCCCAATAAATTTCGGTCTTGTATTTATAGGTGATATTGTTGATAGTTACATCGCAGTTTTCATATGTTATCAGGAATGAGCCTGCTATAATTTGTTGGAAGTTGTTGCAGGTTGTGTTGATGTGAGTTGGGGAAGCGTTGATGAGTAGGATATGTTTACGTTCTGGTTGGGTTATTGATTTTATTTCTCGAACATCGTTGATAGGGCAGTTAGCTGGTTGATTTTCCATTATTTTTCTAATATAGTTGGATTATCCCGTAGGTTCTTGATGTGAAGATTCCTTACAAATGAAAACATTCTCCACATTGGGACACTCAAGATCAAAATATTGATGCCGGAAAAATGTGTATTTTATCCCAATAAATTTCGGTCTTGTATTTATAGGTGATATTGTTGATAGTTACATCGCAGTTTTCATATGTTATCAGGAATGAGCCTGCTATAATTTGTTGGAAGTTGTTGCAGGTTGTGTTGATGTGAGTTGGGGAAGCGTTGATGAGTAGGATATGTTTACGTTCTGGTTGGGTTATTGATTTTATTTCTCGAACATCGTTGATAGGGCAGTTAGCTGGTTGATTTTCCATTATTTTTCTAATATAGTTGGATTATCCCGTAGGTTCTTGATGTGAAGATTCCTTACAAATGAAAACATTCTCCACATTGGGACACTCAAGATCAAAATATTGAATATATTGTTTACTAAATAACATATAAGGTTTAACAATTATTTCCTTTGTTTTGTTTATTGGGATCCGAATTATGAGGAAAAAGGTTGAATTTTCTAGTGATTATATGGGGATGCGGGTATTAAGGATTATTTTCGATTTGTTTTGGTAAGCCTGTAACTCTAATAGTTCATATAAATTTTCGTCTGACTTTATGTGAATTGAGATATTTAATGAATGATGAATTGGTGTGAGTTCTTCGGGACTCAGTATTATTTTTGGTATTATATTGATTTTAGCTAGAATGATGGCTTCGGAAATATCTCGTATGTGGCTTGTAAGGAGATCTATGTTGAAATTAAGGTGATTGAGATATTGCATTTGCATTAAAGAGTCAGAGTTAGAGCGAATTTGGTTAGAAGTTCGATTTTGAAAATCTTTTAGATATTCTTCTATTATATTTTGTTGATAGTTGATATGTCTTGTTATATTTTGAAATCTTTCAATCATTTGTGTGTTTAGCCTGGATTTTGCAGATACTTCATTTGCAATGTATTCCTGTTTTGTGTTAGAATTTCTATTTCCTCGTTTAACTTTTCGGCGTCTAGTGCGTCCATGTTACCAGTTATGAATGTAATTCCTGTACCAAGTCCGTTAAGAAGTCCTCTTTTTTGTCTTGATTTTGGCAGTAAAAATTCAATTTTATTCTGGAGTTCTTTTAATTTATGTGTTGTAATTTTTAAGGAAGGGTTGAGTGGTTAAAAATTGATAGTGCTATATTCCAGTTCTATTTAAGTTTTTTTTTGAAAATATAAAAGTTTATGAATAATATTTTAATAAAAGGACCTAAAACGCTCAACACGAGCACACGCAGATCACGCATCATATCATATCGTCAGCTACCTGCTAACGATTTAAAAAAAAAACCAAAACCAAAACCGAGCGTTTCGCTACCTGCTACTTTTTTATTTAATATTAATTATTTTTTAATTTCAGAAATACTTTTCTTTTTCAGTTATTAGAACTTATTTTCAGAAAAAGTTTTCCTTTCAATCAGCCCTATAAAATGGGGAAAAAATCAAAAAGGAAGGAAAAAGTCAACGAGGTCTTATCCTTAATTAAGGAACAAGTCACCAACCATGGTGGGGATTTCCTCTTGTCGTTGTACCGAAGGCTGGATGAAGTGAAGCAGCTGTGCGATTCAGCGACTTCAGAGGAGGAAACCATGACCGTTGTCGAGGAATCGGAAGCTGAAGCGTCCGAAGCCAGCAGCGGCGGAGAGGATAATTTTAGCGACAAAGATAGTCGCAAGGATCGTTCATCTCCCCAAACCAGTAAAGGCAAAAAGAAGAAGATTGTTTGCAAGTTCCAGACCTTCATCACCACCAACTTCATCTCCGCCTTCAGTAGCCAATGATGTAAGGATTGCCCCAAAACCAATTGTTGTGGAGAAAACAACAAAACCAAAAGAGTTGCAACGTAAAACGGTGCAGTCATCACAACCAAGCGCTCCAGGAAACATAACCACGCAGAGTACTGGACCAGCAACCAAACCATTTGCTATCCCACCAATAATCTGTTTCAGACTGAACGTCGCTGAACTCACAAAGTTCACTAAGAGTGCCAATATTAGTTGCAGAATTCGCAACATCAATAGCAGCAAATCGGTCGTTACGGCCATGAACAAAGACGGCCACCAGCGAATTCGGTCTTTCCTACAGTCGGGAAAGAATGAATTCAATACCTATACCGCTAAGGAGGACAGGAAAGAATTGTTGGTCCTTAAAGGTATTCACCACTCCTTTGACACTGAGGATGTCAAGGAAGCGTTGACGGCAGAGGGTGTCCCTGTAGTCAAACCCTTCAAATCACAGAGGAACGACAGGAAATTTAACCATTTCATTGTAGGACTTGAGAAGAACTGCTATAAGGCAGCAGAGAAAAGCTTAAACCAGCAGGCATTACCCAATGCAAAAATTGCCAAAAGTTTGGACATGTCGCAAGCAAATGCGGCATGAAATATAGATGTGTCATGTGCAAAGACGAACATTTACCTGGCCAATGCCCGAGAAACGCAGACAACAAGAAAGACGACAACGTCTTCTGCACAAATTGCCAAAAAAAATGGACATCCTGCAAACTATCGAGGATGTCCCAAATATAAGGAGAAGATGGCGGAAACAGTTAAAACTGCCCAAAAGAAGAAGGAGCAGCATAAATTCGCCCAGATGTCTGCTGCAAAAGCGATAGTGAAAGGAGTTAGCTTTGCTAGTATAGCTGCTATGGGGACTGCTAGCAAGCCAGCTACAATCAACAAACCACCACCAACCATCCAAGAAAGCAGTAAACCAGTGAAGAAGCAGGCTTTAAAAACGGCTCCATCTACTGAAAAAACCAACATCTTCGACGACACTGAAAGGTTATTTGGAGCAGACCTTTCCACAATTTTGCAGAAGGCAAGAAAAGTCGTGCCTGCTAATTATAGCAGCCTTGATGACAGGTCCAAAACAACCGTTTTGGGTCGACTTATTTGTGAATTATGTTCACAATAAGCAGGATAAGTATATTCTCATATAATGTGAATTCCATTTATTCGTTAGCTAGGCGTATCACACTAACATTATTTATTAAAACTAATAAACCTGACATTCTTCTTTTACAGGAAACAAATCTCACTGGGAGAAATCCGTTCAGTCCAGACGGATACAATATCCACAGGGTCGACAAAGGCAGTGGACGCTCTGGGACGGCGGTCCTTATCAGGAACACTATGGCAGGCGAGAAGGTGCAAATCAGTGGGTTGCGTAGCATGGAAGCAACAGCTGTCAGCATTAAAGTCAACGAAGTGGAGACCTTGCTGGTGATATCGGTGTACAATCACTGTAACGCAACGAGGGAAGACATCCAACGGGATTTGCAAACTGTCTGCAACACCTCCTCTAGACACACATACTGTGTTGTTGGAGGTGATTTTAACGCTAGGCACACCCGATGGCAAGATGAAGTGTGCAATTTTTAAAAGCTATTGCAGATTGGCTGGATTCAAATCCTCATCAGCATACCATGGCTGTAGTTTCACAGCCCCGGAAGACATACCCTCGGACTCCTTCAACTCTGGATTTCTTTCTGGCAACTACAAATTTTATTAATATCCTTCCAGAATTAAGAAATTATTTCTGTTTGGCGCACGATAGCGTTCGGATCATATGGCCATAGAGCTTCGAGTGAGGTTGAATCAGCGAATTCTGAAAGACACACCAACATCTGAACTACACATCAACTTCAGGAAAGTAAACTGGAACCGGTTAAGATCTGAAGTTGAAGCTGATTTAACAATGCCAGAGGACTGCAGAAATCTGGAGAATAACGAAATTGATGATGCTATCAGAAATTTCGAGATTGCGGTAACCACAGCCATCGATCGGCAGAAAAAAATACGCACCAGCAGAGATCGCTTCCAACACCTGCCTGGGCATATACAGGCAATATATGCTTACAAGCAACGGCTGAGGAAGCGCCTGCAGAGGATTTTTAACAGGACTCTTAATACAGTCAACGACGAATACCAGTCTGTACTTTCGCAGCTGAGTTGTACAGTGAACATGTTTCGTCAAGCACTGCAGAGTTACCAGGAAGATGACCTGACCAAACGACTCCAGAACATCAAACCAGGTCCTGATGCTTTTAAGAAGCTGAACTCTCTGGTCGGAAAGCGTATTTCCATTTCAGAGAGTATCACGTTTGGAGATCAAGTAGCATCCAGTCCTGTTGAAAAAGCCGAAGCCTTTGCCTGCCATTTTGAAAAGAGCTTTACGGACCGACCACCAACGCATCTTCCAGATTTTTTGGAAGATGTGGAAAGTCTTGTGAAAGACGCCACTTCTGCAAGTAATCCTGTAGTGCGGTTTAGTGAAGAAAACCCCGCTAGAGCGCCCGTAGACGTTGAAATGTTTACCAAAACAGCTATTGTCAGTGATTTAATAATGAGTGGAAACTCAAAAAAATCATCAGGCATTGACGGGATTTCTAACTTTTTGCTTAAAAAGTTACCGGGTATGGCAATCTTGATGTTTCCAAACAACTGGAAGGTGGCCAAAGTAGTACCAGTACCCAAGAAAACTGACCGCTCAAGCGTAACTGGTTACCGTACAATAGCTTTACTGTGTTGTATCAGTAAAGTATTCGAGTCTTTGATCCGTAAAAAGATCAATACGTTTTGTTCGGAAAGAGGCCTTATTCCTTCCATTCAGTTCGGTTTCCGAGAGAAGCACTCTACGATGCACCCTCTACTGAAACTTCACAGCAACGTCACTCGAGGACTGAACGTTAAAAGCAGTACAGTAGCCTGTTTGCTAGACATCGAAAAAGCCTTCGATAGTGTATGAATCAACGGGCTACTGTTCAAACTTATTAGATTTGGCTTCCCCAATTATATTGTAAAAATAATTAAAAATTTTCTCTTTCACAGGGTATTTTTTGTACAGATTTTTGGCGACTCATCCACTAGGAAAGGGATTAAAGCCAGAGTTCCTCAAGGTTCCAGACTTGGCCCAGTCCTTTTCAACATCTACACGGCGGAACAACCCACCAATACAGCCGGAACAAGCTTTACGCGGATGACTCCATCAAGTATGCCGTTTCCCGATCTCCTGAGATAGCTGCCCGAAGAGTGGAGGAACACCTCCGAAATCTTTGGGAGTACTACCTGAAGTGGGGACTGAAGATCAACGCCAACAAATCGGAACTCATCTGCTTCCGAGTGCCAGCAACCGAAACAAGGATAAGAAAACTCGCAAGCCGGTGCCTTAAAAATCGATAAAACATTGAAAAAGCGAACTACGCTCTTCATTTTGTGCACCCGCTACTAAGAAGACGAAACGGACTGTCCAACAACACCAGGCTGCTCATCTACAAGCAGCTCATCAGGCCAGTGATAACCAATGGCTATCCCATATGGTTCACCGTCTCACCAACAACGATGAAGAAGATCTCCCTATTTGAAAGGAAGGTACTTAGGATCTGTACAGGACTCTGGAGGGTGCCAAACAGCTATAAGTTTGTGTCGACTGCAAGACTTTACGACGCGGCAGGTCTGCTGCCAATAACCGACCACTTGTTCCAAATGGCAAAGAAATTCGTTGATGGGTTAGAAACACATCCAAGTCCGGAGATGCAAGGACTGAGAATCGAGGAAATCGAGCCAAGCCACCGCTATATAAACATGAGAGGATTCACAGATGCTAGATACAACGACATCCTTAATAATCAAGACGCTTCCTTCTACGAGAAGGCCAACAATCAACATTAAAGAGGCTGAAGATCGCCCATTTATATTTTTTTCCATTTTTATTTTATTTTAAAATTTATCGTTTAAAATTAAATTACTTTAAATATAAACATGTAGTAGATTAAGTAGTCAAAAATATTGTTTAATAATAAGCAATATAAAAAAAAGACAATGAAAATACGTCGGGCCCCTGTTATTGAGCCGACACTTATTAATAATAGTTATAAGTTTGGTTTAAAGTCAAAATTGTACAATATCTAAATGTTTAAAAAAAAATCTTAATCTAATCTTAATCTGTTTTTTTATAATGTCAACGATTTTTGGGCAATATATTTGATCCAATCTATAAATTCAATACCGTCGGAAATCGTACCATTGGTTTTTAACAATTGCATGATACATTGAAAGAAACTAGTTTCTGTATTTTCATCTGATGGAAAAAACCATTCCGAAGGATCCTCATCAAAATAAGATGTATTTATCAACGTGGTACCAAACTGTTCTATCCAGTCATGGATATCCCTTAATGGCGATAGCAACGCTTTTAATGGAGTATGCAAATTGTCTATATTAAAACATTCTCTAGGACCAATTCCACAAGTCGAAAATGCATTCTTTACACTTTCCATTGTTTGTGTTTTAATCCACGCTAAGACCCATTCTGAAACAGCTAAGTATGATGGTACTTTAGGATTACCTTATTTTGTTTGCAATTCAGTATCTTAAATTGCTCTTGAGATATATGCATCATATTTTGTACTGTAAAATTCTTGGAAACTGCGATTTTGTACAACATCGAGTGGCTGTAAAATTCCGGTAAGGTTTGCTGGTATCAGAATTGTAAAAATATTATTTTTTTCCCACTTTTTACTATTGAATAATTTAACATGAGGCCCATAATGATCAATAAGCAGTAATACTGGTTGCTTATAAAACGCAGTTTCTTTTCTTTTTACGATAATGTTCTTGATGTATTCGTCAAGGATCTGGTCGTTCCACATACCATCATTTGTATATCAACACCTTCACTCTCAGCACGTTTTTATTTCGTTCTGCAACCCAATCAAATAATAATGATTCAAGTTCAGTAAATTTTTCATTTCTGCCACCACCTTGCAGCAAACGTCTCACATTAAATTAATTTTATTTTATAAATTGAGTTTTCTAAAAAACTATTTTAATGATTAAACGAAATATCAGAATAAGAGGTGTTTTTGTTGAATTTGAAGGTTCTTCCGTACAAAAGTTCGTATGGGGTATGTTTAGTAGACGAGTGAATGGAGTTATTGTAGGTGAATATAGTTTCAGAAAAGATTTTATCGTGGTCTATATCCATGTTTTTCTCTTTAAGTTTTGCAAAAATAATACGGTACATTTCGGTAAGGGTGGAATGCAAACGTTCTACAGGTGCGTTGCTGCTTGTTTGTTGGAAGGATGTTATATGAAGTTGGATTTAATAGCTTCGAATATTTTAGACGTAAACTATGAGCCTTGATCGCAGACAATTTTTGATGGAGCGCCGTGTAGGCTTATAAAGTGCTTGAGTGATTTAAGAATGAGAATGCTAGTTCTAGATGGTATTGTGTATCCTGCTGAAAATTTGGAAAATTTATCTATAAATATAGTAAAAACGTTTAATTATTGATGGTGTATATAGCAGTGTGTATAATATGTAATGGTTTAAGGGGTGTTTCTGGTTTTTCATGCATTACCTTTTGAGGGTTTCTCTCGTATTTTAATAATTGACATTTTTCACAGTTGTTTATGTATTCTGTAATTTTTGTTTTCATGTACGGAAAAAAGTATTTGCGTTTAAGCTGTAAAAGTGTTTCTTCTATTCCTCTATGGTATAAATTAATGTGGTAGTTTTTGATTATTTGATCCTGTTCATCTGAGAGTTTTATGTCTGTAAGTACTTCTGTGCAACGAATTAAACGGAAGGATTTGTTGTTGGAAAAGTATTTAGAGTAAGTGGATTGCACGGTACGAAATGTCTCATCGTCTGTATAAATAGCGTTGTTGGGTGTTAAGAATTTTTTTGAATATGTCTATCAAAGTGCCTTCAGTAAAGTTAGAATTCCTAATAGTTCTACGTTGTTTGTTTTTAAATATGTTTTCTAAAGTCATCGGTGAACCTCTTTCGGTTTTCTCTAAAATAGTTTGAAGTTTGAAATGGGTATACCATCGTTAAGATTTTCAAGGGCGGAATGAATGGTTGAACCACTTGTACCTTGTACGGAAAGGGAATCATTAAGATTGATGTCTTGGGATTGCAATTGGATTGATTTTCAATTTTTTTATCCCGTGAATTTTATCTGGATTAGGTTTGACACCTTCAGTTGAAACGATGTGTCCAAGAAAAGCAATTTATTTTCTCAAAAAGTCAGATTTATCCAGCTGAATTTTAAGGTTGGAATCCTGTAATTTTCTGAAGATCTTTTTGATATTTTCTATGTTCCTGTAAGGATGTGGAATAGACAATTATGTCATCTAAGTATACAAGGCACGATGTTCCTATGAGATCTTGTGGATCCATCTCAATTTGATGAAATCCGCTAGCGAGGTCGAGAGTTGAGAAATACATGCATTTACCTAATTTGTCAAGTATTTCCGTTATGTTCCGTTAGCTGTGGTGAATTATACCTTGCTCGAGCATTTTATTAATTTGTTGACGAACTTCTGCCTTATGACAATAGGGGTATCGATAAGACTTTGTGTGAATTGGGATGTCGTCTGAAGTATGAACTTTATGTTTAACTTGAATCGTGAAACTTTAAAAAAGATATACTCAAATTCCTTACACAGTTTTATAAGGCCTTTTTTCTCTTCGAGATTAAGATGAGATAAACGCAAAAGTTCTGCAATTCCGGATTGTGTTGGAAATTTGTCATAACTGATGTTGAAGTTATTTACCTCAATAAATTTTGAAGACGAATGGGGTTCTACTTTGAGTGGTTGCTCGATTAAAAGGATTTGATTACTGTTTGAACTGTTACAGATTTCTACATGAGCATACCAATCTTTAGTGGAATATATTCCTTCAGATATGGGAAGATCGGGTTTAATAATTGTTTTTTTATTTAAAAATATTGCCATTTTTAAAGTCAACTGGGACTTTTATTATTGTTATTGTGTTTGAAGGGATTATATGTTTGCCGGAATTAAAGTTCGGGTTATAGTAGAGTTCTTGGTAATCAGAGTTTTGTTTTCTAGATGTATTTTAGCAGAAAGTTGAGAAAGAATGTCGAGACCTAGTAGACCGTCAAAATAACCGTGAAATTTGAATACAAGAAAGCTGAAATGTCCAGATTCGTTAAATTCATAGAAAATGGGTAGTGACTTTTTCGTTAAGTTGGTGTTTACTGATGTGGAGATGTGGGTGGGTGCGCATTTTTTGGGATTTAAGTTACCGGTGAATTCAGGATTAAGAAAATAAGCTGAAGCTTCGGTGTCAATCAAAAATTTAAGGGGACGACCGAATGGGGATGATATATTTATATAAGGTAGGGTGGATCCGTGTGTATTAATATCTATGTATCCGACGGATTTAGCGAGGCAGATCTGTGAAAATTTGAGTCATCAAATTCGTGCATCACTTGGGGTGCTTCTTCATCTTTTTCGTAGAAGTATTCATCTTCGGTGACATTATAGTAGCTATCCAAATTTGGTGATGGTTTTCGGTATTTTGGGCGCTAACGTTATGTATTTCTTCGATAGTGTACCTAGGACCGGTGGTGCGTTTAGTTTGACTACTTACATTTGATGGTCTGACCGGATAAGCCGTTTGTTGTCGTAAGTGAGAATCTCCTGATCCAAGTTCCATTGGTTCCGGTGGTGGAAGAGGTCGCGGGTTATATTGTGGAGTTCGAAATGGTTGTGTTTGGTTATTATATTTGTAGGTTTTTTGTGTGTTTGAGAAGTTTCTTGTATTAAAGGGATTCGAAGGATTTATTTGGTGGTTGTGTTAATTTAAAATGGGGTGTATGGGTCTGTTGTTTCCGGGAATGAGGTAATTTTAAGTGTTGTTACGCATGGCTTGAAAGTTTTGTGGGTTTGAGTTAATTTGTCTTTAGTTTTGATTAGGGTAATTTTGATTGATTGTCGTTTTGTATGAGTAACGGTGTGCAAATGGTTTTTCTGGTCTTGCATGCTGGTTTGAAATGCGGTGGTCATATTTCATATAATACATGTTTTGTTCTTGGATACAGAAAGCAAGGGCACAAGCTAAGGAAGTTGGTTTCATTGCTCTAATACTGGAACCTATTGGTTCTTTTAAACCAGAGAGAAATGTGTTGAGACACATTTCGGCGAAGAGATCTTTTTTTGCCTTAATGACATTTTGATCGCTTTCATGGATTAATAAGTTGTTATTCATGGTGGCTTGTATTTCAACAATTTCGCTATGAAACTCTTCAATAGTTCTATTATTTTGTTTTAGCATGTGGAGATCTCTAATCAAAGAAGATTCGTTTCTTTTATCGGAGTAGTGCAGTAAAAGATTATTTTTTATATCTTCCCAAGTAAGGGCTGTACCATACATGTTAAGTATTTCGTTAGCTGGGCCTTCGATTTTGTTGCGAATAGCTCGCAGAATTATTTGACGATATGGGGTGCCGCTAATGCCTCTTATGTGCATCAAGATTTCTTCGACGTTATTTATGAAGTCGTATAAAAGTCTAGGGTTTCCGTCATAACGTGATAGGTCTTTAACTGCGCTTGGAATCCTTAGAGAATCTAATATTTCTCGCGTGGATGGAGTTTGGTCTGAGTTTTGATTGGCGAACATGTTCTCTGCGATAATTGGTATAGAAATGGGGTTTCTAATGGAAATGTTGTTGGGAGTGAAATTAGACTAATTAATTCTAAAATTTCTGTGGAGTGCTGTTCAAGTCCTTTGAAAGTTCCAATTTGTTGTAGCAATTGAATTCAATTGTTGCAGGGAATGCTGTTCCTCGATCGTAAAGCGTCGAAGCACACTGATTTTAATAATTGTATTCTTAAATAGTCGGTAAACCTCCGCGTATAAATTAACACAATTAAAAAAATCCTCGATCGAACTACGCGACTGCGCCAGTAATGATTATGAGTTTATTAAGATTAAAAAAAACAAATTTTATTTTGCTCATTCGAGCGTCTCTTAACAACTGATTTCAATATACAATTTTTCTTAACTTAATTAACTTGATATACTTACACCAAAAAACTTTTAAAATTAATGAACTCCGTGCAATTCGAAGTGCTGATCAATTCAGAGATTTATAGAAAAAGTCAAAATAAATTTACTCAATGCTATAAATGCTAAATGTATGGCCATGTAATGTAAGAGGCACTACATCCAAGAATGCTCAAACATCAACAGTAATCATTATGCTATGGAACACAACTGCCCAAAACGTGAAGAATTTATCAGAATAAGAGAAAATTTGAAAAAGCGTACTACAATAACAGCAAGAGAACCCAAATTGTATAATAAGCCTCGTGACTTTTCTGTTCTTTTACCTGACAAGTCAAAGATTTTCTTTCTCTACGGCAACAGAATTTTCAATAACAAAGTGCCTTTATATAAGTCTGTGCTAAACAACAGATATGATAATAAAAACTCGAAAGAAGCTCTGTTCTGTATCGACGAGATTATTTCAATGACTAATGAAATATGATGAAATGAGCTCATGTAAAAACAGGTCAATTCAATGTAATTTCCGAATTAGAATTTAAATAAACTTATAGCAATGTCAATTAATCACCCCATCAATATAATGTATGTAACGCAGGGAATCCCATCAAAAAAGTTAAGTTCTTCGATTTTGTTATTGAA
Organism: Nephrocerus scutellatus; assembly: GCA_947095585.1. Lineage (NCBI taxonomy): Eukaryota > Metazoa > Arthropoda > Insecta > Diptera > Pipunculidae > Nephrocerus > Nephrocerus scutellatus. The sequence continues at coordinate 66,113,700 of OX352764.1, read as the reverse complement.
AAGAAAGCAGATGTGGCAATAATTTCGGAGATATGGCTTAAACTATCTATCAAGTTTTTTCACAAAGATTTTTTATTTATAAACTGGATTGAGTTTAACGAAATCAAGAAGAATTGCAATTATAATTAAAACATGCTAGCTAATTAAAATACATTTTTAATTTAAAAGTAGTTTGCTTAGATCAGAAACAGTTTCAAACTCGCGTTGAATTAATTTTTATTTTTGCGATTTGTTGTCTTTTTTTGTGATTTTTCAATGTTCATCCAGTTCTGAGAATTTCAACTCAACTCGAACTCAACTAAAATTTTGGAAATTCTCTATATTAAAATAACATGCGTAAATAATTGCAGTTTTCATTTAAATTCAGTTTATTTTCCGGGAGGTAGTTACACCAGATCTAAAGGTCTAGGTGAAGTGTGACATTTTAAAGCTATGTAGACAGCCAAGTTACATTTTATGTGGTGACTTCATCTACCGTCAGAAGAATTGGGGTTGCACCAGAAGTAATCAGTGGGGTAAAATATTTAATGATATCAATATCACATAACCAATGAAAATACTCTCCCCACATAGTCTCACATAAATGCCCCGAAATGGAAGAGGCAATCCTTCAGTATTGGACTTAATAATAACTAATATAAGACATTGTACCTACTGTGACTAATGCTTTGTATTAAGATCATTTACCACTAACCTTTAAATATACCAATCCCGTTTCAACTACCGGCTGGCTGGCTGGCTGGTGAGATTTTTGGATCAATTTTTAACCCACCCGATTTTATTGAAATTTTGCACACATGTATATTTCCGGTGACAATACTTTCTATATTTTTTTATTTTTTACTATTTCAGAGAGATTGGGAAGCGGGATCGGGGGGCTCCCATACAAATTTTTCCATTTAGCGGCATCAGATCATATCATACTATAATGACTGTGTTCTGTGTGCACTGATGAGCTGATGCGCTGTAAACAGCGCTGCTTGCTTTACGATTGTGGTTGTTTTGTTGTTGTGTTGCAGCAGTGAGTATAGAGATATCAAGAGGAAGTAGAACAAATATTTTTTTACAAAACTGAATGGTTCCGCAATTGAAATGGGTTGTACACTCAGTTGTGTGAGTGCATTCTTAATTTGTGTTTTGTAAAATATTACGAGTATATGAAGAACTGGTTACGCGCTCAACTGCTTTACAGCTTAACTTAAACTCAAAAGAAAGAATTTTAGTGATACTTCGTACGTCGTTGTGTGCGATGTACGTCGCACCAGTCGTGCGCCGTGGATGCTATGTTTTCACCACCAAATGGGGAATTGCACCACAAAATCGAATCTCCGATCAGAGAATTTACAATAGCAATTTAATCTTTTAAATTCGATTGCCCGTGACACGTCAGTTTGTCGGTCGGTCGGTCTGTTTGTCGTGGAATCTTGCGATCAATTTTTAACCCACTTTCCAAAGCCCGATTTTATTGAAAATACTAGCTGATTACCCGCCGTTGCCCAGGTATTTATTCATCCCAATCTTCTATTAGGCAGGGGTAGAAAAAAGAATGATATCTATCTATAAGGTAAAATTGTAGTTTTTATTAATATAATATATAATACAATATATAATATATATAATATAATATATTTTAAATTATAGATGTAGTATTCATATTATAAAACAAAATTTAATAAACATACATAAAATTAATTTAAAACAAATCATGGTTGTATACAATGTTTTTAGTTTCACTTTCAAGAGCAGGAATAAATAAATTCTTAGGTCAACCCAACCCAAAGCAAGCTAAATAAAGTAGTCTGTGGGAAAACATTGCGATCTCAAATCTATACTCCGCAGTACTTAATAAACTGTTCGACTTATTGATCGTCATCGAAAACGCAAGTTTTACTGGAAATTCCAATCTCTTAAATTTAAAAGGTAGATCCGTCGAAATGAGTGCTATCCGTGGGATAAAAACTGTTTCACGCTGTCCCCTTTCTGCCAAGATAGTCGCTTCAATTATATTGCCTGGCATCTCTTTTACGCCCAGTCTTGTGCCGTTGCAAAGTTTTGGCGAGTCAAGAATCCGTAGTAAAATAATTGGAGATCAAACTGTAAGACGATGTGGTGGCAATCCAGACGAATTAAGTGAGTTAAAGAACTCAGTTAGATAATTAACTTCCTCGTCAGTATCTACAACGGTATCGATACACTTATATTCAGTTACTATGCCTATTAACATGGCTAGAATTTGATTGTTTATTTCGCGGGTGTCTTCTTTTTTAGTAGCAAGAATAGCCCATTCTCGCAACCGGTTCAAAATGTGATAGTTTTGAGAAACAGCCGGATAAAACGAATTTATTAGTTCAGCTGCAGATTTCAAAAATCGATGTAATGTTAATAAAACCATTAAATACGGCTACTAATCTACCTTTTACAATTTGAAGTAGGGGCGACAATGTCCTCACCCCCAAATTCGTCGCCAAATCAACACTAATATCGGTCACACCCCCCCCTCCGTTAACGACCCCATCCCCCTTGAGCTGTCTTACCAACACCATTCAACTCAGCGACCCCGAAAACCGTAGAATCGACATTAATAACGGTCACCCCCTCCGTTATCGACCCCATCCCCCTAGAGCTGTCTTTCCATCACTATTCAACTCAGCGACCCCGAAAACCATAGAATCGACACTAATATCGGTCACCCCCCCCCCCTCCGTTGTCGACCCCATCCCCCTAGAGCTGTCTTACCATCACCATTCAACTCATCGACCCCGAAAACCATAGAATCGACACTAATATAGGTAGAGTTGGCCTTTCTATAGAGAAGGTTTTGGTTAAGAACGTAAGTGGTAGTAGTGAGGAACAGAAAACTTTTATATGGATTTTGCTCTTTCGTAAATTACAAATATGTTCATCTAATTTTCGTACTTTTTAAAGATGTATCTGTGATCTAGCAAAACAGTTGGGCTTTTTATAGAGAGGACTTTGGTTTTTTTATATGTGTACACAAACAGTTTTGTATGCATGCTAGAGCTTGACGCTTTAAATGTAATTTAAGTCTTAGCATCCATACAAACCTAAGGAGAACACTTTGAGCACCTGTTATAACTGCTGTTGTAGACACATACGACAAAAATTGTCTTAAACCACACAAAATCATTTTTATTCATAGCCTTTGGAGCTTAAAGCAAATTAATTTAAAAAAAAATTTACCTGCTGCAGGTTTTCCCAAGTATCATAAAATCTATGGTTTTTTCTACAAACTTGTTAGTGATTTTTATTTTGATTATTTTTACGTTCATAAGAAAAAATAGTAAAACGCTATGTTTATTACGCATTTTCTGGAGAAAATTGACCTCAAAGTTAAAAATTAGCATGGGCAAAAAAACTGCAACAGGCATTGAAGTTGGATATCTGGTGCAAAGAGGTTGGACTAATTAATCCTATTCACCAAAAGACAAAAAGTAACGCTACTAGCAATACAATTCCAAGGCAAAACCCTTGAATTAATGCCAGAAGCCAAATACTTAGGGGTCGTGTTTGACAAAAAACTAACATGGAACCCCCACATATCATATATCAGAAACAAAGCTAATAAAGCTTACTTTACCTGTCAACGTATGTTTAGCAAAACGTGGGGAATAAACCCGCAAATTACCCTCTGGCTATTCCAAAGCATAATCAGACCCAGGATCACATACGCGGCCCTGGTTTGGTGGCCAAAAACAGAGCAATCAACGACACGCTCAAAACTGAACAAAATACAAAGACTAATATGTCTGAGTGCAACGGGTGCAGTTAAGAGCTGCCCAACGGCCCAACTAAAAATTCTTAAACAAATAAAGACAAACAAACCAGGACACTCTAGCATCATAACCAAAATAGACTTGGAATATGTAACTGTCCAACCATCAGACCTAATGATAAAAACTACTAATTTCAAAGGGAATTTTTCGATTAAAATACCCATCATCAAGTTGAAAATATCGTAAGTACCATTCCAAATCATGCATCCATCTGGTATACAGACGGATCAAAAACAAACACAGGAACTGGAGCAGGAGTATTCGGACCCAGAATCACCCTACGAATACCCATAGGTAGATCTCCAACAGTATTCCAGGCAGAAACTAGAGCAATAGAAGCCTGTGTCCTGGAATGTACTAAAAGAAAGTACAGAAGAACCGAGATCTATGTGATCTCAGACAGTCAAGCAGCATTGCTAGCATTAAAAGGTCCAGTCTTTTACTCTAAAACAACGTGGGGCTGTTTCCGCCACTTAGAAGAACTGGCCAAAAACAACAAAATCACAATTATGTGGTCTCCCGGACACTCAGGCATATCAGGAATTCTTCGTCTGGGATGAGACAAGCCAAGAAGCTTCTAAACTACAACATTAGTCATATGGACAGGGCCATCAAACTGGACCGCCATACACTAAGAACACTAATCTGGTATATGACAGGACATGGCCCATTCCATGACCATCTTTTAAAAATGGGCAAATCCCAATCGGACCGCTGCCGATTTTGTAACGAGGCAAAGGAAACGTCAGAGCATATACTCTTCGTATGCGTAGCCCTAACCCAGAAAACAATAAAACATCTCAAGGCCTATACAGTTCCATGGCCGAATGCCAGACCAATCGCATTGTCAGATGTGGTGGCATTCACGAAGGAACTGAGCAATCACAGCAATGTGGTAAAACGTCAGGGACGCACAATAGACCTAAAGGTCGCAGTGCTCAGGGCTTTTTAGCCCCACCTAATATAATAATATAATAATATAATAATAATAATAATAATAATAATAATAATAATGGATATCTGAAGACTCAAACAAGATATCAACTTTATTTAAACGTAGTAACAAAGGCTAGTATTTTTTCTAAAAATAAAGTCCTAAACGAAGTTTCTTCCATTACTATTAACAGAGAAATTTCCTTTTACATGGGTCAGGGTACACCAAAGTAAGCTTTTTCTTAAATCCCCGATAAATCATATCAACATTTGAGATAGACCCTTACTGTAAAACGATTTTTTTCTTAGAATATTCCCAAGAATCATTTCCCAAATAAATTGACGAATTAGGGACACCCTGCATTTTTTACTGCGAATTCTAAAATTGAAGTTGTCAATGTTATAGACACTCAAGTACACTTGATCTTTTTTATGGAACATAGCAAAGATCTTTCAGTGATCAGTGGATATTAAATTTGATGTTGAATTCGAACCTTCGAAGATGGTCCAGCGGCCAAATGTGGCCGGTCGATGGAAATGGATTTGCCTTAATTCAATGCAAGGGTATGTGACATTGTATATGTATTATATTATCTGTGCTAAAACCTTCCCCAACATGCCAATAATATGCATTGAACATTTCATAAAAATCGGTTTGTAAATGTATATATTTTACATTTCCGCCCCTGAGTAAAAAAAAACAAAATAAAACAACCCATAAAAATTAAAATTCTTCATGTAAACTCTCTAATAGGAGATCCATATGAGTGCAAAGTTTGAACTTCAAATTTTTTTTTAAAAACTGTTGTCACCGGATTAAACACATTGGTAAAAAAAATATGTATGGAAAAAATTTAAATCAAAAACTCAAAAAATTTTACAAAAAGTTCTGTCTATCGGAGATACACATGTTTAAAATTTAAAATTAATTAAAAGTAAATCGGGCTGATTTTTAAAAAAAAATTATATGGCCCCACCCTCGGGACTCAGGGCCCACTCGCTCCAAAAACTTTACAAAAACTTTTGTCTATCGGGATAAACATATGTTTAAAATTTAAAGAATATCGGGCTAATTTTTAAAAAATTTATACAGGCACCCTTCGGGCCTCAGGGCCTATTCGCTCAAAAAATGTCCAAAAAGTTTTTAACATTGGAGATACACATGTGTATAAAATTTGAAGAAAGCCGGGTTAATTTTTTTAAAATTTTTATTTTTTATGGGGCCCTATGACCGTGCCCGGGGTCTCTAAAATTTTTAAAAAAGTGTTGTCCATCGTAGATACATACTTCTATAAAATTTGAAGAAAATTGGGTTAATTTAAAAAAAAAAATTATGGGGCCCCACGACCCTGGGGCCCGGGGTCTCCAAAATTTTCACAAAAAGTGTTTTCCATTGGAGATACACATTTGTACAAAATTTTAAGAAAACCGGGTAAATTTTGTAAAATATTTGTATGGGATCCCTCGAACTCGAGGTCCGAGGGGCCCCAAATTAATAGAATGTATTGTCACCGGAAATATACATGTGTGCACAATTTCAATAAAATCGGGCTTTGGGAAGTGGGTTAAAAATTGATCAGAAAATCTGACTAGCCAGTCAGCCAGCCACGGGCACGCTGCCTGTCTGTGCTTACTCTACAGCCCAGACGACTAAATCGATGGGAATGGAAATTCATATTTAAGCTTTTTATATAAATTTGGAGAGCCCAGTTGATTTTGGCGCAAATCGGCCAACCGGAAATTACACTTCACTTCTGTTTTTCGAGTTTTTGCAAATATCTAAAAAAATATATTTTATTGTGGCCACACCTCCATTTTTTTAAATGATATGAGCTTTTAGCACAACAAATATTTTTATTAAATTTTCTATATTAACTTCGCGTTTCCGTGTGTTTTTTTGTGGCTCGCTAAATCTTTATTCAATTTTTAATCCACTTACTAAAGCCCAATTTTATTGAAACTTTTTACAGTACTCGCATATCACTTTCTATTATAATTTGAAGGTGATCAAGCCCCAGCATAAGATAGTAAAGGGAGCTTCTCAGCTCGCCATATGGATAGTTGTAATTCAGTCTGAATTATCTTAATCTTAATAACTCTTTCGGTTTGCAGTGAAGAGTTCAAATTTTTCTCTCGGGGTTTTGGATTGTCGTTTTATTTGCAAACTTTACCCGGGGTTCGGTTTGATTTTGCGTTTTATTTGCAAGGTTTTATAACCGACACTGTAACGTCGGCAATCGACGGGTATGGTTTCGTTTACTCATCAACATGGCGAAGAGAGAGCAACCAGACTAATTTTTCAGTTTGTGGTTCTTGTCAAAGTTGGTTGCGGTTTGGCGTTCTATTTGCAAAGCATTCACCACGAAAACCTCGAAAACCCTATCATTTTGGTAGCTTACCCGTGGGTATGGGGTATGGTTTTACCTAATCGTAAGAGGCATAAAAGCCAGTAGCCATTCATCAAATTCGTAAAAAAAAATTATAGGAATTTTTTTCTGTGAAAATAATTTTTTTGAGAATTATTTTTTCTTAAAAAAAAAATTTTTCTTAAATACCCGTGTTTTTCGAGTTTTTGAAATCTGTGTAGACAAACTTTTTTTTAAATAAATTTTACACGCGACACGCGCCACACGCGTCACAATTGTTTTAAAACTAGTACTATTTAATTCTGACTGGTAGAAGCCGAGATTTGACTTTTGAAAAATTTTACCAAAACTTGTACTTTGAATTGGGAGTAGTACTGAAAATCGTTCATACCAAAAACTTTCCACTACTATAGACACATGAGCTAATGTATTCTGCTGTTTGATTGGTTACACACATGTATTTAGTTGTAATTCAGTTACAGCGATAGATTTTTCAGTCATAAGCATTTTCTGAAATAAACTGAAAAACCGACATTTAACTTTGCAAACCTTTAGGCTTAAAAAATCGATAGCGATGCGTAGATTGAATATTTTTTTGAGTTTCCTCAGGGGTAGTTACCACTATGAATGAAAAAATAACGCCATCGCAAGCCGAGCGCTAACCAATTATTTTAAAACAAGTCCCATCAAAAGTTTGACTGATAGAAGTCGAGATATACGACACGGCAAACAAACGTACAAATGTACACACGCTCGCTGAAAAAATTTTCATATCCTTTAAATATAAGCTTCGCCCTTCTGGCTCGCAATAATTTTTTCAAAAATAACCCAATTTTATGTGTTTCTTCGTTGACAACACTTTCTGTAAAAATGCTCTTTAAAAAATTTCAAAATTAATCGGATTTTATTCAAACTTTGCACACAAGTGTATCTATGATGGTAGGTAACACTTTCTATTAAAAGTTGAAAGTGATCGGGCTTCCATATAAATTTATTGAAAATTAATCTGATTTTAGTCAAACTTCGCACACATGTGTATCTTCGATTAAAGAACTTACACGAAAAATTGTAATTTTGATGGGTTGGTTTTTTTTAAAATTAGGAATGGGTATTTATTGAAAAACTGTGTAGCTAACTAAACTGTTACGTTGTCGTCTACTGTACCTGAAAAGATAATCGAATGAAACAATTTTCGATAGAATCTCTCTTTCTGTATAATATTACTGTGTAATAATATTTTGATATTCTTATACTTAATAAGTAACCTAACTACTACTTCTAGAACTGATTCACAGAATAAATGGCAAGCAATTAAGGTCTAGCTGAATGGCAATTACCTGTAAATAACCCCACGTGACTTTTTTTGTGATTTTTATTTGTAATTTTAAAATGTTTTACCCCATTAATTATAATATAAATACTACTTCAGATCCATTTCCATTAGAAGAATGAAACACTCAGATTTACAACAAACAGAGATTGCATTTCTACAAGCAGATTTTCTTTCCACGAATCTGACAGGTAAAAAATAGTATATTACATAACGAGCTAGGAAAGTGGACGTGGACGATAAGCACTTTTCAGCGAGTAATTTACGCTATTTTTCACACGACCAAAACAATTGTTCTGCTAAACAGCTCATGCGCAACGCAAAACTACTGTGGGATTGTGTGTTCGCTAAGACTGCAGTGAATACCAAAGTTATTTTCTATCTTAACACACTAGTGTGAATAATGTCTACTTACGAGGGTTGGTTATGACGTACGAAACAGTCATTTTCGTCTATGGTCGTGTGAAAAATACATATTTGTTTATTTTATAAATTGCTGATTGTTAAATCGATCAAATCGATTCACATGCGTAAAACAAACACTAATGAAGTTATATATGATATGAGATATGACCATTAAAATATGAGATTACCATTCTATACCGTTTATATTACATACATTTGAGCCAAACGGTGACAAAATTGTATATAATGTATAAGCTCGGAATCTTAGGGTATTTACTCGAAGTAATTTAGTCATATTCGTCGCTGAATTGCTCGCCTATGGTTTGTAACACTGTGTACGTTATGCTTAACGTGAGTGTCAGTGTCAGTCTCAGTCATTACTTTACTCATTACTTTACCTGGTCAATCGACGATTAATATCAATAATTTAAGTTGGCGGATAAGGTTATTGCTTTACAGTATGTACGAGTACAGGTTTCATACAATAAGCTTGACTTTAGAGGAATAATAATTTCTATAAAGTTTTAATAATGCAAAAATTCTCTAATTTAGATGTGGCGGATTCGTATTTATTTTGTATTTTAAAAAAAGCGCTGCGTATGCACGTGCAATGGTGAAACTACGGATATACATACGTATATATTTTAATCGGTTTTACTTTTAAAAAATCCGTCTTTGGAAGGAAGAAGGAACTCAAAAAGAAAACAAGAACAATTTCTTAAAAAACAAGCAGTGATCCCCTCACACCAAATAATCAACAGATGCTTATCCCGGAATCATTGGCCACTGTACACATGTTAACAATAACATATTGCATGAAAAAGTTATTTCGTATTTTGTAAGCCTGGTCGGCCTTCAGCCGCGCTTGAGAATAATAACCTCCGATTCTAGACGTCCTTGTTTTAAAAATTCTACGTACAGCTCCTTCTCGTGTGAAATTAAAAATATCTTTCAAATGTAAAAAAAAACACAATCAACTTAATTTTTAGCAAAAATAAACACAAAACAACAACATCATTCCTACCAAAAATCCTCTCAGTATTTGTTGTCAAACAGCTTTAGGTGTTATTCATACGCTGATAGGTAAAAAGTGACTCGGGTGTTTTAGGTTTGAAAAGTGCTTTTGCATGATGCCCCAAAAATACTTGAGTTGTTTGGTTACCTTGAGTTTCGTTCATATCTTATTTACGATGCAATGCATTTTATCATTGTGATTATATACCGCTTATGGACAGGTGAACAACATTCGTCGCTTATAAACGTAAAGAGCCTTAGCCTTAGTCATGTAGAACACACAAAAAACATTTCTTACTCGTCGCAATGTACAACTGTACTGATAACTGAAAAAACTGACACTTTTTTAACCAAAATCGAAGTACATATCCATATAATATTTTTATTGTCATTATGTTAACAAGGCATCAGTGGCCGTATTCGATCATGTTTCCACAATTCTGTTCACTAATATATTGTTTTAAGTAAAAATAAATCAAGGGAAGTTCTTGAAGCACTCAGCACTTAAATGTTCTTACGACTTACGCCGATGTTAATTCACTCGCTATATTTTCAATAACTCTTGCGCTGTGTACATATTTGTACCTGACGATTAATCATCCTGATTTTGCAAGAAATCACCTTTTATGATTATTGTTATACTTATTAATCACGCACTTTATCCCTTTTAATTTTAAAACGTATTCCTGAGTATATTCAGGATTAGGGGCAATTTGACCCAGGATCGTCATACGATCTCGCAGTCAATACTAAAACCGTGCTGATGCAACTTGTTTTATGGCAATCATTTTTAAATAACTGCCATTGGAGGCGTTTTGAAGCTAAAACATTATCTAAAACCTACGTTAAGTTTTTTATTAAAAATTCTAAGTTTGATACGATTAAAATACAATATTAATGATTTTCACTTTTCACAGAAACCGGACTGCGCACAACCCTACACCTCGTTAGACAGACGATATTCAACTGCAGCAATTCAATTAAGCTGCAGTTGCTGTATGCTTAGCGACGTTCTCCAGCCTGAGTAAGTGAGTTTGACTGGTTATTGGTAGTGGTATACTTGTGTTTTGTGTAGGTGTACACGTACATAACATTGCTTTTTGCTGTGATTTGTTATTAGCTTTTTCTTTTACTGTGGTTTGTGGATTGTGATTCTGAGCAGCTATTTGGTCTGGTCTGACAACTACAGGTACATTGCGGATCACCTGATTAGAGGAGGCAATTTTGAAAATCTTCGAGATCTTTCTCCCGTTATATGGTAGGTAGGTAGAGTGGTGGACTCCGCTGTACTTGCGTGGTCCTCAATTAGCGCTAGTGTGCGCCATTTTGATGCCACAAATCTCGAGGGACCTAGCATGCATATTTAAGTGGTTTAAATCCAGCATGTAGCGTTCAGATACGAGATCAACTCTATGATCCTATAAGCTGAGAAATTTTTCTGGTCTGGAAAAAATGGTTTACCTAAAAAGCGGTGTCTTGGCCCTGGTAGGGCTGGACAACTACAGTGGAAGTGTATGAGAGTTTCTTTCTCATTTTCATCTTTGCAACTTATGCAGAAGCTGTTGTGCAGTTGTGACTTAGTATTAAACAAGTAAATGTAAAAAAACTTCGTTTTTCGGGTACAAATTTTTATGTATAAATGGACACACGACACACAGACGTTTATTATTTGGTAATAATCGCCAAAATATCTGTTTTTGAGGCTTATTTCAAAGTATTTTACAGTATTTGGACACTGAGCTGCTCACAAAATTTCAGGCCACTAGGTCGTGCAAAAGGTGGTTGAAAAGGACCTCAAAAAGCGAGAAAATGGCGGCATATCCAACCATTACACGCGCCACATGCGAAACGCGACACACGTCACACGGGAAATATAAAAAATGCTATTTAAGACCTAGCCACTTACAAAATTTCAGCTCTCTAGGTTGTGTGAAAGGTGGGTAAAAAGGACCTCAAAGTAGTCTAAAAGACAAAAAGGGGTCAAGTTAAATAAAAAAATTTAAAAAGGAGAGATTTGTTCCTTGACTGAGCTCATTGGACAGCTAACCCTCTCCATAAAGCCGGTGTCCATAGTGAAGCCCATCTTAGCCAATTCGTTCGCCCTCTCATCTCCCTCTATATTACTGTGCCCCGGCACCGATGGTGATATTCAGGAATTGGCTGATCGAGGCCAATTCTTCTTGGCACTGTTGTACAAGTTTCGAGTTTATGGTGGTCGCATTAATCGCCATTATGGCAGATTGGCTACCAACACATATGCCAACCCTTCCGATTTGTGCGTTATTGAGCCTTAGTGCCCTGCAGGTCTCCCGTTCTCCCGTTATATGGTAGAGAGAATAAAAAATGGGTTCATGTTGAATGCAATGGTGAATACGAAAATTTAAAGAGAACGAGCTAGCGGTAATTTTCTGACACTGTAACTGAATGAGTCAGAATGGCATGCATTTAAATTGGTTCATTAGATTCAAAGATGTCAAAGTACAATAGTTGTTTGTGAAGTGGTTCATTTTTTTGTACAAAAAATTAATTTAAAAAAAACAACCCATAATAATTTTTCGTGTAAATTCACAATGTGCAAAGTGTTTGGTATCATCTAGTTCATCACAGTGAATAAAACCATCCAACCTTATGCATTGCATGATAACAACGAAAACCATTTACTATACTACACTATTCTGTACATTTGCCTTTATGTTATGAACTAAAGTTTCACTTGGCATCCAACGATGACGACTACCTAGATCGAAAAGAAAGAAATTGCATTTAATGTCGTAACATAATTTATACTCTCCTTATACATACTAGTTTGAATGATTATAATGTTCACTAAAGTAACTTATGCATACGTAACTTAAGTAAATACTTCCTTACTCCTTGATTTATTGGTCACTTTGACATTCATGAAATCTAGTACAATTGCCATTTTGCGACAATTGCGAGTATTTGTTGGAGCGATGTTAAGCTTAACTCGTTTTAGAGAATACTCGCAATTGTCGCAAAATTAAAAAGAAAAAGAATTTGATTGTTCGAATGAAGTTAGTTAGTTTTTTATTCTCTTCGGCTTTATGTGCGACAACGCATCATCTTGAATTGAAAAATTTGTACATTTTCAATTAAAACCAAATGAAATTAAAACCTAATTATAGAAATAATTGTAAGAAATAAGATTTAAATTAGCAAATACAAAAATTATGAATTACAGTCCAATACAAGGTGTTTTTGAATAAATCGCGTGTTGCACAATTTTTAGTCCTTCGAAGAAGTTTAATACACATTGCGATCGTCTCAGTGAAGTATTACATCGAGGGAGTGGAATAAATACGGAAATCAATCATAATTAAGGGCTAATCATACTAAAGCATTTGTTTCGGAGTAGTGTAGTCTTCTCTGCCTGAATATAGTATTTGGTATTTGGTTCGTTGGGTTTAACATTTATTGGTTATTCTACATCTAAGAATTAAGTTGTGCTGTGAAAGGTGATTTAGCGTTTATTCAAAATGGCAGATAAGGATACCATCAAAGAAGGGAAGTATCACAAGACTGGTAACATTTGCCGACAAAGAGAGAGAACAACAACGTTTGAAATTTCAACAAGATTAGATTTATTAGAGAGAGCATTTACGGATTTCATCGAATGCGAGACAGTCTTGGCTAAGTATGACGTGCAATCAGAAATGGATGAAATTGAAAATAAATATTTAAATGTGAAAATTGTCTAATTAGTAGCACAGCCACAACAGACCAAACAAGCAAATCAGATCGAAACGTTAATGACTCGCCTACTTAAGGAGCAAAATGAATTTTTGTCAAATGTGTCCTCGTCATTTGTCAGTTCTTTAAATCAAACAATCAGTAATACGATGGAGGAGCCACACAGTTTGATTCGGTTACCAAGTTTAAATTTGCCAAAGTTCTCCGGAAAATATGAAGATTTTCCTAGCTTTAAAGATTTATATCTAGCTTCGGTTCATAATAAATTGGGTTTTAGTGATGCGCAAAAATTTCAATATTTAATAACTCAACTTGTGGGTGAAGCAGCTGATCTAATTAAACACATACCGCTATCCGAGGCCAATTATACTCAAGCATGGTCGAAACTTTGTGAGCGATATGACAAATGAAAATATGTTTTGTATTCAATGATAAAATCATTTCTGGAACTACCTGCGATACATGATGGATCAGTAACAAAACTAAGAAATCTTTGTAATATCTCTGATGATGTAAATAGAGGAATCCAAGCTTTAGGTGGTGAGGCTGCGGGACGAGACCCATGGCAAATCTATATGTTGTTACAGAAAACAGAAACGAGTACAAAGGAAGCTTGGGCTCACAAAACAGTTGATAAGGATTATCCGTCCTTCGATGAATTTCTCAAGTTCTTAAGCAATAGATGTGATGCATTAGAGTCGTGTGAATCCGCGAAACAAACACCAAAAATAAGTGCTGCTAGGTCTCACCAGATTAAACTAATAAAGCCTAACGAAGCTCAATGTGTTTACTGTAAAGAATCTCATCGTATTTATGCATGTAATAAATTGCTTATCGACCAGTCATAGAGCGAACCAATGTGCAAGCACTGTAAGTTGCATCAAATGCAATCGTCGACATCATAGTCTTCTTCATCACACCGCAGTTGCCAATTCAGTTGTGATTTCACCAGAGTTGGGTGTCAAACGTGAAGCTGGTAAAATTCGCGTGGAAAGTTGATCCACCTCAAATGTTTCTACAACTGGAAGTACAAAGTGTACATTATATTCTCGGTTTTATAATTCCAAATTTTTGAATGTTAAGTTGTATATATTACCGAAAATCACAACATTGGGAGCAACTGATGATACAAAATATGTACCAGATGTACCATATTCAAATTTACAATTAGCAGATCCCACATTTCTGGAACAAAAGGAAATTGATATCTTGTTGGGTGCTGACTATTTCTTTTACATTCTGCGAAGCAAACGAGTCCAATTTTCAAACGATATATTCGCCCTGAATACAATGTTTGGATATGTAGTTGCGGGTGGAACACAGACAGATGACAATACGAATAGCATGTTATCATCTCAAATATTTCATGTGGTCATAGCTGACGAGCAATCTTTAGAACAGACACTTAGAAAATTTTGGGAACAGGAGGAAGTGCTGGAAGATCATTCATGGACCCCAGACGAACAATTATGTGAAGATCACTTTCAATCAACACACGTAAAAAATAAGAACGGTCGTTATATTGTACAATTGCCGTGGAAAGATAATAGTACACCTCTTGGTCATTTATATACGGTTGCATTGCGACGAATGCTTTCAATGGAGAGAAAATTTAATCGACAACCTGAATTTGGAGAAATGTATAGGCAATTCATGGAAGAGTACATACAACTAGGTCATATGCGAAAGATACCATATGAGGAACTAAACAAAAGCAATCATGAGACGTACTACCTTCATCATCATGGAGTACTCAAGGAAAATAGTTCGACCAAATTAAGAATGGTATTCGATGGTTAAGCAGCCACGTCGACTGGAATTTCACTAAACGACAAATTGTTGGTAAGCCCAACATTCCAAGATACGCTTTGGACAATTTTATTACGTTTCCGATCGTTTAAAGTCGCGATTTGTGCCGATATCGAAAAAATGTATCGGCAAGTTTTGATTGATGCAAATCAGACGTCGCTTCAGCGAGTCGTATGGCGCAAGTCACCAACTGATCCTGCTGAGCTCGAGATTATTAAGTACATTCAGCATATTAAATTCGAAAGAGAGATAAAGCTATTGGTGAGACAGCAAAGGTTACCGTCAAGTTCCAAACTAATTTCATTGGCACCATTTGTAGACCACAATAACGTGTTGAGAGTTGGTGGCCGTTTGCAAAATTCCCAATGCTCATATGACATGAAACATCCAATAATAGTACCCAAAAATCACCAAATCACAAATATGATTTTACGACAGTTGCATAGAAAGTATCTTCATCCAGGTCCCTCATTGCTAACCGCGTTGTCACGCCATAAATATTTGATTTTAGGAGTTCGCGAAAAATGTCGCAAAATTTGTCACGATTGCGTAACTTGTTTCAGGCACTCAACATTGCGATCTACTCAACTAATGGGTTGCTTACCACAACCACGATTCACAACTAGTAGACCATTTTCAGCAGTTGGAGTTGATTATGCAGGGCCAATTTTATTATTAACACGAAAGGGAAGAGGGGCCAAACTTATTAAAGGATTCCTAGTCATTTTCGTATGCTTCTCAACTAAGGCGATGCACATAGAGGTTGCATCTGATCTTACGACCTTGGGGAGCACCAACTCAAGTGTATAGCGATAATGGCTCAAATTTCCTTGGAGCAAGGCGAAAGTTGCAAGAGCATTATAGTTTATTAGCATCAACGGAATGTCAAACTAAAGTGAGTGAATACGCACTTTGTAAACGAATTGAATGTCATCTAATTCCTCCTATTTCTCCCCACTTTGGTGGAATCTGGGAAAGAGCTGTTAAATCTGTCAAAACACATTTGATTAAGATTGTGGGCAAAGCTCATTTGACATATGAAGAGATGCATACTATCACAAGTCAGATCGAAGACATTCTCAATTCCAGACCTTTATGCGCAATTAAAAACGAGGATGTTGGTAATATTGACATGTTAACGCCTGCACACTTCTTAACGTTGGGACCAATTACAGCATTACCGCATGCAAGCCTAGAAGAAATTAATATGTCTCGCTTGAATCGGTGGGAACAAGTACAAAGGCTGGTTCCAAAATTTTGGCGAAAGTATTTAATAGATTATTTGAACACCCTACAACAGCGAAACAAGTGGCAGCAAAAGGGTAGAAACTTGCAAGTTGATGATGTAGTATTGGTGCACGATAACAAATCACCACCTTGCACTTGGCCACTAGGTCGAGTAATCGACACACATACGGGAGCAGATGGGCTTGTAATTTAAAAGACCTATATCGAAGATATATCAATTACCAATGGATGATTAAAAGAGAAAAAATATATGTAAAATAAATTTTGGAGGGGAGTATGTTTGGTATCACCTAGTTCATCACAGTGAATAAAACCATCCAACCTTATGCATTGCATGATAACAACGAAAACCATTTACTATACTACACTATTCTGTACATTTGCCTTTATGTTATGAACTAAAGTTTCACTTGGCATCCAACGATGACGACTACCTAGATCGAAAAGAAAGAAATTGCATTTAATGTCGTAACATAATTTATACTCTCCTTATACATACTAGTTTGAATGATTATAATGTTCACTAAAGTAACTTATGCATACGTAACTTAAGTAAATACTTCCTTACTCGTTGATTTATTGGTCACTTTGACATTCATGAAATCTAGTACAATTGCCATTTTGCGACAATTGCGAGTATTTGTTGGAGCGATGTTAAGCTTAACTCGTTTTAGAGAATACTCGCAATTGTCGCAAAATGTCAAAGAAAAAGAATTTGATTGTTCGAATGAAGTAAGTTAGTTTTTTATTCTCTTCGTCTTTATGTGTGACAACGCACCATCTTAAAATCGTTTTTGTACATTTTCAATTAAAACCTAATTACAGAAATAATTGTAAGAAATAAGATTTAAATTGGCTAATACAAAAATTATGAATTACAGTCCACTACAAGGTGTTTTTGAATAAATCGCGTGTTGCACACAAAGTTTGAAGAAAATCGATCACTACAAAATTTTTACAAATAGCGTTTCCATAGGAGATACACATGTGTATAAAAGTTGAAAAAATCGGGTAAATTTCTTAGGATTTCCAACACCGGGGCCCGATAACTCCAAAAATTGTTGTTCATCGGAGATACACATGCGTATAAAATTTGAAGATGATAGATAAGAGTAGATAGATAGAATCATTTACAAGAATTCATTAACAAAATAAAAGTTTATAATTGTTTAAATTGTGGGTGTGTCCCCAGGAATCTGCAAGTAACTGCCATTCATCAAACCAAAGTATTTTTGCCTCTATAATGTACTCCGCTATACGTTTAGTCAACTTTTCCTGGTTCAAGGCGAGCGTTTTCAATATATAATCAAAATTAAGTTTTAAGGTATAAATAAATAGTGGGGAAGACGAGTGTCTCAACTAGAACCATACTATTTGGTGTGCTTTGAGGCAGATTAATTATCTGTTTCAAAAAGAAACGCATCAGTTTTTTCACGGTATCATACATCTTATAACCCCAAACCTGTGCTCAATACAGCAAGACTGATTTAGAAACCGCTTGAAATATCTGATATTTTACTCTTAAGGATATGTGCTTATCTTCCAGACAGTTTTTCCAAGCTGAGCTAATGGCTGACTTCGCTGTTGTAAGCTTCTCTTTTAGATGTTGTTTCATATTCATGTTATTGGAGATATTGATACCTAGGTATTTGTACGATTTAACTATTTCTAGCTCTTGACCGGCAAAAAAGCACATTTTATTTCTCGCATGTCGTCCTCCTCCTTTTCTAAAAATCATGAACCTTGGATTTGAATATATTGACCCTTAGTCTCCACCCTTCGCTGTATTTTTGTAACCTGTTTATCATTCTCTGCAAGCTCTCCGGTGAATCCGCAAGCAGGACTAAATCATCTGGATATAGCAGAGCTTTAATGGAAGTTCCACCAATTGTTATTCCCCACATAGAGCTTCTGTTATGTCATCAATTAACATCAAAATGGTCTAAATTTGCATCCCTGTTTTACCCCCATTATTGTTTCAAAGAAATCTGATAATTGTTGTCCATCCCATACGGCTGAAGACGTATTTTCATATATCTTTTCGATCAGTTTTCCAAATTTTCAGAATAGCCCACGATTGTTCAGTTTGTAGAAAAGTGCACTTCTGTCTACTGTGTCGAAAGCAGCCTTGAGGTCTACGAAGAACGCATACCATTTCTTCTTTCTCGAAACCCCGCCTGAAACTCAGATAGCAAGTGATTTTGAGATACCCAGATTTGAAAACGTTTAGCGAGAACACCCATTAGAATTTGACGAGTTTAAAAATGCAATGCCACGCTAGTTTTCTGCCAGATTGGGGTCACTTTTCTTGAGAATGGAGAAGATCACTGTTGTTTGGATGGCTCCTATTGCAAAAATATTTATTTTCTTTTGTGAGAAGTTTAATCAGATCGTTATTTGCATATTCGTAAAATTCGACTGGTATACCATCCGTACCGAGTGCTTTGCGGTCTTCGCAGTTATTTAAGCAGCCTTTTACTTCTTCTTCTGTGATGTGGACATCCAAAAGATCATTCATATTATTCGGTACTGCATATTAGAACTTAGGTTGATCACTATGTCCAGGAGGATTCAGGACATTTTTAAAGTGCTCTTTTAGTGACGTTTAAACAAATTTTAAATTTTTCCCGTTTTTCTTACTGAAAAGTTTCCAGAGAGTCGTAGGATTGCGAAATTTTGATGGCTAAACCGTTATAAAATTGATTTTTTTTTTGTTGGCAAGTTTTTTTAAATTCCCGGATCGCTCGTCGTCGTAAATTTGAAGAAAATAGGGTACTTTTTTGTATAAAATTTGTATCGGTTACCCGATCCCGGGGACTGATCACTTCCAAATTTTTACAAAAAGTGTTGTCCATTGGAGGAATACTTGCGTATAAAATTTGAAGAAAATCGGGTACTTTTTTTATAAAATTTGTATGGATGCCCCCCGACCCCGGGGCCCGATCACTACCAAATGTTTATAAGAAGTGTTGTTCACCGGAGATACGAGTACACATACGTTTAAAATTTGAAGAAAATCAGGTACTTTTTTTGAAAATTTGTATGGGTGCCCCCTGACCCCGGGGCCTGATAACTACCAAAATTTTTCTCCATCTGAGATACACATCCGTATAAAATTTGTAGAAAATCGGGATCCCGAGGACCGTGGGGCCCCAAATTTTAATAAAAGGTAAAGTCATGGGAGATACATATGTGTGCAAAGTTTGAACAACATCGGCTTTTAGGAAGCGGGTTAAAAATTGATCACAAGATTCTGCCCAGCCAGCCCGCCACCCGAAGTTAATAACGCGAATTTAAAAACAGAACGGTTTTGCCATTAATTTTTTAAAGAATGTGTAAAAAAGATTGTCAGAGAAGGCTAAAATAGATGTTTATTATTCGGTAGGTTTGTTTCCAAGCCCTAAAAGCAACGGAAAAACGAAGAATTTTAATACTCGCCTCCAATTTAGCTGTTTCGACAGCTAAAATCATATAAGCAGCTGGTGTTACTGTAAGTAAATCTACCGTTCCTCGAGTGATTCGTAGTGCCAAACAGCTGACGCGACTAAAGCTGAAAAAAAAACCCATAAAAATTACAATTTTTCATGTAAATTCTCTAATAGGAGATGGGTATGTGTTATTTGAAGAAAACCGCGCTAATTTTTAAAAATTTTTACATGGACACCACACGGGGTCAGGGCCCGATCACTCCAACAAACTTACAAAAAGTTCTGTCCATCAATGATACACATGTGTTTAAAATTTGAAGAAAATCGAGCTAATTTTTAAAAAAATTATATGGGCACCCACCGGGCAACAGGGCCTCACTCCAAAAACTTTTGTCCATCGGAGATACACATGTATATTGAATTTGAAGAAAATCGGGTTAATTTTTTTTTGAAAAATTTTATGGGCCCACGACCCCGGCCACCAAAATTTTTGCAAAAAGTGTTGTCTATCGGAGATACACACGTATATAAAATTTAAAAAAAAAATCAGGTTTAGTTTTTTAAAAAATTTGTTAAAAATTGACCCTCCAAACCCTATCTCCAAAATTTTTGCAAAAAGTGTTACCCATCGGAGATACACACGTATATAAAATTTAAAAAAAATCGGGTTAATTTTTTTTTTAAAAAAATTGGGGACCAATTTTTTACAAAAAGTTTTGTCTATCGAAGATACACATGTGTATTAAATTTGAAGAAAATCGAAATAATTTTTTTAAAAAATTGTATAGGACCCACGAACCCGGGCCCGGGGTCACAAATTTTATTACAAAAAGTGTTGTCTATCGGAGATATACATGTGTATTAAATTTGAAGAAAATCGGGTTATTTTTTTAAAAAAAGTTATGGGGCCCCACGAACCCGGGCCCGGGGTCTCCAAAATTTTTACAAAAAGTTTGTATATTAAAGATACACATGTGTATAAAATATGAAGAAAATCTAGAAAAATTTTGTAAAATATTTGTAGGGGAGACTCCCGACCCCGTGTCCCGAGGGGCATCAAATTTTAATAGAAAGTGTTGTCTCCGAAAATACACATGTGTGCAAAATTTCAATAAAATCGGGTTAATTTTTTAAAACAAATTTTATGGGGTCCCCAACTTTTTTACAAAAAGTTGCCTATCGGAGATACACGCGTATATAAAATTTGAAGAAAATCGGGTTAATTTTTTAAAACAAATTTTATGGGGTCCCACGAACCCGGACCCGGGGTCTCCAAAATTTTTACAAAAAGTGTTGTCTATCCGGAGCCCCCCGACCCTGGGCCCCGAGGGGCCTCAAATTTTAATAGAAAGTGTTGTCTCCGGAAATACACATTTCAATACAATCGGGCTTTGGGAAGTGGGTTAAAAATTGATCGCAAGATTCCACAACAGACGACCGACGTGCCACGGGCAAGTGAAGTTAATATAGAGAAGTTAAAAACAACATTTAATGCTTTGCGAAAGATTCAACGCTTAGTTTGCGAAAGATCACATGACCTGGCATGTGCAACAAATAGCAAGTTCGAATAACTGGCAAAAGTAGTATTTTCTGACAAAAAAATTTCTATTAAGATGGACCGGATAGCTATTACTTTTACTTTTACGATCTAATAAAAGAGGATCTCTTTTTTTTACCGCAATCATACATAGCAAAGGCGCGCATTGGTTTGGGTTTTAATATCTAATTTAGGCACCATCGACTTGGTGGTACAAAGCTAAATATGACAGGAAATAGCTACAAAGCGGTGCTAGAATCAGGTTTCCCGAAAATCTATGATCTGTTCGAACCAAAACGATGTGCTACTAGTGAGCCGTAGTGTATGTATTATATATGAAGTGGAAGAACCATGCCTCACTTATGCCTTTTTCGATTAGCTCAAAACATACCCGAAACCATGTTCACAGGTTAGCAGTCAAAGTGGTTATACCCTGCAAATCGAAAGAGCTATTAATAAGTCAGGATTCGTGGCTCGGTAATAACGGCTTCAGTGTTTTTATGAGTAGATCACCAGCACATTATGATCGCCATACGAGCACAGACAAGGTAATAAAGGCCAATCATTTGTGTATAAACCAACAGTAGTTTTTACAAACCCATAACTAATACTAACTACCGCCCTATTAATATGTTGTCAGTTCTATCGAAGGTAATAGAATCTATTGTTTATTTCAAACTAATAAGCTATCTGGATACGAATGCTCTATTATCCGATGAGCAGTATGGATTTCATAAAAATCTCACTTCAGGTGAACTCTTGACGTCGTCGCCGCAACAGACGCAACAGATTCTATGGGCTGGCCCCTTGAGGATTATTTATGGAACCGTAAAATAAAAGTTGTATTGAATGGAATCTTTCAGCTTCTCATGGGCTTAATGCCGTCATGTCACAAGGGTCATCCTTGTCGCCTACGCTCTTTTTGTTATATATCAATGATCTGTTTTCTTCTATAACTTGGCATAGCCATTTAATGATATGATAAAACGCTATCGCCTTCCATTGAGTCAAAAAGAATGCAGAAACTCTCGCGAGATTTAATGAATACAGGTATTTTGTAGAACATTCAAGTCATTCTTGTTTGGGGCAGATCTAATAGGGTGGAATTTAATCCGAATAAATTCCAAACTTGCATTTTTTCTCAGAAGGCAGTTTAACATTACCTGCCACCAGTACTTAATGTTGCCCCTATTGCGAGATCTGATTTACTTACGATGTTAGGTTTGAAGGTTTCGAATAAACATTCTTGAAAGGAACATATACATAAATGGAATTTCAGAAACAAAAACAAGCCAATGTTTTTTTTTTTTTTTTTTTTATAATTCGCGCACGCTTCAAGGGGTTCGCACCCTTATAATGCTCGGCTATATGCTTGGCACAGCGTGGGCGTTAAGGAAGAGGAGGAGAAAAGAGGAGATGTCTATGAGCTTGTGTTTTGAATGCCTGTGGATCATAGTGATGTGGGAAGACAGAGCTTGGCAGAGCATTCCACATACGAGTTGTACGGCTGAAGAACGAATCCCTGAATTTAACTGTACGTCCGAAGATGGGCTTAAGGGTAAACTGATGAGCATTTAGAGCGCCACGAGTATTGCGGTTGAATTCAAGGAGAGGTGGCATGCAGCTGGCTATTTCTCTTGAGCACCGCTGGTAGAAGAAGCGATAAAACAGTGACAAGCAAGAAACGTTCCTGCGGTGTTCAAGCGAATCAATCGATTTCGCTATATTTTCGTCACCGATAAGTTTTATCGCGCGGTTTTGTATTCTATCTAGCTGATGCAAAGTAGTCTTAGGCGCACCAGACCAGATATGGCAATTGTACTCAAGTTTTGGGCGAATAAAAGCCTTGTAAATGGTAGCCAGATCAGAGGAAGTGAAATATTTCTTGCACCGGGCTAGAAAACCTAAACATTTCGCAGCATTTTTAGCGACGGTAAATATGTGGTCATTCCAACGAAGCTTGTCGTTAACGCACATACCGAGAATTGCGAGATTTTCAGTTTCCTCGATGCAAGTGCCATTCATGGATAATGGTATGGGGTTTAGGATTCGCTTGGACGACAGGAGACAGCATTGGGTTTTGGAAGCGTTAAATTCTACTCGATTGTTTTCTCCCCATTGTATTATGCTGTCAAGGTCAGAATTTAACGTGCTTAACATACGAAGTTGTTTGAGTTCCACATCAGAGGTGGAGGGACGTTCCTCAAACTTATATGAGAAGCTGAGAGTGCTGTCGTCAGCGAAAGAGTGAATTGGATTAGAAGTCACAGATAAGAGATCATTAATAAAAATGAGAAAGAGTGTCGGGGACAGAACAGAGCCCTGGGGAACGCCAGCATTTATGTGGTGTATTTCAGATTTGAAACCGTCTAAAACAACTTGAATTGAGCGGTCCAAAAGATAGCTTCTAATCCATTGAAGCAGTTTATCATCGACACCATAAGCACGCATTTTAGACAAAAGAGCTTGATGCCAAACTCTGTCAAATGCCTTTGAAATATCGAGTGCAACAGCTTTGCTTTCTCCAAAATGATGCAAAGATCGGTTCCACTGTTCGGTGAGATAAACCATCAAATCACCAGTAGAACGTTGCCCACGAAACCCATACTGCCGGTCACTAAGGATTACGTTGGTTTCAAGATATTTCTTAAGCTGATAATTGATC
Organism: Nephrocerus scutellatus; assembly: GCA_947095585.1. NCBI lineage: Eukaryota > Metazoa > Arthropoda > Insecta > Diptera > Pipunculidae > Nephrocerus > Nephrocerus scutellatus. Next base: position 66,089,460 of record OX352764.1, on the reverse strand, counting down.
AGCGTTTCCATGACCTTGGAAAGAATGGATGTAAGTGCTATGTGTCGGTACGAAGAAGGAGACGACGGTTCGCCTTTTTTGGGTATGGGCTGGACAAATGCTGTTTTCCAACTTCTCGGGAAGAGTCCAGAATAATAGGATAGATGGAAAAGCTTACGCAATGGTAATGCCAGCTTGGAAGAACACCTCTTCAGAACTAATGGAGAAATACCATCTGGACCAGCGGATTTGTATGTGTTAAGATCATTTAAAACTCTAGCAACTGCACGAGTACGAAAAAATATCTGTCCCATAGAGTGTTCAATACTCTGAGGTGCAGGAGGCGGCAATGCACAATCTGGAAGCGTAGAGCTAGCTGCGAAATACGCAGCAAACAGATTGGCCTTGTCCATAGAGCTGTCAACTGGAATGTCATTATAAATGAGCGTTGGAATCGACGACGAGGCTGAATTTTTGATTCTTTTCACGAAAGACCAAAAATTTTTACTACCTATGGGACATTGTAGTATTTTTTGCCTTAATTTTCGGTCGTAGGCGAGTTTGACTCGCCGAAGATGGGCATTGCAATCATTTCTTGCTCGTTTAAACTTTTTTCGGTTTTCCTCGGAAGGGTTTGCTTTGTAAAACCGAAAGCATACCTCTCTAATCCTAGAAACCTCTTTACAGCTCAAGTCATACCATCCATCTTCCTTTGATTTGATAGATTTATTCCTAAAAGGGATAAACTTTCTCATACCAAACTACGTGGTTTATTAACGAGAAATTAGCTGATACTACACAATGGTCTGATGAGCCTAGGGGCGATGATACATTGACGGAGTATTTATCAGGACGAGAGGTAAGGAACAAGTCTAGGGTGTTTGCGGAATGATTTGCAATGTCAGGTATTCGTGTAGGCTCATTTACAAGATGAGTAAGGTGATTAAACTCAACGAATAACTCAACACACCTTCCTTCGAGTGTTGTCTGGCCAGAATGGCGAAGCCACCCAGAATTGTGTACATTGAAATCGCCCGCAATAACGATTTCATTTTTACGATTTCCAATTCTTAAGATGGAATCAGACAGTGCATCAAACTCGCTCTGAGTTGAAACACTGTCTAAGTGGGGGCTTCTGTAAAGGAAACAGTAGTAGATGTTGCGCTCATGTACCTTTACTTTGAGCCAAATGAAATTGAATTCCGGATTGGAACTTTGGCTAAATTGAGGCAAAAGCTGAAACGCAACATCTCTACGGACATAGATTGCGAGTCCGCGTCGAGGGAAAAATAATGGCACCAAGCTATACCCAGGTAGATTAAATTCCGATGCATCAGAATTATCAAATACCTGAGTTTCACTCAGTGCCAGAATTGCTGGCCTGTGGACATGTACATGGTTAAACACAGCGAACGAATTCGTTCTCAGCCCACGTATGTTGCTGAGATCCACTCTTCATAAGACGTTGTAACTTCTACTTCACCCTCTCTGATGTATTAAGACTTATGTTTGGGGTGGGGCTCCAAGAACACATTTGCTTTATCTTCATAGAATTCATCTGATCTATTGAAAAATCAATGGATTGGGTCACGGAAAATCCCTACCATAAAATATAACAAATTATTTTTACTATTTGTAAAATAGAAAATCCCTACCATAAAATATAACAAATTATTTTTACTATTTGTTATATTTTATGGTAGGATTTATTCCTTATGGATGAAAAGAAAACATCGCCAAAGGACATCATACATCATCCAAATTACCCATTAAAATTAAAATTTTTCATATAATTTCTCTAATAGGAGATACATATGTGCGCAAAGTTCGAACCGGGTTAATTTGGAAAAAATTAATATTAGAGCCGCTTCACTTCAAAAATTAAAAAAAAAAGCGGAGATACACATGTGTAAAAAATTTGTATGGGAGCCCCCGACCTTGGGGCCCGATCACTAACAAATTTCAATAGTAAGTGTTTTCATGGAGCCACAGGGCCCGATAACTCCAAAAATTTTACAAAAAGTTTTGTCCATCACATATACATGAGCTTAAAATTTTAAGAAAATCGGGTTAACATTTAAAAAATGTATATGAGCACCCCTCGGGCCTCAGGACCCGATCACTCCAAAAGTTCTGTCCATCAGAGATACACATGATTTAAAATTTTAAGAAATTTTCAATTTTAAAAAAAATTTATATGGGCATATGGTAAATGCAAAAAAAAAACACGTTGTTTTTCGGGTACAAACTTTTATTTATAGATCCAATTGCCATTTGGTACTTAGACACTCACAAAATTTCAGCTCTCTAGGTCGTATGAAAGGTGGTTAAAAAGGACCGCAAAGTACTCGAAAATACAGACAAACAAGTTAAATAAAAGTTTTTAATAATGACGTTAATAAGCCCTCAAAATTATTCGATCCTTTTTTGTACAATACTTGTTGGAACTGGTTGACGTCAATCTTGAAAGCCTGTAGAAACGATTCGAAAAACATGAAGTCGACCAAATCGAAGTTATTCTCGAAAAAAAGGAGGATTTGAAATGTTGGGTTCTAGATGAAAAAGGTTTTAATGCATATCTATGTTGATTAGAACTAAAAGGAGTGCTTCCGTTGCTGATAAAAGGACCTGGAACTAGAGAACTGATTTCTGAAGAGTATGTAAGGTTGTTAGAATACATTTCGTCTATGCTCCAAAGAATCAAGAGATGATATTCTGAATTCTATGAAGATAAAGCAAATGTGTTCTTGGAGCCCCACCCCAAACATAAGTCTTAATACATCAGAGAGGGTGAAGTAATAGTTACAACGTCTTATGAAGAGTGGATCTCAGCAACATACGTGGGCTGAGAACGAATTCGTTCGCTGTGTTTAACCATGTACATGTCCACAGGCCAGCAATTCTGGCACTGAGTGAAACTCAGGTATTTGATAATTCTGATGATGTTTGGGGTGGGGCTCCAAGAACACATTTGCTTTATCTTCATAGAATTCAGAATATCATCTCTTGATTCTTTGGAGCATAGACGAAATGTATTCTAACAACCTTACATACTCTTCAGAAATCAGTTCTCTAGTTCCAGGTCCTTTTATCAGCAACGGAAGCACTCCTTTTAGTTCTAATCAACATAGATATGCATTAAAACCTTTTTCATCTAGAACCCAACATTTCAAATCCTCCTTTTTTTCGAGAATAACTTCGATTTGGTCGACTTCATGTTTTTCGAATCGTTTCTACAGGCTTTCAAGATTGACGTCAACCAGTTCCAACAAGTATTGTACAAAAAAGGATCGAATAATTTTGAGGGCTTATTAACGTCATTATTAAAAACTTTTATTTAACTTGTTTGTCTGTATTTTCGAGTACTTTGCGGTCCTTTTTAACCACCTTTCATACGACCTAGAGAGCTGAAATTTTGTGAGTGTCTAAGTACCAAATGGCAATTGGATCTATAAATAAAAGTTTGTACCCGAAAAACAACGTGTTTTTTTTTTGCATTTACCATATGCCCATATAAATTTTTTTTAAAATTGAAAATTTCTTAAAATTTTAAATCATGTGTATCTCTGATGGACAGAACTTTTGGAGTGATCGGGTCCTGAGGCCCGAGGGGTGCTCATATACATTTTTTAAATGTTAACCCGATTTTCTTAAAATTTTAAGCTCATGTATATGTGATGGACAAAACTTTTTGTAAAATTTTTGGAGTTATCGGGCCCTGTGGCTCCATGAAAACACTTACTATTGAAATTTGTTAGTGATCGGGCCCCAAGGTCGGGGGCTCCCATACAAATTTTTTACACATGTGTATCTCCGCTTTTTTTTTTAATTTTTGAAGTGAAGCGGCTCTAATATTAATTTTTTCCAAATTAACCCGGTTCGAACTTTGCGCACATATGTATCTCCTATTAGAGAAATTATATGAAAAATTTTAATTTTAATGGGTAATTTGGATGATGTATGATGTCCTTTGGCGATGTTTTCTTTTCATCCATAAGGAATAAATCCTACCATAAAATATAACAAATAGTAAAAATAATTTGTTATATTTTATGGTAGGGATTTTCTATTTTACAAATAGTAAAAATAATTTGTTATATTTTATGGTAGGGATTTTCCGTGACCCAATCCATTGATTTTTCAATAAATCAGAGAGAATTCTGAGAAAATAAATTGAAACCGTGATATATTGTAAATTATATTCCTTCGATTTTTTATTCTTAATATTTATCAAGGGCATAGCCCTTCTCACTGTCGTGGCTCAAGTCGTTTAGACAGGGGTTCTTAAACGTTTTTTTCTCGCGACCCAATTTTTCAGTTGAAGCATTTTGGCGATGGCGATTATGTAAAAATTGTAGACAATGTAAATTTTTGTTTTTGTTTCCTAGAATGGATTCTATTGTTGTCCTGATATGAAAACATATAACTTTTCGATCTTTCCAATATCAGAGGACGGAAGAGCTCCTCTCCTAAGTTTTTGATGATGTGCAATCTTCCGGACTTATTGGCGGAAAGGATTGGGTTTTTTCCCTTATGTTTGAGTATAATAAGAGCAGCAAGTGCGGCCGTGTCTAGAATATTATAAAACATCGCCAAAGGACATCGTCCGTTTTGTGGAGTACTGGAACAAAATTTTGTCCATCGTGTCCACAACGCCCTTTATTTTTTTAGAATAATATTCGGCGCGATAGACCATTGCAGTCCAAGGTCTAGCTTCTCGCAACCATTTGTGTTGAGCATGTATATTTTTGCACACAAATGGAGGGTACCTACAAATTAATGCTGGATCCGAACGGCGAATTGAGAAGCTTTCTGGGACAAGTTATTCCTCTTGGACGTTTGTCAGACTTTCGATATAGGTGGGACACCCTGAAAAATACTTTTGGTGTTACTAGGATTCAAGCCATGAACCTTCTGTTCAGAAGCCATGCTCTTATCCACTGAGCCACGGCGGCCACCTTATTTTATTGTAATACATTATTTTTTCTGGCTTGTTCTTCAGTCGTCCTGACAAAGTTTCATTCCTGTGAATGGTGGACAACAGAACCACGGAACTGCTTGCTTCTGGTACGTAGAAGCACATTGTGTAATTTTCCCTTGTTCTGGATGGTTTTAACTCGGAACATATCTTTTGTTTTTTTTTCTCTGCCTACTGAATTCAAGTTCCAACTTGACAGCTCCTTGACCAATGGTAATGTTATGAAGAAGTTTTGCATCGTGACACTTCTCCCTGTGCCCCTGTAGCAGGAAACTAGATCCCTCACAACCCTCTCGCCTTGGTTGACTTTGTCCCTGACGTTGTTTATGTTGCCAGTATATATTTGGCAACTCTGTCAAGACAAGTGTGTTGAGTCAGTGATATTTTTAAAACCTAAAATCCCATATTTATTCGCGCGTAATAAACGCGAAATTATATTAAAACGGCTGCGCTCAGTGCAAAAAATCGCGGTAAACTGAAGTTTTCACCGGACGATCAATCAGTGCGAAGGTAAGCGGATTTATTATTCTCAATTTGCCTGGTGATCAGTTGACAGCAACCGTAACGCACTAGTGCTCCTGTGGAACTTGTGGAACATGTGGAACTTAAGCTACCAACTAAAGCTCCCAACACCTAAGCTTTATAGATCAGACTTAGACAGGCTTACCGTAAAAAACAACCAACCGATTTGCCTAACTACAAAACATGACGAAATACTGCAGTAATGGCTGAAACTAATTCACCCAATATCTTTCAATCGAGTAAAAAGGTAGTAAGATCACCTACTCTAACGATTAAAAAGATTAGTAGTTCATCTAATCGTAGTTCGCAATCGTTAGCAAACATGAACAAGAATATAGTGAATAGCCAAAGGGCAACTACCTCTGGTCATACAAACAATAAAAACAATGCAGTGTCAACAAATTCGATGGAAATACCAAAATTCCAATCAAAAAATTTAATGTAACATGAGTGACACAAATAATAAAAATGTGCAAAACATTGACAGCGAAATAAATGTAAATGAATCTCAACCAATAATGTGTATAACCTCAAATTTGGTCTCGCTTGAGCTCCAGAATAATGAACTAAGAAAAAAATGCCAGCAATATGAGGTGCAATGTAGTAAATACCAAGATATTATGATAAGCTTACAAAGCAGAATTGAAACACTTGAGAGGCAAATGAAACCTTCTATGTCTACTAATGTTAGAAGTCAGAGCCTACAATATCTCGACAAAGAATATTTTACGGATGAAGAGGAGCTTGAGAAGGAAGTCACTCGATCCAGACAAAATAAGATAAATGCAAATAAAAAGAGGAGACTCTCCAAAACGCCATCCCCAAGCGTATTTCTGCTGAAACCTAATGAAATACCAAAACAGCTACAACCTGCTCCCCAAAAAGAACCTTTACCACCACCAATCAATGTGAGCAATGTTAAAGATTTCAATATACTCAGAGCTCAAGTATTGGCAGTGACGGATAAACCTGCTCAGTTTAAAGCAATATCTAATAATGATATCAAAATAACAACGCAGTCTGAAAATGACTACCGTAAAATTAAAAAACTACTTAGCGATATAAAAGAAACTGAATCCAATAACAAGGATAGTACACTATACAATATGGAATACCATACTTATCAGCTCAAAAGTGAAAGATGGTATCGAGTCGTAATACGAGATTTACCGTCTTCTACCGATCGCGAAGAGATCAAAGCAGCAATCGAGGACCATGGTCATAAAGTAACCAACATTGTCAACGTAAATAAAAAGTCAACAATTAATAATGAGAAAATTATAAGACAATTCCCATTGTTTTACGTAGACCTGCAGCGAGAAAACAATAAAGACATATACGAGATTAAGAACCTGCTATATTGCAAGATATCTATTGAACCACCAAGAAAGCTAACAGGTATACCTCAGTGTACAAATTGCCAACAGTTAGGACACACAAAAAACTTCTGCAATAGGCAAGCCAAATGTGTCAAATGTGCAGAGAACCATCAAACAAAACAATGTCAAAAGCCACGAAATGTTATGCCAACTTGTGCACTGTGCGGAGAAAAAGGTCATCCGACTAGTTATAAAGGATGCCAGGTGTATCAGAATAAGCTAAATGCTCATCTACCGAGAAAAACAACAGTAGCTCAGCGCATACAGCAAAAGCCAAACAAACAATATGATACGAAGGGGTCTCCTACGCCCATGTGACCAAAATTTCAAATAACAATCAAAATGAAGAAAGCAGGCCGAAACCTGAGCCCAACGAGCTAACCATTAGTAATATAATAAAGATGCTCACCGAATTTCAGGCTGAAATGAGACAAAATTTCAGTCAGCTCTCTTACAGGGTGGAAAAACTGGAAGATAATTCCAAGCCACCAAACAAAACGCTAAAAAAATAAAAAGTAAATGACTGTAACGTTCCTCCGTATAATAGCCTGGAACGCTAACGGGCTTAATGCAAGAGCCCAATAACTAGATGTATTTTTAAGAATCAACAACATAGACATAGCTTTAATATCAGAGACGCACTTTACAGAGAAAAACTTTATCAAAATTATGGGATATAAAGCCTATTGGACATTGCATCCCAGTGGTCGTGCTCGAGGAGGAACAGCAATCTTAATCAAACAAAACATCCTACATTTTCAACAAGAGGAAATTAAAGAGCCATTTATGCAAGCTACCATAATAACGATGAACCATCATGGTGGTGCTGAACTAAGTTTAGGGGCGATCTACTGCCCACCAAGACATAATATCGCAAGAAATCAATATGTCAACCTTTTTAATAAACTTCTCACCGAATTTCAGGCTGAAATGAGACAAAATTTCAGTCAGCTCATTTACAGGGTGGAAAAACTGGAAGATAATTCCAAGCCACCAAACAAAACGCTAAAAAAATAAAAAGTAAATGACTGTAACGTTCCTCCGTATAATAGCCTGGAACGCTAACGGGCTTAATGCAAGAGCCCAATAACTAGATGTATTTTTAAGAATCAACAACATAGACATAGCTTTAATATCAGAGACGCACTTTACAGAGAAAAACTTTATCAAAATTATGGGATATAAAGCCTATTGGACATTGCATCCCAGTGGTCGTGCTCGAGGAGGAACAGCAATCTTAATCAAACAAAACATCCTACATAATAACGATGAACCATCATGGTGGTGCTGAACTAAGTTTAGGGGCGATCTACTGCCCACCAAGACATAATATCGCAAGAAATCAATATGTCAACCTTTTTAATAAACTTGGACCAAGATTTATTATAGGAGGTGACTACAACGTGAAACACACTGCTTGGGGATCACGACTCATAACACCAGGAAAAGGAAAAGAGCTCCTAAGTGCAATAGAAATGACAGGTTGTGAATATCACTCATCGCGTAAGCCCACTTATTGGCCTACAGACATCCACAAAGTTCCTGATTTGATTGACTTTTATATCTCGAAAGGAATAGCCCCGAATTACATTGAAGGCGAAGGTATTGAAGACCTTACTTCCATCACACACCGGTCTTAATGACTCTGAGTACATTAGTCATTAAAATGAAAAGGAAACTTAACCTTACTAATAAGTTCACGAATTGGCAATTATTTAGAGAGTAACTGGACAATCTAATTGAGTTAAAAGTTTGTCTCAAAACTAAACAAGAACTTGAAATACAAGAGATTTTATTAACTCTATGCGTGAAGCAGCTAAAGAGGCTACACCCGAATAAGGTGATAAAGTTATACAAGAGATCAACTACCCCATGGAGATTCGAGAACTGCTAAAAGAAAGGCGTAGGAAAAGACGCATATGGCACAGAACCAGAAATATTATTGACAAAAGAGAATTTAATCGAGTAAGTAATAAAGTTAACCGATTAATTAAAGAACATAAAAAGGCTTGTACTGAAAATTATCTGAAAGGACTGGGTCATGAAGCTGATAAAAACTATTCTCTTTGGAAAGCTACTAAGAGATATAAGAGGCCAATAATACAAGTGCCACCTATAGAGAAATGGAGAATGGGTGCGACGTAACGATGAAAAAGCCGATCTGTTTGCTCAACACTTGGCATCAGTATTTCAACCACACGATATACAATCTAGGATTGATCCTAAACCAGTTCATAGATCTTTATTAAACATCAATAGTGTCACCCCACTAGAAGTCGCACTTGAAATAGACACGAATTTAAATCCCAAAAAGTCACCTGGAATTGACGAAATTTCGCCAAGGCTGTTTAAGGAGTTATCAAAGAGAGCAGTCACTATGTTATCATATATATTGTAATAGAGCATTTATTTAAAAAACTAGACTATTACAATACACGAATTATTTTGTAAAACTAATCGGAAGTCGTAAATAACAATACAATTGTAATTCTAATAATCTTCTTTGTTCTTCCTTGAAAGAATATATATATAGTCGCGCTCTCTCGAGTATCGATGCTGTCATTGTTCAACTTGGTCGCCGCGATGCCAACACATGATTTGTAATCTGCGATACCAACACACGATTTACAATCTTACAATATATAATGCTTGCTTTCGACTTACATATGTGCCTGAGTGTTTCAAGGTAGCACAAATAGTCATGATAAAAAAACCAGACACACCCGGTGAGCAAATGACATCATACAGGCCGATCTCTTTGTTACCAACTATCTCAAAGTTGTTTGAGAAGTTGTTTTTGAAACGACTAAAACCAATGATCATTATACCTGATTTCCAGTTTGGATTCAGGAATAAACATTCGACCATAGATCAAGTTCATCGTGTGACCGCAAAGATAGAACAAGCATTTGAAGAGCAGAAATACTGCCCTGCTGTATTTCTAGATGTATCACAGGCTTTCGATAGAGTGTGGCATGAGGGTCTTATCTACAAGATAAGTAAATTAGTGCCACAAAATTACTGCCAACTGTTCGAGTCGTATCTCTCCAAACGAAAATTTAGAGTATCACATGAAGATTCATACTCTAACTTTTATCCAGCTATAGGAGGAGTGCCTCAGGGTAGTGTACTAGGGCCTTTCCTATATCTTCTTTACACTTTCGATATACCGACAACGGAAACAACCTTCAACGGAACTTTTGCTGATGATACGGTAGTATTGGCATCAAGCGAATCGCAGAATCAAGCAGTTGAATACTTACAACAGGCACTCGATAAAATCAGCCAATGGACAAGGGATTGGAAATTAAAACTGGACGAGCTGAAATCAGTCCATGTAACATATGCGTTGCGGCACAAAAATTGCAACTTCCATACATTTCTCAATGGGGTACAAATTCCACAAGCTGAATCTGCTAAATATCTTGGATTGCATCTCGATTCAAGATTAAACTGGAAACACCACGTAAGACAAAAAGCTGAACAAATTAAAATAAAACAACGTGAAATGTACTGGCTGATAGGAAAACATTCTAAGCTTAGCCTGTACTGTAAACGCCTTATCTACGAATCGATTATTAAACCAATTTGGACGTATGGGATCCAACTCTGGGGCTGTACTAAACAAACAAATCGTTTAATCATTCAACGTTGCCAAAATAAATGTCTACGTGCAATAACGAATGCTTACCGCTACGTAACCAACGAGGAATTACATGAAGATCTAAATGTTAAATGGGTTGATGAAGTAATCCAGGAATTTGCCATCAAACATGAAAGAAGATTACTGCAACATACCAATACTGAAGCAATACAACTTCTTGACCTAACACAAGAACTAAGACGCCTTAAAAGAATTAAACCGCATGAGCAAGTCATCTAATAATTGAAAATCCGTTGCTGGGAGCAGAATATTGATTCGTTGTAAACCCGTACTCGTTCCACTTATTTGTTACAAATAAGTGCGTATCATCATTAGTAATAAATTATCATGTGATAAGATTGTACTATTATAAATAATAAAAAAAAAATATATATGTTTGGCGTTGTAGTGGACAGTACCGTCAAGAGTCACAGATCCACCATATTTTTATATGGCATATAATACGTCCCCTGTACCCGAACAGCTGTAACGTACTCCTAGGGTCGATAATGGGTTCGCAGATTAATAACATCTTTTATGAGTGCGGTCTTATATTCTGCCTTTACATTCTAAGTTTACATTATTAATTAAAGAAAATGTTAACTAGAATAATTATATACTCTATAAAGAAAGATATTTTAGTAGAAACAAAACACAAATAATTATAATAACAATAACACATAAAACAATAACAATAACACATAAAAATAACAATAACAAAACAAAGTATTAAATTTAAATGTTATTTAATAATGTAAGATATCTGTTATTTATTTTATAAAAATGGTCTTTTAAAAATTCAATATGCGCACATTCATGAATTTCAAATGTGGACGCACGGCACTCACGGTTGAGACACATTTTCAAAATTTTGTTTTGCGTCACTTGAAGCTTTTTTAAATGAGTTTTAGCTATGTCATTAAAAATTGGACATCCGTAGGATATTATTGGCCTTAATACTGATTTAAATTTGATTTTTTGTTAATAATACTATATAATACACTTATAGCTTTATTCACTTTTACTATAGAATATTCTACGTGATGCTTAAATGTCATTCTTTTATCGAAAATAATTCCTAAGTATTTAACCTCATTCACCCAGTCGATTGACTCAGTTCCAATACGCAACGCTCTCAAAGGAATTTCACAGGTTCTTCTTCTGGTTAAAAATATTGCTTTTGTTTTCGATATATTAAGTCGTATTTTCCATTTTGTAAAATATGCCAAGTAAGTCAACATAGCATTACGCAATGCAGAAACAATGGGAGCTCGAAGCTTTGATGACGCAAAGAAGACAGTGTCATCAGCAAAGAAAGCTCGAGAGCAGGTAGTGTGAGGCGGCATGTCAGAAATGAAAATGTTATAAAGCATTGGACTCAGAACTGCTCCATGGGGAGCTCCAAACGGTATAAGGTACTGCTTAGATTTCCCCCCCTTAGTTGACACAACAAACGATCTTCCTCTCAGGAAAGAGTTGCATATTTTGATTAAATATCGCGGAAATTGGCAATCAATTAATTTTGATAAAAGACCTGAATGCCACGTTGAATCAAAAGCATTTTCGATGTCACACAACAGCATTCCAGTGGATTGGCCTTGATCGAAATGTGATTTAACGTGGTTTTTGATTCGAAGTAATTGATGAAGCGTTGATTTACCATGAACGAATCCACATTGCTCAGGTGGGATAATGCAGTTAAGGTCAATGTGTTCTTGAAAGCGCCGAAAAATAATACGCTGAAGTATTTTACTTAGAGAGCTCAAAAGCGATATTTGGCGGTAGCTCGATGGATCCGCAGCTTTTTTATCTGGTTTTAAAATTGGAATAATGGTGGCCTCCTTCCAAGCTTTTGGAAAATAGCTAAGCGATAAACACGCAATAATTTGCAATGCATTTAATTGGGTTTTGAAAAACGATTTCATAATTGGAAAAGTGCAGCTTTGAAATCTTCTTTCAATCACGGCCTTAAGTTTGATTTTAGATTTTATTTCATCAGGTAAATTTATGGAGTAACTTTGAGTTAATTTTTTTAGCACTGCATATTTGCAGGCATCTAAAATAATTGAACTGAGATCATCAACCATTTCATCAATTTGTGTTGTGGACGATAAATTTTGGACCACGGGTGTGTCTTTTAGCTTATTGTTAATGAATTGATGATAAACATCCCACCTCGCCTCAGAAAACGATAGTGTGCTGTGAACATCATTGGTTTTCAAATGATCCTGAGAGTCAATTTCAAACACTACTCCATTGTGGTCAGAACCAAGTCGGTGAACCAGAAGCTCACTGACACTGTGATATCCATTTGTCAAGCACAAATCTATTGTAGAAGGTGACTTTCTAACGTCTGCTGGATGATGATTACTTTCAGATGGATAGAAAACAAATATATCTGCTTCTGAGAGTTTATCAAATAAGATATTTCCTGCAAGATTAGCTCTTAGGCAATTCCATTGTCGATGTTTTGCATTGAAATCACCAACGGCATAGAATCCATGGCGAAAACGAGTCAGTTTGTTAATATCGCTTTTAAGATATTGCCTGACAGCATTGTTAGCCGTTGAAAAAGGAAGGTAACAGCTGAGTAAACGAATTTTGCTGTTATTAAACTTGACCATAATGCTTAAGTTTTCAACTATTTCCATTTTAATTATTGGCAATACTTCATGTTGTATTGATTTGTTAATGATTATTGCGACGCCTCCGCCTGTAACATCGTCGTCACGATCGTTACGATATATTTGAAAGTCAGGATCACCGTTTGTTTGTTTGTTTGTTTGTTTGTTTGTTTGTTTGTTTGTTTGTTTGTTTGTTTGTTTGTTTGTTTGTTTGTTCGTTCGTTCGTTCGTTCGTTCGTTCGTTTGTTTGTTTGTTTGTTTGTTTGTTTGTTTGTTTGCTTGCTTGCTTGATTGCTTGTTTGTTTGCTTGCTTGCTTGTTTGCTTGCTTGCTTGTTTGTTTGCTTGCTTGTTTGTTTGTTTGTTTGTTTGTTTGTTTGTTTGCTTGCTTGCTTGTTTGTTTGTTTGTTTGTTTGTTTGTTTGTTTGTTTGTTTGGTTGTTTGTTTGTTTGTTTGGTTGTTTGTTTGGTTGTTTGTTTGTTTGTTTGTTTGTTTGTTTGTTTGTTTGTTTGTTTGTTTGTTTGTTTGTTTGTTTGTTTGTTTGTTTGTTTGTTTGTTTGTTTGTTTGTTTGTTTGTTTGTTTGTTTGTTTGTTTGTTTGTTTGTTTGTTTGTTTGTTTGTTTGTTTGTTTGTTTGTTTGTTTGTTTGTTTGTTTGTTTGTTTGTTTGTTTGTTTGTTTGTTTGTTTGTTTGTTTGTTTGTTTGTTTGTTTGTTTGTTTGTTTGTTTGTTTGTTTGTTTGTTTGTTTGTTTGTTTGTTTGTTTGTTTGTTTGTTTGTTTGTTTGTTTGTTTGTTTGTTTGTTTGTTTGTTTGTTTGTTTGTTTGTTTGTTTGTTTGTTTGTTTGTTTTTTTGAAATTGGCAATCAATTAATTTTGATATAAGACCTGAATGCCACATTGAATCAAAAGCATTTTCGATGTCACACAACAGCATTCCAGTGGATTGGCCTTGATCGAAATGTGATTTAACGTGGTTTTTGATTCGAAGTAATTGATGAAGCGTTGATTTACCATGAACGAATCCACATTGCTCAGGTGGGATAATGCAGTTAAGGTCAATGTGTTCTTGAAAGCGCCGAAAAATAATACGCTGAAGTATTTTACTTAGAGAGCTCAAAAGCGATATTTGGCGGTAGCTCGATGGATCCGCAGCTTTTTTATCTGGTTTTAAAATTGGAATAATGGTGGCCTCCTTCCAAGCTTTTGGAAAATAGCTAAGCGATAAACACGCAATAATTTGCAATGCATTTAATTGGGTTTTGAAAAACGATTTCATAATTGGAAAAGTGCAGCTTTTAAATCTTCTTTCAATCACGGCCTTAAGTTTGATTTTAGATTTTATTTCATCAGGTAAATTTATGGAGTAACTTTGAGTTAATTTTTTGAGCACTGCATATTTGCAGGCATCTAAAATAATTGAACTGAGATCATCAACCATTTCATCAATTTGTGTTGTGGACGATAAATTTTGGACCACGGGTGTGTCTTTTAGCTTATTGTTAATGAATTGATGATAAACATCCCACCTCGCCTCAGAAAACGATAGTGTGCTGTGAACATCATTGGTTTTCAAATGATCCTGAGAGTCAATTTCAAACACTACTCCATTGTGGTCAGAACCAAGTCGGTGAACCAGAAGCTCACTGACACTGTGATATCCATTTGTCAAGCACAAATCTATTGTAGAAGGTGACTTTCTAACGTCTGCTGGATGATGATTACTTTCAGATGGATAGAAAACAAATATATCTGCTTCTGAGAGTTTATCAAATAAGATATTTCCTGCAAGATTAGCTCTTAGGCAATTCCATTGTCGATGTTTTGCATTGAAATCACCAACGGCATAGAATCCATGGCGAAAACGAGTCAGTTTGTTAATATCGCTTTTAAGATATTGCCTGACAGCATTGTTAGCCGTTGAAAAAGGAAGGTAACAGCTGAGTAAACGAATTTTGCTGTTATTAAACTTGACCATAATGCTTAAGTTTTCAACTATTTCCATTTTAATTATTGGCAATACTTCATGTTGTATTGATTTGTTAATGATTATTGCGACGCCTCCGCCTGTAACATCGTCGTCACGATCGTTACGATATATTTGAAAGTCAGGATCACCGTTTGTTTGTTTGTTTGTTTGTTTGTTTGTTTGTTTGTTTGTTTGTTTGTTTGTTTGTTTGTTTGTTTGTTTGTTTGTTTGTTTGTTTGTTTGTTTGTTTGTTCGTTCGTTCGTTCGTTCGTTTGTTTGTTTGTTTGTTTGTTTGTTTGTTTGCTTGCTTGCTTGATTGCTTGTTTGTTTGCTTGCTTGTTTGCTTGCTTGCTTGTTTGCTTGCTTGTTTATTTGTTTGTTTGTTTGTTTGTTTGTTTGTTTGCTTGCTTGCTTGCTTGCTTGTTTGTTTGTTTGTTTGTTTGTTTGTTTGGTTGTTTGTTTGTTTGTTTGTTTGGTTGTTTGTTTGGTTGTTTGTTTGTTTGTTTGTTTGTTTGTTTGTTTGTTTGTTTGTTTGTTTGTTTGTTTGTTTGTTTGTTTGTTTGTTTGTTTGTTTGTTTGTTTGTTTGTTTGTTTGTTTGTTTGTTTGTTTGTTTGTTTGTTTGTTTGTTTGTTTGTTTGTTTGTTTGTTTGTTTGTTTGTTTGTTTGTTTGTTTGTTTGTTTGTTTGTTTGTTTGTTTGTTTGTTTGTTTGTTTGTTTGTTTGTTTGTTTGTTTGTTTGTTTGTTTGTTTGTTTGTTTGTTTGTTTGTTTGTTTGTTTGTTTGTTTGTTTGTTTGTTTGTTTGTTTGTTTGTTTGTTTGTTTGTTTGTTTGTTTGTTTGTTTGTTTGTTTGTTTGTTTGTTTGTTTGTTTGTTTGTTTGTTTGTTTGTTTGTTTGTTTGTTTGTTTGTTTGTTTGTTTGTTTGTTTGTTTGTTTGTTTGTTTGTTTGTTTGTTTGTTTGTTTGTTTGTTTGTTTGTTTGTTTGTTTGTTTGTTTGTTTGTTTGTTTGTTTGTTTGTTTGTTTGTTTGTTTGTTTGTTTGTTTGTTTGTTTGTTTGTTTGTTTGTTTGTTTGTTTGTTTGTTTGTTTGTTTGTTTGTTTGTTTGTTTGTTTGTTTGTTTGTTTGTTTGTTTGTTTGTTTGTTTGTTTGTTTGTTTGTTTGTTTGTTTGTTTTTTTGAAATTGGCAATCAATTAATTTTGATATAAGACCTGAATGCCACATTGAATCAAAAGCATTTTCGATGTCACACAACAGCATTCCAGTGGATTGGCCTTGATCGAAATGTGATTTAACGTGGTTTTTGATTCGAAGTAATTGATGAAGCGTTGATTTACCATG